>JAHHFK020002302.1:405000-1126149 GCA_024533555.2 Aedes koreicus
AAATTCAACTAAGCAGTCATGCACCGGAGATATGGTATGTTAAATGATATGAGAGATTTTGAAGCTGGGTGGTATAGAGATAAGATGCAGTTTACATTAACAAGAAATAGAATGGAGAAATAGAAAAATCGATAAAGCTAAGATGCGGAGGAAAAACTAAGGAGGAGCATAGTGTCTTTGGCAAGAATAGATACTCGACAGTGTCAACATGCTAGTTCTGGAACCAGGTTCTAAACCTGTACAATGCAAGGATCGAATGAAGAGTATGTTCTACTCGGCAACCATGAGGAAGGGAAATCTTAAGATACTAAGCAGCTTTCTTGAAACATGTATCAAGAAAAAGAGCACTGTGTCAGACTAAGGGTAAGCCAGAGAAATTAACAAAACGGTACAATATGCGTAAATTAAAGTTTACAAATGCCAATGAAGCATTCAATCATAACTAATAAAAATAAACAATCACAAGACCCAGCAATAACAACAACAAAAAGTCACACTATCTACTCGAATCAAACACTGTGTCAAGCCTTCAACTCCCCGATCCAACCCCTGCGACGTACGTACAGATGTTATACATAAATGTGTAATGAGCAAATCGTACGCCTAATACTCGATACACATGGCATAGTTAAAGGCAGAATATAAGCATCACGAAACATACGAAAGACAGAGCTCAATTTCTCGGCAGCAAATAAGTTAACATTAGGGTGCTCCTAGTGAGCAAGGAAAAACTGGAGCAGGAAGGGTACAATTTAAATAATCAGCATAGCACCTTCACAATACAATAGAGATAAGTAGTAGGCAGGACCGAAATTTGATGACTCTAACTACTGTTGCCACCCATCCGCAACATGAACTTTTAATTCAAAGCTGACTGGTTCCCATCTGATTGAAAAGCCGGAGCATGATTTTTATTACTTCCAGGTTTGTCACTTACATCAAATATCCAAATTGATGAGGGACCAAAGGACGTCGACCAATCCAGATAGAGTTGCGGTAGGTCACGGATGATAGATTCAATTGAGCATACGCTCGATGGCCAGCGAAGCATTACAAACCATCGCCGATTACATTGGACCGCACATGATGTATCTATTTTGCAACAGATCTCTTGGTTGGAAAAACGCTATCATGGCAGTTTAAGACCCCGTTGTATGGGTGAAGATATCCAAAGATTAATGATTTCAAGAAGGCAACAAAAGAAAGTATACAATCGTTTCAATGATATTATAATCTATGATTTTATAGTTACCGCCATGCCGTTGTGGATAGAATATTCAAATGAGGGAAATCATTGCGGCAAATTTGTGGAACGTGCTGGGAAAAGTTTGCCACTTTTACACTTTTATGCAAAATGACAAAGCAAGGCGTATTAGTTTGCGAACTTATATAAAACCAGCTTGATCGATAAAAGCATTCTCTATGGGGATTTCACCAGTTAATTCGCTTACCAACTAAAACAATATAATTAATTATCAGTGGAAGGGATAAAAGCTTTGCAAACTGAAATGTTCCGAACATCCCGCTTACCTAACCCGTAACTCTGATTTTGGTACGAAATCCCGTGAAAACTTTCTCGAGTTGTACAAGAATCGGAAAACCACAGCAACTAAATCAGCCATTGTAAAAATAGGTGAAAAGCGTTAGCAAAAAATTCACGTCGGAGTGCCATTCCACCGGCGAAAGATCTTCAGACATAAAATCGAAGTATGAATCCTCGAAAAAGAGGCTTAAGACCAAGTCATACAAGATCCAAAATGTACAGGATCTTACAATCAAGCAAAAGAATGAGTGAGTATTAAGAGCTAAGGCGCATTGCTGCTGAGGGCCGCGGAGGCAAAGTTGGAAAACATCATATTTACGGACGAAAAGCTCTTCACTATTCCTGAACTTGTATCCATTATTTTCCATAATTAAGAAAGTGGTTTTTCTGACTTTTCCAAGAAATTTTCCTGCACTGTTGATTTTTTTTAAGATAATTTATTTTACGAATTCTTGAAAAAAAAATCATTATAGTTTGTAAAAAAAAGTTTATTCTACGATGAATCGTTCTTGAGATATGAATTTTTGAAGTTAGTGATGGTCGGGAAAATCGTAAAACTTAAACTGGCTACCCTGAAGTTTTTTTTGATATATTTTTTTTTGTTCATATATCAATGCACCCTACGCGCGGACAAAGTTTCACAACAATCCCGCTTACCATTCGACCCAAACCAGTACGATAGTAAAAAAAAATCCCCACAAAACGATAGGGTTTGGTTGACAGAAAAATCCCGAAGAAATTAAGTCGGGTGACATATCGGGAATAGGTTCTACATAATGCTGTTGAGCCGTAGGTACAAGCTCATTTTGGTTTAACACCTTGGATTCTCAGACAGAACTCCGCGCTGGCTCTTAAAGCGGAACCGACTTAATTGTGGATTGCTGAACATTTTCCAGAATTCATTTCTAGCACGGAGTGGCCTGTGAATTCGCCTGACTTGAATCCCAAGGAGTTTTCTGTGAAGTATGTTGGAGGCCATGGTGTGCTCTAGAATAATGAAAGTTTGGAAAACCTGAAAAGACTTCTAGTGGGTGAATGGGATCTTATACCCGAAAAACAACTGAGGACAGCATACAATGCGTTTTTAAATCATTTGAAGCAGGTCATTTCTCACGAAGGTGGTCATCTGGAATTTAATCAAAGATTTTTCAAACAGAGAACTGTTACAAGGGAATTGGTGGGAATTTGAAATAAAAAGGTTTTGTTTTGTTGAATTTACATGTTGCTTTCCATGTACCGCTTAAATAGCCAGACCCTGTACATAAATAACTGAGCTTTCAGCAAACTCATTGCGCTTCCATTTTGCTGCATAACCAGTTATTAGCTGACATCTTGACAGCACATTTTATTTAGCCGATGCATTACTAGACATTCGAGCACTGTAACAAATTACTTTTCTTAGTAAGACTTCCAGTGTAGTCTTACTTCATTTTCAAATATTCAATGTCGTTCGGGAGCTCATGAAATTAAAGGCTATGTGTTTAAGCTACGTAATAATTGCTTTTTACCCTTCTTACGAAGAAGGGTATTGCAACCGTAGTAAAATCTGACTAGCCATAGTAGCACACTTGTTATAAATGACTTATGATAACTCCTTCGAGACTCATTTAAGTCACAATCAAGTTGCAATCATTTATCACAGTTGTGCGTTGCTTGGGAGGCCCGGATGGCCAAGTGTCATATACCATTCGACACAGCTTGACTAGTACGCAAAATGCCTGCCTCTGTATATCAGTGTGAATATTTGAGTATGAATGTTTTTTTTTTAAGTAAGGTTTGAAAAGCCAAGAGTAGTATTGTCGGCACAAAGTGAGACTCACTCAAAAATGAAGAGTGCGAGATTCGTAGTTTCGTAATTATTTAACTTTGTCTTGGTTACCTCAATAACTAAAGTTCAACCATCGCCTTTTTGTACATCGGACATTTGATGCCTCTCGTCAAGTGGTCTTTGTCCTCCGTTTTAAAAAGCCTGCAGCTGCATTTAAGTATATGGTGTGTTTGTGGTTTATTGTGTGAGTATGTATTAGCCTGGGACAAAATTTAAATTTCAGTTCTAGTATGGTTTTCGGAAGCCTTTTGGGCCCTATAATAACTTTGCAAAATTTCAGCTAAATTGATAAAATTATATTTCAGTATCCACGGTTATAATTTTACATAGGATTTTTCATTTTCCATACTTTAACAGAGAGAAATCTGACGTGAATCGTTGTCCTCTAAAAATTAACCAAACCAACCACCCCCTGGGAAATGTTTCAAGGAAACTTTTCGTGCAGAACCACACAGCGATCAGACGCTTGTGAAAAAGTGGTTCCACCGGTTCAGGAAATATCTCAGGAAGGCGTTTCATATGAGAATCCAATAATAAATCAATGGCAGGGATAGTGACTGCCCAGGTCCGAATTGGCCACACCTAGGCATGTTTTGGATATCCCAGGGGAAGTTGCCAATTTCTGATATAAACCAAAACTCATCATGCGCTAATTCAAATCACATGAGAATTCCAAAAGGAGTACAATGATGATTATATCAAGTATCCAGGACCACATAAGGCACATCCGGGCATATTCCGAAATATTCCAGCGAAAGTGGCCAGTTACGAATTTGCAACAAAACCCAACATAAGCCACTTTAAATCACTTAAAAATTCTAAAACAAGTACGGGAACTGCCCCCATATTAATCTCATTGTTCCTATATTCATCCTACGATGAATCAAACAATTGGGCAGTTGAAGGATTAGTTAGTAATGTTTGTTGTAGTTATTTAACGTAAGCAAACATTATTAGAAAACGAAACCGATCCTTCAAGTGCCCAATTGTTTGATTCATCGTAGGATGAATATAGGTACAATGAGATTAATATGGGGGCAGTTTCCCTACAATGGTTAACAATGGTGGTTAACAAGTACACAATCGGATAAAAGAAGGCTTCCTCTAGCCAAGTTTGGTCTTAGTTTTTAAAATTGTGCGTTTGTTTACAAAAGCAGATTCGCCCATTTTGCAAATTTTTCCGGAAATGTTTTCAAAACAGTAGCTCACGGCTTCCGTAAAACAACTATGTTTATCGGCAGCCCAAATGCCAAACAATTGGCGTAACCGTAGCAGATATGAACATCTGTTAACTCTTCTGGATAAAACATAGCTGTTTTCCGAAAGCCGTGAGTTACTGTTTTAAAAACATTATGAAATTCTTCTTCTTGGACGCCCCATCAAGCAGCGCGGTGATCAAGTGTGCTGTGCGTCTTGCGCACAGACATTACCACGGCGAGGTTGAATTCGTGATTTTGTTCTCTGCTGATTGGAGGCACAACATGTCGCATTCAAAACAAAATTTCAAAAAACTAAGGGAGATAGAGAGTTTGTGTCAAACAAAGAGTTGTAGAACACTACTAAAGCCATGTTTTTGTTCAACCAACCATTGCTATTTATTACTTCCCTGCCATTTCCTTACACGTGGTCCGCTGTTCCTCCTTTGTTTTTTGGGGGGGGGGGGTTTGTTGGGCGGTGTGTTTTTTTTTCTCCCACGTTGTTTGAAAAAGCTGGTCCCTTCGGGTGTGTTCATGTGTGCCCGGTTGAAGTGAAGGAGAAAGTTGTGGCTTGATGAGGACAACCAGTGGTTACTGAAGCTTGATCAAGTAAAGCGGGGAAGAGAGCCTGTTGCTGTCGGACTTAGTTTCCATGCTACAATGAGTGGTAGTCCATATCATATCACATCATATCAGAGCGGTTGATAGAAGATAAAATGGTTCTGGGTAATCAAAATATAATGCAAACAACTATCTCGACTGTCTAATTTCGATTCGTCTCAGGATCAGTAGTGCAGTAAATCAGATGCACATTAAGACACTAAAGGGTGTACCGTTTAAAATCCACACATACCAAATTCATGTTCTTAATTCGAGTTTTTATCTGATTATCACCAAATTTTCAGGGATTAAAAAGAAACCATTAAAATCATTTGCTTAATTGATTTAGCTTTTATATCCAAATGACCTCAGAATCGACAGTTTTTTGCATATTAACCCATGCTTTCTTCTTTTTTTATACATGCTTCACCAATTTAGGTCGTTTTAGAAGGTGCTTCTTCATAATGAGCCGAGAGAAGCCGCTTTTGGAGACACTTTTGCTAATACACCTGTCCATTCATGGTGCTTACGGTAACGAAAGCTGTACTCCGCTTTCGCAAATATAAATTGCTTGCCAAATTAAGAACTTCTTGGCGAACTTCGACATCTTCTGTGTGTGGAACATTACACTTATCCTTGGCAGTCACATACAGGTTTCCTGGAATCTTGTTGAAGTCCACCTTCACATATGTCTCGTCATCCATTACGCAGCAGTGTGGTTTCGTTAACTACTGGTCGTAAAACTTCCGGGCACGGTTTTTTGCGACCGTATTCCGTTTTTCGTCATAGTTTGGGGATTTCTGAACCTTAAACGTACGTAGTCCAGCTCGAGTTTTGGTATTCTGCACGAAAGTCTTGCACCCATGCAACTTTTTAGCCACATCTCGAACTTAGGGTTTCGGTTTCCGCTTAGAAGCCCCATCCACGCGTTTGTGATCGTGCTCGTTGACTTGACAGCTTTTTTTCCGGATCTTCGCTTCCGATCAACATTCAGACGTTCCTCGAACCATATACCAATACCAGACACCGTGGAATTCACGATTTTCAACATTTTTCTTATGTATACCCTTTACGCAACTGAAAGGCGTGTTTACGGCGAAAGAATCCAATCGACAAGGAAACAAACAAACAAATCCTTAGATGGAATTGCTTATTTGTTGAATCTTCCTTTGCCGAAGCTTTTCTCTGACCCACGAAAGCCATAAAGTTTTTAATTTTTTAATAAAGCAAAATAGATATTTTTAATCCTGAACAAATTCTTCAAAGTGAATAATGTGTGAGCTTTCTTATCTTATCTGAGCTTGGAGCACTCCTTAGAAATTTGGAATGCAATGTTATAAACCTGGTGTTTTTAAAAAAAAAGTAGGAGAAAAATATTATAAAAATATTTATTATTTTGGGGGGGGGGGGGGTGGTTGAGAAAAATTGAAATTTTTTTTTTTGGGGGGGTTTTTTTTATTTTTTTAAATTTTTTTATGGTTTGTTGAAAAAAATAATGTGGTTATAAATGATATTATAATTTTTTTTTTTTTGTTACTCTTCCATATACACTGATAGGCAAAATAAAGTGCCCACCTCATCGTTTTTCAATTTCTCTCATTTACTTGGTTCAAATTAAAGTAAACACACTGTATTTTTTTTATTATCTTATTTTTTATATTCTTTTTAAGTCTCACTTATGGAATACTGAAAAAAAAGAAGTTTTACTTAAAGAAAAAAAAATCAATTTGTGTTGAAAAAAAAACAGTGACAAAATAAAGTGCGCACTTAATTTAGGCTACAGAAAACATAAATTAAAGTAAAATAAAAGCATTTCAATAATTGATGTGTCCTTCTTTGGCCTTCAGGACCTCCTGCAGGCGCTTTGACATGCTCTCGACCAGGTTCTTTAGGTGCTGTGGATCTAGCTCTTCCCAGGCGCGCTCCAGGGCTTCAAAATAGTTATTTTTATTGGTAACACCAGTTTTGTATACCCTGGCATCGAGAATCGCCCACAAATTCTCGATGGGATTGAGGTCCAGGCTTTGTGGAGGCCATTCCAGCGGTTTGATCCGACAAGACCGGAAGAAAGACTTGGTCTTCTTGGCAGTATGCTTCGGGTCGTTGTCCTGTTGGAATACGAACTTCTCTTCAAGGCCCGTCTGGATCAGCGAAACCTCCAGATTTTCTCGCAGGATGTTGATGTAGGAATCTGCCGTCATCATCCCGTCGATTTTCACAATGCTTCCCACTCCACCCCACGAAAAACACCCCCAGACCATCACATTTCCTCCTCCATGCTTCATCGTGCCTTGGATGTGGCGCTCCTGAAGCTCCTCTCCCAATCTGCACCAAACACAAACCTGCCGCTTTCGGTTAAACAGCTCGAATTTTGATTCGTCCGTCCAGAGAACCGTTTTCCAGAACTCTAGGGGCTTATCAGCATGCTCCTTAGCAAACTTAAGCCGTTTGGCTTTGTTTGCCTTGCTGATAAATGGGCGCTTCCGGGCAAGTTTGCTATTCAACCCCTGTGCTACGAGACGGCGACAAACAGTTCGACCGAAAACTGATAGCTGAAGGGTTTCCTGGATCTCGCGGACAGTTACCTTCGGGTTCTTCTTGACTTCGCGCATGATCTTGGTGTCCGTTCTCGCATCCGTTTTCCGCTTCCTGCCTCTGCCAGGGCGATCCACCACTGATCCAAACGTTTTAAGCTTCAGAAGAATTTTGCCAACCGCTGACTTACTGATACTGTACTTCTTAGCGACAGCCCGGTGCGATTCACCGTTTTGCACATCACGAACGACCAATTTTCGGATACACAAGGGAATTGCTTTCGAAAGCACTGCGTTCTCCATTTTTTTCAATTGAATCAAATGCGATCACGTATACAAATGCACCAGGTTGAGCCGTTTGCTTCAAAACATGTCAAAATATCAAAACATAAACAATCGAGGGGTCTTCCAATGGAAATTTATCGAAAACATATCGATTTTTGAAGTGGGCACTTTATTTTGTCACTGTTTTTTTTTTTTTTTCAACACAAATTGATTTTTTTTTTCTTTAAGTAAAACTCCTTTTTTCAGTATTCCATAAGTGAAACTTAAAAAGAATATAAAAAATAAGATAATAAAAAAAATACAGTGTGATTACTTTAATTTGAACCAAGTAAATGAGAGAAATTGAAAAAACGAAGAGGTGGGCACTTTATTTTGCCTATCAGTGTATATTGACCGGAATACAACATCGATATTTGTAGACCATTTAACAAATGGGATTCAAGCATTCATGTTTAAATTTTAATGCTCATTTTCTCATAAAAATGTGTTCGTGCATTATTCATTACAATGTTATTTTTTGGATTCAGTTTTTTATTGGAGAAAAAAAAATCAAATATTCGCGCGGATTTGACGCGATCCTATTCTGAGGTGGCGCGCAGTGGCATGAATTTTATTTGAGAGTTTTTGTTACAACCCTAAATATAAAAAATACTTTTTTCGTATAAGAAATTAATAGAAAATAATTAAGTAGTAGATGGCCATCAGATGGACGTAAATTTGGATGTGTATGTTCCCCTCTGTTTATTTAAGCAATTCCAAATCGCGTTCTGAGCAGCCACTTTAAATCAAAGCTCATTTGATAACAAATTGACACTGCACATACCAAATTAAAGTTCACATGGAAATAACTATGGAGAACGATTTTAAACTTAGCGAAGCTTATAAGGACCTAATTAAAAAATGTTTAAACTCAGAAGTGCTAAAACTTGCACGAGCACGATGAGCGTCTTGTTGTACATATGCGGGAATTTAATCCAAACTTAACAAGGCAGCGGTTGCATTGCTGAGAAATCTGTTTATTTTAATCCTTTTTTGTTACAATTGAATGCAGATTTTACCCGAGATTTGGAATTAAATAGGTCAACAGTAACAGAGTTCTAGAATATCTGGTATTTAAAAAGCATTCCAATAGTTCATTAACAATAAGCCAGTAATTTCAACACATCTCTTGTCTGATTATGCAACTCAAAGCACATTTTTAAATTTTTAAAAACGAAACTTTTTCAATCGGTGCGTCTATATTTGTATTTCGAACTAGGCATTGAAAATTTAATTCCAATTGAATCGATCGTATAAAATTAGTGTTTAGCTAGATAATTTTCTTAATGCTAATTTACAACGTAAAGAGTACCGATTCCATTTCCATTTTTTGATTTTGAAAACTGTTCTCTGAACTCTCAACTCTCTGAATTTTCAATGTCGTTGAATGAATTTTTCGATGACTTTGCTCTTGGTTTAAAACTTGAAAAAAGAACAGATAATAGGGGAAAACAAAAAAAAACATGTCAGTGGTAACTTTGATCGCAAAGTAATTCACAGTGTACACACATAAACATTCATAGCGTGCACAAATTGAACATAGAAAGGATGTATTAATTGATATTATTCTCAAAAGAAATCATATTCTTCAACTTATGATTGAAGAGGCAGTTAACTGCGAGTATTTCGTTATCAAAATCCCCGTAGTGTAATTTTGACGTTATGTATGCCTTATTATTACCCCTATGTCTTATTATAGGCCTATTTTGATAACAAGTTTCTTGTCGACAGCTATTATAATTATATAGTCTAAACAATGCATTACAGTAAAATACATATTAAATCAAACAAATCAGATTCGTCAACATACTTTTTCAGTAAACTCACCTGCCATTGAATTGCTGAAGAAATCAATTTACAGAAAATTGCAAAAAAAAAATACAAACACCTAACAAATTCGTTTATTTAAAAGATTCTCGTCTTTGTTCCAATTGTTAAGCTTGTAAAAAAGAGGAGAATACGTAGAAGATAAGAAAAAAATTGGATGCAAAAGATACCTCCCAGTTCGTTTAAGAAAAGACTAATCAACTCCAAAAATACCCCGAAATTTTTGATGCCCCAAATTACTCGATGATAGTAGCTAAACAACTTTTTTTTTATTTATTAAAATCTTTAATTATAGCGGCTCAACGCAAACTACACGCACCAGATGCATTGATCTTCGACAAACATGGGAAGATGTTGTGTGCTTCTCATTCTCATATAGGAATCGATTTTCTACCCTACACCATCACCCACTCAGTCGAGAGACACAAGGAATTTGAACATGGAACAACATTATAGAAAGCACAAGGCGACGATAGCCAGCGATAGGAATCGGCAATGCTCCGTACCTTGACAGCCAGGAGGGCCAAGCAAAACGGGCGGATAACATTCTCAATCCTTAATCTTGCGCCACCCTCCTTAGAATGCCTCAGAAGATGCCCCTTTTGGAGCACACATATATGTATGATCCGTTTGTAGAAAACCCACCCCACGTCTTAGCTCGCCAAGCAGTAGTGTGCCCTCTCTGTGCTAGGGGGAGATGGATGCCTTGGCCTCGAACCACCCACAGTCTTTTCTTATCAAATGTTTGGTGTGTGCTGCTTCTGTCTCTCGCTACACTATACGGAATTATGTGTGTATATCCCCCCACTCTCCAGGAGAGTGGTCAAATGTATCCTGTATCTGCACTGAGTTGTGGTGTAGCTCCCTTAGCTGGAACACATCCTAAGCACTACTTCTCTACAGCCAACCAAAGTCGATTTGGACCCGGACCAGTCTTACTTCGTCATCTCCTTGGAGCCCTCCTATCTTACATCCGACCCCTTCTCTTTGAAATCCTGAAAGCACTCACCTCGCATCTCCAACCCTAATTCCGATTCCTCCATCATCAAACATCCTATTATATAGATGAGTTTTCTTAGAAGCCAAACTTTGCCAAATGCCAACCCAAGGACCACCACCGACCGGCTCCAGGACTTTGAAGGAGGCGGCGTGTAGGTGGACTTGTTACCGGAAAGTGTGTGGTGTCCGGAAATGGAGAAGGAAAGGCATCTTAGCGTGTAGAATGAATAGCTCCCAGCGAATGACAGGATGCTCAATGTGGACGAACGGAACACGAGACGAGGGTCACAGCAAGACGAGAACCTGGTCCATTTTCGTCCCTCGGGGTGGAGATCTGATCCTTTCATGTACGCCAAAACCAACGGCAGAGGGTGAAATATACGCCTTAGAAGAAGAAACCATGACTCAGAAGAAATAGTTGAACTTTTTCCAGCTTCCCTTATTTGCTGCTTTGTCCCAAAACCGAGACCAATAAAAGAATTTCGACGTTGGCAAAAAGAAATATGATTATTATTCGATGAGGGGCTGGCCCACTCCAGCTCCCAAACGGGTCCTATACACGATCTAGGGAGTAAGGATGCTTTGTGTATAGGACGTGTAGCTGTATGAATGAGGGAACAAACTAAGACTGAAAAATACTTGTAGTTTGATACGGAAGTCCAATGGAATGCGGCAGCCCAGTCTTGACTTTTCTCCCTGTTACGTTGCAAGCGAAGAAGGAAAAACACTCTCGACTGCCCTCAGGTCCAAACAATTCAGAATAATTGAAATAACTCCAAGCAAACTACAAGTTATTCCTACCGCCAAAATCATCTTTCAAGATATTCCAGCGTACTGAGATAACTTTTGCGATTTGATCTGACGAAAAGATTTCCATCGAAATGTCTCGACCCAAACTACTTCGATGCTACAGTGCCTGATATCCAAGCTAAGTTCCTTAGCAGGGCCCAGGATTAAAGCTGTTTTATGAAAAATATTTCCAACTCAACCACCCACATCTATTAGAGATGGAGTTCTTTTTCTGTGTGCCTTCCTACTCACTTGCCAACAGCCCGCTTTTCGTTATGACATAAAACGCCAACCAAAACGAAAGAAGGAACCGTTATTGGAATTGCTGTTAATATATTTTTTATACCCTTCACTCCCATTGCCGGTGTGTTTCAATCGATATGGACAGGAACATCACAGCAGCACCACACCAAACCGGAGAGGTATGATAGAAGATGGAAAGAATCCCCCTCTTTCGAACGTACACCCAACCCACCCACCATAGGCTCTGGTCATTTCGAAGAACCCTTATCATTTGGACAGGTTTGTAGCTTCCACCTTGGTTTCTTTTCTCTTTTTACTGGCGTTTGTGTCCTTTAACTTGAGGGAAATTTCTTCGTATATAGAGACCTACCTGCTAACATTAGTGTCTCTCTTCGTTGAGGGTTGAAGAACAATCCTCCATAACTGTTAAAATGCCTTCGGTGGATCTTCAGCTACTACGATGAATGAAATAGTTGGTGGAGACGACGGTTAAAAATTCAATAAGTTTTTAAAAACACATTAACGCAATTGCCAAACTTGTCTTGTCTATAAACTAAAATTAATCAAAACTATATGATCTTCGTTGTATCAAAAAACTGTGAGACCAAAGAACAATTATGCTTGTAGCGGGTAAAGTGATTAAGCTTTCAAAGTCTCCTAATCCACTCAACACAAAATTGTTTAACATAGCTAAGTATAATCAATCATTAGCAGATGATCAATTTTTTTTATTATGAAATTAAATTGGAGCATTAGCGGGGCAAAGAATGTCAAGACTTGTTCCCCGTGCCATTCTGAACCTTTGATTCCAATATGAGTCAAATCGATCAACATTTACTTATTTTAAAAGTTTGAAGTTTCTATGAGAAAAATCTTCAATATGTATGGATGTGGAAGTTAAGGGTAATATGGGGAACAAGTGGTTCTGTAATTCACAGGATACTAAAAAAATCCAAAATTCTGGGAACAATAGTGCATATCTTCGTAAATCGATTGAGAACCACAGAAAAAAATCATCTTTTGTGCCAAGTAAACTTTATACCAAACGAGGAGTAACTAACCTTTTATGCCGACTCACTCTCACCCCGGAAAAGTCACAATGTAAAAACCCAAATAATCGTTTTCAGATAGTATTGTACATTCCTATATTTTATGTCAAAATCGAATTTAATTGTGGCCTTTATCGTATTATGTTTCGGTTAAATCGTAAAGAGTGGTAATTTTCAACTTACATACGATGTGTCGTTTATTCATCGTACTGCGTCACAAACTAAATCGGTTTTACATCGCAGCTTTCTTAGATCGAATTTGTTATTGCAGATTAAATCGCATACGATGACCAATCAACTCGCTCAAGAAAACAATGAAATTTGCTTGTACATGGCCTCCACGATTTGTTTACTTACATATATGTCTGTATATCAAGAAAACAACTTTCAATATACTTTCATTTTGGTTGTCCTGGAGGACAACAAGTTTTTGAAGTTGATGCAATGGGAGATGAATTAGTCCATATATCTTGGCTCCATTACGCAATTTTTTTTCCATTTTTTTAAATATTCTTATTATTATTATTATTTGGTTTGGAATCGTTTGTATTGTTCCCATAGTTTTGTTTTCAATTTATTATCCTGGACACCATCTTACAATTGAAATGAAAATCTGTTGCATACTTGTAATTACATCACTATTGAAATTCATCAAAGAGGTCGTCTAAAGTTCACCCAGCACAATCTACTGAAGCAATTCAATTCACCATGAATGTTCTTAAACATAATTTTTATAACTACTTAATTTTTTTTTGCAGGAATTTGGGTTAGCCGATCTACTTGCTGAGCAGAAGGTCGTGAATTCAATTCCAGGCCCATCCCCTACTCTACCATTTGTCACTTTCTCTCTTTCTATCCCCATTAGATTTTAAACCAAAAGAAGTCTGCTGTCTTTTCATTGATCTACTTCACTTACCACAGTGAATCACTCACACAACTATTCTCTCTGTGGCAGTGTGGAGAAACAGATGTATCCTCGGTCTCTAAATAGTAACAGGAACTCTTGAAAAATGATTCAAAATGATAGATGATAGATTTGAGTAAAATCAAGTTTTCGCGTCTTCTAGCTTGTTCCAATTATTTATGTTAAACTGAACTCGCTTTGGGGTTTGAGTTTTCGGGCAAAAACTACTCAAAACTGAGTTAAAATGGCAGGCCGTGAACATCCTAGTGCCACCGAGAGCATTACTGAGAGGTACTCTTCTCCAACCAGGAGTCCATTGAACAGCGTTTGGTAACAACGAACCACTAACAGCTATGATGCAAGCATACGATGCATACGACTGTCGAAAAATTGTTTGAATTTGGCGAATCTTCTGCTCACTTTTTGGCTCGTAGTTGTAATGCTCGAATTTTTAAATTTCAAGTTTGTGTCATGTAGACAATAAGTCCGATGAGCTATGATGATTAAATAAATAAATAAATATTTAATAAAAACGTATGCTAGTGGAATTTATCTCTTAAATAAAAAAAAATATATACACATATATATCTTCTCTTTGTTATATACACATATATATGATAATTATTATATTTCATGCTAAAACTGGGGAGGGACCATCAGGGCACCCGACTGAAGCAGACTGAATGAGAAGAGTGGGAATGCCAACTCCCTTTTTCTAACTGTTTGTAAAAAAAGGTTGGGCTCGTCTTCACATCCATTGGAGCATCCTCATGTTAGATAGTTTGCGTTTTTACCAATTGTTCAATCTTGTTGTTGGAAGGAAAATTCATTATATCCCCGTGGATACGTATAAGTAATGTTGTCTAACAATTCACCCAACCCGTTTCTGACCAATGACATCCTGAGGACAATCAGAGAATCAATTGCTGGCAGACTTAGTTTCCGTGCTACAATGGGTGGTAGTTCATATCATCATCATCATCATCATCATCATCATCATAATCATCATCATCATCATCATCATCATCATCATCATCATCATCATCATCATCATCATCATCATCTTGAGAAATGATGCCTATTAGATTCAAACACCTAACGATATTTTTTTCTGAACATTTACTAATTGTTTGTTGAAATACAATTAATGAAATTTTATTTTCAACCAGGCTTGTCCAGGCATAAGAGTTTATCATAGAGGCCAGATGAGCAATGCTGATTGTCAACAAGAAACAGTTTTCAATTTTTCAATTTGCCTGATGTTGAGGATAACTTGGATTTTTGGATTCTAACTACCTTTAAATGTCTGGGCTGGATAATGAAATACCTAACTCTCAATAGCCGAGTTGGCTCGGGGGGCTGGATAATGAAATACCTACCTATCAATAGCCGAGTTGGCTCGGTGTATTTGACAATCAATATCGTACCAAATTTCAATAATGTTGACATTGCTATAGGTAACTTAAGTTACTGAGAGTACTGAGTTGGATCTGCTGTTGAGAGTTCGGTAAAAAATTACCTAGCACGAAAATTGAAACTGAGTGTGTAGATGTACCGTCGTACTCATAATCGGCAATGTCCCATAAATCAGCCTTATATGCTACGATCGATTTCATTTTTTTATAGTAACTCATCAAATGATGGAGCTACAAACGGCAGGCAAATGGTTACACGCTTACTTAGATAATGTTATTAATATCATAATCAAAACCAAAATATTGAAAAACTTACTTTTTTAGCGCAACAACATTCGATCAATATGGATGAAATGCCAATGTAAAGGCTTTAAGTGGGGGATATTTTACTTCATTTCGTCCTCTAAATTTTGCATTAAAAAATTTTACGTATGGTCTTCTTCTGATTATTTTAGACATTTCATTGTTAGCATTATTCAATTTAATGATCACAAAATTTCACAAACCATATTTAAAAAAACAACAACTTTAGTTTATTGAAATTATTCTTGCTAATGTTCTATAAACCACACAACATACAAAATATTGTAATTCACATAATACAGGTTAGTTTGAGATATTGAGATATTTTATTCGGAAAATATACAGCCATGTACTAATAAACCCCCACAGAATATTTACGAATTGTAACATTAAGCTATCCGGTGAAAATTATATTCCATAGACACATAGAACATAGAAGGATAGGATAGGATAGGACATAGAAAATAATTAGACCATAAAATTAAGCCCACGGTTTTCTTACGAAATCACATTTTTTCCGTAAGAACAATTAATTTGGAACTTGTTCCTATTTTCTACAGATCGAAGGTGTATATCGATCAAATTTAGTCAAACTTAGGGCATTTGAAGATCATGAAGAAAATCTTTGAGATTAACCTACAAAATCATGGCGGCTATAAAGTTTTCGAACGATTACATAAAAATAATGTGACGAAAAAGTTCTCAGTAACTTACGAACATGTTGATCACCTTCCGTCATCGTGAATTAATGATTACCTCTGAATTTAATGCCATAAATAAGGTACAAAAGCCAAATGAAGGGGCGAGGCGAACATTACACATAAAGAATTTAAAAAATGAAGAACACAAAAATGGCCTCAAAATGAATAAAGAATGCTTTATTTTTACAAAATCTACTGCAAGAAATTATAATATGATAATACTGTTACTCAAGTAACACTTCTATCGATTGGCAGCAAGTGTGCTCCTACGGTAGTTAAGTTACATATACCGACATGTATGTTTATGATTCAGTATGTTGGTTAGTTGGCCTATTTTATTAAAGGCACGGGAATATAATCACAATTATTGTGTAGCTACAAAACCGACAATTCTCACATTAATAGTTTAATAGATCACATAGGAAAAAAACATAGTTTAAAAATTTTCCCTGTCCATTTTGTTGCGATTTTTTTTCAATAATCTTCAACTAAAAAGATACTGATAGAGTTTTAGCAACAACAACAAAATGAAATTATTATCTTTATGCATGAGCGTTTCCTTTTTAATACTGAAATTACGAAAATAAATTCTATTCGTTGACGACATCAATCCTTATGGTTCCCAGACAACCCTAGTTCCCCTATCTTCCTTGTCACACTAGAACAAGAAACAATCGCCCAACGTCTGTGCTGGTAGCCGCAATCACTCTACTGATCCAAAGTTTGAGAGACCATTTGCTTCATCCCATAGCAACCCCTGTCCCGGAAAATCCTTCTTCATCATAGTGTCGAAAGAAGAAGAAAAAAAAATGGAAAAATGCTTTTCCTAGAAATTATTATTTCGTATTTTTTCGGTATAAATTTCTCCAAGGAATACCAACCCCAGTGCCATCGCGGTGATGCTGGTCGGTGGAAAGGGAACGGGTGACGATGTTTCTCTGCCTGATCGTTGAATCCAAAAAGTTGACTGAGGCCGAAAGGTTGAGTAGGTTTGAGAGCGGAGGCGGAAGACTAAACCATCGTCATAGCTCTGCCAATCCAAGGGAACACAATCCGAAACGGGGACAGCACTGCCGACCGACGACGACGACGAAGACGACGATGACGACGATGGGATGAGTAACGTCTTGAAGCGCACACACTGTTAAGAAGTGTATAAGAAGATGCTTTTGCCGGATGGTAGCTAAACAAGTAGGAAGGGAGGCAGGCAGGCAGCATCCAGTCAGCCCCAAGCCGGTATGAAGTCTTGCTTGCCCTCTGCTATGTATTAAAGGAATCGAGATTGGGATGAAAACCAAGATGGGCTGCCACTGCCGCTATATATACTTATTAAATATAGGATCCTAATGCTGGGTGGTTTCTTAGAGCAATAGGGGGCTCTTCTCCAAATGAGCTGCCCACTCTACAGTCACCCAAACAGGGTTCGGTTCATTTTCTGACTCGCTTCCTTCTGATGGTATATTCTGGCAAAGAGGAGCACGCAATCTACACTGGATGCTATTGCTCGACACTGAGAGTAGTCTTCCCATCCCACTCAAGATTCACGACTCGGCTATGCTCGATGTTTATGTATGGGGGTATTCCTTCTTTGAAGGCAAGGTTTCATGGTTACGAATGACTCAGGCAGAGGACAGTGAACACCAGAGGAAGGTTCTCCTACCGGGAAGAAACTACCACCCACTTTTGACAAGCCACCCAAACCTTGGTATGATGATAGTGGAATGGGTAAATTGAATGGCTACTGCACCCGGAACTAAGGCTACGAAGGGAGTTTCAAAGGGGTGGCAGCTATGTAGAGAAGAATAACATCGGACTTCCACTCATTCCAGCAACGATTCCCATCTTCACCCGAAATTGGAATCAAATTGGTCAAAGCATAAGGTATTGGATACATTCAGTGCAAGACTGATACTGATAGCAACTGCATTCAAAATGCTTTTCGCTGTAAGTTTATATACAGTTTGATAATAATAATAATATTGAACATTCTCAGACAAGGATTTCACATGGTTGTGTAAATTCAATATTCAACATGGGCTACTTTGGATGTTTGGTCATTCTACCAGTGGGTTCGTTGCAAACTATAATAAAAACACTCGCTGCATTCCCCTTCTCGAAGAGTCATCAGTAATTATTTTCTATACCATCCTTCGCATAGACACCGGAACAGGGTGGTCGCTCACGCCTCGACAGGGGTACATGGGCACGTGTCAAAACGGCGCACCCTTTAACCTAATGGTGTACCTGCCATTCAATTTTGCGCTCTGCTACCGCACAAATTCATTCCGTCAATTTGTCCCATCCCTACTTGCGTCGTAGGCCCAACCCCATCCTTTATTCGACAACGAGGGGTTCTCCCAATCCCTACCCAACTGTCAGCACGGTACCTTTCTGCAAGAACGGGAACAAACTAATTCCATTAGTCCCACTTTAGGACGGTACTTTCAGCCTTAGCGCACCTCAGACTTTGAAGTTGGCCCGCACACTCTTGCAGGCAGCCCTCCTTGCTACAAGCAGATAGGCTTGACGTAGTACGACTCTTTGTCATTAAATCATTTTCACCATTATTAGCTCATTTGTGTTGCCTTCTATTTTAGCACGAGCCAAGCTGCTGTGGGATTGGACCACACTGCTGGCATGTATTGAACTAATAAGTGTTTAGCGATTGTCAGTATTGTCACACGCGGTTCACCCCACTGGCTAGTAGTGTGGATAATTTATTGCCAATCTCTATCGCTTGGAGCACTTATTAGAAGTAACAAACTATGTTAATCATTGCAGTTAAATGCTAGAAATGAAGAAAAGCGGTCATTTTCTTCCTGAAAAAAAAATATGTCGTTTAAAAAAGGACAGCTCGAAAACGAATCCAAAACTATGCTAGGGTGAATTTACATCAATAAAATAAACTGCTCATTTTTCCACCATTTATTTTGAGGTGTTCAGGGTTAATGCCAAAATTTCCAATCAAAACATGCCCGTCGGACAGTTCTTGATACTGAGTACTACGAATCAATGCTTGAGACAACTACGGGAATGTGCCAATAGGCTTAATGCAGTTCACAATATTGAAGTAGAAGGAAGGACAAAAATCTCCCGACATTCAAAATTCATAAGTTGATTAAGATATAGATGCCTTAGAGTTTGAACATGCGTTTGGGAACACCAAAGCATTCAAAGAGCAGCAACATCAAACGGAGTCGATTCGGCAACAATACCTCTTACTTTTGTGAGCTGTTCGATGAAAGAAACATACAAAAAAACCATAAACTTGGTCAGACGAGTATTATGTAGTGAAAAAAATCAGTCTACTATAGTTGTCGAAGCATCAATCCCGTGAGTCAGATGGTCAATTACTGTTCAACCGGTCACCAGATTAATTCCGAATTCTTGCGATTCGCAACACGTACTCACATGTGTGAGAAAGTTAAAGGCATATAGAGCATACAAATTTTCAAATTGTTTATCATTACTGTTCATAAATGCCAGCGTATCTTTAGCGTAGTGACTCGTCACGAGATCTGGATAAAATAATGTGCTTTCGGTGTGCTTTCGAACGGACTCGAGAGTATTTTTATAAGCAATCATCGATGTAGGGTAGGACGAGGCAAGATCGCCACCCGGGGCAACTTAAGCACCCTTCCTATTTACATAAAAAATCGTAGTATTGTTGAAAATGAACACGTGTACCTTTACACGCTTTTTTTTTGCATGAAAATGATCGGTAATGATCGGAGACGGTGAAAATTTTGTTTTGATTTGGTGTTGAAATTGTCTTGCTACGTCAACAAAATAGTGCAAAATGTATACGTAGTCCACGATTGGTTACATACGGAGCAGATATAGTTTGGACGTAAGACTTGTTCATCTGGCGGGAACAGGTAGTTTAACAAATCAAAGGTTATTTTCTGAAGACTTTTCCATCTTCAAATGTAAACTTTCTCTCAAATTCATATTGTTATTAACTTCGTAGTTATTGTTGTTGATAATAACGTATGTGTGTTAATATGGTGCAATATTTAGCAGTTAATCGAACCTCCCCACCTTTGTTAGCCAGATAACCAACAAAGTCCAGTATCTTCTACAATAGATTAAATCACTGGTCACAGTGGTCCACAGTGAACAGAGGGAAAAAAAGACGATTCGATAAATTAATCTCATTTTTCATCCCATAGTTCGCTCTGCATAATAGTTTTCCGGTAAGCATACGACAATTCTCTAGCATAACGGAAATAGAACAAATGTATTTTATGACGCCGAAGAATATTTCTCTTACTACACAACAGTCTATGTATGTACAAATTACAATGAAACATTCTCCATCGCGACTCAATCTCTTGGCTTGAGCTGTTTGAGTTCATCCTTTCTTTTACGTTCTACAGGTTGAATGGACGACAAACTCTGGATTCTCTTCCAGATTGGTATTTCGACATAAGAGACGTCCTTGATGGTTCCTGGGTGTTTTTTTGCTTTTTTTGGTAATATGTAATATTCACGGAAAATATGATGGATTTTAACAAATGTGTAAAATTTTCCCTCGCTCTTTGTGGGCGAGCGCGAGTGTAAAAAACAAAATTGTGTGCAACTTCTTAAACATACTTTTTGGGGATATTGGTTAAACGACATGAAATATCCTTATTTTTTATAAAAAAAAAAAATATTTTTTTTAATAGGCACCAATTCTCTTTATTTGAGCAGGAAATGAAAAAGTGATGTTTTGTTTAACAACCGGGTGCGCTTATTTTTAAAGACTGTATTCGATGAAATTTGGACACACAAAATAGGTCACCAAAAATTTTCCTTGAGCCCGATTCTTTTCAAACTTTCTGGAAATAAAGTACTACTAAATGGTTAAGTTTTGACATCATTAGTTTATTGAACCTCTTCTCCCAACCCAAATGCCCACACCTTTGCCTTGACCCCTTTCATCAAATTTTGGGCAATGATAGGACCGACTTGCTTACTTACTTTTAACCACTTTTTCTTTAGTTCAAGTTCATTTTCTATCAGTTTTTGAGTTTTAACGAGCTTTGCCTTCATGATTGCCCAAAATGTTTCAATTGGGCGAAGTTCAGGAGTGTTTGGAGGGTTGACGTCTTTTGGTACAAAAACTACATTGTTATCTTTGTACCAGTCTAAGACGGGCCGGGCATAGTGGCAAGATGCCAAATCCAGCCAAAACAGTGTCGGGCCATCGTGAGATCTCAAAAAGGGCAGAAGTCATTTTTGGAGGCATTCGTCCTTGTAGATTTTTCCGTTGACGGTCCCAGAGGTGATGAAGGGCTGACTCATTTTGCCACATCCGCAGATTGCTTGCCAGACAAGGAATTTTTTGGCGAATTTCGACAGTTTCTTCTTCCGTACACTCTCCGGAGCGGCCAACTTAGAGGTGGCGACGTAGTGTTCCTGTCCTGACATTTGTTTGGTGTCGACTTTAATGTAGGTCTCATCGTCCATCACAATGCAGAACGGTTTTGTCAGCCACTCCCTGTACAGTTTTCTTGCACGAGCTTTGGCCACCGAGTTCTGATTATCGCTCCGGTTCGGTGCCTTCTGGACCTTGTACACATGTAATCCAGAACGTTTCATTGTTTTCTGCACAAAACAAACTGAAACTTTCGCCTTTTTCGCAACATCCCTGATCGAAATGTTGGGATAACGCTTAAATTGGTTCAATACCATCCTGGCCTTCTCCGGATTTGATGTGCCACGTTTTTTGCCACTACCATTTTTCCGCTTGGTTGTCTTACGGTCCTTGAACGTTTTGAACACATGAGATACGGTTGAATGTGCGATTCCGAGCTGTTTTCCGATCCATCGATGAGAAGCGTTTGGGTTTTCGAAGTGAGTGCCCAAAATTTGTTGGCGCACTATTTCTTCATTCGAAGCCATCACTGAAATCACTCGACCGATTTTCACGAAACTTATTACACAATTGACACAACACAATGAAATACATTCAGTTAAAATTTCAAGAATTTTTACCCACACGCTAAAAAGTTACGAACAATTGCGTGTGTCCAAATTTCATCGAATACAGTCTTTACATGAAATATCCCATTAATTTATGCCAATATGGAATGCTAGATTTGTGCAAAGCTATATCAGTAGTTTATGCAACAAGTTGCAAAATGAAAATTTTATTAGCACGAGCCGTACATTTATCCTATGAGGCTTTCCGAGTTCGATAAAAACAACGAGTGCTGAAAAAATCGAGTTACAACATTTTTTGCGAGGACTGATTTGAAATTTATTCTCTCTGTGTATAGACTGTCCCAGAAAATAAGGACACACTTTTATAATGCTGCCATTTGAACATACATTTTTATTCGGGTAGTCTGTTGGCTCCATTTCATTGTTTACACCCAAACATCAAACCGAACACAACTCACAGCAATGTTTCACGCGCTTTTCGAGAGATGGGAAAGATTTACGATGAACAACGCCGTTGCAAGTGGAGCACTATTCCAGGAGTATCACTAAGAAAGTTGGCGAAAGTGGAAAACGTTGGTGTGAAAGCGGTGCGTATTGCAATCTGGAAGTTCGGAGAAGAGTATTCCCTCGTGGACCTGCCAGGAGCGTCGAACCCCAAATTGGACAACCAAATCGGACGAGCATTTTCTAAGGCAAAAGAAGCCTCAGCCCGCGATTTGTCCAGAAAAATGAACACTTCGAAGTCTAACGTTCAACGAGCCAAAAAGAGATTGAAGCTGAAGACGTACTAGAAGCAGAAGTGATCAAAAAGAAGTCCTACACAAGCAGCCAGCGGGAAACAACGATAAGTACTGCATCATGATGGACGACGAAACATATTCGAAGTTGGACTAAAAAAGCATTTCCGGGATCGCAATATTACACGATTCGTGGAGATGATGTTGACAAGGCAGACACCTAAATTTTCATTGAAAGGTGATGGACTGGCAGGCAATTTGCTCTTGCGGTATATTTACGAATTCGTACATCGAAAATGGAGCAATAAATGCAAATATTTACGTCAATGAATGCTTGAAAAAAAATACCTGGTACAAATAGGAAAACGAGATAATTGTACCTAAATAAATCCTCCAAATTGCCCTGAAATTCTTCCCATCGAACGGTTTTGGGCTCTTCTATAAAGCTATCTTCTTAAACATGTTCAGTCAGCTGATACAATGGGCAAGCTCAATAGACATTGGACAAGAGCGTCTAAAATCGTTGCTAATCAATATGTGCAGAACCTTCAGAAGAACGTTAGAGAAGCAATTCGAGAACTTGCTTATACAAGAAAAAGTCATCAAAAAATGTTCATGAACTGTTGATAAACAATGTTGAAAAACCATATGTAAGAATAAAAGTTGACATACATAAAAATACACATGTTTTTCAATGAGCTGAAGATGTGCCCTTTCTTTCTGGGACGGTATATATACACTCGGGTGCCAATCCAATGTATGGGAAAAATTTGGCCATCGAATTCCAAAAAAAAGTAGTGTTCAAAAGTTTTGTCTCCTCAAAAAAAGTCCCAGTGCAAAATTTGAGCTCAATCGGACTTCGTTAAGTGGACCCCCAAAGCGGTCAAAGTTTTGCTTGTTTGACCCATGAAAAATTTCCCAAGGTAAGGGTACATGAAAATTCCAAAATCGATTTTTTTTATGCCAAATGTCTTAAAAATGCATGAAACGTCGAGATCTGGTGTCAGCTCGAAAAAAAATTAGCCAAGTTTTGAGATGGGGGAGTGAATTTAATTTTTTTTAGTAAGTTTGATTTCAACTGCTGAGATATTCATGGCAATAGTGTTGAAACATAACTTATATCATTATGGATTATGGAAAAAATGCTGGTGTTTCGGAGAGAAATTGCAAAGCGCAAAATACTCCACCGGAAAGCATTAAACGTTTTCAAATTATTTCTGATTCCGAGATATCTTCAAAAGATCCTCGTAATATTGAGTGCATATCATCTTCGTCTTCGTATTCAAAAGATCCTCGTAATATTGTTTGCATATTTGTACATAAATAGATTTTCTCAGACCAGACATTTGAGATGCGCAGTGTCAAAAAAGCATTTGTTTTCATCGCTTACAAGTCACTAACAACTGACAAAATGTTTCGTTCGCTTCGTTCGAAAATTCTTGCTTTGATTTTAGTATGCGAATGTATTCGAAAAAGAATCATGCATACGGAGACGTACGTGGCGTATAACCTCCTATCGATTTAAAACTGTATAATAATTTCAAAAGTATAATACAAACAGTTTTTAATTTAGACATTCTAGATTAAATTAAAATAAAATAAATTTGTGGTTCACTATAGGATGAAACTGCCGAAATATGGGCTTCATGGCCGTGCGGTTAGCGACGTCACCCGTCGTTAAGGTATATCGTTAGTGTCAAAAAACCAAGGATTAATTTCTACTCCAGTTGGTGGAACTTGTTATAACCTGAAAATATCCCTACAGGTCCACTGGGTGGTGTGTGTTGCCCAATGTCTAATGAAACGTACTTAATCTGTTCAACCTTTAGTTGAAGACGGTGACACTTGACTTTTTTGTATTGTTGACTGAGATAATGATCTATAAAGATTATGCAGCAAATATGAGTATTCTTTACAAGTCATTAAAGTTTGGAACCTGCTTTCACTGTAGTTTCTTAAATTTATGCTTTCAAAAATTCGAAGTGGAGAGTCAAATCGGCCATGGTGGTGGCTACTTTTGTATTCCAGCGACTTTCACTTTAAGCACCAAAATTCTCCTAAGAAAATTATAAGAAATTCTCCGTATTCAGAATCTTAAGTCCAAGATACAAATATGAACTTATTATGGATGTATATTTTTCTTAAAAGCCACCCAAATGCCGCCTTTTGCTCTAAAACATTTTTTATTTTTATTTTCCTATATTTCACTGTTTGAAAAGTCATTCCAGTAAAACGCTCCCTATATGATATTCATTCATTTCAGGGTTGTACTCCATAATTTTTCTGAAAACGATATTTTTGGGACACCCTACCTCGACCTTGTTAGAATGCAAATCAAAATTAATCGAAAGAAAAGACAATTGTCCGCTTAAATGTTTGAACACTTGTATAGCCATTAAAGTTTGCAAACCCGCTTCTGTTATAAGCTGTCAGAAAATGTCGGCGTGGTTGATTCAATAGAACACGGTATTGTTAATAAAAAAAAACGGTGGTTGCTTTCGTTGTTCACACTCCCCCGCTACGCGCTTCGTATTGAACAATGTTAATTTTCCTTTTTTATTACGTTCGATATGCTGCTCTTTCAACTTCCGACAAGATCCTTTTGATTGTATCAACAAGCGACCATCATTTTTAACGAGAAACAGATATGCTCTTCAAATACTCACCATATTCAGCGCGTCGTCGTCTGCCACACCCATACTCCTCGTAAGTTCTAGGTACGTAGATGTCATTGGCCTTGAAGTATTTCCAACCTGCTCAATATCACTGTCACCATCACTGCCGTCTAATTTATGGTCAAGATTATTATTCACTCTCATTTTTTCGCTCACATCGCTAGCCTCTTCGCAGATGTGCAATTCTTTTTCATCGAACGAACACTGCTCGCCATCTTCCGCGAAAGGATCACGAGCTATATTTTCTTTTTCATTTAAGGCACAATTTTCACTCGGAGGCACACTTTTTCTACTCACATTTAAGAAATTGATCTCGGATGTTTTATCAGAATCTGGCGTTCCAGTTAAATCCACCACTGGTTCTTGCTTTCGCATTTTGACTTCCCCAGCGTTATCTTTGCCCGACTCCACCGCTCTGTTCTTCTTCACATTATCGTAAAACGTCTTCAGAAGCTGATAATATGTTGCTCCATCACTTTCTTCATTTTGCACTTTGTAGTAATCTAACAACTTTGAATAAACTTCATCGCTATTTAATCTATCAAAACTTGAGCTACCATTGCTATGCTGTAACGGCGTGGAAACCCGTTTCGGTTCGGAAAATTCTTTGGTTTCTCTATCGAAAGATTCATCAGTTTTGGAAGTTTGTGGGCTGACGGCAGGGTCCAATTTGATTGGTGATGGTGGTCTCAGTGCTTTGGAGCATTGACTGCACAGTGACAAAAATTTTGTCACTGCTTCCCGCGGCAGAAAAGCGTAGGTTTCTGTTATCTGGTGTGGAATTCAAATGTGATAATCGAAAGATTCAAATGAGGTACAGAAAAATTATATTATTACCGTTCTATAGGTTCTCTTCTGTCCAGCGTGTCGACTCGAGCGGCTCCCCAAGGACACATGCACTCCGTAAATAATGTTGAAGAAGTTTTCAACCACAGCTACTTTTTTATAAGGTTGAGAATCAGTTTCCTGGAAAAAATAATTTCTAGGTGATGTTTTTACGCAATGACTGCAAGATTGTAAGAATCGCTTACCGCCGTGTTGGGAGCGTATAAATGACAACCATCGTTTTCTTCCTGATCATGGAACGCGAAAATGTCCTGGAATCCTACTGGCTTACTAGTAGTGAAACCTTTTGGAATAAGGGTTTTAAATAGTTAATTAACGGTTTAAGGTTAATCGTACAGAGAAAAAAATAAAGTAAATTTTCATTGTTATGTAAATAGTGGAGCATTTAAAGTTGTATTGCATTAAACACGATGCAAGAGCTTGCAGGTAGTATTGCTAATAAATGCAGGTTTTTTAATACAATATTGTACATCGAATGATATGTCTAAGAACTTCACACGTTTTGTAAAGTAAACTCGTGACGCTGCCTTGATGTTATATCAAACAGAAGTTAACACTATTTTTTAATTTTATTTTTTAATCAATTACACAGATTACAAAAGAGAAAGGTGATCTTGTATTGCATTTATTTACAAATGTACAGTGTTTCCAAAATGGAGTTACCGATTACTAGTTTCGATGTACAGATTACATTGTTATGGTAGAGGCATCCTAAT
Source organism: Aedes koreicus (assembly GCA_024533555.2). Classification (NCBI taxonomy): domain Eukaryota; kingdom Metazoa; phylum Arthropoda; class Insecta; order Diptera; family Culicidae; genus Aedes; species Aedes koreicus. The sequence continues at coordinate 432,161 of JAHHFK020002302.1, forward strand.
TCGGTCAAACTTTCGGGTGAGGCTTCAAGATACAATGTTTAAAACGCTGAATTCATGACCAAAGTTGAGTAATTTCTGAACCATCAAGTAAGAGATTTCGTGTCTTCTGAATAATGTTATTTGGTTTGTTAACTATTTTTCTTAAAGTTAGACAATCAAATAGTTAATCAACAAATTAATTTAGATGTCATTTTCAGCAAAACCGTAAAAAATACTATTACAAACAATATTGGACAAAATATCAATTACATTAAACTAATCATGTTGTTTGTTGTTGCACGAAGCACGTAATTAATTATAATGTTTGAAAATTGGAAATATCATTCGTATCAATATGCACCTCTAAGAGTGGACAGCAATTTTCTGCTAGAACCAAAGATGTGAAGAGAAAGCATTGATACGTCCGTAAGAGCACGGCAGGTTGTGAAATTGAATAGAAGTAGTTGAAGTTGAGCGTAGGGCATGTTTGGAAGGCGGTATCTGATCGAGCAGATAAACTCTTACCTAGCTACCACAATGCATGGTAGGAAAGAGGGAAGGGAGCCCCTCTTGACAGGCAAAAGTTTAGACATTTCCAATTTTCAAAAATATCAATGCAAAATATAAATATCACGGTTAACGAGATTTAGAGCAGTAATAGGGAACGACCCCTTAAAACCATATTTTGTTGTGTGAATACTTAAGAAGATTTTTACCATCGTTTTCTTTTTTCTTTCAATAAATTACACAGTTTTGTGAAAAGGCTAATCTATTTTTTTGCGGCCCATTTCGAAGCAATGTTTTGCCACACTATCCTCATGCGGGGTAGGCAAGGCAGGAACGATTACCCCACCTTGACTGGCAAAAGAATGTGCGTTTGACCGTGCTCACATACTATTAGTAGCGTTTTGAAGTGGTTCTAACGAATTATCTGTTCACACTCCCAAATTCCTGGGACAGAGAACTATCTCAATCTTTGGGATGTTGTGTGTTTGCCCGATTCTCGTTTCCTACTGAGTTCTAGCAATATTTAAAAAAAAAATCTCAGTCCCTCTGCAATACAATCCCCAACATTTAAATTCAATGTTATCACTGATCTAATTGTAATAAATTCAACTAAGATGCAGGATAAGTTAAACCTCAATGTTAATTCGAAAGCCCCTCGCCTCATGTAACAAAACAAAATAAATTACCTTTCGTTTTAACCCAGAATCGGAACTTGGAACTATCTGGATTATTCATTTCCTGTCCCTTGAGGGCCCTGATGATCCTGGCCTGTTTCTTCAAGGTAATCGTTTTCGTTTTCGCTCGGTCACCATACGTTCGAATTACCCATGGTTGAAAAATCTGCGATGCAACACGGAAAACAAGGAAGAAACAATATATCAAAACATCACTGCTTTGCATTTCCCCATAAAATCAGCACACAATGCCAACACACTTCAGCAAATAACATCAGCAAAAGCAACTACGCCGGGCGATATAAATAAAAGCACACAAAAAAGGAAGACAGCAAAAGCACTTGAACTGAATAATAAAAGTCTATTTACTTCAAACATCTGATCACGTGTGTAGTCGTATTTTGGTCGTTTCCGCTGGGGTGAATCGTGTTCGCCATCACCACCTTCCAGCACTTCCTGCTGTTTCATCGACCTGTTGTTGCTATCCCGTGGTCGACTGCCATACGGAGAGCATTCATTCAAATCAGCTGATCGGCACGAGCTCAACGACTTTTCACTTTTCCGCTGTGCACACTGTTCTTTCCGTACAGTGGCACTATCACCCACAATGAAAGGATTTTCCTCACCAACACCACCCACAACCGTAGATGGTGCCACACTCGGTGGTCTTCGTTCCGTGTTCGGCGTCAAGGACAACAACGACGCAGACGAGGACGACGAACAGGAAGAAAAAGACGATTCTTTGCGCTTCCGCTTGTTACGCTGATGCTGCTCCTGAAGATTTTGCTGTCGTCGGAGAAAGTTTGTTTGCAAAGTGAAATTTTCCAACACACTTTCACCGAACAGCGAGGATGACGGTATATTTGGTTGAGTTTTATCCGTGTGGGTGTACGGATCGCTTGATAGCATTTTTCGTAACGTTGAATCAGTTCCGTTTGCGCCAAAAATATGCAAATTACCATGCTGCTCCATATGATTCTCGCGGATTTCATCTCCCGAACTTCCAAACATCACGAACGATACTGCTCGTTCGATTCCTAATCTTGATTATGTTTTAGAAAAAAAAACGGCTGATATCTCCTACAACATCGGAACTAAAATTTAAGAAAACTGGCAAACTTAACTATACAAAACACAACGAACTAACAAAATATCCAACAAAAACCGTTCCTGACTCTAACCGCTCATTTTACGAACTGACCATCGTCCTGGAAGTTACAATCAACGGAAGACGACCCAGCATCCACGAATCGAAAAAGAAACCGGAAAACCTGATTTGGTCAATTGAAAGAGAATCATGCCGAAAAAACGGAGGAACACAAATTTGAAAAGTCTCAAAAAGTTCCCCGACAGAAAAACGGGAAAAGAAACCGAGGAAGAAAAGCAGAAGCCGAAAAGTTATCGCTGTGTGGAAATTTCCCCTCCGATTATGCATCGGTATTGGTAAAAGTAAAAGGACGAACCTTTCCCCTCATAGCTGCACCATTTGAAGGGCTGTGCTAGGCTAGCAATCTTCACTACGCGTACACCACCGGCTGTAATGTTGTCATTCAGGCCATTGGAAAAATGATTCATAAAATAACGAAAACAAACTAACAGGTATCAAACATTATGTAAAATGCGGAAACTGGTATCTTTTCAAATATCTAAGAAGAAATGTGAAAGTCCATTAATTATGTAACGCAGTAAGGGGGAAGGGAAAACCTGACATTCCATACAAAAAATGTCGAAGGTTCATACAAAAAACGTGACAAGGGGGGAGAGGGGGTCTAAAAAGACACCTTTTTTTGCGTGACATAATAAATTAATGTTCCATGACGTTTGTTCAAGGGTTTTAACTATTTTAACGTCCTTATATAGTTGATTGGAAATAAAGTGGAGCAATACTACTGGATTGAACCCATTTCCGTCAATCATCTCTATTACTCAACGGTATTTAAACCAAACAGCTTCAGACACATTACTGTGTTTTGGGTTTACCCTTCATAGGTTCCTATTTCAAATGAAGACAACAAGATGGCTATCAAATAATCTAGACGGATTCTACACTGAAAAAAATAAAAAACTGCGTCAGTTATTTGGTCCTATCCTGTAGAGTGTAGATGCACACACACGTTGGACGCTACGGTCAAACATTTAGTTTCTACGAGAAATCGAAGCTGCTTAGAATTACCCGCATCAGGTGGAAGCAGATATATTAACGAAAGAGCAGCTTGACGCGACTGCTCTTGAAAATTGCTGGGAAGATATCGAACGAGCATAGAAAGCACTGCCCTTGTAGTATTAGGTACTTCCTATCCAAATCGTAAAAATTATTTGTTTGACGACGGTGCTGCAAGCAGTCACCAAGCAGAAGATGAATGCAGGAGGGGCAGGAATGTAGCAGCACCGCTCGAAAGTGAACTTGGAATGTTACAAACAGGTACGTACAGGCAAAACTCTGCAGGAAAACGTGCCAAATAGAAGAACATTGTTTCAAAACAATGAAAGAATTTGTACCATGGTTACAACATACGGAAATTGTTTGAGAAGTTAAATAGGACGTTAAACCATGGCGTGCCACACACCTGTATACGCCAAGTGTTGCAAACAATCTTATCACGAACGAGCGTCTAGTAATCGAAAGGTTCTTCGACAAGAACTTCGACGGCGAACTATCGCGCAATCACGCTGCTGAACGCCGCCTACAAGTTGTTCCATGTCACCATCTATCATCAACTGCAAAGGAGCTCGTAGGCCAGTACCAAGCAGGATTCATAGGTACCAGAGCTAGACCAGATATTTGCGATTTAGCAAGAAATGCCGCGAATATAACGTACTCACATATGACCTATTCATCGATTTCAAATCAGCTTACAATACAGTCCTTTGAGACCAGCTATGGCAGATTATACACAAATTTGGATTTCCAGATAACTGACGCATGGCAAGGACAAATGACACATCGTATGATGTGCGTCGTATGAATTTCTGGGCAACTCTTAAATTCATTCGAATCTCGTAACGAGTTATGACAAATTGATGGGCTTTCTTATTTGCTGTTTGACATTGATTTCGAATGTGTTAATCAAAGTTTAAATTCACTGACTGGTAACTACCCAAAGTTCAAATATCTACTTCGGACTCAAATTCGCTGTTGAAAACTCTATTCACAATTTAAAAAGACACAAAATTTCACGTTAGAATATACTGTATATTTAACCGTTCGATACAACCGAAGTATGGGAGATAACTGCCAATCGTAATCTACACATCTAGGCAGATCAGTCTGCCGAAGATCTAACACTGCATTTCCTCTCAATTTTTGATCAGTTGGTAGCTCCTGCACATAGGGCACATATATATTAATGTACGACAAGTGAGAAACGAAATCAACTCTATGGCAATCTGATTGACATTGAAGTATTATCGCAGGATGAGTTCTATATAAGGCTATCTATCTTTATCGAACAGAATGAGGGATTCGATAATAAAGATAGACACGAGTGGTACAATTTTCGGAAGTCCTTCAATTTTTTTGGTTTCGCCAACAATATTGAAATCGTAACACACACATTTCAGACGATGATGGCGGAAACATACATCAGACTAAAGGCCAACGCTAGCAAGATAGAACTTATCATGAATGCGTCGTAAACGAAGTACATGAAAAGAAGAGGACATCGTGATGATGATAGATGAATTCGTGTATCTGGGTTCATTGCTGACCACTGACAACTACACCAGCAGAGAGATAAAAAAAACGTATTGTGGCAGGAAACTTGGCCTACTTTGAACTCCGAAGGACGCTTTGATCGGCCAGAGTTCGCCACTCGACAAAGTTGACCATTTTCAAGACATTGATTCGACCAGTAGCCCTCTACGGCAACAAAAGTTGTACTGTGCTTATGGAGTCTTTGAAAGGAAGGTGCTGCATAAGATCTGTGGTGAAGTGTACTTATAAGATGGAACGTGGAAATTAGCATGAGTTGCTGGGAAAACTTCCAATCGTCTACACCGCAAAAAAAATGATCGATTACGATGAACTTGGTCTGGGCACGCCGTAAGGATGTCGAATAACAACCCGGTGTAAACGGTTCTCGAAAACGCACCGATAGGTACAGTAAGAAGAAGCACCCCACAGGCGGAAATTGACTTGCGGATCTTGGTAGAGGAGTGTGGAAATGAGCATGGTGTGTTTGGAAAGTTTTGTGTTAGGGTAATATTAGTTAATATCAAATTATCATTCGAGTTTTAAACTAAAAATAACCACATAAACATCAACTGATAGTATATCGATGTATATCGAATCAGTTTTCTATCTCAGGGTCTTGAAAATGATGAAAATATCAAGGAAAAACGTCAAAAGAGAAAACAAAGAGTTTTTGAACCTAGATATGTTTTTGCGACAATTTGCAGCAAATTCAAGGGTGCGTAAGCCAACGCGTATGATTTGTGTGTTGAGTATGTTCATTAATATGAAGAATTGGAAGTGCAGCCCAATCCAAATACGATTATTCAAGTTAAAACACAAGTTTGGTACATCATGACGCTGGCGATGAGTTGCTATCAGAAAACTTTTTTCAAAAATATTGATTCACAGAATAATCTAGTCGAAACCTTTATGAATCAAAAGTAAGACAGAAAGTTTATCCCTCCCCTCGGATATGTGATCTGGTCGCGATTGGTGGGCTTACGCCATCAGCACTGAGATGGCAACCAAAGACATATCCTGACGTGGTGGTATCACATGCTGATTATTTTGATTTAATGCCGCGTCACATATCTGGCATTGATGCACTGATTTTACAGATGAGATTCAACGGACATCCTGTCTGGGAGCCTTGAAAGCTGGTGCAGTCTGGTGGGGCTCTTTCCTCAGTGATATTGATATGGGATTTCATCTTGGCTGCAACAACTTTCTTATGCGTTCCCTGACATGATCAGCCGTAGCCACGCTTAAATATAAATCCGAGCGGTCTGGCCATCAAACAACAAATGTACCAGGAGGAGTGTCTTGAGAAAATTCTTTTGCCGTTCTTAAAGGAGCATCATGCAGATGGGATGTACGTCTTCTGGCCGAACAAGGCGTCTTCCCATTACGCCAAGAAGACGCTGGAGTATCTTGAGCAGAAAAAGATACCGTACGGGCCGAGAGAAAGAAACCACCAACTTGCCCCAGTGCCACCACATTGAGGATTTTTTCGGCTCCCTCAGTGCCCTAGTGTACAAAACTTATTGGCGGGCCAAGGATACAAAGCAGTTGACCACGAGGATCCGGAATTGTATCCGGAGGATGGACGTCAGTGCCGTCCAGCGCTCTTGTGAGAGCATCGCGACGAAGTTGCGTCGTACGGCTGACCAGGGCCCTTTCTCCAATATTCATTGACGTTTTTTTGAAGAATATACATTATGTTTTTAATAAAAAATACTGAATTCGTCGAAAAAAAATTTTTTTTTAATATATGACTGAACAAATTCTCATTTTTTATTGAACACCCGTTACCACACATTATAACAATGGTGTACAAACAATTGTATAAAAAATTCATTCTCGATAATTTTATAATAATAGATAGGTAATGAGCGTGATGAAGCTTTACTTTGCCACCGAAAAGTGAATCTTATAGCTGGCCAAGACTCAAATAATGATTGTTAGGCTGCACATGCACAAGAGTTTGAAGCAATTAAACGACTTAGAGATTAGGATTAGACAAATAAAAAGGAGGCAATGAACGAACAAGTAAACGTAAACTTGTCTACAATTGAACTATAGAATTTAACTGAATAACGCAGAACTGAATATGCATCGATAAATTTCAGAGCACATAAGAAGTATACATATATTAACTAAATTATAAACGACTGAAGAAGTTACGAAATGCCTTCTTATAAACGTAACACTGACTGACTAATTGAATAAGTTAAAGAGACGCAATGACCTCCCAAACTCTTTTAAAGGAAATTTCTTCCCATGAGTTTCATCAGTAAACCATAAAAATTATATTGTTGTGACTACGATAATTGTAACATCAGACAATACTAAAACTGGTAGAATTCAAATATCTCGACGACATAATGACGACTTATTTTTGATTCGAGAAAACTGCTAAAAAAGACTTTCATAGCACACAAAAGACTGAAGAAAATACACTGACAAACTAAATAGCAAAAAGACGAAACGACACCATCCAAAACAGTGGACATGAACATGACTGAGTGAAGGGGAAGCAAACTTGAAAATGTAACACCTTTTGAAGCAGTGTCAACAGCGTCACTATGGACGACATGATCCTTGCACGGCTGGTGAAATGCTTCAGAAGGAGTAAGGTTACATCATTCTAACGCACAAGGAACAATACAATAGCTTCTTATTTTTTATTAGAGAAAACTGCTTCGGAAAACTCTCATAGCACATAAATGACACACTTCACGGACTGAACTACAAAAGACTGAAGAAATTACGAAACACCGTAATAAACTTACAAACGTTACACTGTATGTATGTATGTATGTAGGAAGCCACCATCCTAGCGTGGGCCTTGCCCTGCATGCGGTTCCACTTAACAGAAAGATCATGCTTTGTTACCGTTCTAAATTCAACATACTGCTGTATGAAGGGCCAAAAAGGGTTGGGCAGGCCCGTAAGCAGACACACTTACGCGAAACCTGCGGGAATAAAAGAATCTCCTTCCAGCAATATGATCCGATAAAACGAATAACAAAATACGCAATTCAGTTAAGCTTTCCACTAGATGGTTTGTTTGAGAAAGGCGCGTCAAATTCATTACAACTGTTGGAGTGGAATGTAACAATAATAATAAGGTTCATGAATATAATAAGGAAATGAGTATTTAAAGCGTGTAAGTAATTTTATACAGCAAAATGGGTAGGCTGGGCTGGATAATGTTTTAGAATTGTACGCTTAGAGAAAAACATACAAAACTTTTCAGGTTATATGCTAGTCTTTCTATTGATAAATATTTACATGACAGTTATCGCACAACTGCAGCGCCGCCTACCAGGAGCATAACGACCTACATTTGAAATGTCGGTTTAATTTTTTACACAAGTAGCAGACCGAATATGAACGTCTGTTCTCTGTGATATAAGTCAAAACAATCTATACCTATGAAGTAAAAATAATAAAATTATGTTTATGCTAATATATAAATCACGAAAACAGAAGTAATGATAAAAAATAAATTAAATATAAAATGTCATAAAAATTGATATATAAAATAAAGGGAAGGGATATTAAAAAATAAATTGATACCAATTTATTTTTTTTTTTTGTGGTGGGGGGTTTGTTGTCTGGTGGATATGATGTATGATATGTACTACCACCCATTGTAGCACGGAAACTAGTCCGACAGCAATGGGCTCTCCTCTCTGTTAGACTTGATCAAGCTTTAATAACCACTGATTATCCTAATCATGCCGTTGTATGAAGGGCCAAAAGGGGTTGGGTGGATCGATATGCAACATCACTTATACTTATCCACAGGGATATAAAGAATCTCCTTCCAACAACAAGACTGAACAATTGGTCAAAAGAGCAAGCTATCTAACATGAAGATGCCCCAATGGGCGGGGAGAAGAGCCCACCCTCTATTCACAAACTGTTAGCAATGGGGAGTTGGCATTCCCACTCTCCCCATTCAGAGTGCTTCAATCGGGTGCCCTGATGGTCCCTCCCATTCCCATGAAATATTTATATGATAGTGTATATATTTATGTAAATGAAAAATACTACAAGCATTCGTATCTATAATATATGATCTTCATTCGGTTGATCCTGAAATGCAAGAAATGTTGTAAAATGTGAAAGTGTAGAGTTCTGTGGTTCCGCGCTTAAGCACGTTTTTGTTCGTGATCAGCGATAGCAGCATTTCACCAAAATCTTGATTTGAGGTATCCTGAGAAAGTTTATTAAATCTATTGAAATTTTACAAAACTAACATTTATACACTTTAATTTACTGTTGCCATGGTCATTATTTGCTACTTGATGCCGATTTTATAATAGCAATCCGCTTTTATTTTTGCTGACCTAATAGTTATTGCTACCGAGTTAGGAATGGGAAGATTTAAGTGGAAGGGAGTTAAAGATAAATGGGCAAAAAAAAAATAAGTAAACAATAAGTTACCAAATATAATGATAGTGTGAGTTATGATAAATTAATGAGTAATGACAAAGATTGAAATGTAAAATCACACAGCGTTGCATGAATCAGATCAGCTCAGTATTGGTAAAAAGTCCATTTGCAAACCGGAAATGAAAAATACATTCAGCAATAAGTGCAAAAGCCTACCACAGATTCCGTAATTTTCAAAAACCTACCACAGCTGTTATTTTCTGCGTTATATACTGGACATATAAGGAATGCTAGATGTCATAAATTGAAGGTATGTTTCGTGTTTAAGCCAGATACCGCCTAAATTAGGTTTGTTGTATGAAAATGTGAAGGTCATGATATGATGGAAATAATACGATGTTGTAAAGGAATACTACATAATGTACATATAATAATAAAATGCCGCTATTTGCCTCTTCCGCTGCGATTTTAGATGATTGAAACGCTAAAATAGCGAAAATTCCAACGTGATATAATGAAATAAAGTTGATCACCTGGCATCCTAGCAAAATAGCAAAGTAAATTTAGGCAAATAAATTTCATATGAGTATGATTACAGCCCCAAAAACGGAAACTCAATAAATCAAAAACAAACAAAAGACTAAAAATGAATGACAGGAAATTCTTCGATAACTCTTTTTTCTTACTGGGCCCATAAGTGATTCTTTATGTCTGTAAAAAAGATAAGGCAGGATCATAAACAATGTTAGTTTTTGAATTAACGATTTTTTTTTTTTTAGAATTTGTTGTATATGATCCTCTCTCTTAAAAAAAATTTAAAAAACCATCCTATCTTTTCAAATACATAACGTGAGTTAGGTGGGCCAAGGAAATCAATTCAAAATTATTTTACAATACTTGGGAGTTCCATGGATGATCTGAAATTATATACCGTATAAAGAATACTTCCATTTTTCGTGGTAGGGTAAGATTTCAGCATACTACCATACCGAGGTCACACTGCCTACATCGCCTTGGTGCGGCTGCCTCCTAATGTATAGTTGACGCGATACAGCGTTTCTTACTCAACCGCTAGATGCCAGGACAGACGCTGTTTGAGCCGCAGCTCCTTGGTGGAGAGACGCTCGGCACGCACCTCCTCAATCTAGCTGAAGTCAGAAGGACAACAGTGCCCAGGCTGCACTACCAGCTAAGTACGCAACCCTTAGCTGGCGGTCTTTGTCATCTCTTGACCCGTGGAAGCATGAGGTAGGAGCTTGTGAGGACCATAGCTATGTTGCGTGGACGCACGCTCCATCTCAGGTGTCTACTCACCATTTTGCAGCCCAGATTGTTGTCCTGCTGCAATTGTAGAATAACTTGTGTAACCAATATGAACCTGAAAATTTAGACAATATATCATAGCCATAAGAAAAAACCATTGAATTTAAAATTATTTTACAAAACTTGGTAATATAATTCCATGGATGACCTGAAATAATATACCATATTTATAAAGAATAGTATATCTTAAATTTCGATATGCTGTTCCGTTTCCTTGCTTCGAAATAATCATTAGACAATGATTAGTGGATCTCGTAGGTACTACAACGATTTTAAGTAATAAAATTAATTTTAATTTAATAATATAGTTTCATTTCATATCTTAACATAAAATAATATAATGACGTAATAAAATATTAATATGAGTTAACGATAAAAGAATGAATATCTGTAACTAAGCTGGCCATCCTCTCATCAATAGACTTCTTCTTTTGAAGCTACTGTAGTATTAACCGTTAATATCTAGTAAGAATAATACTAGTAATAATAAGAGAGCACAATATATTAATGTACACAACATATCTGACATCCATTAGTCCAAAGACATCAAATGTAAACGTTATGCTGAAATAATTAAAAACAAATTGAGCCTTTAATGCTAATAATGTTGCTCCATGCTCATAAGGTAAATGGTTTGGAACCAAAGATGATCCCAAACCGGGCTGAAATTATAAATTGAATGTAAATGTTCGCACCCCCTCACTTCGCTATTGTCAAAATGACAACATTGCCCAGGCTACGCCAACCAGCGTCTCCATGTTTCAGCTGGCAGTCTTTTGTGATCATATGACTCGTGGAGGCGTGAGGTAGGAAATTGTGAGGACCAGAGGTCGGTCGCACCCTCATTTGAAGTTGTCAACTCACCATTTGAAGCCCATAAACTTACAAACGTTACACTGACTAACAAAATAACAAAAAGACAATTGAAAAAAAAAAACAGACGAAGAGAATCAAAATTCTCAAACGTGGCTCCTTCCGAGTTATTTGCAACAGCGTCTTATTGGACGATATGTTCCGTGTACGGCTGGCAAAATGATTCGAAAGGATTTACACAACGATATCATCAAAAGCCTGGCGCAGAGAGTTCTACTCTATTCAGAGTCCCACCAGTAACATTATATCATAAAATAAAAATAAAAATAAAATAAGACAGAAAGTTTATACAGTAGAAGAATATTTTCTTGATTTATAATTTTTAATTTCACTAAAATGAAGATGGCTTACACTAAAACGGTAATGCTTTAATTTTTATTAGGTACACGATTTTACTACCTCAGTTTGCAAACGTATGGATATACATTTTATCTCTGAAAAAGATACTAATAATAAAAAATAACTAATAAAAAAAAGAGCTATTATCTTTTCACTAAAATCTTCAAAAACGCTAAAAATTAGAACAGTCTTGCGTGAATATTAACACACATTCGGACCTTTCGCGCCACCATCAGTGCAGTCGTTAGTTAATTCAATTTCAATAACCTCAATAATACTCAAAACCAACCATTTATTTCCAATAACGCTTCATATTTCAGCCTTTGACGACCCCGCACTCAACAACCATACATACAAAACTGAAGAAAAATAAAAACAACGTACAACATAACATACGTAATACCCCCTGACGACGAGCGAAGCGAGCACGTGGACAATGTTTATAAAACGAGAAAAACCCAAAACACAATATGTTCATCGTATATCTCCGATGAACGGTACCGATATCGAAATAGGATACGAATTGTATCGTCTTCGCGGTCTTCAAAAGAAGGGGAACCTAATTTGCATATTATTTTCGGTTTATTTGTTCTTAACAAGGAACACAATTTGTCGGTACCTTTACCAAATCTTTTCTTATATGTATTGAATATGGAGTCATTATAGTTCCTATTTGCTGATCCTTAGAAAGTGGGATGTCCCATAGGGGTACTGCGTAGTTTTTTCTTTCATTCTTTGAAATCTTATTAGAAATTAAATATATTTATGAAACAACAATTTTGAACACTTTAAATCAAGTCCTTTGCGGGACAAGATCAGCTGTCCTGTCGCAACGATTTTGGCGGTCAAAACCAGTCACGCTAATTTGGTACCGAAATTTCCCTCAAAGGCAAACGATGACCAACAGCCGAAAAAAAAACTTGTTCAACTGGTTATCTAAGCGACTGCCAACAGCAGCAGCATCCTTCTCATTATTCATCTCGACCTGATGATATCCTGCGACGCACTGCGTTCGGGCCCTGCATGGTGAATGGTTTTGAACGCATCAACGCATGCGATGATTTAAAATCTCATCAGCACTCGGCTGAAGAAACCGGTCCTTCGAGACCTACAATGGTACCTACATGTTATTTGCAACTGGACATCTGAACGTTGGACCATGGATGAGAGGATATCTTCTTAGTTTGCATTTAGTCTTGGAAGTTTGAAAAAAAAGGAATCTTTAAAATTTAAAACTCTGTACAAAGTAGGAATTCAGGATGTTTCTGACTGTATGAAAATCACTGCTGCTTCTTATTCTTCTTCTTCTTTTCAGCATTACATTAGATTTTTTTATATGCATGTATATCTTTGTTTGAGGGACTTTCAGCCCCCCGGGCTGGTTCATCACTTACAACGCAAGCATAGTTTTAGCATAGGGACCCCATTAAACCCAGTCAGTAATGGTGCAGCTACAAAGCAGTTCAATGCTGGAGGTGGCTGAGTTTGATTATCGGTGTTGTCTAGGATTTTTTTGTAAAGGAAAGTTTCTCGACACACAATCATATTAATATCAAAATGGTAGCTGGTATCGGAAGCTTCTTAGTTAATAACAGTGGAAGTGCTAGGTTGTTTAACAGATAATAAGCTAATTGTGATGCGTAATAAGCTTGAAAAAAAAGATGATTTCAAAGTTATTGTAAACATTCAACTCTAGGATGAAATATTACAGTTTAAATTTAGTGCAAAAATACTACACGCCTTGGTAAACAATTCTCTCTTGGAAAACAAGGAAAATTCAAATTTACACGTCATTTGAAGTGCTAATTTAAATTTTCCTAGTTTTCCGATAACAATAGTCTCCTAATACGCTCGTAAAAGTGCTTTTTAAAAAGTTTTTTTTTAAGTAACGTGGAATTCTCACTTGTTGATTTAACATCGTAAGGTATTAGTCCCTTGACTCAGACTACTATGCAGCGGTGGAATATATTTTTAATCATAGCTCATAAAGTAATTTCTGTTGTGAACCACACAAAGTTGATCAACTATTTTTCTAAAGACGAAAACTTTCGATTGATATGGATGTAATGTAGGTCTATATTCACCCAATTGGGTCTATTGATGGATACAACTTCGTCTTATCATTTAGGTTTATTGTTAATTAAAATGTACGCGGATTTTTTTTTATTTTTTTAGGCGCTCCATCTGAGCTATATTTGTTGTTGTCAGCACATAATTCACAAAACAAATTAGAGGTTTTTCGGAATCAAATTGCACCACTTTTAAATGGCTGTAACTTTTCACCCGTTGGGTATTTTCTATTGAAATTTTGGGTGGAATTAGTTCATGGTGTATTTGCTTACGTTGTGTAAGTTTCACTTGCAGATATGAAATCGTTGCGATGAGTCGGAAGAACAGCAGCTTCGCAAAGAAATTTTGCTAAACGTACCTCGAAAATCCGGATCTTTCTCATCGTGCCATCAGCAGGAAGCTGGAAATGGTACATTCTACGGTGTCTCGTGTTTTAAATCGGTACCACGAACGTTTGACCATCGATCGGAAAGAAAAAAGTGGCAAAAATGGATCTCCGTATAGTGTTAAGGATCACAAGCGGGTAGTTCAAGCTTTCAAGAGGAATCCCAACAGTTCAGTTCGAGATATGGCGAAGAAACTGAATCTAACCAAAACTTTCGTGCAAGATGCGAAAAAACGTGAAGGACTACACACGTATAAAGTCCAAAAAGCGCCTAATCGCGATAAACGGCACAATACGGTAGGTAAAACACGTGCACAGAAGCTCTACACTCAGATGTTGAAGAAACCACATTGCCTCGTTATGGATGATGAGACGTATGTAAAAGCAGACTTCCGGCAGCCTCCGGGGCTCCAGTTAAATTTGATGTCCCTGAGGACGTTAAAAAGCAGAAGATGTCAAAGTTTGCCAAAAAAATATATGATTTGGCAAGCAATTTGCTCGTGTGGAAAGCGGAGCACCCCATTCGTGACAACTGGAACGGTCAATGGGCAGGTATACCCAAAGGAATGCCTACAAAAGCGTCTACTTCCTCTTCTGAGGTCACACGATAGTCCTACGATTTTCTGGCCGGATTTAGCCTCGTGCCATTACTCGAAAGAGGTTTTGGAGTGGTACAAGGCTAAGGAGGTCAATTTTGTGCCGAAGCATCTCAACCCCCCCGAACGCACCGGAACTGCGGCCAATTGAAAAGTACTGGGCCATCATGAAACAGGCACTTCGGAAGCATCCTAATGAAGTGAAATCGGAGGAAGATATGAAGAAAAATGGATTGCCACGCAAAAAAAAGTTGGTCCAAATGTTGTACAGGACCTTATGAGTAGTGTAAAGAAGAAGGTTCGTGCATTTGGATATGGAATTTAAATTGAATAAAACAAACAAGGACAAATATTTATAACATGTTTTATTTTACTCCCTGAAAGTTTGAAGATGATTGGTTGAACGGGCGAATTTTGCCGAATATTTGTGTGTGTCGCAATTTGATTCCGTACATCCTTTAAAATTAAACTAATTTAAAACTCTTGAATGATTTATATTGGTTTCAGTTTGGATAAGCTATTTGAAAACAACATAACCACATTCTAAAACATTTTCACACAAATTTTTAGCAATACACACATTTTACTATGTGATGAATACATAAGGCCATAATTATGAACACAGGAAAAAATATTTCCCTAAAATTGGGTCAACGGTATGCTTGTGAAATCATTGTTCATGTTTCTATGTGCATAGTTAATTTATCACATGTGACTGTCTTCCGTATATCTAGAATGCATTAATAGGCATATCGATTCAATTTAGACAAATTTAGGTCATTTGAAGATCGTGAAGACAATTTGACCCTAAAAATAAGTGGAAACGAGAATCTCGCTCAAGTGTATAAGTGCTAAGTGTATGATGAAAAAAGTCTTAACTGCTTCAGCCTAAATCAGTCAACAGGATGCCAACATGACTTTTGTCGAATGTGGCTGAATTAATGACATATCCGATGTATAGGCCGAATGAAGGAGCTAGACATAACATTCCGTTACCCTATACGGTTTAATCTTGAATAATAAGTTCAATTTGAAAATTCTTACGATACACTCCGATTTATGATAGTAGGCTTCAACTAAAGGATGGAACGGTCAAAACTCAGTTGACTCAAATATGACGTAGTTTTTTCAATCGTGCAATTAAAAAACTTGAACATCCCTCATTTTGTAGGTGTATGCGTACGAAATGTTGACTCAATTTTGTTCTTGCCATTTTCTATTCAGTTGTCAAAATGGCGTCGAAGCAAGAAGAGCAGCGTATCAAAATTTTGTACGCGCATAAGCAAAATCAAATTAGTCCCACGCCGACATGGCAATATCACTTAATATTGCCAAATCAACCGTGACGAATGTTATAAAAGTGTGCCAGGAAGCCGGGATCAGGAGAAAACCGAAACCAGGAAGCCGCAGCGACCGAAAAATAGTGGCCAGCATTTAAAAACGCTATCCCAACCTTTCCATGAGAGATATCAGAAACAAAGTGGGAAAGTCCCACACAACAGTGCAAAAAGCACAGAAACGAGCCGAGCTGTCAACATATAAGATTACAGTGACGCCAAATCGAGCTGATAAGCAAAAAACAACAGCCAAAAGAAAAGCGTAAGTTGTACACGAGTTTGTTGACCAAGTTTGATTGCGTCGTAATGGACGATGAAACATACGTCAAGGCTGATTTCAAGCTGCTCCCAGGTCAAGATTTTTATACAACTGCCGGAGAAGAAAAGGTTCAAAATAAGTTAAAGCAGAAAAAATGTCAAAGTTCCCGAAATAATACATGGTTTGGCAGGCAATTTGCACATGTGGGCTAAATAGCGAAAGTTTTGTGACAACTGACACTGGCAACCAAGATGTTTATGTAAAAGATTGCTTGCAAAAACGCTTATTGCCTTTCACGAAAAAACATAGTTGTTCCGTGCTGTTTTGGTCAGACCTTGCTTCTTGCTGCTACGGCAAAATGGCTCAGGAATGGTATACCACCAATAGTGTGCAAATCGTACCCAAGGAGAAAAACCCTCTGAACTAGCCGAAACTGCGCCCAATTGAAAAATATTGGGCAATCGTAAAGAGATACCTCAAGAGAACTCAAAAACCAGTTGGAAGTGAAAAACAGTTCAAGGCAAATTGGCGTTCAGCATCAAATAAGGTGGATATAACAGCGGTACAAAACTTGATGTGAAACGTAAAGCCCGAGAGTTTGCATTTGGAAAATCGGAAGCCTAATCAAATTTTTTTCCTGTGTATTGAAGACGATAGACGAACTTCAAAAAGAAATAAAGATTGATCATGAGGGGCGACCCAGGCGTAGTGGTTTACATCCATACCTTTCACGCCAAAGTCACGAGTTCAAATCTCACCCCGGGAAAAGTTACGAAAAACACCCAAAGAGGTGTTTGAGTGACTACGACGGGAGATAAACCAGCCCGAGGCTGAAAATCTCGATAATACAGAAACAAAAAAAAAACAAGATTGATCATTTATATAATAAACTAATCAGTCTGCACTTAATCATGTCTGACCAATTTCTTACCGTTCAACCCTTTATTATTGACTTTGAATACCATTCCAGTTTCAATAATCCTCAAAATGTTTGCTTACAGTCAGATTGATTGACTGCGTAGTCGACCATAGGAAATTTTGTTTTTAGACGGGATGGAAAATCTGCAGACAGACACCTGAAGAACTCTGGGTGTGGGGATGAGGGTGCCAACTCCTCAACCCACTAAAAATCTACCTGTGCTTCCTGTCCCGGCCCTCCCCGGAACTTCCTTTCGGTATTGCTTCAGGGAGGGGGCTATTGTGCATAACGCACCCACTATGTCTAGCTACATAGGTCTTTAGTAGTTAGCTCCTGTAACCTAATGCTGATCCGATCGATATGAGACTTGGTCATGACCGAGTTCGAGACGTCTGGGAGGGTGATCTTTTTCCAGATCGTTCGCGATCTCCCTGTCACTACCGCTTACGGGTACCTGCCGAACCTCGCGCCGTATGATCCTCCCTCCGATCGAGATAAGCCAGGGCCTGGACCTGGGTCGGGGCATCTGGGGGTGCGGTATCACCTCAGATCGCTCCTGTTCCCCATATCACGACCGTTTACGACTGCCTTCTGGACCTCACGCCGTATGGCACCTCCTCCGCAGTTCGTTTAGCGGTTTAGGGGAGCTTAACGTTTCCAGGATGCACCGCGGGGAGGCGAACTACCTTCATAGCTCAAACCAGAGGGAGTTTAAGACCTTTAATTTGTAAAACAGTACGATGGAAAAATAATTCATTGTATGTATGTCAAAAATTTGCTTGCCATACATTCCATTTAATTTAGAAACCATCCGATGTATTTAATGTATATTTTTTATTCGTCTAGCAGAGTAGATTACAAACAATGATTACAATGTTTTACTTACATGCTATTCGTTATTTCTATTGTCTTTTAGACGAGATTTTCTAGAGGGAGTATGCGATAAAAATAGCACACACATATTTACTCACCAAACTTAAACAGGATTTTCTTTAAATTTTCAGGAAATGAAAAAGTACTGACGAGTTATGAATCACATAACACATTTGTTTTATTCAATTTCATCTCCCATCCCGAATGCCCGCACATCCCTTTTCACTCTACCCATCAAATTTTGTGCAACCGATTTTCACAGTTTTTTTGTTGATTTTACCATTATTTTTGTCAGCTTCAGCTCTGTGTTAATTTTGCAAAGTTCCGTCTTCATAATTGCCCAGAATGTTTCAATTGGCCGAAATTTCGGTAAATCTGGTTAGTTCATATCTTTTGGCACAAAGCTGACTCCGTTGACTCTGTCCCACTCAAACACGTTTTGAGCTTAGTGGCAGGATACTAGATCATTACTGTCAGCCATTACTAGCCATTTTACTGTCCATGGGACAACTTATACGACCACTACCTTCCTTTCTTCGGGCACTCTGATGTAAACAATACACAATGAATAAGATTTGTTCAATTTTTCAGGTTTTTTTACTCATACGCCTCAAAGGCTACAGAAGATTTTCGGTGTGCCACTTTTATCGAATACACACTTTAACACTCGATTTGCCAGAAATATCTTTTTTGTGATGGAATTCAACCGGAGAATCATTTTATTTCTCTCGACGATAGAATTGCGAAAGCATAACGTGATAACATAGACTAACTCTAAGACCAGTAGGTGCCGAACAAATACGATATTTTTCTTGGCTCAGTCAGTACTAGCACATCGGTCCCAAGCTCGGTCCCAAGCTCAATGATTCGCCCCTATCAACGTAGCTCACACCAACACATTCTCAAATGTTGTGTCAAAATAACATAGTGAATCAAAACAACAATCAAGATACTAGTACCGGAAGGTACCGAAAAGCGCAAGAATTATTTCAAGGTGCAGACTGCAAGGTATACTTCGGACCTAGAGGTTCTACAACAGTGAACCAAGTTCAAATCACTAGTTGCACATTGATTGTTGGTGATAACAAAGTGCCTTCCAAGCTTATTTCGATCATTTCAAACACTGTAACAAGTATCACGTACTAATTCAAAATCTGCACTAAGCACGCACATAGAAACGATTGTCTTGCATTCTTATAAACAAAGAAATCTATTTAACTTGTGTTTTTGGCATACGGCAGTACCACTGGTTGCCAAATGAACGATTTCCCTAATGTTTGGAATCCATAAAAAACGTTAACCATAATGTATGCCGGCCATAATGGACTTTTCCCATAACCTTGTCATATTGGAATTTTATAATGCTAAAGGTGAGTTTTTAAATAGATCACAGAACTTTGATGAAGAAGATCACTGAAATACCAATTAAAAAATAAAAATGTTGTATAAGTGGTTTCTATTTTTTTTTTCGTCGTGAACTGTCATGACTTCATAACTTTAAGTGAGAAAATATGTATAAAAATACGGTTTTAATCTAGAAAATGAAAAGAAAGATTAGTAATTTCCAATAATCACCGTTATTGCTTATCTTGACAGATACGCGTATTTCGTCTATAATGTGCAGACTTCTTCAGTAGGGCTCCAAAATGGTGAGTAGACTACTGGGATGGAGCGTGCGTCCCCGCACATAGCTATGGTTCTCACAAGTTCCTACCTCATGCTTCCACGGGTCAAGAGATCACAAAGACCGCCAGCTAAGGGTTGCGTACTTAGCTGGTAGTGCAGCCTGGGCACTGTTGTCCTTCTGACTTCAGCTAGATTGAGGAGGTGCGTTCCGAGCGTCTGTTCACCAAGGAGGTGCAGCTCAAACAGCGTCTGTCCTGGCATCCAGCGGCTGCGTAATAAACGCTGTATCGCGTCAGCTATACCTTAGGAAGCAGTCCCACCAACGCGATGTAGGAAGGTGGCATGCTGAAATCTTACCCTACCACAAAAAAATGGAAGTATTCTTTATACGGTGTATAAATTCAGATCATCTATGGAATACCCAAGTGTTGTTTAATAATTTTAAATTTTTTGTTTTTTTTTTCGTGGCAATGATAATGCAAGAGCGTCTACAATTACAGCTGGACATCAGTCTACAGACATGCAGACAGTACAAATATAATTGTTACTATCATTTTATATTATAACATCCCTTCAAAATATTTTTAAAGCTATTTTCAGGTTCGCATTTATGCATCATCGTAAGTTTTAGCCCACCTAACCCACGATATGTATTTGAAAAGATAGGATGGTTTTAGACGTTTTTTTAGAAAGAAACATACGACAAATTCTACAAAATAAAATTTCCTAAAAAGTTTAATGATTCAAAAACTAAAATTGTTGATGATCTCTCATTTTCTATTTCACAGATATAAAGAATTATTTATGGGCCCAGTAGAAAGCAAGAGTTATCGGAGAATTCAAATTTCATTTTTCTTTTTCTCTTTCTGTTTTTTTTTCTTTTTTGTGGATTTTTTAAGCTTCCGTTTTGGGGCAGTAATCATAATCATATGAAATTTATTTCGGCTAATTGTTTGCTTAAATTTTCTTTGCTATTCTACTACTGCTAATGAAAGAAAGTTGATCACCGAGCAGCCAGGTGATCAACTTTCTTTCATTATATCACTTTGGAAATTTTCGCCATTTCAGAGTTTCAATCATCTAACATCACAGCAGATGAGACAAATTGTTGCATTTAATTTTTATGTGTATACTATTACAACATCGTATTATTTTCATCATATCATCATTATATATATAAAAATAATCATATTAAAAATATTTACTAAAAGATTAATAATAAAAATCAATTGCTTCAAGGTAACAAGGAAATAGATTCCAGATAGTACAGATATTTTATTTTATTGTATCTAAAGGTGTTTTTCTATGAATTTAAATCATTGAATACTATTAAAATTAATAAATGCTCTTCAAGTCTGCTGATTATGTATATCTATATGTCATGAATACATTAAAAAAAATTTTATTTATGTATAATTAAATGGTTTATGTTTTATTTAATTGCAATAAGACCTGCACATTCCAGAGTTATATTCATCTGCCACTGATTGAGCTATAAAGATGCACCAAGCTGCATATGATTATCATATGCCTATTATTACTATTTTAACTATTTCATCATATTATTTTATTTATAACCATATTTAAATTACAGGATGACGAATTCCAACCATGGCATATTTTAATTAAATATTATAGTTTAATTCATT
Organism: Aedes koreicus; assembly: GCA_024533555.2. Lineage (NCBI taxonomy): Eukaryota > Metazoa > Arthropoda > Insecta > Diptera > Culicidae > Aedes > Aedes koreicus. Next base: position 453,647 of record JAHHFK020002302.1, read on the forward strand.
GCTCTATTACATACTACATATATTGCATATTATGACATATTATTTACATTATATATAATAAATACTGGGTTGGGAGGGAACATCAGGTTATCATTCAAGCTGAAACTGGACGATGGTTTGGTTGACTGCCTGATTCTAGGAGGAAACGAGCATTATCATTTTCTTTATCCTACCGATTCGATTGTGATGCTGCGAATTCTACTCCAACAGTTTCAGTGGAGAGTGACGCGCCCTTCTTAACAAGCCATCCTGTAGAAAGCTTAATAAGTATTGCGAATTGGGTTATTCGAATTGTTGGATCGTATCGTTGGAAGGAGATTCTTAATTTCCCGTGGATTTCGCGTGAGTGTCTCTGCTTACGGGTCCATCCCTCCGTTTTGGCCCTTCATACAGCGATATTGTGAATTCAGATCGGTGGCTCAATTTGATCTTGCTATTAAGTGGAGCTGCATCCAAGCCATGGGCATGAAGGGATGGTGGCTACCATACATACATACATACAATGTGCAGACTTCTTCAGTGTCGTGTACTAATACTCAACACGATTTTTATGAAACCTCAACTTCCTGTTTCAGAACGTAAAAATAAGATTTATTACACAGCATAGCGTAGAGTTAACCCTCACTCGGATTTCGATCCTATGCTTGGAGCGGAGCAACCCCCATTGCCGGGAGATGGGTGTAAAAAGCCGCCGTCTGCAGAGTATTCGAGCGACTAGAATAGTGGCGGGTAGCCCTCTTCACATTACCACATAAATTTCTGTAAATCTCATCTTTAGCGCTTATTGAAAAAATATTGCATCTGAATATGCATAGAAATTATGACCTAGCTCCATTATGGCAATCGAAAATTGTAGTTTTCATCTATATTCAAAAATAAATGCATGACTTATGTACATTAAGGCTAACCTTCTCATGGCAACCATCCGTATAGCTAACGACCATGTGGCTAATGTCTTTATGGCTAATGGGGTGTCATCTTTAAAACAAGCCGTTTTCTGATTATTTTTTTGCGCCTAATATTCGATAGTGCGGATCTAGCAGAATTTGACTGTCATTAATGCATCAAAAGGCAATATAAACCACCCATCTCGAGTTCAGTTCGCCAGTGATGAAATCGAGGTAGTAGCCCATAAAGATGGACCATAGACTAACAACAAAATATATTATAACAATATACAATAAAGTATATATATAGTATGAATAATAAATTCTATTGTTCATGAAGATATGATAACTATAGATTCTTTGGTAGCAATTGAAACATAAAAAAATACAATGAAGGGTTTGTTAAGTATTCTAATCTAAAATTAAGTATTCTATTCTAAAAATCACTTTTTCCGAAAAAAAAATTGACGCATTTACCATTAATTGTATTGTTTTACGATGGAAGACAATCGAATTCCCACGATATGATATTCTACTTGGCTTTTTACACCGTTTGTAGTTCTTAATTGAGGGTTTTATTAACCACTCCAAAGCATCCAATCGTATAGTATGAGGCAAGCCCTATGACACGATTACTCTCCTGAACAAACAGTTGAACGACTTTCCCACCCGAAATGACATTCCATTGATTCGGGAATCGAACCCTTGACGCCCAGATTGGTATTTTAGCAAGAATTGATCAGATTATCCTTAAATCTTTGCGCATTTTAACTCATCTGTTAAGAAATAATCTCATTTAAGACTTGTGGCTATTGACAAATAACGCAAAAAATAGGAGACCTTTTCGTTCCACTAACATGAGAAACTTTTCATGTGAAATAAACTGTATAACCAAGGCCCTAAATCAGTTGATCGCCATTTTCTTATTTTCGATCTTATCAGTTTTAATCTAATGCACTTGCTGAAAACAAAATGCAGTGATATATGTTTAATTTATTTTCATCAAGTTTATGATGAAATATAGTAAATTGATCGAAGCAGGATGTGCATAGTTCTTCCGTCGGGCATTTGCGCTATGCATAAATAGGCGACACATAAACATCCCCTACAAGGGGAAACCACTGTCCCTCTCCACATATGCGGAAGGCGCATTCGTTCAATGCTTAGGGGTGAAAACGCAAAGCAGTAAGACAATTTTCGGCACTATTGTAACTCTATCGCATATGTGCTGGACATCCACTGACTGTTTGAAAATTCAGCTGTCTCCTCTCGGACTAGGAAGACGCGTACAACATCACTAGCAGCCCCGGCAGCAACAACGAAGACGCTGACAATGGTAACGAACTGCGGGATGGTGATGATGGTGATGATGCATGCACAGAATCCAGTTTGGCGGCTTCTTATTTTCGGATCTTTGGTTGCTGTTTTCAGAGGATGGGGAGATTTTGGTGCAATAAGTAGAAGTAATGAGCCCTGAAGAGTTGATTCGATGGGAAAATTTTCATCTCCGGCCGAATCCGAAAACCCGTCCGCTTGACCGCTGAGGTCACCCAACATTTGGAAGATGCTGGTCCGGATGACGGTTATCTCGGAAAACTGGTTCCAACGATGTTTCCTGTTGAAAAATCTCCCAATTTCGTCTGGTCAGGACGCTCAGAAAGAGAAAAAAAAGACTGGAGGTTATTAAAATTCCGTTACTGGCCGATTTAACTGCTGTGGTCCATTTAATACGTGTTTTTATAAACTGGATACATGCGACCTTCAATATTAACGAAAATCTTTAAATAATTGTAGTGTGTTTTGAGGACGATATAAAATTTTAAAGCTTGTTCGCAAATAATTTAAATTGTTTACTAGAAATGATTTTGAAAACAATGTTGATATTTAGGTAATCAAAGTCTGACATATGCAAAACGTCAGTTGTGGCATAACAGTTACAAACACGAAATTTTCGAGCTCATGTTTAGTGCATAATCCTGTTAGCTTTACGAAGCTGATATTGGTTAGTTAATTAACGATTAAGTGATACATCATCAAATAAGAGTGGATTGATTACTCGAGATTTCATCGAAATTAGAAGGGTTGAAATTTTCGATGGAAATACACGGTTGGGGTTGGTAGTGAGGTTGGTCTTTGATAGGAGAGGTTTGTCACCAGCTACGAAGTTTAGCTCAACAAGAAGTACTTTATATCCAATTCCTGGAAAAACGTTTGTTTTTGAAAGCATTGGATTTTCATATATCAATTTACTTACGTCAATTATAGTGACGTCTTGTTTTTTACGCAAAGGATACATTCTATCACATGTAATATAAGTTATTTCTACACTGAGCGAACGAATCGAGAGGAATTCATAGCAATATCGTATGAAAATTTGTCAGAAGATATTATTGCAAATTTCATACGATTCTCTAATGGAAAGAAGTTCATAGGACGATCGTATGAAAAAATTTCTCACAGAAAAAAAAGTTACAAACGAGCCACAATCCCACGAGACTATACACGAATGATAAGTGATGTCAAATGAAAGTGTATAAAAGACATGTTTTACTCGACCAATGCATCAATAATCATTTCATAGGATTTCATATGGAATGAGTCTTGGACCCTTGCTTTGTGGTTCATAGTTCCGATCGTATGAAAAACGTACGGATAATTTCCTGAGTGTAAGCGTATGAGTCACATTTTGTAGTCAATTTAACGTTTATTCTAGGTCTCTCTTCAAGTGTTGAAATCTAACATCACATGCTCGTAATACACACGAATGCCCAGCATAGCTACGGGATCATATACAATAAAAAGCAACTGATGGAAGCAAATTTGTTTCTTTCAATAATTTAACATCAAGCATGACAAAATAACTTAAAATGTTGATTACAATATTCCATACATCTTAATGTTTCTTTCTTTAGGGTTTTCAATTCGAGATATGAAAGGCTGCCCTTCGGAATCTCCCAAATATCGTATGCCTCTATGAAAATGGGTTGGTATTTCATGCGATGCTCCTTCCACTTGGTGGTGAATCCACCTATAGGAATCGAATGTCGTAGCAACTCTGTAGTGAACAGAAAAAAAAATTGATAGCGTTATCAGTTGATTTGGAGCAGAAAAACAGTCAAACAACTTCGCTCGATGGTATGTTCGTACTGCCAGTTCCGTCCCGGTTCGAAGAAATTGGACATCGTGAGGAGCTTTGTGTCTGCCAGATAGAGCCGATCCGGCATTTACTTTCCGGCAAAGCGCGATGTCATGGTCATAATGATTAGCAAGAAGGGATTGTCCAAGCCGCTGTTCTTTCCTTCGGGACTTGGTGTAGCTGAGAGTTATATAGTAGGAAGTGTCTGCCGGAGTTGATTTAACGTTGTTTAATTCGACTAGAAAAACTCATGGGCGCATACAGGTATTGGGAACTCAACAATCAACTGTTTCTAATATCCCAATACGGATGTCACGAAAGCTTCTTGCAAAAAGTTGTAGTTGTTGTTTCATATTTACGTGACTTTCAGCCTGAAATTTGTTCGTCACGCCAGGAAGACGACCTGGACCCTACATATCGAGCCCATCAACACTGAAATGGCACCAACAGCTTTGATTCCCTTGCGAAAAAAGACGTGATGAGAGATTCTTCTCAGAAAATCCCAACGGCTCCGACTAGAATTTATGCCAGACCGACTGCGGGTGAGAGGCAACCACGCTTACCCCTAAACCCCTAAACGCCACGAAACGAGCAGGACTACGTTCATTCAAGGTTCAAAAAGCACCAAACCGCAATGAATGACAGAATAGGCCAGCTAGAACGCGTGCACGTAAGCTATATACACAAATATGGAAAGATAAGCGAAGTTCAGGCAAATTCCGGGATATCAGTATGTGATTGCGGAAAACGATTGTTGTAAACAGCAAGTGTCGAAGTTTTCCAAGAATTTCAAGAGCACTCGACACTGAAGAAGTCTGTAAGTCACAGACGAAATAGGCCTATCTGTCAAAAGAGAAGCTTCCTATAGTGGAATTTAAAGGAATTTGCTCGCGTTTACTAGTGATAATTTTGAAAAAGTGCTTCAATATTTTATTTTTATTTTTGTTAAAGTGATCATATGAAGTGTTAATTTTAAATTCTCCTAGTTTCCCAAACACAATAGTTCTGCTAATACGCTCAAAAAGTTTTTTTTAAATAGTGTTTTTTAAAAAAAGTGAAAGTGAAGAATTTCATGATGTGACGATTTGTTAATGCGCGCGAGCGAGCTTTTTGTATCAACTGCAACCGAAAACGACCAAATCTACATGAATGAATGCCTGAAATCACACAACGTTCCTACGATTTTTTTGCTCAATTTTAGCACTTTGTTACCACTCCATGGACGTTTTGGAGAGATACAAGACGAATAAAGTCAATATCGTGCCGAAGAATCTAAATCCCCCGAACACGCCGAAGTTGCGGATGGTCAAAATATGTATACTGTGCTACAGATAAGCACGAACTTCGTTAGCATCCTAATATTGTCTCAACGGAACCTGAAATGTTGAAATCATTTGTGAAGGCAGAGATAAACGTCAATTCATGTGTTGCACAAAATCTTTTAAGTGGGAATAACAAAAAAGTTCCGGCATTTGAAAGTAAACTACACAGAAAAAAATTTGATTTTTCATTGTAATGTAAATATCAGAGCATGTAAAATTGTATTTCGTTCCACTTCCCTATATTCGCGGGTTTCGTGTAAGTATCTCTGCTTATGGGTCCGCCCAAACGTTGTTGGCCCTTCATACAGGAGTTTGATGATCACAAACAACAGTAGGATCCTGATCAAATCGTTTTTCAGATTATTCCACTGCTATTGAAAGTTACCTTGCTACAATAGATGGTAGTATTACATAATCATCGATCATCATCATGAGTCGTTTATTTTGTAGTTCAACAGATTGGTACACTGCGATGCAGGAATATACGGGCAATATGGAATTTGAGATAATTAATTCGAAAAGACTAAATCCGTATTGTTTGGAACATGGTTCAGCAGATAGTCAACCATCATCTGGTGGGTTACAGGACAAATGGTCGAAAGACAAAAGGTCGAACGACAAAACGTCGAAGGGACAAAAAGGACGAATGATTAAGAAGAGGACAAAAGGTCGAATGAAAAGCAGGGATACAAAAATCGAAAGAACAATTCGTCGAATAGACAAAAGCTCAAATAGCCTAAAGAGAGACGAAAGGACGAATATTTAAAAATTACGAATGATCAAATATCGAGAAGAACAAAGATAGTAAACAATCAGATTCTTACAGATAATTTATGGAACTGTTTGTGCAAACATTTAGAGTGCATTTGAATTTTTTTTTCTAGATTTCATGACATATTAAAATTCAGTCATCATTATTTTTCTTTCTTTCCATCATTGCTCATTCTTCATTGTAATTATTAAAAAGTCAAATCCTATCAAATAATCTAATTGGAAGGACTGTTGATCCTAGAACTAATCGGTTGTCAATTTTATTTTATTTTATTTGAAGTTGAAATAGCGTTACGATTATGATTACTTATTTTCATCACTACTCATTTTTTTATAGCAGAGATATATTACTATTTGAGATCAATAATTCATTGGGCTGCAAAATGGTAAGTAGACAACTGGGATGGAGCGTGCGTCTCCGCAACATAGTATAGGTCCTCACAAGTTCCTACCTCATGCTTCCACGGGTCAAGAGATGACAAAGACCGCCAGCTAAGGGTTGCGTACTTAGCTGGTAGTGCAGCCTGGGCACTGTTGTCCTTCTGACTTCAGCTAGATTGAGGAGGTGCGTGCTGAGCGTCTGTCCACCAAGGAGGTGCGGCTCAAACAGCGTCTGTCCTGGCATCCAGCGGCTGAGTAAGAAACGCTGTATCGCGTCAGCTATACCTTAGGAGGCAGTCCCACCAACGCGATGAAGGAAGCGCGACCCCGGTAAAGTAGCATGCTGAAATCTTACCCTACTACAATAAATGGAAGTATATAATTTCAGATCATCTATGGAATTCCCAAGTGTTGTTTAATAATTTTAAATTATTTGTTTCCTTCGTGGCAATGATAATGCAAGTGCGTCTACAATTGCAGCTGGACATCAGGCTACAGACATACAGACAGTACACATATAATTGTTATTATCATTTTATATTATAACATCCCTTCACAATATTTTTAAATCTATTTTCAGGTTTGCATTAATGCATCGTCGTAAGTTTAAGCCCACCTAACCCACGATATGTATTTGAAAAGATAGGATGGAATTTAAATTTTTTTTAGAAAGGATCATACCTACGACAAATTCTACTTTGCTATTCTGCTAGGCTGCCCGGTGATCAACTTTCTTTTATTACATCACTTTGGAAATTTTCGCCATTTCAGAGTTTCAATCATCTAACATCGCAGCAGAAGAGACAAATAGTTGCATTTTATTTTTATGTGTATATTATTACAACATCTTATTATTTTCATCATATCAAAATTATTAAAATTATTCATTGAAAATTTAATAATAATAATTAAATTTCATTTGCTTCAAGGTTACAAGGAAGTAGATTCCAGATAGTACAGATATTATATTTCATTGTATCTAAAGGTGTTTCTATAAATTTATATCATTGAATATTATTAAAATTAATAAATGCTCTTCAATTTTGCTGATTATGTATATCTATATGTCTATTTAAAGACATTTAAACCGTCTTCAACTCGAGGTTGTACAGACTGAACATTAAACATAGAGCGAATTATAACCTAACACCCAGTGGACCAGAATGGATATTTTCGGTTTTGCGAAAAGTTCCACAGGCTGGAGCGGGAATCGAACCATCACTTGATGGCAATCGCTTGATCGACGGGAGACGCCGCTAACCGCTTGACCACGAAGCCTACGAATCATGTATACATACATATTTTTTTGATTCATGTATAATTAAATGGTTTATGTTTTATTTAATTGCAATAAGACCTTCACATTCCAGAGTTATATTCATCTGTCACTGATTGAGCTGTAAAGATGCACCAAGCTGCATAAGATTATCATATGCCTATTTTAATTATTTAAACATCTTATTTTATTTATAACTATATTAAAATTACAGGCTGACGAATTCCAACTATGCCATATTTTTATTAAATATTCTAGTATATTTCATTGCTCTATTACATACTACATATATATACTATATATAACATATATAATAAATACTGGGTTGGGAGGGAACATCAGGGTATCATTCAAGCTGAAACTGGACGATGGTTTGATTAACTGCCTGAGTCTAAGAGGGAACGAGCATTATCATTTTCTTTATCCTACCGATTCGATTGTGATGCTGCAAATTCTACTCCAACAGTTTCAGTGAGAGTGATGCGCCCTTCTTAACAAGCCATCCTGTAGAAAGCTTAATAAGTATTGCGAATCGGGTTAGTCGAATTGTTGGATCGTATCGTTGGAAGGAGATTCTTAATTTCCCGTGGATTTTGCGTGAGTGTCTCTGCTTACGGGTCCACCCCTCCGTTTTTGGCCCTTCATACAGCGATATTGTGAATTCAGATCGATGGCTCAATTTGATCTTGCTATTAAGTCGAGATGCATCCAAGCCAAGGGCATGAAGGGATGGTGGCTACCATACATACACATACATTTGAGATCAATAATTCATTTTTAAGGGATTTGATCAATATATAAAACATTTAAAAATAAATATTAGATTTCAAGAGAATGTATTCGCTGGAAAACTTCCCCAGACCACAGACATTTTCTCCGCCATGATTCACAGCCTTCTGGCAGTATCGTGAATCCAAGTGTTGGCCGATTGGTCGCCTCCAATGATGTTAAACTTCGACTCATCACTGAACAGTACCGATCGCCATTTCTGCACGCTCCTGTTTATGTGAGATCGAGCAAATAGGAGCCATTTCTTCTGGTTTTTCACCGATATCAGAGGCTTCTTCGCAGGACACTGGGAAAATAATCCGGTCTCTAATCCCGCGTCGTGTGACTGCCCGGCTGACACTGGCAGCTGTAATTCATTTTGGATCTTAAAGGACGAGTTGAAGGGATCTTTCTTGATGCTTCTTGCAATCATCGAGTCTTCTCAGGGTACGGGGTCTTCCTCCTCGGTGATCCACGGCAAATTTTCCGGTTGAGCGAAATTTAGAACACAGTCTCATGTCGTCAGGTCGATTTTTTCATGTTGCATTTGTCACAAATGTGCTGTCAATGAATACTGGATTACTCCAGCAATCATGTAGAATTACGGTAGCCTACTGAGCCATCAATTGTAGCATGTTACTTCATTCCGTCAATGGTTGCATAAGATTTGTCCAACATTGTACTTAAAATAGAAGTTATAATCGATGAAAAATGATCAACTTCACCAACAATCAGATTAGCATTGTTTTCCTATAATAACCAATGATTAATTCACTGATGGGTGAAAAAAAAACTCATTGCAGCTTTGTGTGAAATCAGATAGTGCACTCAAACATGATATGATACGATGCATATTCAGTCGGATAAGTTAATTAATGTTTGTATAACACAACATAAGCGTATGGTCCAAATGATGCATCGCACAACCCCTACTGTATTTTTTACCATAAGCTTTATTCTATGAAAATGTACCGAAAGCATTGTTGAAGCTATTCGAAGCTTCAGACCCGTCAAACCATTTCGAAGCATGCAAAAAGGTATATGCTTTTTCCCCTCTTTGTTTTCTGTAACGCTTACGTGCCTTTGCTATAGCTGAAATATTTCATTGCATAGCTGGGCATAAACCGGGTGAAAATGTTTACGCGTGTCGCTGAAACGTACGTCTACAGCATGTATGTGTTCATAGCATTTGCTGATAAACTTGTTCGTAAGCCGTTACGCCGTTCAATGCTTGTTAGAATACGAATTCTATACCAGATGACTTCAATGAAAACCGTGTACCTATTCAATTCATTTAAGGTGAAACGGGTATCATAAATAATCATCTCGTGATATGACGTGAAATTGATAAACTGTTTGCATATTAATCTCATTGTTCCTATATTCATTCTACGCTGAATCAAGAGAGGAACAATAAGGGTCTATTTTCATAATAATGTTTGAATACGTTTAATAATAAATATGTTTCCAAACCGAAGATCAAAGGTTCGATTCCTGAAACAGTCGAATGTCTTTACGGATGGGAAATTTGGTTGACTGCCATGTACTAAGGTTGCTTAGGAAAGCCAAAGAAACCCCTCAATTAAGATGTGTGAAAGTGCTATAAAAATAACTGAATTGATGCGGCAAGCAAAGACCCGTAGGGCGGGCCATAAAGCCGAGTAGAAAAAGAAAAAGGAAAAATGATACAAAACGCGCCCGACAGGGAGTAACAAGTCAACTGGTGCTTTTTTGTGTTTTACATGGCTTTTATAGTGTATTTTGGAATGTTTTAATTTAGTTTTTCTAGTTTCAAAACCCAACTACCATATTTTATGAGGAATCATAGAACTTATTGATCTTATTATACACACAAGTACACCAAGTATTACTTGGCAAATTTGTCGACCTACTTCTTCGGATCCTTTCCGGGACATCCAGGCGGAACTTGCCGAGGAAAAACATCAGGCCCGGGATCTGCTTCTGCTGTTCACGGGGTCGGTCGTCATCGCTTTTCTTCCGCTGCCAGCTCGCCGCTGGGTTGTCTGGGTCTCCTTGAACGATTTTACCACACGGAACACGGTCGAATTGTCGATTCCCAACTGTTTCGCGATCCAGCTGTGGGATTGGCCTGGATTTTCCACGACCGCGCCCATAATTTGTTGTCGAAGCACTTCATGCTAGGAAGCCATCTCGATAAACACTTGACAGATTGTGTAGAAATTTTGCACATATGAACATTATACTCTAAACTAAATTTCATCAAGTTTTACCCATGCAATAAAAATTTATACACAAAAGAAGGTGTTGATTTTTTTTTTTCGAATACAATCTCAACAAACGCAGTCAGTACGAGAAAGGATCCTGGAAAAGATTGGGTTAGATGACGTCCAATTATATTTTTTGGTCGATATTGATGCTTGCAGCTTATCAAAGACATGATACAAGCCTCAAAGCGGCCAGGCCTACTGCGTTGCATTTACCGCAAAGATGATTCTGTAAAATAAGTTGGATTCAGATAAATAGATTTGAATCACAACACATTTTGTGAATCTACAGGGGAGAAAGGATGCATGAACCTACCGTACCATACGCTCTGAATCGAATAAAAATTACTGCAATGGAATAAATGTTGTATAATAAACAGTATTTTAAATATGACACATAGCAAACAAATATGAATAACCCAACCATAAGTAAAAACTAAAAACAATTATAAAATACGAATTATCAATGAATGATAACAATAATTGAATGAAGGATAATCTGTTCGTGAGCAGTATCAATGGGAGGAATTCAGGAGCTCAATTTAAAATGCGTTAATGCTTACCCAAATATTTTTCAATACAACTTCGTTGAATTTCCAGAAGTTAACGACAGTGTTGATGCATATTGGGGTAATTCTAAATTCTTGTCAGTTGATCTCACAATCTATTGCCCAGACGATTTGGTTGTAATCACTCCAAAGTTCGAGTGGCAGAAGAGGTCATCTAGAATGGATCACTAATGACCGTCGTATTGAAGGATAATAACCATGCAGCACGGTTCTGGAAAATTAAAACCAAAAGCAAACCTTGCCTGGAAGATGATGGGAATGTCAGAGTAGTGGATTTGCAAAAACTTCAAGGTTCCCTCCGTTATCCTCCTTCAAAAGAGTAGAATGCTTGCGAAGCCAAGCCCGATGAGGTTAATTGAAAACTGAGATTTTCCCGCACGAAGAATGTTCGTCTGATATCGTCCGAAACAACGGAAAAATCAATTGATGATTTCCATTTTACTGATAATTAGTCAACAAATGAAAGTACTAAAGCTAAGAGAATTTGTTTTTCATATATAGTGAAGACTAGCGAAAAAACTGACAGTAGAGAAAACAAGTCCGATCGTGGAAAACCAGACTTTGTCTTATGCTTATACAAAGCGTTTATCATTCTTTAAAAGTGATTAATTACTCATCAGTAGATATTATTTATGTGGTTTACTAAGCCGGGAAGTATAATTGACTTATATGCGAGTTCGTATTTTACCTAGCAGGGACTATAATCGAATCACTTAATGTGTGGTTAGGAAAAAAAAAATTCTACGCGGAATTTTAAAAATCTCCAAGTAATAGGTTTAAATATTACTTGGAGATTTTTAAAATTCCGCGTAGAATTTTTTTTTTCCTAAATGTTGAACCAAAAAGGAATCCGGGCACATATTGCCAGCTGAATCTGTTCGTCCTAAATGGATTAACATTTTCATGAAAAGTTTATGAAATCAGTAGTGATGAAGCAGGAAATATCAATAGTTTCAAGAGTAATATTTAGTTTAGTTTACGATAAGGTTGAAAAAAAGTTGTATTGAATATTTTACACAGCAAGTTTTTCTCTTATTTTCACTAGCTGTATCCAACTCCTAATCAAGGTTTAAGGTAATATGATAATGGAACGTCTGACGAACATCCTCATTTATGTTTTGCTTGAAAAATGAACTTTCCTGTACTTTAGAAAATTTGATTTCTTTTATGTTGAAATGAGCTAATATTTGGAAACTTTATTAGCTTACAATTTTACAGTATTCTAAAGTTAAATATTTTCAAAAAAAAACATCTTTCGATTTACAACCATTGGTAAAAGAAAAATACCCACCTTCTAACATTCCAACAAACACTTTGAAAAGTATAAATCCAGCTATACTGTGTTAAATTGACGTGAAAGTAATTTTTAAGATTACTACTGTTGCTACGGATAACATAATAAGGTATGACATACAAAAGTGCTCAGGTTAAAAATCGAAATAAATCATACGAGTTCTCATCAGGAGACCCCTCGATTTATTATGTTTTGACTTTTGGAAACAAAATAGTTGATTTTATGTGGTTTTGAAATTCAATTTCTTTGTGTGTCCGCAAACTGGAAAATCGAGCTGTGGATGAATCACAGCGGACTATTGTCGGAAAGTACAGTATAATCAAAGCCATTGGAAAAAAAAATCTTGAAATGCAGAACGTTTTGATCTGTGGTGGCCCATCCCGGCAGAGGCAGGAAACACAAACCGGGTACAAGAATAGACACCAGAATCATACTACAAGTTATGAAAAACGCCAGGGTTAATAACATGAAAATACAAGAGACCATTAAGTTGACAAATTCCGATCGAACGACGAATAGGAGGATCCCAGAACTCGATTTAAAATACAAGTTTGCCAAGAAGTTTCCATTCAACAGCTAAGAAAACAAAGCCAAAAGGCTGAAATCTGCTTAGAAACATGCACAAAAACCGAAAAAATATTGGATGAAACGGAAAAACAGTGATGAGTCCAAGTTAGAACACTTCAATAACAAAAATCGTGTCCATTTTTTCACACAGCCAGAAAGACGCTTCAAAAATGACACATTCAGGACACGGTTAAACATGGAGAAGGAAATGATATATTTTGAGGTGGTTTTTCATGGGCTGGAGTAAAAATTAAATAATGACTGCTGATGACAACATTGATATTCTGCATGAAAATATGGAGATTTCTTTGATTAAAATAGGTCTGAAGGACCAGTTTGTGTTCCAGCAACGACCCGAAAAATAGGGCAAATAAAACCAATTCGTTACATCGTTCATGACACATTATGCCATTATGGCCTCCACAGAGGCCAGATGTTAATTCCATCTATAATTTGTGGCCATTCTCGATGACAGCAACGATAAAACCCGAGTCACAAACCAAAAAAACTATTTTTAGGCCCCGGTATGAACTCAATCTACAAAATCTCATAAGCCTCGTGGAGTTTACCAACAAGTCTGCAAAAGATACTACAGGCAAATAGAGGACACATCGATAACTGATCGCCTCGACGATACATTCATTTGTTATGAAATTTAAAAATAATACAATTGGTTTTTTTTGTCATGTTATGACATTTTTCTAAACAAGCCTTAACGTTATGATTGTAATCTTTTTTTTAATTCAGTGCTTTACAAACAAAATTTAAAAAGAACATAATAAATAAGATTTCAAACCTTTTTAAAATGCATTTATTTGCTTTATAACCATAGTTTTGAAAAAAAAAATGAATAAATAACGAAGTGGGCTCTTTTTTCTGCCGATGACTGTAGTTGATCGATGAGAAAACTGTCCGCTAAATTTCCCAACAAAACTGCTGACTTGGTTTTGAGTAAACATATTGTTCTCTTGAATGTTTCTCACGATAAAGCATCCATCAGATCTTCAAAAAAAAATCCACGCGTGCTATAAGGACGTGGCAGTCTTTTCTGAAAATTTCAAGTAATTTGGTTCAGTGGTTACAGCGTTTGAGCTCCACGTTATGTTTGTGTGTCCGAGTTTGAACGTGTTCAAATATTATATCCAAAATATAAGTGAGTAGCATCGAATATTTACTTTTAGGTTATCAGTGTCGAGGAGATCTTTCGAGTAGAAAACTTTCCAAAATTTCTTGGGCATAGAGTATCTTTGTGCTTGCCGCAAAGTACAAAAGTTAATGCATTGTGTCTGGCTTTGAAAAATCTCAAATAATTACTGTAATATTGTATTAGGGGAGGAGGGTCCTCGCTTATCTCAGTCGGTGAAAGCGTAGCTACAAAGCATAACCATGCTGCTTTCGATTCCCGGTCCGGTCGAGGAATTTTTCATTAAGGAACATTTTTTGGCTCGGCATAGAGCATGATTACCATCAATGTTAGGAAAATCATTCTCAAACTTGATCATTAAGACTACTTGCATGCATAAACTCATAGGTGAATAAGGCAATCAAATATCATGCTTGAGAATCTCACATGCATATTCACGAATTCAAACTATTAACGCCAAAAATCATTTCGTCTTAAAACTCATAACAACAACTCAAACGACAAGTTATTACTTGATAATGCAGGCCGTGTTAATTGTCCTTCCCCTATTGTAAAAGATAAGAAAACTTATCTGCTGTTTTTACGTCAATGAATTCGAGGTGGCAAAACTCATGGACGCATAGACCCAAGCATGAGTTTTGTGGATTTGAGGTCTTTCGAACACTAATTTTCACACAATTATACCAGAACAATAATGATCTGGCATCGAAATCTCCGAGTGTGAAACTTTGGAAGTACATTTAGAACATTGGGTTGAGACTAGGCCATGAGCTTACTGTGATAAAGAATGTACTTTAAATAGGGAAACTGCCCCCATATTAATCTCATTGTTCCTATATTCATCCTACGATGAATCAAACAATTGGGCAGTTGAAGGATCGGTTTCGTATTCTAATAATGTTTGCTTACGTTAAATAACTACAACAACCATTACTAACTAATCCTTCAACTGCCCAATTGTTTGATTCATCGTAGGATGAATATAGGAACAATAAGATTAATATGGGAGCAGTTTCCCTACCTAAATAGAAAGCCGACGGAATTGTTCAATAAAAATTAGTTGAGAACCAAAAACACTGGCTTTTAAAGCAAAATAACCCTAGAATAAAAAGGCAAAAATAATTAAATAGTATTTTTTAGCCTTTTGAAAAGAGAATACCGAAAGATTTCAGCAGACCAACTTTTTTTATGTGAAAATTGTAAATAAGCCGCTGATAAATCATATTTTGACACCATTTATTTTAAAATAAAACTAACACGTTTCCCCTCTATGTGCTGCATTAATGTAAACAGTATCCCAACACCAATTTTAATTGACTTTAATCACCTTCATGAACGCATGTAATAATTGTATCTTCATATCAAAACGCTTCTCCCTTCTTCAACTCAGCAGACTGTATATGGCGTTTAATTAGTGCTGGCTAATCGGCAATCCACGAGAACGACAATGACGATGAGCTAAGTTTCTTACCGATACACAAGCTTTCTTCTCGAGAAACCAGGGCCAAGTGTCGCCCAGTTGAACTGGACTCTGACTGATGACACACACATTTTATAATTGACTCTAGATCTCGCTCCAGCAGTGACATCGGAAATCACATTTGAAATGGAGGTTAATTGATTGACTCCATAGCGAAATTCTTACTCCGGACCGTTTCACGATCAGACGAGACCCAGGAACTTCTTCATTCATCGCTGCAGTGTTTTTCATCTTTTCGAATTTAATCAAATCAGCCACTTGCTAGGGTCACGCAACATTAATTGGTGATTCAGTTGCCAGACCTAGTGTCTTTTTTTGTACAAGCATGTTGACTCGTAAGACTCGTTGAGCAAACCTTAACCATTTTAACAATACAATGTTCTATACAGGCGTCATTGCCAAAAACGGGAGGGAAAGGTGTGTTCAACACATCATAGTATAAAATAATGCAACGTACTCAACATGATAGCGAATCAAATTTCGTCGTTTCTTTTGAGCCTTTCTTCTGGCTGGTTAGGAGCAATAACAACAGGTAACTTCAACCGTTCACAAATGATGTGAACCTGCAATGCTACGAATACCAGCAAACACCCTCGCCTTTATTCCCAGCGTATAAGGTTGTGGCTCACACAGCGAAGCCAACATGAGAAATAATACAAAACCGAGCTGAACCCAAACAACACAAACCATGATCTTACCATTGGATTCATCGTGCAATGTGTGGCGTAATATTTAGTTGACTTTTGTTGTTTGGCTTTTGCCATTTACAACCTTATTTTTCTGATACCAACAGCTTCGCATAGAATTGTCTATTTAAAGCACAACTAATAACGCACTAAGATAAGAAAAAATGTGTGAAATATGTAGGATATGTGTGATGTGTTTAATATCTCAGAATAAAGATAATCAACGCTGTAACTTTTCACTAAAAATCACTTGCATGCTTCCAGTAAAATTGAAATTATATTTAAATAAAGAATGCAAAACCATTTTTCGCTTTATCAAAAGTTTCCTTGGGAGAAATTCTTCATAAGTTTCATTTGAAAATATGAGAGCTAAGTTGCCAGTATAGTTTTTATGGCCAACATTTTTCTTCTTCTAACTGGCTTTGGGGCTCTTTTCAACGAGACTTTTTAAAACTATTTCAATTATAGAAGCATTCTTCTCGAAAAAAAAGTTTTAAATCTACTCTGTAAGTTGAAAAAATCATGTTTTTTCATATTTTTGTGTGTTGGTTTTTAATACCAAATAGGTGTTCATTAAGCAAGAGGAAAAGTCCTGGTATGATGCAAGATTCAGGTGTGACTGAATTTGTGAACGATGCACAGTGGTCCAAATAGTACCAAAACAAAATTTTTTTTTGAATTTTGCATTACGAGTTCCTTTTAGTGACTCATGGATGTTTTAAGTATTTGAAATTCGAAATAGTGGCTGATTCACATTTGAAACAGAGCCTTGGTGTCTATTGTAAAATTGTAGGAAAAATTGAGATATACCTTACCAAATACCAAACGCTCCAAAACAGCATTCAAACATTTTACCACTAATTTCAACCTTTATTAAGTAATTGAGATTGAAAACACTCATCAAAGAATTAGCGGTGATTATAACACGCCTGCGTCGGTGGTGTAGTGGTAAGCGTGACTGCTACTTGGCTGGCATCCCAGTGGGTCTGGGTTCAATCCCAGTCGACGTCGGTGGTTTTTCTGAGGCGAAAAAATCTGGTCACGTCTTCCTTCGGAAGGGAAGTAAAGCCGTTGGTCCCGGCTCATATTCATGAGTCGTTAGGTAGGGTCCAGGTGGTGGACTCGTCTTCCTGGCGTCGGTGATTGTTACCATGTGAGGAAATAGGCCGACGTAAAATAAAGAAAAAAAAAATTAAAACATGAGAAACCTTTTTTTATCGAGGAAGCAAATATTCAGTTGGATTATTTGTTTAATTATTATTGGGTAGAGGTGATGTGATGTGGTAAGAACCCACCATCAGTGCAAGGATTACCTATGTCTGCAGGACTACCTTCAGCAGGTTTCCCCTACAAAATAGCCTACGTGATGGCTTGTTGAAGCAGGGCCAGTCGATCTCAATGAGAACCTTCGGAAGACTACGGCCAGAGGGCCGCGTGTCTTCACATGACAATGGACTGGTGGCTCCACGAACCCTTGTCCAGTCAACAAATCCTTCGACTGCCTTAAGCTAGCCCCCCAATCCCAGTTATATAGTTTTTATAGCAACAGTGGACATTTTTAGCACAAATGATGATTTATAAAAAATGTTAAGATACAAAATGTAAGGAATTTCATGTTTATATTGAAGCTTAGATTCAATCAAAAAAAATATTATAGATTTTATTTGTGCTTCTTGCGAATGTGCGGAGATATTGCCAATAACTTACCATAAAAGCATACCAATCTCTATGTTGTATCCTACATTCAAAGAATAAAACTTTGAAACTCATCTCTCACTGCTTGTTATTCGTATAGGACTCATATGTTTTTTATAAGCTGATCAAATATGAAATGAATCAAAAACAGAAATACATAAACTGTACTCGTTCTTTTAAAGGTCTTACTTGTCTCACACACAAAAATAATATATCATAGAAGACAAAAATGCTATTTTCACAAATTTCAAACTAGAATGATGCACATGGAATTCTAATAATAAATTTAAATTACTTGACCATGTAAAATGCGGCTACAGTAAGTCAAAACAAGAAAATAATATGTACAAAATATATCTGACATCGAGTGGATTGTTACTGAAAAAATAAAAATTAGACATGTATTATTATCCTACTAATCCTGGAAAAGCTGGAAACAGAATAGATCATTCCAAATATCAAAGATAAAATTTCAATAATAGATATTATTTTATAAAACATTTTGTTAAATTTTCTTTATACTATTCTAGTAACAACTCAAAAATAGCAATTGGAGTGATCGAAGCGCACGTTTTGATGATTTCTAAAATAAATGGCTAATCTTATCATAATACCACTTAACAAAATATTTAAATATAATCCTATACTGCTTATAGCGCATGCCACTCTTTTATGAATATAGTAGTTGAAGTTTTGAAGTGCAATTTTAAAGTAAATGTTATGCTGAAATGCTGAAAAGTAAATTGAGTTTTTGATGCATGTCATGTTGCTCCAGGCTCTTAACTGGTTTCGAAATGCAAAGATGATTCCAAAGCGTGCTGAAATTATTAATTATATGAGAGTAGAAAATATTGTTTAAAGGTATGGTATGGTATGGGTAATGATGTACAGGTACACGATATTTAGTTGCACCCCCTCACTTTGCTACTGTCAAAATGACAACATTGCCCAGGCAACGCCTACCAGCGTCTCCATGCTTCAGCTGGCAGTCTTTTGTGATCATATGACTCGTAGAGGCGTGAGGTAGGAACTTGTGAGGACCAGAGGCCAGTCGCACCCTCGGTGAGTTGTCAACTCACCATTTGAAGCCCACAATTTACGACACATTTGACCTATGTACAAAATCCATGTTAACGGAACGAGGAAAGGTGATTAACTAAAAAACATATTTTCAGTGTAAGTGTAAGTGTAACTAAATATGCAATAGAGGGAAAACGCTTTGGAATATAGAATATAGAACGCGAGTATAGAATCCATCATAAACAAGTTTGGCGAACATAAATAAAACCAATAAACCAATAAAAAGGGCACTAGCGTATAAATTAATCAAGAAATGGAACAATCTGAAGTCCTATGAGAAGCAGAAAATAGCCAAAAAAAAAACGCAGAACAGAAGTAACATGTTGCAACAAGAGCCCAGAAATTGTATTTGCAAGTTTTGCAGCGACCGGAATGTTGATGGACGACGAGACCTATATGAAACAGAACTCAAAAACCCTTCCAGGGCCACAATATTATACTGCCGTAGTAGGGGAGAATGTAAGCGTTGCAGAAAGGTCGATTCAAGTGGAGAAATTCGGCCGAAAGGTGCTGGTATGCCAGAAAATGAGTTCTTGCGGTTTGAAGATTGCCATTTTTAACATAGCCGGAACACACCATGCAGAAGAGGTTGGTGCCTGTAAGAGAAGCATAGTACCCCTCCACTGTTTTTGAAAATTATAGATTACGTTGAGAAAAACATACTTACTCTACCTACTTTGCTAATCCAGTGTCCCTCAGGACCGAACTTGCGCCATAATGTTTCGACGTGAATCTCGGTTTACGGCTGCTTGTCTCCAGTTTCTCAAGCGTTCACTTTGTCTAACCACGTAGGTCACTGCGGTCTACTGCGTCTTTTACCGCCCGGAATCGACACTATTTATTTTTGCAGAATTGTTGTCTGACATTCTTACAACGTGAAATGACGAGCTTTTGTATACAACATTATCAGCGATTTTGTCAGTTTTGTGACGCTCCATTTATGTGCATGATATTGAACAGAAATTCCCCCTTTTTTTTCGAGCTGTACAGCTTTAGCAACTTTTTGGATACTGAGTAAGCCATAGAGTTGGACTAGCATGTGGTTCATTCTTCTCCTCCAAACGCCGTTTTCACATACACCACCAAAGATGGTTCTAAGCACACATCATTCGAAAATTCCAAGTGCTTGCAGGTCCTCCTCGAGCGTTGTCCACGTTTCGTGCCGGTAGAGAACTACCGGCCTTAGGAGCGTCTTGTATTTCTTCTTCTTCTTCTTCTTTCTTCTTCTTTAAATGGCATAACGCCGGGAGGACATATTCTACTCCAATAGTCACCTCCACTTGACTCGGTCCATAGCTGCTGATCTTCAGTTTTCTGGACCACCCATGATTTTCAATTTAATCCTGCCAATTCGAGCGTTGAACGCCTCTGTGGCATGTTCCAGCCGGATCTGGGGCGAACTCCATTTTGGCCGGGTTGTTTTCCGGCATCCTGACAACATGCCCAGCGCATCGCATCCTGCCAGCCTTTGCAACTAACTGCCAAAGTAACACGAAATGTTTAACTGATGCATTTTTGCTTTAACGTGACAAATAATAATGTTGCATTCCGGTGATTGACAATTTTAAGAATACTACTAAAGAACTGAAATAGCACAGAAGCTGGAGCCTATGAAACATAATTAAAGTTCGACATTGGTCATAAACAACAAAATATTAGGCTACAGTAAAACAAATTATTGCCGGTTTTCAAAACGGTATTCATGAACTAGGTTTGAACCATGAGCTCTAAGCTCACCAGATCGGTCTTCTTACCACTCGACCATTTCAACATGTGAGATTAATTGAAATCCGTTTAAGTGGACCATTATTTAAACTAGTGCCAATGTGAAAGGGAACATAGTAACTCATTGTAACATATGAGAATTCAAGCATAAGGGTTTAAATTACATGGATTTGCTGATTTGAATCTGATGATCGCTCGATTGCTCTTCAGTTTTTGTTAATACGTCATCATGTTAGCAATTGTACCCGAGCAAATAATTTTCGATTAAACAAGGTGTAGGCTACAGCAATAGTATTTTTTTTTTTTCATCATACTGGCATAACTGAATTGAATTTTTTCAGCGGTAAACATAAATGTGATATAAATAGATATTTGATAGTTTTTAATCTTATTTAAAAGTACAGAAACGGTCATTCGACGTCCAATATGACATTTCCAGAACACAATTCTCGAATTTCATGGCTCACATCATTATCCACCGTCACAGGGGAGCCAATTCCTCGACAAACTCGAATTTATTGTCTATGTGCCAGCGTCTTGACATGATGCACTTAGTTCCGGGTGAATTATGCGTCTCCGAAATTCACTGCTGTAGTTGTTATCCGGCGTCACCAATGATCTGAGGTACTCAAACTCATCTACCACCTCGAACTCATCTCCTACTATGATCACACTTCTGCCTGCGCTCGGTTCCTCCTGACAGCAGATACCTGATCTTCGAGGCATTCATCCTTAATCCAACCTTATCTACTTCACGTTTTAGCCTGGTGTACTGCTCAGTAACCGCCTGGAACATTCTTCCGACAATTCTCACGTCGTTAATGAAGCAAATGAACTGACTGGATTTATTGAAAATCGTGCCTTGCATATTAAAGCCTGCACGTTTCATAACATTTTCTAGCGCTGTCTTGAACAGTAGGCAGTAAAGACCATTGCCTTACTAAAGTCTTTCACATGTTTTAAATGATATCGTCAAACAGCACTGTACACCATCCATCGTTGCCATGATTAGTCTTGAACATAGCTCTTCGCGATCAAAAGTATGCGGCCCTGAAATCGATGAATAGGTGCGGTGGAACTTGATATTTTTTGAAACTTTTGAAGGATCTGCCGAAATGTTAAAATTTGGCCTGTTGTTGACCGGCGGTCCACAAAACTGGCTTGATAAATTACCACAAATCTGCTTGCTAGCGGCTCGCTGTGATCGCTCGGTAGTTCTCACATTCCAACGTGTCATCCTTTTTGTATATTGGGCATATAACTCCCTCTTTCCACTTCTTCGATAGCTGTTCTATATCCCAACTCCTGAGTATCGGTCGGTGCAGAGAATTTGCTTAGCTTATCTTGGTCCATTTTTATAACTTTCGCTTCGATTGTATCCTCAACAGCTGCCTCGTTTTTTTTCCTGCTGTCTTGATGTTCCGCCTATGCACCATTCGGGTGTTCATCGTTATGCTGCTTCCACCTTCCGATCACCTCACGTTCATCCGTCAAGATACCTCCAACCTTATTCCGATATGAGGAAGACACCAATGCACCAATTCAGCTTCCTCAGCATCGACCCATCGAACATTACTGGGCGATTCTCAAGAGGGTCAGCTAATAGACTACTAAAGCAGCTGGAGCGAGAGCTCAACGAAAATTTTAGCTATAGCGACAAAATATGTGTTGCTCTATAGTCCAGGACTTGACGAAAAGGAAGTTCAATCTTATACAATAAAGGGTCAATTCTTGTTTGGATAAAATTGAATAAAAAATCATAAATTTTGATCATTTGAAAGGAAAAAATGCAAATAACTTATTTTCGAAACAATTCTTAATGATTTTCCAGATTTGATTGTCAAGGACTTTAAAGTGAGCTAGGTTGAATTCACTGAAAATTCCATTTGCATTTTTCATTCTCTCACAATCATGTTCAGAATTATAAATAAAAATCAAACTGCCTTTCCGAATTGTTGGCCGTTTAAATTCTCATCTGTATTTGTAAATTCTTACATTAGTTTATGATTGGACAAAGATTGGTTGAAAACTAATCGCTTGTATATCCTCCAGTGCTATAAAAAGTCATATCACCCAATGTGATTCATTTGCTGATAACTTGTTCCAGAAGCTGATTTTCAAAATATCACGTATGAAATCGTTGTGCTTGATTATGTCTCCCAATGTATTGCTCTTATTTCCAAATATAAGACGTGAGAGCGTAATATGAAAATTTCATATGATATTAATCATTGAGTATGATTTGAAAATTGTAGAAATAGTCAAGAGCTACAATTTTATCATACTTCATATTCAAAAGTTTAGCATCCGAAACAAGTTATCAGTAAACTTATCCAAATGAGGCAAAATGACTATTCACAGCACTGATGTCCACCACAAATAATTCACCGAATTTGTTCACTCCAAAATTCACTCCATAGAACTCTATCACTATCACTACACGAAAATCTTGTTGAGGATTGGTAATCCGTTTGATTTTGCATAGTTTTGTATACCTCGATTATATGTACACGACACTTAGCTCTTCCAATATCCAAGCATTCAATAATCTCTGAATGGCAGGACCGTGCAGCATCAATATCCGAACAGTCCATTACTGAACTTTTATTTAATTAATTTTTTTTTTCAACATTAATGTTTGATGGTAATTAACAGGGAATTTATAATTAATTTTTTATAATTAATTTTTTTTCTTCAACATTAATGTTTGATGGGTATTAACGGCGACATGTGCTTATCTTGAAATTTCTAGGATAATAAGTGCATGGTAGACTATGATAAACAACTTTGCAAAGTGTCCGAAAATTGATGTTGCATGGTACTCGTTACATTTGGATTTCCTTTAACTACTACCATGCTGCATATATTTGAACAGCCTATAAATCCGGACATTTCATGTTTAATATTAGATCATTCTTTTTCATCATTTGAAACACATCGGTGTTGTTAACGGTGGCCTAATCTTATGTAAAACTCTGGTATGGCACACAAGAGGCTACTTGCTGACTGGATTGTGTACGTAGGATCATAACGCTCTGCTTACTAAACTTATTTGAAGTAATCTATGACAGTCGTTTGTGCCGGTAGTCACATTTATGAGACGATTTGCGTTGGAATTAATAGGATTGATAGTTTTTAAGCTAAAAATGTATGCCTGATTGATTGTAAATGAAATAATGTATCACTAGAATTGTTCAACTGAGGAACCCGGATGGTTCAAACATATCTACTGCAAGAATCTTACCATATCGTATCGAAAAATCTGCTTTACTACCACGAAGGGCTTAGCCAATATTGCTGTTACGTACTCTCCGACCAACTTTGTTGAACTTGTTTGTTTCGCTGACACCATTAAACTTCAAGTTTAAGACCGAAATACTTTTTTTTTTGACTGCATATACATAAGATACATATATAGGTGAAAGTTGATAGAATTCACAAATGGCCAAAACTATTCAGTAATTTATATAACAGCTCAAATAAGACGAGGCAAGTTCCACCTACAACATCTCACAACTCGGGCCACCCTCGCGTATAAGTTTGTAAGTACGTCTCAGCGGCACTCAATAAGCGAACCGACCTCGGTTGGCGTACGCTTTTGGTGCTTGTTGTGGTTGCCGTTGGCTTTCGTTCGCATGTATTCATCAGTCGTGAAGTTCATCGTACAACCTGCGGACGTGTTTTCATTACGGACTCCGAGAAGCGTTCAATCATCGGACGGAGCCACGAACTAGTGGCTAATGTGTTGTTCTGTGGTTGTGTGGTAGCAACTCATCAACAGTGGTAGGGCTGGGCGTTGGCAATACAGCCTACTGTGTGTTAGGTGACCGACATTTACTGCGGAATTGTGGCCGAGAAAAGAAGACCAGCACCCTTCCACTGGCCTTTTACAGATACATGTGACCGTTGATTGGCGAAATGTAGAGGAATCTTATCAGGAAGTTTAGTTAGATAGCGAAACTTACTGATAAGCTTGGAGGTGTAGCACAAGGTGGAATAGCGAAAATCGATATAATACAGGTGAATGAATAATCAGTGTCCGAGCGTTGTTGATGCTAAACATGTTATAGTTAATCACGGAAATTGTGCAACCATGGTATGAGAAAATTCGTTTAGAAAATAAAAGTTCATTGTTCTGCACGGTGTGTAGGTTTTCAAGTTTACGCATGGAAAACTTCGGAAGAAAAGTGAATGGAAGGCTTGAACAGAATCCGTTATATCCCACGATGAATAATGCATTATGAAAAAGCAGCAGTATAAGGCCTTACCGGTTTATGAATTTTTCAAAAACGAAGCCGATAGCTTCGATAGATCGAATTATTATCATCGAAAACCTAGCTGAGTCATAGCCACAGGTATGTCTTACACTTTTAAATTAAAGCCCTTTGAAATTGATGACGTCACGTAAGCCATCAACAGCATACAAAAACCTTTTCGGAGCATTTTAATCTTAATCGAACGTAAGGCATTATTAAGCTGGAAGAAAGGAAAAGAGACAGCGAAAAAGACATACGAGAGCTCTTTTTAGTGATGGAAGTCAAAAACCTGTTTTCCACCTTTTTGCGCTTGGCTGTATGGTAGCTTCCATCCACCAAGCATGAATCTTTACCGTAGTTAGTTTGCTCGTTGCTCAGGTGTCTTTGTGTGTAGAAGAAACAACATTTCGTTCACCCAAGCTGACTTCTTGTGGAATCAAAAGGCAATACAAACAAGAGTAAAAGAACCCAGCAGGTTTCATTTCCAGAGCATCAAAACAGTGTTTTGTTAATAAAAATGTTATCTTTACGCTCTGCTTTGATAATCAAAGAAGGATCTGTTTCGAAATCTTATGTTGTATTTAAAGGGAGTCCGAGGATTATGGGCATAATGAATATACGAGATTAAATGATCATTCTCTGTATTATTCCTGGCTTAAATATTTTATTTTAAGCTAAATTATATTTAAAAAAAACCGTTTATTCCAACATGCGCCATTTAATAAAATTTGAAAGTTTGAAAGATTTCCTTTACTGTCCAACTAAATTTAAGCCCGCAAACATCATAGTAGACATTGCAAATGTAGCATTGCTGCAAATGATATTAACAAGCTTTCGAAATTATGTTGCTAGGGAGAGTATGCATTATTACATAGAAGTCCTAATGCTCTAATGTTTTTTGTTTCAACTACAACAACGATGCTAAATAGATATACAGATTGAAGAAGTTAGTTTAAGTTCAAAGTGTTCGAACAAAAAATATATTTACATTCATCGTCATATTTTAGTCAATCACCTTCGTTTATTTTTTATATTGGTGTTTGTTTATCGAAAATTATCGAAAATTATAACTCACTATAATACGGAAATTTTGTTTGATGAAATGTCCGAGGTTTTGCTATAGCTATTATAATTTGGTTATGGTCATGTCGATTAAATGTTTCGAGTTATTTTTGCTCTGAATTATGACGAAAGCCTTCTCAGCTTGAGTTGTGTTATCTATTTTGTTGTAATACCATGATGTACAAATTGAATAAAATAAAGATTTTAAACTTATTCTTATGTCTTTCAACAGTCATTGCCACAGAAAAATTATGCAAATGCGAACTGTGGTGATTCTAGTCTTTTGAAAAATATGTTTGAATTAAAAATGTCATCTTTGAAACCAGGCATCGGCCCTGCACATGCTGTTTCCTTTTTCTTATATTAAACTGCAGAATGGATAACATCTGCTCAAGCAGTCTTCTCTAACATCTCTCGATGGAAAATCAAACAAAGTTGTAAGCAAATCTATCATTCTTGGGTTGGGTGCAGTAACTGTCTCTTTTTCTTTTGCCGATGTTTTTCAGCTGATTGAAAGAAGTTTTTATTTTACCTGTACACCAAAAAAAAGCTGTTGCTAACGAAGAATTTCAAACAATTGCATCATACGTACTTTGAGTGCTACTTAAAATAAAATTTAAATGATTTTTCTTAAAACAATTTTTCCAAAGACTAAAGAGGGTTCATGCCAAAGCTTTCAAAAAATGCAGCAACGATTTCGTCATTTTCTATACACGAGATGCATGGCGGAACCGAGTGTTATAAACAGTTTATTGAAGTGATGTCTGAATGATGGTTGCAGTTATGCCCACACCCATTTATGTATAATATGAAAGTAGAAAGGTCCTTTGCCGTTATCACTCAAGCATCACGCTTATAAACTGCTGATAACTTTTTGAGTTTGTGAGATCATCTTGCAGTCTTAGACAAAGCTGTTGGTCATTGAAATTCTATGAGAACCTCAGACATTACAGTACTTGGGCAATTGCAAAGCCACCTATCACTAAAAAACCAAAGGTTTTGCTCAAATTTGAACCAAATACTCAGAATGACATGGAAAACAAGTGGTTTTGTGATGCGGGGTGGTGATATTTTCCTGGTCACCCTACTGTTAATCTAAATTGATCCGGCTGGTTTTTTCGAGAAAACCGATCACGTAGATAAGCTTCCATAGCTCTTCTTTATCTATAGAATTGTATCATCTTCTTTCTTTGCATTTCAAACTTATCGTTTTCACATTTAACTAATTTCTTGCTCTTTTCATTCGTTCGAATGTTATTAATTTAATCCCGGACAGTAAAAAAAAACTAAATTATTTATTTGTTATTCAGTTACGCTACTTTTATTAAAGGGTTGATAGAATTCATATCGTGGATGCAGTTAAAGTTACAGAAAACGTAGAAAAACATCCTCTAGAGGAAACAAAAATCTAGCAAACTATGATATAGATATGACACATACATAGCAAACTTTGTTATAATTTTGTTGCTA
This sequence comes from Aedes koreicus, assembly GCA_024533555.2. NCBI lineage: Eukaryota > Metazoa > Arthropoda > Insecta > Diptera > Culicidae > Aedes > Aedes koreicus. The sequence goes on from JAHHFK020002302.1 coordinate 481,462, forward strand.
TGCCAAAAAATCATAAAATGAGGTATTGGCGTAAGTCCTCTGCAATGAAAATTTAATTTCGTTTATATTATGAAATCGAAGGTAGGACTGACGAATCTATTGGTTGTTTTCTGTAACGAAACTGCTTTGTACTGCTCGTTTCAAGAAGCTACCTTCGTACGCAATGCCACACACGCGACTGTCAAAAGCAGGAAGCATTTGTTGACACAGCAAGAACATTCGTGCATTGTACGAAAACAATACAAAGATATACGAATATTTTGTTACGAATCAAAAAGATACGTCTCTCTGGTGGTTGCATGAATGACTGACAGATCTACTATATCGACTCAAAATGTGATTGAAAAAAAAAAGCGCAACCACGTGGAGTTGATTAGTGTTTTTTTATGTTCTGACATGGGGTTCGAACCTGTATTTTTAGGAAGAGCTGTCATTAAGCCATGATGACTCGTGAGTAGTTACTTGCTTAATGAGTATGAACTCTCGACAGCGCTTTAATTTTTACTTAGGGATAAATGAATGTTTCCAGCCCACCCCTACAGCAGCAATAGATGAGAAAAAGCGATTAGCTGATCTTCACGAAATTCATTCCGTGCATTGAACAAAACGGTGTAACGATAGCATTTCACCAGATGATTTTTTTTTTCAATTTACGAGACATTTTGTTCTAAGTACAAAATCCATATTAACGAAACTAGTGAAAGTTAATTTACGAAAATAAATTTTCAGTGTGTTTGTTTTGTGCAGATTGATCCTCTCAAACCATTATAACTTAATAAGATATTGATGTGTTATATTTTTTTCCTAGCTAAAAGCGTCTTTAACAAAATTATATTGTAATCAGCTATGCCTAGCAAACCTAGGTATATTTTTGTTATTTTTATGTTATCCCCTTCTGATCGAAAAGCTTTGGATGCCAGAACCATTAAAGCATTAGTATGATTGTTTGGCAAGTACAATCATATTCTATGCCGAGAATTCCTTAAATTCCTTAACTAGACCGGGAATTGAACCCATCCAACTCCAGCATGATGTTGCTGTTAAGCTGCGCCTTTACCGGAAGAGGCCTTAAATAAGTCTCCCAGAATTTGACCTCATTTAATTTGAGCCAGTTAGAAATGTGTATGAGAATTACTATGGGAAACACTAAATTTGTGCTTAGGTCACTCTAAAACTTGCTAAATCAATTTGCACTCTTAGTATTTAGCATAATAAATATACAATTTTCTACAACTTAGCTGAGAATAACTTTTTAAATCTTCACTTGTTTTAAAACACTTTAAAAAAACCTTTTAGAAGCATTTTAGTAGAACAATTGTTATTGGAAAACTATGGAAATTTAAAACTAATATATCACTTGATCACTTTAAAAAAAATAAAAACTAAACTGAAACACTGAAAATGGGAGCTAATTCATTGAAACTCTACTAGAAATCCTTTGACAGATAAGCCTATTTCGTCTACAACTTACAGACTACTTCAGTGTCGACTGCTCGACTTGAAGAAAGCATCATAGTAGGTCTAGATTTTATAGGACAGGTTGTGCCTCAATGTGTGTGTTTGTATTTGGTATGTTATAGAGGAATGTGCTCTAATGTGGGTCTATGGATCTTGGATTCGGCCTATGCCTTAAACTTGAGGCAAATATGTTTTCACCTTTTTTATCCTTAAAATCATAAATATACAGTAATATTGCCTCGTTGACATATCAATATGGGGAAAATTTAAGGACAGGCAAATTTCATCGATAGGCCGAATTCTAGATCCATAGACCTACATTAGAGCACTTTCCACTACTTATGTTAGGTAAAATTGTTGCTGAGAAATTAGCTGAGGAATTTGTCATTGGAAGGATCTTGAAAAAGACTAGTAGACAATGAATAATTTGCTTTCTCTCTTGTAATTTCTATGTTAACATCAAACGGCTCGCATACTTATTTACGCCATTGAGCGACACATCCCGAAGAATGTTTATCAACACAGTAACCATCCTCCCTGGCAGACAACGGAATTCGCATATTAAAGTCACGGATCATTATGTGAGTCTCAATCACGACACTACCAACAAGGGGTTCAGCGAAAGCTTCGATCGCACCCAAAAACTTTCTGGAAATACGCCAACGAGCAGTGAAGAGAGTCTGGCCTTCCACTCAGGAGATTAGTGATTTGTTGTCCGTTAAGTTTGCCAGCGTGTTTGTTGATGAGAACTTATCTGACGATCATATTTCTCGAGCAGCCAATGTTCCAGTTTTTGATCAATCACTAGGAGCTATCAACGTCAACCTCACGATGATTACCAGAGCGGCTTCTGAACTGAAGTCCTCATTCAAGCCTGACGGAGTTCATTCCACCTTCCTCAGGCAACACTTTGACTCCTCTAGGTCACCTGCATCGAGTGTCCCTCGTATGTGGGGTGTTTCCTTCCTGTTGGAAAGTGGTACAAATTTTTCCAGTTCATAAGAAGCGATGTAAACAGAATATCGACAACTACCGCGGTATTGCATCGTTAGGCACCATCTTTAAATTGTTCGAATTGGTAGTTACGGAACCACTAGTCCCTAACTTTATACATTACCAACATCAGCATGGGTTCAGGGCAGGTCTGTCCATTACTACTAATCTACTGTGCCTCACCATATACATTATTGAGTATAAGAGTATCTGAGTATCAGCTCATACATGATTGAACATCTACACTGACCAATCAGCCGCCTTCGATAAGTCAAACCTCCAACAGCGATAGCCAAATTGTACAGGCTTGAAAGTAGCGGTAGCCTCTAGCAATAGTTCTCATCTTACCTCTCCGACAATTTATTAAGAGGCTGCAATCGGTAACTGCCAGTCTTCTTTATTCCTCGCCACATCTGGTATCCCGCAAGGAAGCCACGTTGGTTTTTTTTATTATATTTCAACGTAGTCTATTTTGTCCTTGATGGCCGATGACTGTCGTATGCTGACGGCTTGGAAATCTACCTTCGGATTCACACTACCGCTGATTGTCACTTTCCCCGAAGCCAACTCAACGCTTATGCCATCTGAACCGCATTTTAAATCCAAGTAAGTGATCAGTAATGACAATCTCACGAAAGAAAACACCGATCGCTATTAGCTGCAATATGTGAGTCATATTAAAGACCTAGGAGCTATTTTAGATTGTCAACTCATATACAAACAGCATACCTCTTACGTGATCAACAGAACGCTTGGGTTCATCTTCAGGATGGCGAAACATTTCAGGGATATCTTCTGTTTGAAATCGCTCTATTGCTCCCTCGTCCGGTCTGCGATGGAATACTGCTGCTCGTTTGGAATCCATAATTACCATATCAGTGTGCAAAGAATAGAGTCCGTTCAACGAAGATTCATTTTGTTTGAGCTGCAAAGATTTCCCTGGAGCGATCCTTATCGTCTTCAAAGCCATGAGAATCGGTGCTAGCGGATCCACCCTGAACACTTGTGGATTCGTAGATATGCGACATGGGCCTTGTTTGTGGCAGACATTCTACAGGAAAAAATCGATTGTCCATCTTTTCTATTTGGGGCTATGAGCGGATTACAAAGAGTCTTCAACCGTGTTTGCGTCTTAATTTGACTTCCACTTGACTAGCGAGGCGCTGCACCCGAGATTTAACGCTATATTTTTAAGAACCAAGAACTTTATTTGACCATTCGTTTTTTGTGAGTGCCTTTGTAATTCCTGACTATGTGACTTGTGATATTTTTGTAATTTTATTTACCCATAATCAGGGCTAAGCTCAGTTGGTTGATGTAGAACCAAATAAACAAATGGCATTTGCAGTGTCAGATTATTAACAAATTTGCTCAACAGTTTCAAGAGCCTGCTCGGGCCGTGATTCGGAATCATTTAAGCACGGGAGAACGGAAATTTCTAAATTTGCATCATGCTTATTTGATACTCCTCGTCAAACCAATCGTTCCATCGATTTCTTTCCTAAAACTCTAGGCACCTAGACCTGCATTGTTAATGGCTGACATTATTCCAACAGTCCTTCAGAGAGGCTGCAAACAGCTCCCTTATTCAGAAATGCTGCGTCTAGTCTTTGTCTTGCCGGAGAACCATCGTGCACAGTACTATTTTGAGTCTCGCGCTGACATTAGCACGGTTAACAAGAATGTTAGTTTTACCATGAACAATTTATTTGAGGATTACTCCAAGTATAAAAAAAGACCCACACAGCGAGTTATTTTTGCCTGAACACTTCATTCAAAGCATCAAACGCCCAAAAGTTAATATAAATGCACTAGCACTTTTGTCCAACTAAAAGCCTGTCCTGACTAACTTTGCATTATCAAATATTTCCAACGAGTCGTATCAGTAGCGTTACATTTGCTTGGGGGGTTGAAAAATGGATGATGGGTTATGTTACAATCCCTAGCAAAATTATTATTTAGTCACTAAATGAGTTTTTATAGATTTAGATTATTTGTGAAACATGTAGAGTGTTATTAATTTTAACGAAGATTCATAAAAAGAGCAAATGGTATTGGAATTAATTGTTAATGATCCACAGCATTTCTCTTCTACTGTGGATCTCCTGTTGATCCTACTTGCTTCGTCTTAAAGTTGCGTCGATATCAACGTCGTCGGTGAAACCAAAAAGTTTCAAACAACACTTGACGTTTCAAATAACACTTGACGTTTCTCAAACTACAAACAGCTGTCATCATTTCTCGAGAACCCAATCACAGTTTTTATGTTCAGTCTCAAAATATTATTCAAGAAAATGTATTCACTGTTTTTACACAACAACCAAACCAGATTTTGATAGAAAAAAAAATTTTTTTGAGTTCTTGTTTTGTGGTGATGACGGTCCTTTTAAAAACAGCGCAAAGCAATCATCTTTTTAATTTGTTATTAGCTCCATTTTAACCCGTTATCTTCAGATCGATCCATCACAAGCATGACTTTTCAAAAGCACGTATGTCGCAAATGTAAACAAATCGAGTTTTTCATTCTATCCTATCAATTATAACACTCTTAATGGAGTAGCAATTGGCAAATATTATTATCAAAATTATTCAGTTATGTGAGCCAAATTTCATATACGACCTATCTGATCTTTTTAAATGTTAAGCAAATTGTTCAGATACACCACACAGCAAGCCGACGTATCTGCGCTTAAAAATTATAACCGGTTTATCTGACACGACGCAACTGCTAAACGTTCTGAAACACCGACGTATCCAACCGGTGTATGTTACAATCAAGATGTCACACCGACGTATCTAACATGTTGTATGTGTATGGTATGGAGGTAAACCGGTGTATGTGTTAATTTTCTCAAAAGTAGAGCGAAAGTGAATAAAAACCAGCATTTTTACTACTTTTAAAATTATTTAACCATGATAGAATCAACAGATCGAATAAAACTTGAAATGCAGTTAAATAGCATTTAATGAAAGCATCGAGAACTTCTACCTCATTTTTCTCAATTCCTATCAAATGTTAGATACGTCTATTTGAAAAGTTATGCTTTTAATTATTATAATTATAATTATAATTATTATCTATTTTTATGGTTCTTGGTTCAACATCACATGTTGCAGAAACGGAAGGCGAACCTCATGGAATATTAGTTCAAATTGAATGAACTTTGAACGGCACCATCTTCAATTGCTGTCCACTAGTTTGAAGATCTTAAACATGTCAGACATTCGTCCGAGGATTAAAAACCACGTCGTGCTAATTAAATGGCTTACGATTCTTAAAGACATAACAATGCTCGCTTCACTCATTTGAAATCGATTGTCGAAACGTTATGCAAGTATAACTGAAATTCATCGCTGCATATTTTGCTACCATTCTCAAATATTTAGAAAAAAAAAAAGGCAGAGAAAGGCTATTTCCTCAAAACGGTTTCGCCTTTACCTGCCCGTTGCAATCTCTGCATAATTGTATGCTAACGATCAACAAACTCGTCTATTGGCTGCTTCCTAGTTTATTATTTACTTTTCCCACATGCCAATATACTCAGGCATTTTCGTTGACGTATCTTGTCTACACTTCCGACTTCTTTCATGAAATAAACATTCTACACAGCAAACAGCAAAGCAGTAACCTACATTCGACTGCAATGAAACAACATTCTGTCGCCATTCGCCAAGGTAAACAAGGTTGCATCAAACACAGGTTGTTATGGAAAATCAGGTGCTTATCGTAGTCTGTCGGATCGTGAATCATAACCATCAGAATCTATGTTTTACTTTCACGTTAAAATTTCATAAAATTGATGCATCGAAGGGTCCATAGTAGACCTTGAACTAATTTTTGATTGAACGCTGATAAGTGAACACAAGTTTAATGTTGGTTGATGGACATTTTCGATTCGAGTCTGAAGGTTGTCTTTTGCTTTTTCAGTGGCATTAGATAAGAAAAAAAAGTGAACGTTTATCGAACCTGTCTTTCTGATAAGAATAGTGTTCCAGCTGACCGTATTAATTAAATCGTTATATGCTTCTTCTGATGTCACATTTGTTCCTATTTTCTGATCTATTTTCATCTTTTTTCCATTTTCAGATTACTCATCGATCGCCACCGCCATCGTAGACGAGCAGGAATTTTATGAATGAGTAACATTTACCTAGAAGTCAACCTCAATTAACCCACACACATACACACACCCACCGCACCCTAGTCGAATGGTGCACGACGATACGCGACCACAGTGACGGTGGAATCCAAAGTGGTGTTGAATATTTACGTGAATTGATACCTGGTGACTAATAAGAGTCATTGTTTTCTTATCGCCGCTTGTTTTAAATACACATCAAGCGCTATCAACGTCATAAAATATGAGCTGAGTGTATCTAGTGTTTCGAAATATAAGCAGTGAAACCACCTTGAAAATTCCATAAAAATAATAGTGTGCAGTACACAAACCAACATCAACGTGAGAAAAAAAAACAAATGCTTATAAGTGTATTGCTCAATCCTCCCCTTCTGTTGAAAAGTGTATCTTAACACGCTAAGTGGGCTAAGGGTGAATCATACTACAATTACGAAGTGATCAAACCGGCAATATCAACTCACAGCGGTTACACCAGTTTTGTTCATGCCATCGTACCGACAAATGTGTTGCATTTCTGCAACTCGTTTCGCGCATTCAGAATATGGCTTTAAAGTCCACCACAACAGTAAAGCGTTACCTAAAACAACACAAGCATTCGGATAAGGCTTCTAGCATCAACAACAGCAGTGTTGGTGGTCGTAGTGATCACATGAAGTATGTTCATCTGAGTTCCAGCAACATTTTTCCATCTGTTCCCGGATTGACGATATGCGTGCTTTTACTGAGTGCCGCGATTTTCGAAGTTAACGGGCAGTACCACACCACACGCGATCCACGATGGTATTCTCGCGAAGGAGATTACAACTACCATTTACCGAATCCTGGAGATCCTGATTATAGGTATGATTTATTTGGAATGCCATTTCATTAAACTTAAGAACACATTATAACCATCCCTTGATGCATTACCTTTTATGAAAGGAGCTTACTTGGAACCAGCTACGGGTGAGTTGGTATGAAATTCGAGGAATTTCACATGATTAGCAAAGTTAAAATTCGCACACATGAAATTTCACATGATGTTTATTAGTATAAACTCCTCAGTTGAACACAGCAATATCGTTATTTGGAAGCCTTTTTTGGCTCTATAATGTCCAGAACTGCTTACAAAACGCTCTCACAGTGTATTGAAAAAAATTTAACCAGATTATTCGTCTCTGCATGCAATATCAATAAATACGATTTTTTTGTAAATCTCAGGTAATTATAACAATCATGTCGCAGAAGATCTCTTTTTTTCATATGTGTGTCATGATATCTTGATGACAAAACTCAATGACGTAAATATTTACAATACGTGAACACAAGTATTGCCAATTAGCATTTGGCCTGCTCTCAATCTAGTATCCTAAATGCACTTCCAATTAAGAAGCTTTCTATGTTTGTATATTTTTTGCATTAGCATGCTTATTTGGTTAGTAAAATCAAACACTGAAAATATGTTTTCGTTAATCCGCTTCCTTCCACTCGTTTCATAGACGTGGGTTTTTGTACATTGAACAAATGTCGCGTAAATTGTATGAAACATTCATATTACTTATTATCTGGTGAAATGCTATCAATACGCCTTTTTGAAAGAAATTTCGTGAAGATCAGCCTATCGCTTCTCTGCCTTTATCGTACTCGTAATTGTTGGTGCTTTATGCTTTATACCTTGACATTCGACATGTCTTCATTGACCCTTGGTCTACAGGCAGCTTGAAAATAGTGACTGTGGTTAGGACTCACTTTTCTTTTCAAGTTCGACCTCTATTTGCTGGCTTATATTTGTTCATATAAGTCTAGCTCCCTCAAGTACTTCATTAATTCTGTACCACGGTCGTTGTACAATACTTCGCGTATTGAACATATAACTCCCTTTCAACCCTTAATTATGCCCCAGCAGGGCACTCCACCAATAGATGATTAACATCTAATTCCGCATCCTTGACAGTATGCCTTACTGCCGTTAAGACGAGGCCCGTGAGTGAGTCCAGTATGTCCTATCCTCAGACGAGTCAGAATCTTCTGATCTCGAGGGAAGGGCATATATTTCCACTCTTGTGTCGAGTTCTTGACGTGTGACGTATTGTTATGCCAAGATTCGTCCCACGCGCATCGTATTGCTAGTCTATCAGTGGTCTCATTACCAGGTATACCTACATGCCTACCCAGACAAAATGTTACGTTAGCGTACCGTTGCACATCTAACAACCACGAATGTCCCGCCTGTCCATGCTCAAGAGCAGATAGACAACTCACAGAGTTATCGAAAACAACAACAGTTTGACAATTTGCATGCCTGCATAGGCCTCCGCTGAGAAGATACCGCAGAGACCGGATAACCGGCCGCAACGGCTTATAGCCTTCCCTGACACCCCGTAACCATCTTCATCCTGGATTAAGGAACCGTTCGTAAATAACAGTTTCGGGCCTTTATATGTGGAAGCAATTTACCCTAAGGCAGCTTGCGCTACCTCAGGGTTTTCCCTTTTCTCCACATAACTGCCGGATGCGCCAATCCACTTTGGAGCGCGTAGAGTGCCATGCCCGTTGCCACAGCCTAGGAAGCTGACACAACGTGGTATCTCTACTCCCGTTAGGTCTCGCCACTACTCTCTTGCTCTACAAACCGTAGGTCTTTACTCGAGAGTAGAGCGCCCTTGTAGTAACCTCATGGCTTTAGTAGCCATGTCTTCAGATACTACATTTTCCAGAGGAACCTTACCACATGCCATCAATAAGGAAGCTATTGTTGAGGTCCGAAAGACTCCGCTACAAATCCTATATGCCTCGGTGTATTGAAGTTCTAGGATTTTAAGCAGGGACATGACCCTCTGCTCCATAGCTCCGATCAATAGAGTATGCACGGTACGATCATAGCCGTTTAGAGCCTGGAGAACGTTCAACTTATCATTGATGTTGCACTTCACTGACTTGGCGTGCTTCACAAACCGCAGCTTGTGATCGATCTTCACACCAAGAAGCTTCATTTTGCGTACTGTCTTTACCTTTAGCTCGTCGATACTAACGTGTGGTAGCCTTGGCCTGTGGGTATGACCAAAGCAGACGTGCATGGTCTTAGACTTCTCGGGGAGGAATCATAAAACCAACACCATCTGCCCAGTCAACCACATCATCAACTGCTCTTTGCATACGGCTTCGGACTGCCCTCGCGTGTTTACCAAATACAACAAGGGTTATGGCCGGTCCATGATTTTTTCGGCTTGAACATTTTCTCGATCTTCCTGGTTGGGGATATCCTTGGTCAGCCCAAAACTAAGCTGGCGGCTCCATTAGTATTGGAACCGCATTGGCTATGTAGCGGGCAGGATCGAATATTGGCTCGTCTTTTGATAATGTCCTTATACGGGATTCTGTGATTTGAATTGTAATAGGATTTCCTGATCACTGGGAATACTTGCGAACATTTGTGGTTGACATCAATAGCTTTTCACAGTTATATCGCTGTAAAGCAAATGAATCGTTTTTGAAGAAGTTTACATCTGTAGATGAAATCAGTTCGTTTTTTTTTGCATAACTGGTTGAATTGCTTTTAAAAATAAATTATCTAATATCATCTATCGTCTAGCTCAAACCTTTGTAGGGGTAAGTGGCGGGACCATCATCATCATCATCATTATGTCATCACCGTACACGATAATGTTTAAATTCTCGGGGATGCGTTCAAACACTGAGTTCATCGCTATGAGAAACAGTGTGACAAATATGACAGACCCTTGCGGAATGCCATTCTATAGCAACCTCGGTTCAGATGTTGCGCCGGCGTTCAAGACTCGAAACTTCCTATTATGTAGGAAATGTTCCATGTAAGCCAACATTCGCTCTTGGAAGTTCCACTTCTTGAGGGTAGTCAAGAAAGGAAGCCTCCAGGTCACATGTTAATGTTGCTGCTGGGATGATCGGAAATCATTGGTTTATCCCGGAATAAAGATAAAAGCACGGTCAAAAGTTATGACTTAATACTCATTTATCAAGTAACTTCTCACTAGTGACGACCATGGCCTAGTGAGATCAACCACGGATTCGATAACAGCTTTCCCCAAAAGTACAGGTTCAAATCCCATGCCAGAAACATTAAAAACGATGAACAACTCCTCGTCGTTCCGAATTTTTTTTTTCGAATTACATTTAGAAATTACATTAGCAGATCTATCGATCATTCATGCAAACACCACAGAGATGTAAAACCCTATTTGTAGCTCTGTGTATTGCTTTCGTACAATGCTTTCTGTGTAAACATGCTTTGTCAACAAATGCTTCGTAATTTTGATAGTTGCGTGTGGGGCATTGAATACATTAGCTTCAGAAGTAGTACAAAACAGTTTACCTTATGCACAGAGCGTCAAAATGATGATGATGATGATGGTCCCGTCGCATACTTCCACAAAGAGTTGAGCTGAACCATGTATCTTTAAGATAATTTAATATTGATACAATTATCAGATTTGCAAACAAAAACCAAATCAATCTGATTTACATTTACAGAAATGAACATGGAAATCAAGTTCCATCTACTATACTGATTTCAACTTCAAATTTTTGTAAGCATAGCCCAGTGATAAAAAAAAGAACGACAAAATCCAGAACATTACCAGTAATTAAAATCCCTCCTCAAAATTTAAAAAATATGTGCAACAACCTGTTTTCCAAAACCTTTCATACATTAAACTAATCGAATCACTACTGGTACATATTATCACTCAAAAAGTGTAAGCTTTTAATTGGTTAAAAACAATTAAAACAGACATACATCTGTTAAAGAGTGCGAGGCACACATTTTTGAAGAACATACAGAAGACACTACTAAATTACATTAACAAAACAAAAAAACTAAAAGTCCATCATCCTGCGAAAATTATAGTTTGTTTGTGACCCATAACAGTTAACATTTGACAGTAAACCATACAAGAAATTTGTCGTAATAACTTCGTCCAGATAGAGAAATAAACAAGAGTAAAAAGTTAACAGAGTACACTGATAGGCAAAATAAAGTGCCCACCTCATCTTTTCTTTAATTTCTTTCATTTATTGGATTCAAATTAAAGTTAACACACTATATTATTTTTTGATATCATATTTTTTATATTCTTTAAAAGTTTCACTTATGGATTATTGAAAAAACGTTTTACTCATAGAAAAAAATATGTATTGAAAACAAAATAACAAAAAAGTGCCCATTTCAAAAATCGTTTTGTTGCCATCGGAAGACCCATCGATTATTTATATAATGATATTTTGACACGTTTTTGGAGGTTTTCACTGAAACCTTGGAAGAGCTAGATCCGCTAAGGAACCTGGTGGAGAGCATGCTAAAGTGCGTGCAGCAGGTCCTGAAGGCCAAAGAAGGACATATTAATTATTAAAATGCTTTTCTTTTCCTTTAATTTCCTCTCGCGGGTCAAATTTTTCACCTTGTCGACGATGAGAGGGCTTATCTCATGCTATAAACATGCATGTGAGACCTAAAATTTTACCAGTAGTGAAAGTATCACATATTCTGCACATGTATTTCACTGCCACGTCGTAGAGCGTTTATATCAAGGCACTTACATCAGGTGTGATACTGGCGGATTATGCCGCAATTCACTTTTAGACTTCTTACTTTCAATCAAAGGGAAACGACTAAAAGTACACTTTTCATTTTCGTGGCAACTTATGCTGTTGTTTATCCATTTGTTTTATGGAATGAATAACTAAAATACCTGGTTTGCTCATGGTATAATAAGTGAAAGTAATTGCAAATTTTCGAAAAGGGTGAATGTTTTGATCATGGTAAATATCTGACGGTTCAAAATGAAGCACATAGCCACCGAAAAGTGATACTTTAGACTGACGATGACAAGCGTGTATATTAGAGATAGGACGCGGAGGGCCCGCTTAGGAAGCACAAGCAGGAGATTAAACCTTTCCAAGTAGTTTATTTCAGCAACAGTGCTGAGGGTCCGCTCAGAGAGGGTTTAGTATTTGACTTACTTTAGAAGAGGGGGGTTTGGTTTTGGTTCTATTTCGGTTCCGTTTCGAATCCGTTTTGCATCCATTTCAATTTCATTTCGATTCCGTTTCGGTTCCATTCCAAACTAAATAACGCGGGGCTGTAAAATGAACGCCATTAGCATAAGACAACCTGACTGACTGACCCTTATAACACACTTTAAAATGGAAGCTAATAACATACTTATTCAAACTTTTACGGTTATTATTAGAAGATACCGCAGTGCTGTAAATAGCCAACATAGGCTCACCATTGAAATTGAGGGTTGTCTAGAAATATCATTCGCTGCATGAATAATAAATATTATGTATACTCTTGTTGCAATACTTCTTGAGGTTGACTTCAGTACTACTAGTTGTCAACATAGACTACATCAATGGCCTGAATGTCATCCCTAAGAATTATTGTTTGGCAATTTACATGTCTTTTTGAAATCTAGTTACTACTGCATACGGCCTGGAGATGACTTCAGGACTGGGGGCTATTAACTTAGACGGCACTTTGCCCCAGATTATCATCTCTAGGAAACATTAGAAATCATCAAACAAAGCTCGTGACATCTAGGATAGGGTATTAATTTGAGCTTCCATTTTACGACTGCATAACAAAACATCATCAAGGGAAAATTGAAACTGAAATTTAGACAAATACTAGTGCTCAAGCGGCCAACAAAGGGCTATTGGTCGTAGTAAAGGTAACGTTGGGAAAGGGCCTAGTCTTGACAACCAAGCTGTCTCACAGCTCCAGCTAGATACCCTCAAAAAAATCCTTTATTTTGCTTAAATTTATCCTTTCTGGAGAAAAAATGAAGTGGGAACTTTTAAATAAATGAGAGAAATTCAAAACATGCACTTTAATTTGTTTATTCGAAGTAGACATCAACAGACCAAGTTTAGGTCCTAATGATGTTAAATAGAAAAAAAAATTACCTAGCAGTTTAGCTATTAAAATGGCAACTTTGACGTGTGAAATACATTGTTTATTAAACATTATTAGTGTTGCTGCCCGATTGATGTGCATACACACAACCAAAATGTCATGTAAATTTCTGTCCCACATGCAAGCGTCATTTAGCACATAAGAATGGGTTTAAAGAGATGAGAAAATACATTCTATCAAACATCTTTTGTCGAATTGCGTATTTGTCAGTTAAAGGAGACATAATTTGACACGAAATCTTTGTTTACGTTCCCCGACTTTTTACAAGCAGGAGTTGCGTCTCGGGTAAAATTTATAATTTCTAAGTGTGTAGGTATCGAATTGAAAACATTCAAAACTTTAAATAACAAACAATTTAGTGAAGCTCCGTACAAACAATATGGTGTTCTAACATCGTCCGCGTTTCAAGTGTGATATCTAGGAATATCACTTCCTTTTTCAATTTGTATGCACAAATATCGAAAATACCAACCGTTAATAATTTAAAAAAAACACAATTGACATATACACAACTAGCAAATCAGCCGATAGCCGCTGTAGAGCATCTGTCAAGAAAAAGGAGGATGTGAAACTATTGTATCTCAAAATTAAACGCATTATCTTAATTTGCATACGCTGTAATCTCGATATTTGTATTTGATTAGCTAAAAACAAAATGGAAGAATTAAAGTCAACATGATAAGAGACAGGACATGCTATCAATTGTACAATTGTACAAATTGAATTTTACTAACAAGAGTTAAATCGTTTTTCAATCGTCAGAGAATATCTTTCTTCTTGGCCATTTTCTTGATGACATCGTCAATGTAAGAGTCAAATTTCAATAAATCATCAATATTCACGCACACGATCAAATGTCTCATCATCAGTTATTTCAGAGACGCCTTCTATTACTCGATTCCGCGACATTATCATGAATGTAATTTTACTTATGTTCAATTTTAACAAATGTTAAACGGCCGCTGGAAAACATGGTATCATCAGCAAAAATATTAATATCTCATAATCTTAATCATATCGCATATCAATAATATATATAATGAATATAATGGGCTCTAATACACTCCCTTATGGTACTCCAAGGCTCTTCAGAGCTCAAAACAGAATAATTAAAAACAATCCATTGAGTTCTCTCAGGCAAATAACTTTCAAACTACTTATAAGCAAAACGTTTCAAATGTATGCTTCAGATTTAAAAAAAAAGGCAACAATGATACCTTTACGCTTAACTTCTTTTTTTTTAATTTTAGTAACACTAAATAAAACGAATTTTCACAAGAATGGCCTAACGATATCCCGATTGTTTTGGCGCGATCAAATTATTATTATTTGATTAAATAAATGGCCTTTTGCTAACAAAAAATTCTAAAATTTTCTCAAATTTGTTCAACATATTGCTGAAACAAAACTCTTTGGCTTTAAGTGTTCCAGCATTTTTTGAATGGAATTAACTAAGGATTGTTTACAAACTTGTGGCACTTGTCCAGTTTGCAATATTGTTCTACTCTTGCATTTATGTTATCTACTCCAGCCATTTTTTTTTTTTTTTCAAAGTAAATAGATTTTAGTTCCTCCAACTTTATTGGGTGAAAATTTCCGAAACTAAAGTTAACATTATTCGGCTGAGGATTTGTTTCATCTGGCTCATCTATTATCTAAATGGATTGATTAGTTGATAAAATACCATCAACGAGATATTTATTTAAACTAAATGCCATGATTTATTATGACTATTTTGAAGTGCCATAGAAGATTACAAATTGCGGTTAGCAATTCCTAGGTTTTAACCAAAAGCCGCAATTTAACAATTTAACCAATTTGATGTTTCTTGTTAAGATTTTGACTTATTTTATTCATGAGCTGTTCCTTGCTAGACTTACATTAATGTAGCGTTTCCGTTGAGCAGCTTTTAAAATATCTGCAAAAAGTAACGTTTTCTCTCCAGGTAAACTGGTGGTTGGAGGTTGTTCCAAGCTAACCAATGTGAGGAACAGTGATAGGAATAAGTGATAAGAATAAACTGAGAATGCACCAATTTTACGCGAAAACCTGAGTTGCTCATAGTGTTCATTCTACGCTGGATAATGCGATTTGAGTGCAAATAGTTTAGTTTCCTTCAAAGTTTGTTTACGTTTACTCTGTCGCACATCTATCCTTTGTTTTCATGTATGATTAATTGCGAAGAGTTGAAATTAACACAGGAACATTTACGCTAAATTTACGCTAATTTTTGTTACTTTAGTCCATATCCCTCAATTTACTTTTGAAACTTGATGAATTATTTCAGCTGGAACAGAGCAATTAAATCGGGGTTCTTTTTGGTCTGTTTTGAGTAATGGGTAATTTGGGGTAATTGAATTCGGAGTGATGGCATCCAGGGTAATATCATAGAGTATTCAACAGTATCCTTACTGTTGGTATAAATTGGTCAGAATTATCAGGCTTTATCGTTATGGAAATCACCATCACACTTTGTAAGTGGTCCAAACAGCAGCCTTAGAGGAAAGGCTTGTAGATGGAACACGATCCGTTTTTTGCTCGTAACATGAATACTTTTTATTTTTTCGCGGATCCAAAGACATCTTTCGAAAAAAGAACTAAAAGGCTCCAATTTTGCCCAAGGAACTGATTATTTATAGTCATCAAAAAAAAATTATGGCCTATTATCGAAATCCTATTGCTATTTTAATTATGCCTGCACTTTCGAACAATGAAACCTGGAAGAGCTAAATCGAATGAGTGTATTCACTCCAAAAGCAAATGAAAATTGAAGAATAGTAAAAAAAAATGAAATTAACACTTGACAGCGCGATAGTGTTGTCGCTGTGAATATCAAAAGTGGCGCTGTTCCATCTTACAAGCCTTTCCTCTACTGTTGGTATAAATCGGTCAATCGACTTTCAAGCTTTAATAAAAATTACATTAGTTTCCCGATGAAAACCCACTATCACACTCCTTGACTGGCTCAGTTGGTTCAAAACGGCTGTTAATTGGAGTTTAAAATAATGGAGATGGTGTGTCTTCCCAATTGAGTAACCCACTATCACAACAATACCTAAATCGGCCCATCCAAATCCAAAATTACCTTGAAAAACCTCGATCACGCTTTGTGAGTGATCTAAACCGCATGTCTACTGTAAGTCTCAAATGGTCCAAATCAGCTGTCAAAAATTACCTTGTTTTCCCAATAATAAATCTGTCTAAACTGGTTTTCCAACTTTTCAAGCCTAACTTTTGGTATAAATTTGTCCAGAATGACTCAAATCGTACTTCACGTGAATTCAGCGTATCGGTTACCAAAACGAAACCTTATGCCAACCCTTTATCCAACATCCCAGTAATTTCTCGTGGACGTGCAGAGGAGTTCTCAGCTTCCAATAAAACGAGTATGACCAGTATCCGGTTGGTTTTGCGCTAGTATTGACCTAGTTTTGGACCACCAGTTTTTACACATTGAGGATGTATCTTAGTCTCAAGCATCATCTGCGATAGCATAATCTGCTGATCTGGCAATAATGGTGTTGCAACCTCGGGTGGTCAATCATACTCATATTCATACCCATGCTCAGAATAACTAGTGACTAGTGACTGGTTGCAGTATAATTTATACCAATGTATTCAAGATAAAGCTACTGACTTGTTAAGTCACTTGAAGACTGTCGGATGTAGCAAATTATTATCGATAGTGTTGCGGGATGATGCGAGCGTAAATTTTTTTTCATAAGCTTAAAAAAGTGTATGAGTATCTCGTTCACTAGGAAGAAAGCTTCTACGATCTAAAATTTTTGTATAGAGAACGAAACATTCAAAACCATTAACGTTGTAAAGGATCTCTATGGTATGCTGGATTCAGAGCTGAACTTCAGTGAATATTTAATCATCATCAATCAATCATCAATCAGACTAAATATTAGTATGTATCTTTCAAGTACTGTCCTTAATTTCGAGATCTATATGATCTTTAAATACTTTATTTCCATTTAGTGCGCTTAAACCAATTCCAAATCCTCCTTTGGAAGTTAAGTAAAGTCGTTGGTCCTGGCCCATGTGTTGATGGGTTCGGTATGTATGGTCCAGTTGGTGAAGAACCTGCCTCGGGCTGAAACTTACTAAAATAAGACTAAAAAAAATTGTATTATAGAAATCTGATATTAGGCGTCTTTTAAGAGTACATCTAATTTTCATGTAAAAACCCACCCAAGAGTCTTCCGCGTCGGCCATTGCATCACAGAATTAATGAAACTTCCAAGCATATCACATTTATATAAAGCACTATATTGCACAATCCGTGCCATGAATTCACTTTATGCTATTAAAAAGACTATTTTCATCTACAGTTTTAGTAAAGATTTGCATAACAAATCTAATATAACGTTTAACCTTTCCAGGACCTACACCTACAATAACCGACGGTACGGCTACTATCAACCGAACGGATATGGCCAACAGTATCCAGGTCAAAATCTGCCGGGTCAGTATCCTCAAAATACCGGCCTTGGGGAAGACCGATTCAAGTATGATCCGGTAAGTATGATTGAAGAAAAAATAGAATTTCTCACTGACCCAGTTACTCCGCTTAGAACAATTACGTTCTTGTAACAGTGTGTTTAATCGAATGCCGAGCGCCACAAACGTGCTATGCATAATTAGTAATCTGTACAAATGATTAAGTTTCTCATTCATTTTACATAATGAGCACGTTGTAAGAACTTCTGATCTAACGAGACGTATGAACATATAGAATACTTTATTCATTTGTTCAGAAGAGCAAAGCCGCAGGCGGTATCGCTTTTCGTTACCTTAGTCGGAACAAACTGTTTACAGTGCATGCATGTTCAACGCATACCTACTTTCCGTCTTGATCTTCATCGAAAGTAAAAACTAGCAATCTTCACGATAACAATGCTCTCCTTTCTTATCGCGTCGCGTCACGAGTTTAGCCTTGCTTGTTTTTTCCCATAACGGTATCCATACCACGTATTATTTCGCTTTTATTTCATACGTACCGATGCACCATCATAATCATCGCAAACGTTGTTTACATTCTGATTAATTCCACATGTGCAACTCCATGGTCGGCTCGCGATGCGGCAATAGTGTTTTGTCGAGCGCTTACATTAATGGCACATAAATATTCTCTCATTCCAGGCCAATCCTAACAACGTCCAGACACCGTTCCCGGGTGTGCTCGGCGGCTGGCGGGAAGATCTACAAGGCAAGCTACGGCGTGACTCAATTCAATTAGATCGAGACGTATTCGTAACCACCAACTACGGACAGGTACAGGGCTTCAAGGTTTACCTGTACGACAACCCAGATCCGAAATCGTTCTACCGTCCTTGGCACAGTCCGGTTGACCGGATTATGGGAACTTGCTCAACATTCCTAGGGATACCGTACGCACTGCCCCCGACATTCGAGGGACGATTCAAACCACCACGGCAACATCGAGGCTGGCATCTGTTACAGGCAGTGGACTACGGCCCAGCCTGTCCACAGCCAGTTCAGTATACCGGGGCAACCAAAGGAATTCGCGATATGGATGAAGACTGCCTGTACTTAAATGTGTTCTCACCTAATGTAAGTATAATTTTTAATCCGCATGTAGGAGGGGTCCCTATGTTTCCATAAGAGAACAGGGCTTATTTCTATAGAGTAAACCTTATTGGCAACATAAGATTGAAGGACGAATATATTGAGCTTCAACCTATATTTTGAACCATTCGTACTCGGTCGATTATAAATCAGTCTTCTTCTAAAATCAATAGTTGTAAGCTCGTACTATATTAACCCTTTAAAATTTCCATGAGAATTAATAGGGGAAACTCGAATTGAGAGTTGATCTCTTTGTCACCTGCTGGCCTAGACTGCAAAACATTTGCTAGGCCGTTTTCAACGGTCGCAATCTATTCTAAATTTTGACGATTAAAACGACCAAGCGTAACTTTTTTTAGTTTAAATTTCATTTTCGAACAGTTTCGATATAAAAAAATTAAAACTGTCATACGCTTTGTTTTATTTTGCGCAGAATTTGGGATGTGAACCAATTCGCGAATTAGTTTTAATTTTACTTAAACTTGAAAAATGGAAAATAATCGATTAATCGATTAAAATCCCTTTGTGATTGATCAACAAACTTTTGATAAGATGTCTGTCAAAATTGAGTTCCCGTCTGTCAGAAATAATTCAGCTCGAGTAGCAAATTTAATAAACTATTTTCCATCTGTCAAGTTTAAGTGAAAATTAAAATTAAATCGCGAATTAGGACACAGCTTTGAAGTGGAATCCAGCCCGTTCTATTTTTTTTTTTAACAGCTGAGAAAAAACAACGGTAAAAAAACTATGAACCAACAACAAGGACAAAGTGTAAAACCACTTTGCTCGCTCGCTCGGTCGGTTTTACGGTAAGGAGTGTATCGAATATAAGTTATCCACAAACTTTCTTTCAAATTATGTTGAAAACCGATATTTTATTCATACAAAAAATTGATCCTTTATTGTACGAGGTTAAACTTGAATATAATGAAGACCGGATGAAATTTAAGCTATTCCTTCACGAATTTTCGAACTTTGGATCGAATGCTCTTCATCAAGTTCCGGACAAGTTTTGCATCGCCTTTTTTGGACGCTTGAGCCCAAATTTTTTTGAACTCCTGCATGTTCCCAGCTGCCTTACCAGTCTTCTTGAAGACCCTCTTCACGATTGCCCAGTAACGTTCGATGGGTCGAAGCTGAGGGCAATTTGGTGGATTGATATTTTTCTCAACGAAATCTATACCCTTTTCCGCAAGCCAATTGAGAGTGGTTTTGGCATAGTGAGCCGACGCTAAATCCGGCCAAAACAGTGGAGGTTTACTATGCTTCTTATATAAAGGCAACAATCTCTTCTGGAGACACTCAGATCGAGAGATTTCCGCATTTATAGTTCCGGTAGTGAAAAAATGGTTGACTTCAAACCACAGGAACATATTGCTTGCCATACCAGTACCTTTCGACCGAATTTCTCCACTTGAATCGACCTGTCCGCATCGCTCACATCCTCCCCAACGACGGCAGTAAAGTATTGTGGACCTGGAAGGGTTTTTGAGTTCTCCTTTACATAGGTCTCATCGAATACAATTTCCGGGCCCTTGTTGCTGCTCGCTTCTTCTGTTCTGCACTTTGTTTCGAGATTTTCTGCTTCTTGTAGGTCTTCAGGTGGTTTCGCCTCTTGATACGCTGGATCATTCCGATACTCGTTCCTGCTTTTTTGGCCAAATCACGTATTAACATTGATTTGTTCTTCATGATTAGAGATACCACTTTCTGCTCCAGTTTCGGGTTGGAAGAACCGGGTTTTCTGCCTCTTCCTGGTAGCTCATCCAAAGAATAGTGTTCCCCAAACTTATTAATGATGGTTTTAACACTCGCATGATGAATTCCAAACCACTTCGCCAATTTTCGCATAGTAATACCCTTCTCACTTAGCCATGTGTCCAGAACCTTAATTTTCACTTCCTTTTCAATACGCGATATTTTGAAAACGCAGAATTTGAACCGCACAAACAAGTTAACAAAAGAAAGCTGACAGTCAAACGCACAGCATGCAGTGTTCAGAGCATAAAAACCATCACAAAAACATGCGTACAACGCAAATGTATGTGGATAGCTTATATTCGATACACTCCTTATCTGAAATTTTCCAGTAGAATTTGCCAGAACCATCAAATAGAATTGTCTAATTTATTTATTTATTTTTTGTATTTATTTCAGTCGAAGTGCTACTATTTTCACTATTTGTTATAAGAGCTGCTTTTCATCGTGCCAATGTCTGTAGCAGAGTTGACATTGGTGAATGTATACTGAAGTTAAGTTTGTAAACTTGGCTAAATTCCTACGAACTTTTGTAAATATCTACAATTCTGCGCCTAATTATCTCCTAATTATCTGAGGTATGGCGAACTTTGTTGAAATTCTACTAACATTAATAAAATTCTGTGAACCATGCAGATTTTTTCCAACTTAATTATAGTTTTGTGAAGTTTGATGAAATTCTGAGATCTTTACTGTAGCCCTTTGATGTTTACTGAACTTTTCAAAAGTGTTGCACCCTTCCCTCAAAAAAGTTCTTCGTAGTTTAAGTGAAATATGTTAGAACTGTATGAAGTTCTGTGAACTGAGCTTAACGTCTATCATGTACCCAAAAGGGAGGCCTTAGGGGCTTCCAACAAACATTAAAAAGATTGTGGTTCACTGGTTCCACGAGTTTTACGAGCTTTATTGAGCTCTGTGTACTGTGTTTTGTGAATTTTGCCGAAATTTTACGATTATTGTTAGTTCTGTAATCTTTGCTGAAGTTATTATCTTTTATGGACTTTTTCAGGAAGTTCCTGACTTCTTTGAGTTCTGCAAACTTTGCTGAAGATCTGTAAAATTGAATGAAGTGTACTTTGCACTACATTTCTGAAGTTCTAAAAAGTTTACTTATGTACGGTAAATTTTTTGAAACTCTGCGAGTATTTTTATTTTTATTAACTTCCTTGAAGTTCTGAGAAGATTGCTGAAATTTTACCTAGCTTTTGGCCTGCAAACCTGAACAAAGTGGATCTGGACACGTATCAAGCCCAAATAGAATCGCATAAAAAAATGTTCTGGCTACATTGCTGAAGTTCGGCAATCTTTGCTCTATTTATGTGGATTTCTGGTGTTCTGCAAGATTTGCTAAAATTGCAGTGCATTTTTATAAGTCCGTTAAAATTTTACGAAATTTTCTGAGGATAACTGTTAACTGTACTGAAACAATTTTTTTTTTGTTCTACGAATTTTAATAAAGATCTTCCAATACTAATCTACAACTTTCGCGGAATTTCTGTGTTGATGCTTCGAAATTGACTAAAGTTCTACGAACAAATTTCCCTAAAACTTTTTGAATACTGATAAGAAGTGATAAGATGTTCTGTGAACGTTGTTAAATTATTACCTACTTTGCTCAAATTCTACATTTTTGTTTCTACATGTTCTATGAACTTTTAATTTTTATTAACTTTGCTGAAGTTTTGCTAGCATTGGTGCAGTTCTACGAACTATACTGAAGTTGCAAAAAATGTGTAAGTTTCAATTTTGAAAAAAAAAAATCTGTATATGATTACTATGAGACGAGATCTATGAACTTTGTTGAAGTCTTACGAACATTAAAGGTAAATTGAAAACGAACTATAACTTTCAGCAGCAATAATCAATCCCTATGATTATTTTTCACAGTAAATACATACCTAACATATTATCACTGCTATAAGAGATTTTTAAAAGAAGCCTGACATGCATTCACAGCTTTGTTTACATTTATCATGTATTATATTTGTAGCAAACTTTGTTTTACTCGATACTTGAATGTTTTCCAAAAAGTTGTAAGTTGTATTAATTTATGCCAAATCTAGCATTCCCTTTATGTGCACATAACGCATAAAATTAGTGTTTCTTTCAAACTGTGTATATTTTATCCAGTTTTGTGCACTATGAAAGCATGTGAAGGCTAGTAAGAAAGATGTTACAATAACTACCAGGTACAAATGTGATTTTTCAAGGCATTTGAAGCATTTATTGCATCAATTCGCACAACATTCTTGCATCTCTTTGGGTAGATTGATATAAGTACAGAAGGGCAAGTTGAAACGGCGACCGTCACACTCTGAATGTATATAAAAATAATGAGAAGTGAAGTTGGAAATAGGTGCGAAAAAATGGAAAAAAAGTTTGTTAAAAAAAGGATTTTGTTTTTAATATCTCTTGGGGGGTGGAATTGGTGGAAAAAGGGTGGGTTTTTTTGGGTTTTTTTTTTATTTTTTTTTGGTTTGTGGGGGGTGGTGGTTTTTGGGTGGGGTGGGGGTAAT
Organism: Aedes koreicus; assembly: GCA_024533555.2. Lineage (NCBI taxonomy): Eukaryota > Metazoa > Arthropoda > Insecta > Diptera > Culicidae > Aedes > Aedes koreicus. The sequence goes on from JAHHFK020002302.1 coordinate 504,855, forward strand.
AGAGGGTGTGTGTGGTGGTTGGAGTGTGGGTTGTTGGGGGGGGTATAGTATGTGTGGGGTTTTTTTTTTTTAGCATAGCATTATCCGACCATACATAATCCTGGGTTGGCTGTTGTAGAGACGATGGAAGCGCCGAAAGAGCTGCCTTGGGTGTGGCAGGCTCTTCATCCATCGATCTCTTTGTACAACACCTGGCCAGGTCCTTATGATCAGCAAGGGATGGGAGGGAAGTGTTGATTAGATGTCTACTTAAGAAGATGCTGAGAACTCATACTATCTTCATAAACATCTGGAGTTGGAAATTGGATGGGATTGTGCGGGAGGCTTTCCTTGGCGAGAAAGCATATGATTATTTATTAGTATATAGGTCGTTGGGAGTGACGAAGCTAAGAAAGTTAATGCACTCCTTTGTTGTCCGCTTTTCTGGCCTGGAACACAGGCGTTTCCTACTTGTATTCAGGAGCTTGTCTGTCGGTTGGAACATGAGCACTAACTCTTGTCCTAGCCGTTTATGGCTTATGGTTATAGCGCCATTACTCGCTTTCTGGAGAGAGAGGAATGATGCATTGACACACAAACACGCGCACGCACCCACACACACACACACAGGTAGGCATCAAATAATGTCTCTAAATTAGATTAGGCATTTTCATTTAGGAGTAAGCATTACAATTTTTACGTTTTTAGAATTCAAATTACTTAACGCTACCCATCAAATCCTGTGCAACACTTGCGCCATCTTTTTTACACACTATCATCACTACCCTTCTTCTAATCCTTGTCGTTTTTGAAGACCTTCCCTGTTTTCCGGAGCTTGCCCTTCATAATCGCCCAGAATTTTTCTATTGGGCAAAATTCTGGCGAGTTTGGCGGATTTGCCTCCTTCGGCACAAAAACAACATCGTTGTCTTCGTACCACTCCATCACTGGTTTCGCGTAATGGCACGATGCCAGATCCAGCCAAAACAGAGTGTCACCTTCGTGGGACCGGAGGAAGGGCAGCAGATGCTTCTGGAGGCATTCTTTCTTATATATTTGGTCGGTTATGGTGCCGGTCGTTATGTATGACTTGCTGAATTTGCCGCTCCACAGATCACCCACAGATCACCTGCCCCAACAAGTAATTCTTGGCAAATTTGTCGACCTTCTTCTTCCGGAACTTCTCCGGAACATCCAGGCGAGACTTGCCGACGAAGAACTCCAGGCCGGAGGATCTGCTTGGCTTCCGCTTTGTCCACTCCTCATCCGTTACGATTTTGGCTGCTCCATCCACTCACGGTACAGCTTCCTGGCGCGGGATTTGGCCACCGTATTCTGTTTATCGGTTCAATTAGGCGCCTCTTACCTTTAAAGAGCATGGAGTCCGGCCCGCTTCATTGTCTGCTGGACGAACCAGACGGAAGAATTGACCTTCTTGGCCACGTTCCCAGAACCACATTTTCGAACAGTTTGAAGACGGAATTCAAGGTTGTGAAGTCAATCTCAATAGAGTTCAACGATTCGCCGAATAATGGTACATTTTGTGCTGCCGTGAAGATAATGGCAAACTTCTCCTAGAACAGCTCACATATTTCCTGCGTATTACACCTGGTTCCGTCATCAAACATCATCGATGCAGGAAGTCCAGATTCTTTCCGTTGTTCGTGTACGAAACTCCAAAACGACTTCGGATCCGATTTCAATCGCCTATGAACATCACGAAGGTACCCAGGTAATCAAGAAGCAGTTCCAAAGCGTCTTAACGGCAGCCAATCAAGCAATTAAGTCGCCTTAAATGCAACATAAATGCCGCTTCTGGCCCAATATACGGCTGCTTTACTGCAATGCTTTGATAATGCTACATTAATTCTATTTTGCGAAATGCTTATTACACGCATTTAAATAGCATTTGAAATTCAACTTTACAACAGATAGCATTCAAGATGCTGATATAATGCTAATATAATGCTTGTAGCATCTTAAATGCAGATTTAGGGTTGATTTATTGCATATGCTAATGCTTATTGGTTACCTGGGTAGTCAGCAAAGCAACGACGACTTGCACTCTTCTAGCAATGCTGGATCTGTAAATAGTGACGAATCTTTAAGGGGAAATTTCCAAATATTTCCAACAAATTCACAAGAATTTTCGAGAATGCCCGACGGATTTTCAGTAGATACTGAAACAAAAAAATCTGTAATTTGTCTACCAGTTAAATCTTCAAAATAACTGCGCTTAGTTGGATAAATATAACTAATTCATTTTAAAAACGTACAGCAAGAATGGTCCGCAAAGTCATTGAAAACTAACAAATGTGTTCTACTGCGGCAAGCAATAAAAGGCATTTTTCCAAAATCAAGAGCATTATTGCCTAAGAAACGTCCACAGTTCAAAGGAGTTCAACCAATCAAAGCAATAGGGCAGAAGCTAAATTTTATTGAATAGTAAAACTTGGTGAGTTCATTCCAATTATTGAAAAGTTGAGAAGTTCGAATCTCGAGGTACTAACGGCTTAACAAGATACTTTAAAATGTTCTTCCTCAATATTAGTAATTATTTGTACAGACACATCAAATTGTAATCTCAAAACGGGGTTAAAACCTTCATTGCCGTTTCAAATTTTAAAAATTCTCGACTAAATAAGTTAAGATCAATAGCTCCATGGAACTTGATTATTTCACGTGAGATGAATAATGTTCTTTTCGCCAAAATTTTGTCTGTGTAAACTCATGCAGTTATCTCCCTAGCAGTATTTAAATGCATCTTCAAATCCCGACGATATCAGCTTTTGGTTGCACATGCCCAGACACGGACAATGCATTCATTATATACCTGTTGAAAACCCCACGTGAAAATAGCTCATGAATCATGATGATAGGTTAAATATTTTTTCAATAATATATTAGTACTAAACTTCCCATATCCTCAGTCAAATTGAAAACCCGACGTGCGTGACTCATTCCCATTTTCGCACCTTATTTGAGGTTTCAGACCAGGCTGAACAATCAACACCTCCGTTGTAAACAATCTTCCCCCGGGCTACTCATTCCTTTCCTCAATCCGTTATCAAACAATGCCAAAAAATATCTCTTCTCGTAAACGCGTGATCCAATTTAGCAATCCACCCAAACGGCCCGTTAAAATCAACCTACAGCAGCCGTTTAGTAAGCCTATAAATTGCTGACGGATTACACACAACAGATGCTGCCATTGTTCGGAGTCGGAGATTTTCGCAACTCGATAAAAGCGATCGCCACAAACTGACATAGATTCGCACGATTTAATCCCACGTTCAAGTGGCTACCGATATCAACGAGGAAAAAAAACAGCACACTCCAGCACCGAAAAGTGGCAGCAAGGTCACCCCACTGACTGGTGGTGTTTGGCCAGGCCATAAAAAGACCATTCAGGACGCCAGAGCGTGGAACTGGCGCCGGTCGTCGGGAAAGTAATATAACTTTGCTACTTTTCTCTTTATTTTTCACTGCAATCATGAGTAAACCAACCTCCTCCACTGTCGCCGAAGTCTTTGATAGGTCTTCCAAAGATCGAGCGCTTGTGGACGTGTGCATGTTCACATCATACACAATCAAGCGATAAATTGTTATTGGATTGTAATCAATGATCTTCTGTCTTTCTCATGTCGATAATGTCGGGGGAAGTGGTCTTAGAGTGCCAAAGAGAGACGATTCAGCAAGGGGTATTTACGACTTGAGTGATACAATGACGAAAGGAATTTAGATGAAAGGAAAAAATGTTGGTGGTTTTTATTTTGCCAGCTGTGTGTTGTTGACAATAATTTTGCGAAGTTTGCAAGGAATTCAATGATATGTTAGCCTCTTTGTTTGGTATTTGAACAACCGCTGTTCGATTGAACATTTGGTCGTTGGGAACGGTTGTCCGACTTTCTTGCCACAATAAATTTAAGGAAAGGATGTTTAGGTCCATGTTTTTTTTCCTGAGTTAATTAAGTTGAAATTAGGAGCTCACTTTTGAAATGATGTGAGCCTTTATAGCCCTCCAAAAATAAAAGATTTTTTTTAAGGTTTCAAAATATTGCAACACAGCAAGTTTGTGACTTCCTCAAGACATTTCAGATGCCTCAATAAGCTATTGCCTACGTTTTATTCTAGATGCAAAGCACTCGTTAGTGTACGATTAAGAAATCTCGAGCTTCTTGCAGCGGACCAAATAATTTGTTTTTTAGTTCGTACACGAAAACCAAAACAAAAATTAAATATACTCATTAGCCGGGTAAATCTATTAGTATCGGGCAATCAACATCGCAGCGATCGTTAGACAATTATTCATTTATATCGTCATTCACCTACACTTCAATGTTTTTTATTTCATTCATTGATCATGATGTCCTTGTGATCTTCTTGCGGGAAGAATAACAGAAACAAAACAGAAGTGTTTTCGTATAATGCGTTAAGCCTATGCAAAATTACAAGCAGTGATAATGAAGGGAGTAAAAGCATACCCAGTAACAATTTTAGTTTTATTCCAGCCATACAGTATTCCTCCTGGCTTTCTTGATAAAACTACATTCAAAACTGTTTCGTCTACCAACACCTCATCTATGCTTCTTTAGAGCCGAAATATGTACAAATCCCACTCTATAGATGGTTGTGAAAACAAGTTAATAAAACCTTTATAAGAACATAAAGATTTTGAAAATGTTCTCGTGAAAGATGCTATGACCACTTGAGAACCTTCATAAAACCTATTGCTGCCATGAAAACGGGAAATTTTCCTAGCAAAAAATTCCTAGACCAGACCGGGAATCGAACCCAGTCACCTCCAGCATGGTGTTGCTTTAAGCTGCACCTTTGCCCCAGTTATATCCCTAGCAGCATTTAATTCGATGTCGAAAATTCTTACAATGAATTGCGAATTGGATATCACATCCTTTGTTTATGCGGTCCCTTACATCCCCGATGGAAAATCGAATATAGCTACAAGCGATGTTTTCATCGCCTGTAGGGCATATTGTTAGTTTTTCTGAAGGCTCCGAAGGTTCAAAAACGAACCATTTGAGAGCAGTCAAATGGACAAAGGAGTTTGAATGAAGTTTCGGTACACTCAGTGTGGCAGTCCTAGTTTCTGAAAAGGAGATTTGATTGGCCATTCACGTAGCTGAGTAAGAATTTTCCAGTCGTTTAGTTGCCCATGATAATCGTTTGCGATATGCCGGTCATATTCAACCTAAATCCAGAGTATGGATGGCACGAGCACTTTTATCAATTTTCTGGCAGTTTCATAGTTTCCATTATATATTTATTCCACCATCAATGAGAAACATCTATGAATCTTTCAAACGGAGTTGATCTATGCTGATGACTTACGACACTGCAATCTCCAGGATTCGTGCACGTTTATCTTATGATAGATTTGGTTTCAGAGTAGAAAATTAGCTAATAACAACAAAAACTAAGTAGTCGTGGACCGAATTAGTTTGAAGCTGTTTTAAACAAATGGAATGGTCTCACGAATTTCTACTGTTCTAGGAAACTTAACTAATTTTAAAATAAATTAAAATACATTTTAATTTGTCATTTTGCCGTTTTGCCATAGTAACTCCTCATTGTAGATCACGCCTACGTTTCCAAAAGGGTTATTGTAAAAATGGTAGTAATGGTTAAAGAAATGTGTAAGACCAGTTTGATTGGTATGATGTCTTTAGCAAAGTTGTAGATTTTTCAGCATTCTGATATTCTGAAAAAAAAAATACACTGTAAAACTGTTGTTTTATCAAAACAAATTAAAAAAAAAAAATTACATTAAAAGGCGAAAATACAACTCTAACTTTTTCGGTTCTTATACTGGGATATTTTTTGGATGTTTATCTATCCACGCGTAAAAAAATAATCAAAATAGAGATAAACACATGAACAGCGACTGAATCATGCCTCAGATCCTTGGAAATCACCATGAAACTAAAATGCTTAACTTGCATGTTTTCTTTATAACATATTTTGAAAGGATGTATTGTAGCTTTTTGCACACTCCAAAGATGAGATTGAACTCCATCCTGCAATATAAGCTGAAATTTTCAGAAATTATAAATAACCAAAAACTCTCCTTCTAACAAATTATGTTTTGTTGTTTTAAAGAAGATTGATTGTTTTGTTTTTCTAAACTCATGAGGCATTAAATGTTCCAGCAATTAGAAAAAAAAATGATACAAACTCCTCTTCTGATTCTACAATCGTTTCTAGAACACCTCTGTCAATAATTTGTTCCTCGATAAACGGTTTTCTGTTAATGAGGAATCTGGACGATCTTCGCAACGCCGTAGATAGCAATTTATTGTCTTGTTTTCACAAAGAAGGCTATCATTGAATGTTTTTAAATCGATAGAAATGTTGATGTTTTTAAACTGTGCGGAATTAAATTTACGTTTTCATGCATGAAATCACATGCAAACGCATACATTGTAAGTTCCTGAGCTGGCTAATAACTTACACTGCTTAGGGCGAAGACTTGCAAACGAAGATAATCCAATTTTCAAAGTGCTGTGGATTTCATTGAAACGTATGTATGGTTCTCTTGAAGTCACCCAAAGCATTCATTTTCGAATGACTTGTCGTTTACCATCTTTTTGTATAGACACATAATCTTTTTGGCCGAGCATGGCATGAGTTACATCATCATCTTCATAAAATTGGCGTACTGCCTCGTTTGTTTGGTTACTTAAAGCTGTGGTAGATAAGCGGAATTTCGACGAAAGTCCTTTATTGTTTATCTCTTATGCTTTGTGACGATGTATTTGCCTGCTTTAAATGCTTCCGTAATTTTATTGATGTGCCACGACCTCGGCAGCAACGATAAAATTAACAATTGTTCACTCCTTGAGGTAGTTGGATCTGAATATTTCTGCTTGATCTTTGGTATAACTTCCTTAAACTCGTCGACTCTATCATCATCTTCAGGCTGTAATTGGAAAAGATGTCTTCTTACGCCTTTCTTTGATTTCGTGGCATTTGTTTTCTGGAGACTCGACGTAGTTTAGCTTCGTTGAGTCTATTGGTGACACTTGGATTCCTGCAATGCTTCGGTTGAATATTTTGATGTTGACTCGTTCGATCGATTGAACAGAAGTCACTGACGTCGCTTAAGGTACTATTGTAAGACTTTCGGAACTTGTTACGGCGGTTAGTTGACACGTCCGAGCTTCCTGCAACAGACTGATCCTTGTACCGAGTTGCCAGTTTGTTTGTATGTAGATGACACGACGAACAAATACGGAGTTCAGCACTCAATTCTGGTGCTTTAAAATATCCAATCGTTTTCAAGTTCTCAATGGTACTATCCAAAAGATTCCGCAGTTTTTGCGAACACAAAATTTCAATGAAAGGATGAATACATTTGATTTGATATGCTCTGCTACTCATGATTCCCTCTGAAAATAGAACAAATAACTTTATTAAACAGTGCTCGACAAAATAAATCATGCACCACATAAATTTTATTATTTCCTTCGATATATCAGCTGATTTAAATGTTAAAGGGTAATTTTCTTCTGGGCATAGGATGTATTTTTATACGACAAAATTGTGTCGGCAGAAAAATGTAGGGATGTGCATGACTTGCTCAATATTAAATAGTGTATTGCTAAGGCGGTATTTCAAAATGGACAAAGTAAATCATATACCTGATTTTTTTTATTAAACGGTTGAACGGTCTTTGACTTTATTCTTCATTGTCTTCTGGATGTATCGATCCTTGTGTGCTTCACCAGAAGGTGTCCATACTTTCGAGTGTCGTTTTTGTTCGAAAAGCTCAAACTTACTCTCGTCCGTTCATAAAACTCGTTTCCAGAAGTCTATCGACTTACTAGTTTATTTTTTGGCAAATTCTAGCCGCTTATTTTGGTTCCGCTTGCTAATGAAACGTTGCTTGGGCGTCAAACAGTTCTTCAATCTACTGACGTTGAACCATCAACGAACAGTACGTCGATCAACACTTAGATTTAGTGATTCTTCAATCTCTCTCGATAAAAATTTCGGATTTGGCTTAGCCAATCGAACAATCGTGACATCCTCGTGGTGACGCCCTTGTCCGAATTTTTTCACTATTCCTTGGCTTTCATACGTCCTCCATATGTGTTGCACAGCCCCAGGTGAAACTGAGTATTTTCTAGCAATATTCCGGAGAGGAAGGCCGTTTTCACGATCGCGTATCACCAATTTTCTGACATCAAGCGAAATCTGTTTCCCGGACATTTTAAACTTTTTGAATACACACCGAACTAATTCCTGCAGAAAAACACCGCAGTTGCGCTATGATTAAAACTGCCAAAGAAGCAGTGCTGCCAACATATTAAAGCCGGTATTAATAATATCTGCGAGAAATCCGATTTTTAAAGTAGGTGATTGAGATAAAAACAAATCTGTCAAAAAAATAAAAATAATAACTTTTAATTTTTTACGTCTTGGCCTCTGTATTTAGCACACCAAATAGTAAAACTTTCCCATATATGACACATGTATCTGTAAAAATGACAATATTATAATAAATGCGTTTTCAGGCCAAGTGTATGATTTATTTTATCCAATACTGTAAATGTTATAACACAAAATATTTATCATTAAAACTGACCTTATCATGTTTGTGCAGTTTACCCTTATTTGAAAAGTCAAATTGTTATTGTTGTCAGAATATATGCGAATATAGCCAACCTGTGTGATCGACTGTTTGTTTTCACCATTCGAACTCCTTTATATATCCGTACAACTTATATACTTGGTACAAATACATATTTTTAGGGTGTAATGAACCAAATCAAATGCTCCAGAAAAATTAGTAGACTAGTTTACTCTTTTTCGTTTATATGTATGATCAACTGTATGCTTTCACTTTTCAACGTATGAGTACAATTGATATACTAGAGGAACAAATAATTATTTTTGGGGTCTACTGTACATTTGCTACATTCAAAGTCTGGCAGATAGAAATTTGGGAACCAATTAAGCTGTCAAAAAGCATATCCAATCGGATAGTACAGATGTGTTGGATTGAAAAAAAATAGGAGAAAAACAAACTGTAAAAATTGCATTTGGTTAAACTATAAAAAAAGTTTTATATAAGAAGTTTTTGAAAAATATAATTTGTTTTGTTTTTCATTTCTCCAGGACCAGCCAACCACCAGTTTTAAGCAAAAATTGTGGCCTTTATTATAAAAAAATAAATTTTTAGAATGTACCCCATTTAAAAAAAATTGATTTATTTTTATTTGTTTTAATAAAAACAAATTTTTAAAGCATATACTTTTTTCAGAATGGTCAAATTATTGTATACAATTTTGCCTAAGGCATCATACCAATCAAACGAACCGTTTTGGTCTTACAAATTTTCTTTAACCATCAATATCATTTTTACACAGGCCCTTTTGGAAATGTAATTTTGATCCAAAATGAGGAACTACTATAGCAAAGTGGCATCTTTTAAAGAAAGGAAGAAGCTTGCCATGTTTCAGCTAAATTGTAAATGATCAATACCAGGGGTTAACTTTACCTTTTTAGTCGAGCTTATCTACAGGACGATGTCCGACTGGTTACGTTGGAGCAATACTACAACAAGTATGCTTATTGTGTTACAATACACGTTGAGCGGAGTAAAAACAATGATCTATTGGGATTCCAGTTTCTTCAGATGAAAAAGAGAGGATAATATTGGAGCATCGTCTTAATTCTTCAGAGGGTGGTCGGAAATGGCGATTTACATAGACTCCTATGCGTTCAATTGCGAAGTTTTCCTGATATTTTTTATTAATTTTGCTATTTTTTTTCAATCCACACAGCGGCTTAGGTTTACAGTGTGGGCTGCCTGTTAATTATTCGTCGATTACACGCCGCATTTCAATGTACTCTTAGGCGAACCTTTGACTTTCGAAGCCGGTCGACTAAAAAGATTAATTTATCCTTTTTTTCACGTTTTGTAAGAACAATAAGTGTTGTACTGTCTCGCGTCGCTCTGGCTCAAATTTAAATGACATATCCCATGAATTCATGCCAAATCTAGCATATCAGATATTTGCAATAGATAATGCAGAAAATTACATGTTTCTTTGAAATTGTACCGTTGATCACTTTACGCTCGGATTACGGCAGAATCAATTCGACCCTGCTGGGGATTTTTTTTTAGTGAAAACTCAAATGTCAGAGAATTTGTGTTTCATAATTGAACCAACAGTCATACTTGGAATTTGCGAGACGGCACTCTGCAATTGAGTCATTTCATTAATAGTATAAATCAGAGATCAAAACTTTTCTTAAACAATAAAACCCATGCATAAAAGACAATGGGGCAATATCCATGTTGGTAAAACAAAATGGTATCGGTGTAAATCCCAATAATGAACAGTACACAACTGACGGGTTTAATCGCAACTCTTAACATCTATAGGTAGTTCTTGTAAAGAATTATTATCTACGTGAAGATCTTTTGAAAAATTGTCACATCACCGTCACAAATCCAAGAGGAGGATGCTTGAGATCCACAGAAGATTGCAGAAGAACTCACAGATCCCAAAAAGGCTCTCCCTAAAAAAAAACCCAAATGAGTCGTGACTGTGCGAATTAGATCTTTTTCTGCAAAGTCACTTTGCTTTTGCACTCAATCAGGTAGCTACTACCTATTGCCAAAAAAAAAAGATAAGTCGTAACGAATCGCAAACCTGTGACGATCGTCGATAGTCATATGATCCAATACCGGAGCAGGGATGGAGAATAAACACAACACTTCCCCCATCCCGCTTAAATTGTCTTATTAGGCTTATTAATGTGTGCGTCTGCATTTATCGACGTTTGTTTTGTTTTGCTCGTCACCCTACGAATCATCATTGCCAGTGGGAATGATCATGCACGAAGAGAGGAAAAAGTCATTTGTCATAATAACACCATCTCCGATCAACTTCGCTGCGTTAAATTGGCAAATTTTTAATGCGGCGAACTTCCGCTCCGACCAAACGGACGGCATGTTGCGTAATCACAAATCTTGCTTCTGAAGCTAAGCAGGCAAGCTTGGCGAACTTATCGAGTTCTACTACATAGCTGTCAAGTGCTAGACGTTCACGAGTAGAAAATGTGCGTTTGAAAATTACAGCCCATTAAAGCGTGATTAGCCCGGTAGTTTCTAGGTCCCCCATACAGTACAGAATTGAACGGTTATCTGCTTTCTGACTACGATTCTCAAGGGACTGTCGCTGCTAACTCACAAGGCTAAAAGTTGACAATCACCCTCATCATGTCTGTTACACGTTTCTGGGCTGAAAAGATGCTGTCATAATTCATGATTCCATTTTTTGTTTGTCCCCAAAGTAGAAGTGCATGCTACCGTTGCTACTTTTGTTGTAGGAGTGATGTGCAATTGCAATATAGCGCATCTCACCTTGAAGTGTCTCAGCGCTCGTGTGTCGTATTTTACAATCATGCGAACCGAAGAGTTGCTGTGTTTTGTTTCTGTTCGCCATAGGTAGTAAAAATTGGAAACGATTTACGACGGCGGTGGTACGCACCGACGGTGGCATCATTTGGGTGTAGTTTACCACTGGTTGGTTGCATCAATTCGCGAACTGACGTTGGGAAATGCGATATAAATTACAAGGCTCGGTTATTCCATGCTCTACAAAATGGGTGATGAAATTGCATAAATCCAGGACAGAAAATCTCTGAGTCACACACTCCGAAAAATCGTGTCAATTTTGGTCACCTGAGACTGAAACATGTGAACGGCGTTTAGGTCAGAAGAATCAGTCGAATGAGACGAGAAAATCAATTCAATCAAGCACACCTTTTATCGAGGTGCGAATGTTTCTGATTCGGGACATTTAATTTTACACGAAATCTTTGTTTACGTCCCTTGATCTACATACTTAATTTTTTTTTCTCGATTAAATATTGTTTGCTGAAAAATCACCAACAATTGAAGTTAGATATCAGTGAAGAAACATTTAATTTTCTGCGTTATCTAATGCACATAAAGGGAATGCTACACAGCTCGACAAAGTAGTGTGAATTTCTGTTCACTATCATGCACATAAATTGAGCGTCACAAAACATTAAAAAAATTGCATTACACACCATGTAATGTTCTGGGACATTCCATACAAGCTCGCCTGTGTTAGAACTAGCTCATGCAAGTTTCTGCTTCGTGTGGAATGAAATAAAATTGTACATGCCTGATGTTTACATCACAATGAAAATTAAGATTTTTTTTTCTGTGTAGATTTGCGATACATTTATGGGATATATCAAGTAAATTTAAGCCAGATATCGCTGAAATCCGGTCTTTTGTTTGAAAGATTTCAAATGATTTCGTTGTTTACCCTTGCTTCCGCTTGCAATTGAACGAGGGAAAATTTTACGCCTCGGTGAAAATTCATTATTTCTTTCTGTATGTATAGAAATTGTTGTTAATAATCTGTTTTATCGCTAATATGTCAGTTAAATTTATATGCGCTCGGCTGCACGGATCTCGGCAAAGAAATATAAAATAGCCGATCTCAACTTAGTGTATACGTCAAAGATATGACTTACGGCTTCACAGATAAAAAGAAACATTGAATTTTCTGCGTTATCTAATGCATATGAAGGGAATGCTAGATTTGGCAGAAAATAATGAGATATGTCATGTAAAATTAAGCCAGATAACGGCTGAATTTAGCCTGTTGTATGAAACATTGCAAACATTGTTGTATGGCGCGTTAAAGATTGCAAACAATTTCGTTGTTTACGCCTCCTTTGGCTTGGAAATAAACGAGGGGAAATTTTACGCACCTATTAAAATTCATTATTTTTTTTCCGTGTTTAAAACTAATAATTTCTTTGTTACACAGAACAAAATATATAAAATTTAACAAGCGCGTAAAATTTCCCCTTGTTTAATTCCAAGCCAAAGGACGCGTAAACAACAAAATTGCTTGCAATCTTTCATGCGCCATAAAACAATGTTTGAATTGTTTCATACAACAGGCTAGATTCAGGCGTTATCTGGCTTAAATTTGCATGAAATATCCCATTATTTTCTGCCAAATCTAGCATTCCCTTCATATGCATTATGTAACGTAGAAGATTCAATGTTTCTTTTTATCTGTGTATTTCCGGATCCAGCGTCTAAGGTACACATATTATTTTTACAATTAGCCAGATCGGTAATTTCATAGTGCTGAGAATAGGGTGATTAAGCTAGTTCAGCCAATAAGTGGGCTGACATTCAATCAATTGCACTTCCACCAGCGAGTATTCTTTGCGGTTCGATCACATTTTTCTCGCTCTCGAAGAATCGGTACTGCCCCAGCGATCAGTTATCATAACACATACAGACATACGTCATGAGTTGAGTAGGAATGATTCAACATTATTAGTGATGCGAAAGCTGGGTGGCATGATGATTCAATCTCATTGTTACGTGGTAGGCTTACTTTTCGGTATGTTATTTTTTTCTTACGTTTATTACCTTAAAAGTTATTTAAACATCTATCATTTGTTGCTAATCCAGGGGACAGTTGGCATACAATTAAGAGCAAGAATAATCCAGTTAGTGTTGAAAACAACCCAGGGTTGAGCTCTTCTTCGTTAGCATTTCAAGCTTATTGCTTTCACAATTAGCTTATTGCTTGCTCTCAACTTAGTGTTCTAAATGCACTTCCACAGTTATTAATTGAGAGCTTTCGATGCGAAGTACCATTTTTGCATTAGTATGATTGTGTGGCAAGTACAATCATACGCTATGCCCAGGGAGTCGAGAAATTTTCCTTTACGAAAAATTCCTTGACCAGACCGGGAATCGAACCCAGCTACCTCCAGCATGGTGTTGCTTTGTAGCTGCGCCTTTGCCGACTGAGCTAAGGGAGGACCCATAATGTGGGTTGAGCTCACGATGCTTAAAGGTCTGGGGGCTAGGCAATCGAATCTTTCGGCCCGCTTCTTAGCATCTTACTATGAGTTACCACTTGGTTAAACACCGATTGCCTGACGATCTGCCATATTTTGAAGCCGACTACATCGCGTTATCTCAAATTATAATATTCCAACCACTATATCATAAAATTTTGCGATTGGTTTAGCTGATATTAGATAGTGAAATCATTCGGTATAGTGCCAAGTCTCCCACAGTTGGTACTAAACAGCTGAGCTTGGAAATGAATAGAAGCATCAAGTTGCCAGAAGGCACGAATTGCTTCAAGAGACACTAATTTAACCACATCCTACAACCGTGATTTAAGGTGGATGGCTCTTTAGAACATTCCATCTGCTTGATGCAGATATTGATTGCAGCAGTAAAATTGTTTGTAGAATGGGGCTATTCATAAACCACGTAGACTTTTTAGGGGGGGGGGGGGGGGGGGGTTAGGGGTTTGACCAAAGTCTACGCTCGATACTAGATTTCAAAAAATTGTATGGAGAAAGTCTACGAAGGGGGAGGGGGGTCTGAGATTTTCAAAAACGAGTCTACGTGGTTTATGAACCGGCCCAGTGTAGTTTTATAAATTGAAAGTGTTTTCCCAATGAAAAATCATGAAAAACCTCCATCTCACGTTGTGAGTGGCTTTAACAGCATCCATACTGTTGGTTTAAATCGGTACTTATGTATAAATATCTCGCATCTCCGCTAAATAAAATCTTATTATAAAATGTATGAATGCAAAACACAAATACGGATATTGTGATAAGTTGCAACTCGGATTATCTATTGAAGTCATCGAAGCTGTTTGGATGATTTCGAAATGTTTAACAACATTCGTGACTATGGACTCTGATGTCGATATAGAAGCAACTGAAAATTCTTGATTGATATTTCTTCCGAGGATAATACAGGTTGAAACCTACAGCCACTAGTGTATTCTCTGCAATCCACTCAGTTGCTTGTTGTGTTGATATTGAGAGCAACTTTAACCCTTCGCTCATTCGTCCATGTAATCCACCCAGTGCTCATGGTTCCTTTGACAGTTTCATTCACGTTTTGCACAGTAGTGAAATAGTACTGCTATGACATTGCTGGTGTTGATCAGTGACGACTCGTTAGCTGCAGAAGAAACTAAATACGTTGCCACGTCTCAGATATCGTTTTTTTATTATCGGTATACACCTGCATTCATTTTTTTCCTTTTGAACATCTTTTATCCAAACGAAGTTTACCGGGTTGACCAAAACATTGAATGTCTTTTTAGCAGTACAATCTATGCCTTAAATAGAAATAAAACTCGTGCTGTTTTTAACGACCAAATTGAACACGTTCAAAAATAAACTGGCATGGGAAAAAATGTCAAATGACATTTTTCAACTGTTTTATACAGGCGACGAAACATTTCTGATGTCACAAGCCGCTGGTTTTAAAACAATAGCGATGTACATATATTTATGTCGCTCAAAATTCGGCGGTTAATTACATCATGTTTATAGTATGGAATCTAATTATAAGAATACTAACCAGGATACTAACCACTGATAATAATAATAGATTATCAAATAAGAAAATGTTTCTCGCAATTTTTAAACTGTCGGAAAATGTCGGCAATATGTGTTTCTCTCTATATCATCTCTCTCCATCATTCGCGTTTGCTTGAACCTTAACCTTGAACCGTAACAAAATTTCTAGTATGCAGGCCCAAATATTTGGCAGTAGGCGACTTTTTTGTGTGAAAAAAGTACATTTACCACCACTGCGCGTTGATAAGCTGTTTCACTTCAAGGCCGCTCTGCTTGACTTAAATTTGAATTTCGTCAAAAGTGGAGTCATTCAAATTTGAGTAAATATTATTGTTAAGGTGACAATTCAACAACGTCCATGATGATGATGATGTAATACTACCATCTATTGTAGCAAGGTAACTTTCCATAGCAGTGGAATAATCTGAAGAACGATTTGATCAGGATTCTATTGTTGTTTGTGATCATCAAGCTCCTGTATGAGGGGTCAAAAACGTTTAGGTGGGCCCGTAAGCAGAGACATTCACGCGAAACCCACGAATATAAGGAAGATAATCTCCAAGTTGACACTCACAGCAGAAGAATTGAGCCCTCGATTGACAGAATAAAGCCAATAGATGGGGTCGAAGACACCCGCACTCGTTCCGTGAAATGTTAACAATAGGGAGGAGGAAGTCCTATGCTCCCTATCCAAATCGTTTCAATTGGGTGCCTTGCTGGTCCTCCCTTACGCCGTTATATGTTATGTCATGAATATTTCGATTGCTTACCTTGTGTTAGAAAATTTGGCTGAAAGTAAAATTGATTTGGGTTATCTAACGTTCTTTACTTATTGCTTCCATTTTCTTTTGGGTTCAGGTTCAGGTTGTCACGGTGTGCCATATAGTATTGCTCGCCACCATAGTATAGGGAAGAAAACAGAAGAAAGGAGAGAAAGCATTAGTTATTGGTAACATGCTCTGTGCATGTGATATTTTCATGGTGATATTCTCACAAAGGCCGTTCAGAATGGTTCGACGGATGCATTTGAGAGATCATTCCCGATTAATTTTCTCTCGTTTTAATTCTATCACGTTTAGTTATAGAAGACACGAAACATTTTACTACTTGCTACATTTTGGAATATCAGGGCAATAATCCCCCATCGCATCTTCAAGTAATCATCACAAACTGTCCATTTGGTTCAGGCACTTTTGAATGCCTATTCACACATGAAATCTGCCGCGACCAAGTCGGTAGAACGCGCCCATACCCCTTTCTGAACCGAAGGGCAGGGTGACAATTCAACAACGTCCATCTGATTTAATTCGTAGTTGTTGTCACCAGAAAACCATCTAGCAGATCGAAAAGTACAGATAATATTGTAAAAAGTCGGGGAACGTAAAAAAAGATATTGTGTAAAATTGTGTCTCCTGAAACTGACACATACGCAAGTTGAGTATTGGGTTAATTCGTGTAGCTAATGACTAATTTCTGTCGAAAGTTTATTTCTTTATGTTTACTTTCAAGTGCTGCATCCAAACATTCTATTTGTTTTATTGCAAATTCGTCAAAATGTTCGCGCAAGAAGTGATCACCAGTTTGTTCCTCGCCCAGAAGATGCCGAAAGAGATTGCCAAGGTGGTAGGGTGCCATTTGGCAACTGTTTACCGCATAAAAAAGTCCCTACAGGATGGTCCTAAGCAGCGGAAGCCGGGAAGCGGACGTCCGCGCTTTGCACGCACGCCGAACGTGATCAAATCGGTCCGTGCAAAAATTGCTCGCATCCCGGTGCGTTCCATAAGAAAACTTGCAAAGGAAGCCAATATTTCGGAGAAATTCATGCGGAGAATCATCACAGAAGACCTGCATGCATCTTCCAGAGCCAGAGTGAAACGCCACTTGATTACGGACCGGGTCAAGGAACTACGAGTGACTCGTTCCAAGAGATTGCTTTCCTTGTTGAAGAAGGAAAAATTGATAATCCTGTTTTCCGACGAAAAGCTTTTCATCATCGATGCTGTGACCAACAGCCGCACGGACCGATTCATTTCACCGCAGAAAATGGAGAACGTTCCGGAAAAAGTGAAATTCAAATTTCAAACCAAACATCCGGCTGGTGTCATGATGTTTGATTTGGTGGCGTCCAACGGTTTGAAAATGCCGCCTGTTTTCATTGATGCTGGAGTTAAAATCAATACCGAAGTGTATATCGGTATTTTAAAGGACCAAGTGCTTCCCTGGGTGAAGGCCAACTTCTCCGACCAAAACGTTGTCCTACAGCAGGATGGAGCGCCGTGTCCAATCGTCTAATCGAACCCAACAATGGTTGAACGATAATACGAAGTTTTGGCCGAAGGATTTGTGGCCCCCTAGCAGTCCCGATCTTAATCCGTTGGATTATTCGATTTGAGCATATGTTGAAGCACGAGCCTGCAAAACATCACACCCTAGTGTGAAAACCCTGAAGTCAACCATAACACGCACATGGCAGTCAATGTCGGAGGACTACGTCCGAATGGCATGCTCTGGCTTCCGGCGTCGGCTCGAGGATGTTATTAATAAACATGTAGGACACATTGAATAAATTTGTTTAAAAGGACTTTATAAAGATAACTGCACTCGAAAATGTTGATATTATTGCTTGAATTAGTTAAAAATGGGATTTGAAAGAAATAGAACAATTTTTTGCATTATTTTCTGCCGCACCCTGTATATATAATTCTCTCGGAAAGTTAACCGCTGAAAACCTAGGGTTTCTCCTTGGCGATTGAGCCTGTACAAATAAATGATTTATAAAAAAAGAAAGAAAACAGGGTTTAAAACAATTATATTGAATTAGGGTCCTTCTTTAGCTCAGTGGATAAAGGCCTATCTACAAAGTAGATACACAAGTTTTAAAGTATAGTTTGGTGCAATAAAACCACTGAAACAGCATAAATACATAAAACCACACACCACAGTTTAAAAAAAAAAAGACTAAACAAATCTACAACAAAAGATGCATCACGTATTGTTCTAGTGCTTTTATCCATTATAGAATTGTGTTTAGGATCTTTGGCTCCGTAAATTTATTGCAATACGTTTGAGCCTTCCAAATTAAAAATCAAAATCAATTCAATATTTTTAATTTCTAGTTGAAAATGTAATGTTATTCATTGAATTCAATTTTATAAAATCAGATTTCGTAAAGTTTTGAGTTGTTGCTATCTAGAAGATTAACAAAACTTCAAGAATGTACCCATTCTTTCCGAAAACTTAAGCGCTCTATAAGAAAAGTGGCGTTATATTTCCATAATTAGCCAACGGAGTAGCATTTCTTATAACCCCCATTAGTATATTTTCTTGTCTGCCCTCGATGGTTCGCTTTATAAGTTAGCACATATAAATCTCATAAAGTAATTAGCATCCGCAGACCAATAAATCCAAAGATTTGGGTCAAACCAAGAGTTTCATCCTGTCAGTGAATGGAATTTACTTTTTCCACGCCGTCACTTTTATGTTCAAAATGAGGTTACTCCATTCAAATACAATTCTTGCATCTATTTTTTCACTCTTCCGAAAATCGTGGTCGCATTTTTGTGATAGTAAGCTGCGCCTAAGCCGCAGAAATGCAAATTAGCGCAATCCCCAAATAATATCGCCTTGATTTCTCGACTTGTGCCAAATAACTCGAGTATTGGTCGTGACTTCTCACGCGAAGGAATCCGCGAATTCTCAATCGAAACGACCTTTTGATCCGTATTGCTACCAAGCGATCTACCGAGCGTACAATTCTACCCCCAAGAAGACTTGACCCGATTGTGACAAAGTGGTCAGGCGACTAACCCGATTTTTACCGAATCGCTCGATGTGTGGAACCATTTTTGTGAATTGAAATTTGTCCGCAACCAAGGCTAAATGATGGGTTTTAAAAAGCGTCGAACGCGTCTATGCCTCAATATGCTGCCGCCACATTTGTGGTCTTGATTTTTTTTTTTTTTTTTTTTTTTTTTCAAAAATCGTTCAACAACATCATCGATTGGCAAATAAGCCACACCATCTACCATGGATGATGCACAAACACAGTTGCAGTCGAATGGCTTCAAAATCATCAAATTTACCGGAATAAATCCGGTATCGTATGTATGCTTTTTAAATTGGCGATTGATGGGTGGCAATTAGCAGGTTTCTGTTTGGAGGAAGAAGAATCTTTCCAACTTGTTTAGCTGCAAGCAGTTGTATTTGGTGAAGGTGTGGGGTACGGGAGAATACCATGCAATTATTTTCTGAGAGGCACATTTCGAGCCACGTTTTTCGCACACCAATTAATAACAAATAACAAAATGCGATCACGGTGCGTTGAAAGCTCTGCCGATCGATGATTGTATTGTGTCTGGTCGGCTGGATGTCCGAATCACGATGATCGTCTCATATCCGGTGGAAGCTTTTGGCTAGCGGATTGCTGCTACTCATGCAGCTGCCTTCTGAATGTGATGTATATTTCTAAATTAAAGGTTGCACGATACGAATTACAGCTGATGCTATTGATTACCCCCCTTGACAGGGAGAAGCATTGGGAATAGCTCCCAGGTCGGAATGAATGGGACGATTGTTGGGGAGCGTGCGCGTGGAGAAACTACGCAGTCACAATTGGGATGCTGGTGGAGTTTGATAAATCATGAGCTAATGTGATTGGATTCAGACCTATCAATGGGGCTCAGGTGATAAAATGTTTGTATGATCATTTTGCTTCATTTGCAGTACCCAGGATATCTAACTTTTCTCGACATCCCTACGTCGCTGCACTTGCCTCACAAAATAATGCATTGGTTGGCCTCGAATCCTCTCAATTATTAACTGTGGATCTGCATCTACACCACTTATTGGCGAGCCGGCAAGAGACTTGCTTCACAAGCGCTAAAAGCCTAGCAGAAGAAGAGTTAAACTCCGTTGTAGATTAACAAGGTCATACGTCGTCACTGTTCGATACTTTTCCGAAGTCATCAACCCTTGTGCTCGTTTGTAACTTGGCAAACATCTCCATCAGCCCATTAATTGGCAAACCGCAATCAAAACATCCGCTATAAATATCGATCGCGAATCGGCCCTAGTCTGAAGCCCTCCCACTTCTCAACTCGGAATTCCTTAAACCGAAACACACCTCCCAGGCCCGTTGGCTTCGACGGTCGCAAATGATCGGACGCGATAATGATCGGTATCTATGTAAAGAATGGCCCATTTATCAACGGCACCTAGGTGGTTGTGGACTGTGGACGACGGAACAGTTTACACACCCTCGGGCGTTAATAATTTCTACCAACTCGTTTGCAGCTACAAACATCTTCATACAACTTCGCCTGAGCGGATATTTTCCTCTTCAATTTCAGGACGTTGTTATTTATGCGGCTATGAACCGCGAGGTAGCCATATATCATCGGCAATCCTGGCCATCCGCAGATCGATCTCGAGATGATAATGCGCACTTTGCAAAACAAGAAAACGGTACACGCGTGTCGCATTCAGGACATTAAAATCGAACAATCTCTTCGTGTGCTATCTGATTGTACCAGAACACGTTCTGTATTTAATGGCGTCGCAAGTCCAGACGCGTAGGATCCACCGGCTGCGCTGAAGAGCGTGTGATGGCCAATTGCTGCTACCTGACTTGAGCGCGGCTCATTTCAAGTGGACACGTCGCGTCCATTGCATTGCACTTTTTGGCTGATGTGGCGGGGAACTGGTGCGCATACAAAATGTTGTCGATTACTTGTTGAACAGTAATGTGCCAAGAACGAGAAGTTGATGCGGATAATTTGATTTATGGGTTTTTAATATTCCCATGGCGTGGAGGGTGGAGGATACTTTTTATAATTGTCATGTGGCGTATTCATAGCGTTGTTTTCTGGATCAGGTCACGTGTGTATGTTACAGTAATTACAGTAATTTTGCCAAGCCATACTGGCGTCGATCCTGGGAACAACATTGTGTTGCACCACGGTACGGATCATCTCTCTAGATAATTTGATCGGAATTCTTGGATAGTTTGTTTCTTCGAATAAATTGACCACGAGCTGTGAACTAGGCAATTGAAACGATGGGGATCGCGGGATATTTGTAATTTAAGTGGAGTGATTCCTTGGAATGAACCCCTTTATCCATTGTTTGTTCTTGATAATTTCTAAAGCTATATCTGATACATTTTCAAGTTATTTTCAGGATTATAAATTAAAAGGCATGGAAAACAGAATTCAATCGCACGTGCATTGTAGCCCAGGTATTCTGCTAAGTGTTTTGTGTTGTGCATTGTCTACTTTTAGGTGACCAGATTGTATAACCTCGGTTTTATAACGGTGTCAGTTTAATTTCTTTTAAACTTTTCAAACACGACTGTGAAAATAGACACTGAACAAAGCGAAGCAGCTGAAGTACTGGAAGACTTTGTAAAATCACCAATTAGAACAAACCTTGAACATACCATGTAAATTTACCAAATACCTCTAATATTTGGGAATTCGAGTGATGGTTACACAGGCCGGTGCCCAATGAGCAGACAGCAATTCAATTATAGTGCTGACCTGGTTTTGTACACTCCTTCGGTACAGGATATTATTTTTTTTATTGTAAAAAATTTAGTACATAGTATATTTTTTTTTTTAATTTCAATCGGGTCGCCTCCTAAAAAGCTCACAACGGTCAAAAATGGTTGCAGCAACTTGATTGTGACTTAGTTTAGTCACAAAGCATGTCAACTGGTTTGTGACAATTTTCCCATGTACTATGTATTTTCTTCTTCTTATGAAGAAGAAAATAAAGAATAGCCGTTTACATTTACTTTCACAACTATTGTAGTTGTGATTTGTAGTATTGTAGTTTCCTACATTATTCACGTATCTGTCAAAGAAAAGTAAAAAAAGAGTGAAACTATAAATTGGAGGTTAATTTCTCCATATACAATTATTCATACCAGAACTCTTCTACTTGCTTAGACTCACATTCTGCTAATATTTCAAATAAAGAAACATCTATTACCAAAAATGTTCACATGTTCGCATATTGAATGTTTTGAAAATTGATAGAACTGCTCATGCTTGGAAGAAGGGAAAATCTCTCTCATGAAAGTTTCTTGGTTTCATTTCACAAAGATTTCAGGAAATACTTTATTCCATCTTCACTTTTCAGAATTCAGCCTAATGCCCTGTTCGGCCTAATGGCGTTCGTCCTCTAGTAGGCCTCTGCACTGGGGCAGACTTATTGATGAATCAAACTCAGGCCTTTTTTACTGTGTTCTGCCGTCAACAAAGAATCGACCTCAAATGACTAGAAATCATAATACAATGAACTAATAAAATGGCAAATTACTGTCCTGCATTTTCAAAATGTCATAGTAGAATATAAATCATCACCGAAGTATTTAGATCAACCATAAAGAACGGAACGTGCCGTAAAAAAGTACTTTGTTTCTGCATTTCGGAGCAGCATTTCTCAATTTATCGGTTTTCAACTGATCGCGAGCTTATTCAAGATAATTACACAACTTGGTTGCATGCGTTTGAATTTCAGTATGCAAATTAACTGAATTTTAAACATCGTAGAATAATAGTAGTTGAGAAATGCAGCAGTAGTTCGAAATTAATAAAAACCGAATGTTAATTTCACTATGCAGCTGAAGTATCAGTTAATGTGATACATATCATTCTGCAAAATGGAATAAGTATTTTATCGGAATTAACTTAAATGCAAGCTTATGAATAAAATATTTCCTAATATCGTCAGGTAAACTTTATCGTTTCCTCCCCATATAAAATTTAGGGTTCCACTGACCACCAACCACCGTTAGCCGATCCCACTTCATCAAGCTTTTTTTCAGCGTAAATTGTAGACAATGAATGGTTGTCAATTACACTGATAGGCAAAATAAAGTGCCCACCTCAGCGTTTTTTCAATTTCTCTCATTTACTTGGTTCAAATTAAAGTAAACACACTGTATTTTTTTTATTATCTTATTTTTTATATTCTTTTTAAGTTTCACTTATGGAATACTGAAAAAAAAAGGAGTTTTACTTAAAGAAAAAAAAATCAATTTGTGTTGAAAAAAAAAACAGTGACAAAATAAAGTGCCCACTTCATTTAGGCTACAGACAACATAAATTAAAGTAAAATAAAAGCATTTCAATAATTGATGTGTCCTCCTTTGGCCTTCAGGACCTCCTGCAGGCGCTTCGACATGCTCTCGACCAGGTTCTTTAGGTGCTGTGGATCTAGCTCTTCCCAGGGGCGCTCCAGGGCTTCAAAATAGTTATTTTTATTGGTAACACCAGTTTTGTCAACCCTGGCATCGAGAATCGCCCACAAATTCTCGATGGGATTGAGGTCCGAGCTTTGTGGAGGCCATACCAGCAGTTTGATCCGACAAGACCGGAAGAAAGACTTGGTCTTCTTGGCAGTATGCTTCGGGTCGTTGTCCTGCTGGAATACGAACTTCTCTTCAAGGCCCGTCTGGATCAGCGAAACCTCGAAACAGATTGGACTAATGAGCTTACTAAAATAAATTGAATATTTTTGCTCATTTAGTGGATGAAATCAATCAGTTTCTTAAGGAGTGCATTTTACCCTTTCTTTTGGTACTAACTAGTAAAAACTTTCATAGAAATCAGAAGTCTTCTTTTTTAAATTGATGCAACCCTGTGAAAAAAATGAGCTATATTTTGACCAATTCCATGGGCAACTCAATAGAAGTTATTTTAATTTATAAAGAGGTTTGCTGGCATCACTGTCCTTCACCGCAATAATCAAATCTTCCAAGAACGTAGAACGCGCCCTTAGTAACGTGCCAAACGATTATCGTCTGATATCAAATTCAATTAAACCGCATGATATTTTCTTCTATTTCTAGCAAATACGTGCGTCAGACAACTGTGATTACCCTTCGACCAATTTGTCTACATCACGGTTCTAGTGTTCGCATGCCCCCCGCCATCTTATTCCCCTTCGCCGCTTACTTTTAGTGAAATGATTAAACTCCTTTGATGGACCATTGGCATACACTCCGGAGAAGACCGATTTCCCGATAAATTCATGAACATTTTTGTGGTAGATTGTCTTCGTGGAAGTTATGATCTCACTCGATCTCCGCATTCCCTAAACCCTCACCCATCATGCTCATCCGGGAGCGGTAGCAATGAAGATGATGATGATCATGATGATGCAA
Source organism: Aedes koreicus (assembly GCA_024533555.2). Classification (NCBI taxonomy): domain Eukaryota; kingdom Metazoa; phylum Arthropoda; class Insecta; order Diptera; family Culicidae; genus Aedes; species Aedes koreicus. The sequence continues at coordinate 529,438 of JAHHFK020002302.1, forward strand.
TCGGTTAAGCATCTTCACAAGACACCCAATTAGCAATGGGTCGATTAGTCATTCAGTGTTGTGAGGCGCCACAAACTGCGCCCAACCAGTCAACCGCATGGTAGTTATTGTTTGTTGTTGTCTTAGTGTTTCGCGAAATTAATCTGCTTTATCATTATAAAGCGATTATTTTGATTTGCCGTGCGGCGGCATATTGTAATCAAGGTATAATACAATGTTAGCTAATTTGTTTCTTTTTCTCTGTTTTCTTTTAGGTAAGTTTTCGTTTGAGCTTTCAAAAAAGGGATCCATGGTCCGGATGAACGTGCGGTGTGGATTAATGTTGTTTGACATGTGCTGATTTGACAGCTCATTAGAACTCGCGGTGTGTAAGTTCTCTGACGTGGTCATGTTTAATTGTGTGTCAACGTCAAGTCTATTAGTTGTAACTAGTGAGTTGCTAATGAATGGATTGATCCTACCAGGTCCTATGTTTAACGAGAGTTGTTAAGAGAATCGGAATTATTTAGAAATTCAAACAATTAATGGAGTGAAGTTTCAGGTAGGCCGAAGCCACTCTTGGATGTTTGGAAAATGAAATTTCGATTCAAATTTCGAATGCCTTCTGGCATACGACACAGGTAGTAATATTCAGTTTGTAGTGTTGCATCCAAATTTAATACTGTATCACTTTGTCATTAACTCAACACAGTCACCTATTTCTGGCTTATGCCAAAATTGTCGGGAGTGATGCAATATTCATTTTCGGATTTATCACTTATGCCGGGTAGTGTGTACCAAAATGAGGTATCGGAAGCCAATAATATTTCAACCTCTTCCTTCCATTCCCAGAACAAGTGGAATAAAGAGTCAACACCATTTGATATCCGACAGTACATCGGTTTGGTTGTTTTGGTGATTTCGATCTCATTTTCTTGACTTATCTATGATCTAGTTTATCACTTTTAATTCTTTCTTTAAATGGCCCTGCTGGTGCTTTTAACAACTGGGACCATGTAAAAAGGCACTAAAAGTAATAATATACATAATATACAAAATGAGATGGAAATGCGACACTTTGTAACTGTTTTTAATCAATTTTACGAAAGTCTTTGGTAGCTATAGTGGATTCATATATCCACTAGCGTAATATCAAAACCATGATTAATTGAATGAAGACGCTTTCCCAGAACATTACTAACCTTCAAATGCAATTCGAAAAAACTAAAATCTCCCCAAAATGAACAAATAAACCCAAGCGTTACCCTGACCTTCCCGCAAGTTATCATCCTTCTGACATTCAAACCTCACTCGGATCTGATGCAACGCATTTTACCACAATCCGTAACTAGGCCAGCCACACGGTAGCACATAATCGTCCGCCAACTGCTACATCTGAACCTCATGCCATCCCGTCCACTTGACACAGATGATGATAGTCATCCCTCGTAGAAACGCTTGACCCTTGCGCGAGCCGCTTTAATTCTCTTCGCCCTGAATTGTGCTCCCGATGGCCTAGATATCCCCATTCGACGTCCCCGGGCTCAATTTTCCAGTTGAATAACTAAGGCTCCCGTGTACACCAATAAATAGCCACAAGAAGCAGCCATAAAGAAAGAAAGGCCATTCGTTTCACCTAATGCAAAAATAATAGTCATCTGGTTGGCCGTGCAAAACTTCCAAGGAAACCCGTTTTGTCTTGCCTCTTCCTCCTTCCGCGGCCGATGTTTCTGCTGATCACCGGGTGTAGCTGTCAAGATCATCTCTTATGTGATCGCTAACGTTGATCGGTGGTAGGTCAACCCCAGAAAGTTGCGATGTCATCGGATGGATTGACAATTTGCTTTCTTTTGAGATCTGCGAATCTGAAACAGCAAATCAACCAGGGGGAAACGGCGCACATTTAATTTCACTGACCAACCCCAGAGGTGCCAATTAGAGGAACTGCCAACGTGATGTGGATCGTAAAATAAAAACAAACACTTTAACGACACCGACCGTCCCTACGTGTGAAAATCGTCTGTTTGACTCGTAAATTTCTAAAAAGAATGCTACGATATACCATCGGTACTGGAAGGGAAAACATTTTCCTCTGTCAGGTATGAGGAAACACCTTAAACAACGGCAACAGGTGAACATGAACGCAGTCTGATAGCCGCAGGTGCAGGGCAAATCCGTGTTTTTGATACACTTGGCAGGCAGCGTCCGACCGACGTCGACAACGACATTGAGTAGGTGCCGTCGGATGTCGTGGCCCTGACACCCAGGAATGGTCATAAAAGTGAAACCCGCCCGCCAGGTGATGGTGGATCAATAAATTGACAGAAGGTTGCGAAAACCCGGGAGATGGATAGTGAAACGGTTTCGCCGATGTGGAGGAGACGTCAATTCAATCAAAGTGGTTATCTAAGCTATCGTATCCGCTTTTCACCTTAATTAAGGGTTTGCAGCTTGTTAGTCGTTGCACAATTGGCTGTTGGAATTGATTAGTTTTTTTTTAGGAAATAAGTCGAGAGGGCGTTATTTTTTTAAAGGAAATGTAACATTGCTTTTGCTTATTGATAGTTTTAGTACTAGATTTAGTAAATTTTCTCAGTGTTTTTTTCCTCAATGTTTCCTCAGAATAATTCTGAGTTTGTTCCATCCTCAAATTTTCTGAACAGCAATGATGGCAAATTTTAGCTCGAAAGAGTTTTGGATATTCCAAATGGAAATTGATTGTTTACTAGGATTTTTTTTCTGAAATACCATAAACAAGGCATATGTTTGTCTTCATTATGCTCGATTTTTATTTTTAAGTAGTCCTCTATTTTTATAACAGGTCCATGGCGATTTTTTGTGATTTTATGTCTCTTATGGGAATTAGCTTAACGTTGCATTCAGTTTTGTAAAAACGCCAACATAGCAGAGGTATAGAAATCAAAACCCACTTGTAATCGAAATGTTCACACACTGAAAATTTATTTTCGTAAATTAGCTTTCACTCGCTTCGTAATGAACATCCAGTACATAGAATAAATGTCTCGTAAATTGTATGAAACATTCATATTGCTTGTCATCCGGTGAAATCATTACACCTTTTTTGTACAATGCACGAAATGAATTTCGCGAAGACCAGCCAATCTCTGCTTCTCTTCAATCGTACTCATACATGTTAATGTTGCTGATGGGGTGGGGGGAATTATTGATTTATCCCAAAATAAAAATTAAAGCGCTTTCGAGAGTTATTAATTTACACTCAATCATGAAGTAACTTCTCACGAGTCATCATAGCATAGTGAAATCAACCGCGAATACAATAACAGCTCTATCCAAAAATACAGGATCGAACCCCATGTCAGAAACATTTAAATGAAACGCTGAACAACTCCTAGTGGTTGCACTTTTTTTCAATTACATTTTGAGTCGTATATACTAGTTCTGGTCAATGTCAGACTCTTCAGTTCATGCACCCCATATTGACAGACGATTATTATTTCATTACACTCAAGCATTCTCCATTGCTAGACAATATATTCGTAGCTCTTTGTCTTGTTTTCGTCTATGAACGTAGTTTTTTTGTCTCTGTCAGGATTACTCATGCATGGTGCTTATTGACAGTTGCGAGTTTGGTATTGAATGCGAAGGTAGTTTTTTAAAAGCACAAATCAGTTTCGTTGCAGAAAAGTACGAAAAGATTTGTTAGTCCTACCTACGATTTCGTAATATAAACGAAATTTAATTTTCAGTGCATTATTGTAATTCTTAATCTATTCATCGGAAAAAATACAGCAATCTTCTTATTTTTATAACTCTGCATGTATATCGTTTAAAAATTTCAATATTTATTTTTTCAAATTCATAAAAAATGTTAAATTTCCGATAAAATTTCCAAAAAATCAAGAATCATTCCTCAGATACATGTGCTAAGTTAAAAAGACATTTACACTGTCTGCTACTCGTGGGAGTGTGTACTGAATACTAATTGCAAATTGAAGCGCACACCACATCGTAACATTCAGTGCACTGAGTGGACATTATCGTTTTGTTTTGTTGTCAAGTGGTACTGACTGGCGGAGTGATCGCAATCCCTTCTCTTGGTGGTAATTTCCAGCACAGGGGGAGACGCTGCCCACTGGTTGACGAAGCCCTCTCACTATTTTCGTTCATTTATTCTACGACGACCTTATTACCCTTTTCATTGGGTTCAAGGTCAATTTCAAGTATTGGTTGGTCAACCCAAGGTCAATTTCAAGTATTGGTTGAGAACCGATTTGTCACCGTTCGAACCAACAGTAAGGGTACTGTTGAGCCACTCACAAAAGGTGATGGTGGGTGTTCATTGCGAGAGGAAGATAAATTTCTAGTAACACCTGACAGCCAATTTTTAATTATTTACACCAATAGTTAGGATTTGCTGAGGCCACTTACAAATTGTGATAGTGATTCACTCATCGAGAAAATAAACATTTTTTTAAACTACATTTGAGAGTCGGTTTTAACCGATTCACATCTACAGTGAAGATGCTGTTCAAAGCCACTTCAAATCCATTGTGATGGTGGTTTACTTCATTGAAAAAAACAAACATATTTTTTTACTACGCAAAATAGTCGATTCTAATCGGTAAACCAATAGTAAAGATGCTGTTGGGCCACACACAAATTGTGATGATGGTTTACTTCGTTGGAGAAAACAAGAAAATATCTCTTGAGATCCGGTTCGAACCGACTCAAGCCAACAGTAGGAATATGATTGAAGCCACGTGATGATGGTTTATTACATTTGTCTATTTGCTTTCTACTATTATATTTATTACATTTTCCTAAACTTTTCTTTTTTGTTATGCTGTATTAACGTGACTTTCAGCCTCCTGGGATGGTTCGTTATGCCAGGAAGACAATCTGGACCCTACATATAGAAGCCATCAATGGGGGCCGGGACCAACGGCTTTCCTTCCCTTCTGAAGGAAAACGTGATCAGAGATTTTCGTTTTCAAAAAATCCAAACGGCGCCAACTGGACAAGAGGTGAGGTCACGCTTACCACTGCACCACTGGCGCCGTCATGATGATATATGATGATATAATACTAGCATCTATTGTAGCAAGGTAACTTTCCATAGCAGTGGAATAATCTGAAAAACGATTTGATCAGGATTCTATTATTGTTTGTGATCATCAAGCTCCTGTATGAAGGACCAAACACGTTTGGGCGGACCCGTAAGCAGATACACTTACGCGAAACCCGCGAATATAGGGAAAAGAATCTCCTTCCAAAAGCAAGGTCACACAGACAGCAGTAGAATCGAGCCCTCGTTTGACAAGAATAAACCCAATAGATGGGGTCGAAGAGCCCGCCCTCGTTCCGCGAAATGTTAACAATAGGGAGGAGGCGGTCCCATGCTCCCTATCCAAATCGTTTAACTTGGGTGCCCTGATGGTCCCTCCTTTCCCCCGTTATGTGTTATTTAATATTTAGTATATTTTGTACACGAAAAATTAGGATATCATTATGGACAAGAGTGCTAATTTATTCAAATTTTAAACTTTAATGATACATCCAACGTATTGTTACTGAAAAATAAATAAAAATTAGATAGGTATCAATATCCTTCCAGTCCTGGAAAAGGCTGAAAACAGAATAGATCATTCCAAATATCTGAGATAGAACTTCAATAAAAGATATTATTTTATAAGACATGTTGTTATATTTTTCTTTATACTGTTCTAGTAACATTTCAAAGATAGCAATTGGAGTGATCGAAGAGTCCGGTTTGATGACCTCTGAAACAATGGCCCATCTTACCATAATACCACTAAAAACAATATTAAAATATAATCCTACATTGCTTATAAGCACATGCCAGTCTTTTATGAATATAGTAGTTCAAGTTTAGAAGCGTAATTTTAAATTAAATGTTATGCTGAAATGCTGAAAAACAAATTGAGCCTTTGATGCCTGTCATGATGCTCCAGGCTCTTACATGGTTTTGGAATGCAAAGATGATTCTAAAGCGTTATTATACATAGCATTTCAAGCTTATTGCTTTCACAAACTGCTTATTGCCTGCTCTCAACTCAACCACTGCACCATTGGCGCCGTCATTTCCCTAAACTATAGAGTGGGCAACGTGGAATACCACTGTCAGCGCAGAATTTCTATGCACCTTTGTTTATATGCGGTGCGTTCTCAAACTGTACATCCGTAATTCGTGTAAACATAGAAGGATCGTGTAGTAAAAAGGAGCGTGTTGTATAGAATAACTCGAGACCAAAGAATAAACCTTATCAATCGGAACCAAGCTATTCGGTGGAATGTGTTTTAAAATGTAAATCAAAATAGAAAATTGGCGTCGAAGAAGTAAAGGATAAAAATGAGCTTGAACAGGTTTACCATGATTGGAATGGTCTCACCAAGCTCCACTTTTTTTATGTAATCTTTTTCCATTTAAAAGTCCTGAACCAGTTTCAATATTTCTGATGCAACACTTGCTCTCCGAAATTCTCAATGATTTCTTTCTAAACAGCAATATGAATGATATACATAATAATGAGCCGGAATGTCGGAATGCTTCTGCGCGCGGATTCGTTCCAATCATTTTCACTAAAACTAATTTGAATTATAGACAATGCTTGGTATTCTAGATTTTTTGTTTGTTTTAATGATAACAGAACATGAGAGATTTTCTTTTGTATTCATTTTCTTGTTTTACTTCTCGTTAGTGTTTAAATAACAAATATTTTTTAAATTAATTCAATCATTTGTTATGTGAAAAGTATCTCACAATCAGCATATAAGCACTTTATTCTAATAATAACAATACAGTATCCTCAGATACTCTACCGGTGCACTTCTTCATCTTCTTTTGAAATCATCGATCCTATTTGCTTTCTTCTTAGTTGCAAAAAGTGTCCGCTTAACCTGAGCCCAGTATTTTTTTTTCTATCTGGACAGTTAGGCGTATTGGTTATTTTTAGCAAGAATGTGACCGCTTGTGCCTTATACCATTCCAGGACGGATTTTGCATAGTAACAAGAGGTGATTTGGCCAAAACAGAGCTGGAGAGTGAGTCGTGGCTTCTTATAAACGGTAGCAATCGCCTATACAGACATTCTTTCTCGTACACATTCTTGTTGATAGTGCCGATACGAAACTTTTGGATTTTCGACCACAACTGAGTATGGCGTATATTTCGTGAGAAATACAAACACCTGCTTGGTGCGGAAATACTCGGCAACGCCGTACAGAATGCGTTTGCGCACTTCCACTTGATTTGACACCATTTAAACAAATGCTACAAGAATGTAAACATGTTGTATCACGAAATAAAGTGGAGAGTTTCAGGCTTTAATCCAGGTTAAATATGAAAATACCGGGGAACTTCATATACATCCAGTGGTAGCTCACACGCAAAATCAAAGTGATCATGGTACAAGTACTCAGTTGGTTCTCTGAACTTCTGGAATTTTTTGAACAGGTTTTGAAAACGAAAAATTGAGTAAACAAAGTGCATCATGATTAACACTTTGGGTTCATAATGACAAACTCTGCGTAATGTGAAAGTTATGGATTTGATTTTTGACCGGTCGTGTAGATACACAGAACATTATTAAAAATTAGAACCATTGTTAAGAGCAGCAGTGAAATATGACCGTCTGCGTGTTTAAATTCTGTTTTTGTTCTTTTCCAAGTAGTTTCGTTCGGTTTGCTTCAACCCATCTACCGTATTAAATTCGCTCAGAAAGGTAGATCTAGCACATTTTTCGCTCTACTCTGCTCTGTCAGACTCTGCTGTTTAGCTCCTGCTCTCATTTTCGTTCCATACTCTGAGAAAAATTCTATCGTTATACCGACAATTAAATCATGGTCAGTCTGACTATCGCATATAATGGTTACAATAACCATGAAAATGGTCGAATTCACCACGTTGATGGCATTTTTGACTATGATCATGGTAACAAGGACTATTCCGACATTATGGCAAATGTTGGATCAACTATTTTTAATGGTCGTTTTGACCATGATTCTACTCGGTTCAAAATCACTATACTGCAATAGTCATCCTAACCCCCAATAATGGTAAAATTGACTATCAAATTTGTCACTGTGTAAAACTATCTCAGCATTTCTCGTATAATATTTGGAAAGGGCCTATGTTCGTTGATTGATTCTCGTCATCGACATTCTTTTCCGAGTTTAACGCGGCTGTAGAAGCATTTTCCATGGAATTTATTGTTCAATATAAAAGCCAACAGAGTCTTCTCTTGACCTAAACAACAAGCAGAGCAACAAGTTCAATTGTTTAGTCGTGACAAACCAAAGAGAAAGTTGATCAATAGAAAATAGCCCCTTTTAAAATGTTACTTGAGATTTTGCTGTTTCGTTGGGGTGAGCGGTCTAAAGTCACACTAGGACTTCATGCCGCCAAGAACCTAGTAGAGTGGCAAGTTATTTCAATTTCATGCCCAAAAATCTAAATAGCTGCGGCCGATTGAGGCCATTATGACGCAGAATCTTCAAAAAATTTCAGGCAAAAGTAGTTAGGACAAATGAAGTAATAAAGAAAAACTGGGTTAATATGAAAAAAAAAATCAATTCTGATGTTGTGCAAATTGGATGGCTAAATTTTACTAAATTTAAATGGCTAAACTTAGTTAACTTGTTTCAATTATTACCTTGAAAGGTTTGTGGCAATCTGGTGAAAGGCTGAATTTCAGCCACATTTTATGTGATACAATTTTATAGTGGACACCCTTCAGCAGTTACCTGTATAATAATACTCGGAATTACTTTATTATATAAACTTGTTTAGCATCAACCGGGAAAATCATAACCCACGTTGACGAATCAACTCAGCTGTCACTTTTACAAAGAATAAAAAAATGTAAGACAACTAAAGAAAACGGGTGTTTAATTTTTATGAGATACAAATGTTGAATTCAAATGTCTTCTATGGAAAAATTACCATCAAGGTTGCTTTGAAAATCATATTCGATTATAGGAATTCCTTCAAAAGGTTGCAAAGAAAATACATTATGAATAAAATAATCTTTTGAAATGTCCCGATTTAAACAAAAAAGCTTTGGAAACTGTTGAATTACAGTTTTCGGAGAATCAAATCACGCTAAATCAGAACGTTTTTGGTGGTGGTGGTGGCATCGTGTGCGAAGCTCAAATGATCTATAATTACAAAAATTACTTTTAATAGATGGATAGTTCATAAATAGCCATAATAAACAATAACTTTTGAACCAGAATACATTTGTGAATGACCTGGAAATCTCCAAAATTACCAAAATGATAAAAAAAGCTTTTAATGTGAAAATGTTTTTAGCATTGAAAGTTTTGATAATAAAGCCAACCAATCAATCATATTTTTAACTTTTTTTTAAAGGTTTTTGAATCAGTAGAAAAGAAAAGTCTTTTCAAGTTACCGAAACTTCAGCTACACTATTATTTTGAAAAGCTACATGGATATTCGTCTTTCTAATGAAACACATACATCGCTATATTAATCTCAACACTTTGCAATTCATCCTACTTGAAATAAAACGATATACACGTGACAGGATTAGTTAGTATTGTTTGTTGTAGTTATTTAACGTAAGCAAACATTATTAGAAAACGAAACCGATCTTTCAACTGCCCAATTGTTTGATTCATCGTAGGATGAATATAGGAACAATGAGATTAATATGGGGGCAGTTTCCCTAAAATGTCCCACTTTCCGACGACCGGTTGATATGATAACCTCAACTATCCCAAATATCCCAGCTGTTGTTGTTTCGAAATGATAATAAGCAAAACGAAGTGATTAGTCGACATTGTACATATTTCCGCACTACCAGGATTGGCTACTGATTGATCAACCGCAACATACGCTGAGCTGCTGAGATATGTACTGCTACCTAACAGCATAACTGCATGCATATGAGGGATGATTATGAAGAAAGTGCACCAATTACCGTCTGCCGCCCTAGCCTTAGCACCCAGAGCAGCCGACGCAAGACGCCGGGCGTCGGTCGGTTGTGTAGATTGTTACACTCTGCGAGTGAAGCCATCAGCACCAGCATCCCATCTCGGGTTGGTAGCTAATTATACGGTACCTGTGTCGTTTTTGTGTGCAATTGGTGACAACGAGATGCAAATAGTTTCGCAAATGGACGGTTGGTTGTGAGATGAGGGATCGGGGAGGAGGGGTGATATCACGCATAATTTGATGTTTGTTTACGATCTAGCGCGATCGGTGGCTTTCCTAGAAGAAAGAAACACGCCTCCTCATTGCAGCTTTCAGAGGGGCCCATCCAAAGGGGTGTAAAATACGGTTGCAGTGACGCCTGACGGCTGACAGATACCAGAAGTATGTTTGGTACACGACACGACGCCCGACGGATGATGACGGATGATATAAGAGAGTTGGCGAAAAATTAGATGCAATATTTTTATACCGCTGCGGGCGTTATAAATAGCCTTATCTTTTCGCTCATTTGGTTAGGAGGGGAGGAGGGAGGGAAAGGGGTGGAGACATGAGATAGGTGTTGTTTTTGTGCAATTGCCAGCTAATTGTGGAGCGTTTTTATATGTAATTCTTGCGTTTAATGCTGGAAATTGGTCGTACAATTAGTGTTGCTAGATAGCGTAAAGTATTGGGAAATACCATGCTCGAAAAGAGGACACGATTAGACCGGCACTGTTGGACAAGCTTCAGTGAAATTGATAGTTGAACTGTGGGTAAAATGAACAGAATTTCAATTTAAGAGAATAATGCTCATAACCCTTACAAATTTTAGCACTACTCATTAGACTAGGTAATTTGGCCCGTTTGGACCATCCTACATTGGATCGATCTGGGATCGGAGAAAATCATATTTTTGCATCAAATTTTTAATTTATAATTTCATCGGTTGTAGTAAAGTGACTTAAAGTATAATCAAGATTGAGATTCAAAAACATCAGGAATTTGCTGAAAGTGATGGGGCAGAATCCTTTTGGAAAACCAATTTCCAAAAATAGATGAAGCATGTTCCATCAAATGTCCTTCCAAAACATTGTTGAGGTAGTAATTGGCATTCATTTTAACACCCTTTTCTATAAAAAGTAGAGGAAGTCGACTTTCCGAGGATATTACTCCCCAAACCATCACGAATGTGTGATTTTGAAATCTTAAAACTGCTCGAACTGATGGAGGGAACTCTTGAAAAGATGCTGCATAAAATCTACCATTCTGAGGATTTAAACTTTGTTGTAAAACGGAATTTTTCTCATTTGAAAAAAGAATCAACGAATCATCTTGTCGGCGAAGAAGTTGCATGCGTCCAATAACCCTTTCTTTTTGTTTGCTTCTGTACTCTGTGTATCAGAGCATACCTCGATCTCCATTTTTCTTTAAGTACATTGACCATTTTATTCGCTGATCGGTAAAGATTTAGACGAAATTGCTTCACGTGCCGTTTTCACTAACTTTGGAGTTGAATCACTGCGAGGACGACCAGGGCCACTCACAAAGTGTTGTGGTGATTTTTTATTGAGAAAACAAAATAAAATTAAAGTAACGCTTGAGAGCCAATTTGAACCGATTTTAACCAACAGTAAGGATGCTGTTGAGGTCACTCACAAAGTGTGTTGAAGGTTTTTCATTGAGAAAACAAGGTAAATTTAAAGTAACGCTTGATAGCTAATTTCACCCCATTCAAACTAACAGTAAGGATGCTATTGGAGCCACTCACAAAGTGTGATGGTGGTTTTCATTGAGAAAACAAGGTACATTTAAAGAAACGCTTGAGAGCCGCTTCTGTCCCATTTAAACCAATAGTTAGGATGCTGTTGGTTTCACTCACAAAGTGTGTTAGTGGCTTTTCATTGGAAAACACTTTCAATTTATATGACTACATTCTACAAGTTCTATTTTACTACTGAAAGAATGTCCGCAACAAGCAAGTTGATCGTTTTTAAGAGCAATCTGTTCTAATTGCCAAAATTATGATTGATAGATTTGGTGAAATTAGAGTCTCTAGAAGCATTTCGAGGCTTCTGGTAATATTGTGTTTCTATTGATTTCCAAGCCCATCTGTTTGTTTAATCCTTATTTGAGAGACTTTCAGCCGTTGGCTGGTTCGTCTCTTGTCCCAAGCCCATCTGTTTTAAACCAACCGGGAGAGAGTTTGTCCTAAACCCAATGATTTGATTATCTGCAATCCGCCAATCAATGCAGACGTCTTACAAATTTTGCAGATCAATGGGCACTCGGTGGTTAACCATCCTAGCAACATGAGGAGCATAAGACCGGAAGATAAGGTGAGCTAACGCCTTCGGCATATCCCTTATGCAGGAATAACATAATAAGACATAAACTATAGTTTATAAAATAAAATCCCTTTAAAGGTTCAAAATACTGTGCTAATATACCGTGCTTGTGCTATTCGTAACTACGCAACGGTACAGCAAAAATGGTCATAACAATTTAAAAAATGTAGGAAAAGCCACGTTTCTTCAAAAAGTATTGAAAAATAAATGTGAAGTAATCAAAAATGTTCGCATAAGATTTATATGGTCTAAAATATAAATTTGGTCACCACTGGATAGGTGCCATCTTTTGGCAACAAGTCCAAAAAAATCATGTTGCCAAAATCGAACCGTGCCAAAAGTGAACAAACATTTTTACAGTACCTTGGGTAAGGAAATTTCTTTTTATGTCATAGAAGGATAATTAATTTTAACGAACAGTTTTATTTAAAATTAGTAAACTCGTTCGGCAGATATGGTCGGAAGATGTTCCGAAAAACACAAATTCCAGGATGTAGGTTGTATTTCTGGGCAAAATTTAACCGGATTGCATAGAACCGGTAAATGAAATGAAAGAGACTGAATATTCTTTTTTACTAACACAGGCAAGATTTTTATTTCATACATGTGTCGTTTTTTTTTTTTTTTTGTATGGATTATCGAGATTTTCAGCCTCGGGCTGGTTCATCTCCCGTCGTAGTCACTCAAATACCTCTTTTTGGGTATTTTCGTAACTTGTCCGGGGGTGAGATTCGAACTCGTGACTTTGGCGCGAGAGGTATGGATGTTAACCACTACGCCGGGGTCGCCCCCAAGCACATGTGTCGTGGATTTAATATGATGGAACAAGAATTGGGTTATCTTGCAATGAGCGATTCTTAAACGCTCTTAGCCCTTCCAATGTGCATGTGATGTGATAGCCCGGAGCAGAGCAGGTAAATGTCGTTTTCAATGAAACATTACCTACAATTTTAACCGAACTACGTCTGAAAATCTTATCGTGTGAGAAAACGATGGTACAGATTTTCTTCTAAATCTCATCGATTTTGATTTGTCATGATAGCTTGTGACAGTGTTTTGGTCATCGCTTTAACCAGCACATTTATTGATATTGTTGTTAGTTTCATCACAAAGCTTCAAATAAAATTTACACTCCTTCGATAATAATGCTTGGCTAATTTGAACAAAATCGTATGAGAAAAAATCTCATAACTCTATGATGGTGTGAAAATGACAAGAAAGTCCATGATATTTCGTTTCATCTCATGAAAGTGAGATGGCCTGTATGGCCGTGAGTTTTACCAGCTCTAACCCGGAGAAAGCAGCTGAGGATGTGGGATATCAAGGTTCCTAGTTCAATTCTCGGTGGATGACTAAATTTATTTTTTGTTAAATTTTACAAACGTACGTGTTCAATAAGTTTGGATACACTTTCGAAACATGTCCAGAAAATGAGAATACCCTATATTTGATTGAAAGTACTGGTCATAAAGAAGGACTACAGTATATCTCTTGGAAGGGGCCCCCCTTTGAATTTCTTCACCAACTTCAATAGTTTTTCGAACGCTTCACAAACGGCACGCACGTACTTCATGGGGATTTCATCCCAGAATTTCAGGATGACTATTTTGAGCTGGTCCAATTTGCTCATTTCGTAATCATTCAGGTTTGACATCATGTAAGCCTAAACCACATTCGCTGTATGGACGGACGGACCGTCCTGTTGGAACACATAGTGGATCAACTCCCTAGAGGTGTCGTAGATTTGTCCTTCTCCAAAACCCTCGTTTTTTAGAATGCCGTTTTGATTTTTTACGCTTTTCTCGATGAATACCAAGGGAAGCTCTCCTCGCTGGCAAACTGCCCACAATCTGAGTAAAGTCTAACATCTTAAAGATAGCAATTCGAAAACTTATTTTGATATCAACATCAAATCAAAATCAAAATTTAATTTCACTTCACAATTGTCAAATATGATATCAAATTTAGTTTTCATCTTACTGTAATCTTGCGTTCTCTTTTCTTTGAGAAAGGTAGCTTTCATTGTCTTGACAGATTATCACGTGGAATACTCATTTTGCCATCAACAGGAAAAAATGTACATCATATTGACTTTTCAATTCGCTCTCACTGATAGGAGGATCAGTTTTAAATTTGATGTCACAGAAATAAATGTTTGCTATTAATTATGATCTTTTAATCGTTAAAATGACCAAAACGACAGCAACCTGAGTGATCATTATCGGCATTTTTACAACATCATGTTTAGTTTTCAATTTGATCTCAAACTCTTCTCGGGAAACCATCACTGACGCAGCCCTTTGGAGCGAAGGAATGTTGATTTGGAAGTTGAAATATTTACCCTCTTTGTCACCCAGCACAAACAGTTTCTCGTCCGAAAAAATGAAAAAAAAAAAAATATAGTAAATATCAACTTGGCTCTAGCGAACCTCTTTTTGGTGGTTACTCCCTAAACACCATGGACTTTACATTTTTTGTAAGCCCTACATCCAAGGTGCTTGCTGAGAATGCTGTGGAAACGTCGAGATTGCTTGCTAACCATCTTCCGTACTGAGCGGTTCTTTATGCGCCGGATCCGCTCTCTCCCAATCTTGATGATTCATTGCGTCCTTGCCGAACGTTGCTAAACGAATCTCACACGGTCTGCGATCGAAGAGGTCTACTTGTATCTCTTGATGGTCGTATACACAAACTTCAGCTTATTCCCAAGAGATTTCAGACGTCTGAACAAGTCGCCTGGCCGGTCACTGTTCAAAAAACAGTTCACGACGACTGACACTAATACTTGTACAGAATATGAACATGGTGCATATCTACACAATCATGAAAAATTGTATTCGTACTTATTGAACACCGTATAAACCAAATCACGTTTCTCATTTTTCTTACATTGGACCGTAGAAATCATTGTTGATCAATTCACATGCATAAACATTTTAAATTGCTTTGATTTCGTTTGCATGTGTTATCTTTTCATGCAATGTTCAAAGTACAGTTTTTAAAATTTTGAGTATTTGTGAATTTTTTACGAATTTTTTACTCTTTTTTCTGCAATATGATTACTTTTTGCCCAAAACGAAAAATGTGATTCGAATCAGGTCGATAAGTTGTTCCGTTCTGGAGTTATCGCCGAAAACGAACCGCGTAAAAAAACGTGTAAAAAAAAGATCTAAGTGTAATAGAATGTCTCATCTGCCAGTTGAATAGTTTTGAAATCAGTCATCTTGTTTTTAAAAAAAACCGTTCGATTTTGACTCATGTTCATTTTACCCCTAGTTTCCCTACTAAAATGAGGCGCTAACATCAACCCACGGCTGGTACGTTTTGAATCCTGAGATGATTACAGTTGTTTACGACTGTACCCAATATTGTTTTTATTAATAATGGTTTGAATCACGCGGTGTATTGCATTCGCAAACTAATGCTTTTATCACGACCCAACTTCACAACAAACCCTATGTGAGTCTACAAAACTTTCCACAATTCCCACAACATGGCGGACTCAGTAGATTGACATTAGAATACGCTAGATCCCTTGTTTCGCTTCCCGTAATTAGATTTTCGTGACGGGCACATCCCACACTCCGAGAGTGTCAGCATGATATACTCACTTCCATCGGCTAAAGTCATACTGTCTAAATCAATAAATCTCGCCGCTTCCCGTCGTAGCCATACCTGGGAACGACGTGCTCTCGAAATGTAAACAGTCAATTGTCTTCTCGCCAGCTATTAAAAATCATCCCTTCAGCGAATAGTTTGCCTTGGCTGGAGGTCTTTTATTTATTCGTAAGCGCATCACGTCAGTAATAATCTATCACAACTGCCCCGTAAAGTGTTTGCAGCTCATTTCAACTGTCGCCACCCGCTGTGAGATGGAAGATTGATGGAGCGGTTGATTAGGGCTGGTAACAACTAGAAACTGAAATATTGGATTGCTACTAACGAAATCGAGCGGTCGAATATTTACGGGAATCACTCCATGCTTCGAGAACGACGCAATCAAGATTCATCCTAACTGCAGTCCGTCCGTCGGCTGCCAACGGAAGAAGCATGTTTGCACAACGTGATAAACTACTTAACCGCTAATTATTTGCGGCTATTTTAAGGGTTCCGGTATCATCTTACGAATCGCTATTCTGCAAGCCTGCATTGTAGGAAGACAATGGGGGGAACAATGGAGAGGTATCTTCTTCGAATTAGAGGCATCTTCAATTGAGATGATTGCCGTGCGCTATTGTTAATTGTTAGATTCTGGCTAATCAGAAAATGGCAAAATTAGTCATGAGGTGTAATTTAGAGCGTTAAGACATTTCCGCGAATGCCATTGAAGGGTGTCCCATATAAAATTGCATCACGGAAAAAAACGCTGTAGAAAATTACCTAGTTTACCGATCCTTTTCAAACTTTCAGACAATAAAATATAACCCATTGGTAAGCTTTTGGCATATTTATTTCATTCAACTTTAATACCATAGCCGTACGCCAGCACCTTACGCTTAACTCCACTCATTAAAGGGCGATACGGTCAAAATTTGGTCAATATCAACTTGACGTATTTCTTTCAATTTTGCATTTAAAAAACCTGAACACCCCTCATTTTGAAGGTGTGTGTGTGTAGAATGTTGCTCCTATTTTGATTTTGGAATTCACTCTTTAGTTGTCAAAATGCCGTCCAAGCAAGAAGAGCAGCGTATCAAAATTTTGCTCGCGCATCGCCAAACTCCGAGCTACTCGCACGCAAAGTTGGCAAAATCGCTAAAAGTTGCCAAATCAACCGTTACAAATGTAATTAAAGTGTTTGGGGAACGTTTGTCGACAGCCAGGAAGTCTGGATCGGGGGGAAATCGAAAACCGGAAGCCGCTGAGACGACAAAGAGAGTTGCCGGTAGTTTCAAGCGAAACCCTATCCTATCTCTCCGAGATGCCGCAAATAAGCTGGGTGTATCGTCTACAACCGTGCATCGAGCCAAAAAACGAGCCGGACTATCGACTTACAAGAAGGTAGTGACTCCAAATCGCGATGATAAACAAAATACGACGGCCAAAGCGCGATCCCGGAGGCTGTACACGACGATGCTGACGAAGTTTGACTGCGTGGTAATGGACGACGAAACCTACGTCAAAGCCGACTACAAGCAGCTTCCGGGACAGGAGTTTTATACGGCAAAAGGAAGGGGAAAGGTAGCAGATATTTTCAAGCACACGAAACTGTCAAAGTTCGCAAAGAAATATCTGGTTTGGCAAGCCATCTGTACCTGTGGCTTGAAAAGCAGCATTTTCATAGCTTCCGGGACTGTCAACCAAGAAATTTACGTGAAAGAGTGTTTGAATAAACGTCTGCTGCCTTTCCTGAAGAAACACGGTTGTTCCGTACTGTTTTGGCCGGATTTGGCATCTTGCCATTACGGTAAAAAGGCCATGGAGTGGTACGCCGCCAACAACGTGCAGGTGGTTCCCAAGGACAAGAACCCTCCCAACACGCCAGAGCTCCGCCCAATTGAGAAATACTGGGCTATTGTCAAGCGGAACCTAAAGAAGACCAAAAAAACTGCTAAGGACGAGCAGCAGTTCAAGGCAAACTGGCTTTCTGCGGCGAAGAAGGTGGACAAGGTGGCTGAACAAAATCTGATGGCAGGGGTCAAGCGTAAGGCCCGGCAATTCGGATTTGGAAAAGCGGAAGCCTAACTGAATATTTTTCCTGAATTTTATACTAATTGAACTTGAAAAAGAAATTTAATTTGATTTTTTAAATAAACGATTTCACCGATTTACACGCGTTTTCCCTTGACCAAATTTTGACCGTATCACCCTTTAGGTTCTGTACAACATCTGGCTGCAACTTCTTCTGTACGGAAATCCACTTTTTCTTCATGTCTTCCGCAGATTTGACCTCCTTGGGATGCTTCCGTAGTGCCTGCTTCAAAATAGCCCAGTATTTTTCGATGGGCTTTAGTTCCGGTGCGTTGGGGGGGTTCATGTCCTTGGGTACGAAAGTGACCCCGTTGGCCTCGTACCACTCCAGTGCAACATTTGAATAGTGGCGTGATGCTAGATTCAAGAACAGAGGAAGCAGACGCTTCTGTAGACATTCATTGAGGTAGATCTCCTCGTTTACAGTCCCGGTAGCCACGAACGGCGTACTCCGTTTATCACATTAGCAGATCGCTTGCCAAATCATGTATTTCTTGGCAAACTTTGAAAGTTTCTGCTTCCTTACTTCCTCCGGAACATCAAACTTGTGCTGGGCAGTGAAGAACAGTAGCCCCGGAAGCTGCCGGAAGTCCGCCTTGACATAAGTCTCATCATCATCTAGGTGTACAGTTTCCGGGCCCGTGACTTTCCCACCGTATTTTGCCGTTCGTCACGATGTTGAGTCTTCTGCTCTTTGTACGTATGCAGTCCCTCCCGGTCCTTGGCTCTCTGAACGAAAGACTTGGACAGATTCAACTTTTTGGCCACATTCCCGACCGAAGCATTGGGATTCCGCTTAAACGCTTTCACGACACACTTGCGATCCTGATCACTAGTAGAACATCCATTCTGACCGCATTTCTCCTTCCGTTCGATGCTCAGAGTTTCGTAGTAACGTTTAATCACACGACTCACCGTTGACTGCACGATTCCGAGTTGTTTTCCGATGTCCCGATGAGAGAGTTGAGGATTATCCAGGCGCTTGCTCAAAATCAATTCGCGACGGTGCTTTTCGCGTGACGCCATTTTTTTTACAATTTTTGAAAAATTTACAGCGATAAAAATAGAACAAAAATAACACTCTAAAATACTTCTACCCAAAGTTTCAAGAGAAAATACCCAATGGGTAATTTTCTACAGCGTTTTTTCCGTGATGCAATTTGATGTGGGACACCCTTCATCCCGAACGGCACATATTCTATTCATTTTTAAATATTAACGGAGTCATGGAACAGGGAAACGAGTTTATCACAATCATTTTTTTTCAACATTCTTCTATTTAAAAATTTAAAAAATATTTAAAAATATCTGCAAAAAGTTACGTTCCCTCTGCAGTTGAAGGTGCGGTTAGAAGTTGTATCGAGCAAACCAATGTGAGTGATAGGAACATTCGGTAGCAAACTAAGCAACTCAGAGGTGCGCAAATTTTCACCTTGCACTTCAGTTACTCTTGCCGGCGCCGATGGTGTAGTGATAAGCGTGACTGCTACTTGACACCCCAGTGGGTCTGGGTTCAATCCCAGTCGACGTCGGTGGTTTTTCTGAGGCGAAAAAATCTGGTCACGTCTTCCTTCGGAAGGGAAGTAAAGCCGTTGGTCCCGGCTCATATTCATAAGTCGATAGGTAGGGTCCAGGTGGTGGAGTCGTCTTTCTGGAGTCGGTGATTGTCACCATGTGAGGAAATAGGCCGACGGAGAATCTAAAAAAAAAACTCAAAATTATTAATTACAGTTACTCAAAATTATTTTCTCAACTGCCCCGAAAAATAAGCTCTTATGTTGCACTCTTTCTCTCTCTCTTTCTCTCTCTCTCTCTCTCTCTCTCCACACACACACACACACACACACACACACACACACACACACACACACACACACACACACACAGATTTGATATTTGTTCCTTCCTGGCTTTGATACTCTTAGCAACGATCTTTCGCCTGCTCTCAACTATTAGTATTCCAGAAGCACTGTCACAGTCATAAATTGAGAGATATTTATGCCAAGTCAAGAAACTTCTCAACCAGCAGATTCCCTCGTCGGGAGAGGAAATCGAATGTGCCCGAAAACGAATCTTACTGAGCCATCTGAGGCCCACAGTTGATATTTGTTCCATATTCTGTTATTCACTTTTGCAACTTGGTTGCCTATTTCAGCTGGAGTTGAGGAATTGATCTCGGGGCAGTGGTCATTCGGGGTAGTAGACATTCAGGGAAATGGGTTATTCCGAATAATGGAATATGGGCTAGTGGTCATTTAGAAGTAATTCCATTGCCATTGTGATTAAGCTGATACACAAGTTAAATTTCTTGTTTTCTCATGGTTTTTTAACATTTCACAAGTCATAAGATACTTTCAGCTATATGATTATTCCTATATATATATATATATTATTCTTGCAAAATCAATTAACAAAAATGGCAAGTTGTAGACTAAATTACAATTTTGGTTTTATAAGGTTTGTGAAGATTATAATCAAAGCTTGTTTACCTTCTATAATAATAGAATAATAATAATTCTATAATAATAGAAATGGTTTTTCCAAAACTGTGTTTGCTAGAATGAAAGATAGTGTTTATTAAGGCGAAGGAATGCATGCTTGGTTCGAGTACTGCTATACCCAAGCCGTTCGCTCAATTTTCAAAACTTCTATTCAATTTTAAAAACCTGCCGTACACTGACGGAACTATCAACACTTTCTCTTCGTATCTTTCATTCTAGCAAACACAGTGTTAGAATAATCATGTTTAAAACACGTTCACTCTTTGCTCATTGCAAAGATATATCGCCGTGGAACTTCGCACTTAAAGCTCGCGAACGAAATACAATCCAAAGTTCATGAAGCCGTAGAGTGAGGATACGTTTCCTTTCTCATCGCGAGAGATCTTTCGTTTCTCAATCTCACAACGTTTCACTCGTATTCGAGATCCAATCCAACAAAATATCCCCTCGGCTTTGTACTTATTCTCTAGCGAGTATGTGTAAGCGATGTTCATGCGAGTTTTGATGTTTGTTTTTATCCCGCTCTTCGATATTTCTACCCAAACATGTGAAAAGGGCCTAAGTGCCAAACTTGAACAATGACTTTAAACGTCGATTGCTCATGGATAAACATGGTAGAAGAAAAAACCAGATGGCGTAGTAACATTACATGGATGTGAAGTGATTCGTGAGAAATCGACGATTTAACTGATTGTTTACGATTGCCTCATTGACCCTTTTTACATGTTTGGGTGGATTTATTTAGCGGTGGTAGATGCGTTTTAGCGACCATGGATTAATAATATTATCGAGCAGTTTTGGGATGGACTCTTCCAGCGATTACAAAATAAAGCAATTAATTCCTAATCTTTCAAACAAAGCAAAAATAGAGGAATAAACTATCTTTATGTCCAGATTCCATTTCTATTAAATGCGCAGTGTGCTTTTCAAGAACGAATGTTGTGTTTGATCTGATTTTTTTTTAAATTGATCTGATTTTTTTTTCGTTTCCTCGCGTCGGTGTCTCGAGCAAAAAGAGTTCGCGATATTTCATTCTCTCATCCCAGGAAAGTTCATTCATGAAACGTTGGCGTGCGAAACTAGCAACGGGAAGTTCCCAAGTGAAAACGTATCACACGATGAATTGATATTTTGGTGAGAATTCCATCACTGAGCAAACATGGTCATGAGCGAACATTTCCTTCTACATCCAAAACATTTTAGGTTTACTCGTTGAAAACAACTCTTTAGTTAGCGGTGCTCAGATGTAAATAAGTTATGTTTTGAAAGTCTCTATAATAAAGAAAAAGAAAAAAAAATATGTTAGGAAAAGGAATAAAAAGCTATGTAAACTAGTAGGGAAGATTTTTGCTATGTTGGATCCCATGAATTAATCTTGTCGCTTAAAATCTCGTCGCTCTAAGGTCTGTATCCGCAATTATCCGGACACCTCAAAACATGAATAAAACATAAATTTCGCATTATATTTCCGTCGAAGTTGTTTATTTCAGATTCATGCGATGTGTTTTAATAATTCGTGAAGACAAAACATAGTTATTCGGTATTTGCATAAAATTTTCGAACTTTGCGCTTAACGCCGTCCATTAGGGTTTGTAGAGACTCTTCAGAAATCGTAGAAGCCGTCTTTGTCCAAATTTGCTGGAAGTGTTTGATGTCTTTGATTCCTTGCTTCTTTCCAGAAAGTTTCCGCTTCACCAGAGCCCAATATCTCTTGATTGGTCGTAGCTCTGGGCCATTTGGCGGGTTTGAGGTTTTTGGTACAATGTTCACTTGATTTGCTTGGTACCACTCCATCACAGTTTTAGCATAGTGGCATGATGCCAAATCGGGCCAGAACAAAGGTTTTTCTTTGTGACTTTTGATCGCTTCTCCAGACACTCTTTCTGATAGATCTCCTTGTTGATTGTGCCTGTAGTGACGAAAGATTTACTCTTTTTGCCACACGTGCAAATTGCTTGCCACACAAGGTATTTTTTGGGAGATTTCGATGCCTTCTTCGTTCTGAAATGCTCAGCTGTAGCATTTCTGTCCATAGCAGAATAAAAAGCCAGCCCTGGAAGCTGCTTGAAATCCTCCAGGACATAAGTTTCATCGAAACATGAAAACTTCATCAAATGTTCGCAGTACAAACGTCGAGCCCGTGATTTTGCTGCCAAGTTCTGTTTGTCGTTGTGATTTGGAACTGTTTTTACTTTATACGACTTAAGTCCCAAACGTTGTTTTGATTTTTGGACAAAACCAGGCGACATCCCTATTTTACGAGCCACCGTTCGAATGGAGAGATTTGGGTTTTTCGTTAATATCCTTTTCACCTTTCGGTCCATGACAGGACCGAATCCAATGTTTTTGTCACTTCTCGGTTTCCTCTCCACCGTCAAACGTTCCGAAAATGATTTGAGCACATCGTGAACAGTGGATTTAGGCAAATCCAATGTTTTTGCAAGTCAGGATTTGCCGTACGCCCGTTCAAAATTCGCTCGCGCACTTGTTTTTCTTTCGTCGCCATCTTGAATGCTAAACATGAAATGTAAACATCAATCATAGTCTTTTTCATCATAGAATCTCAGCTATACCACAGTGAAATTTTTCATTCCTACGTGCAATATTTCAAAAGTTACAATGATTTGAAGGTGTCTGGATTAATGTGGATACAGACCTTATTTCTAGTTCTTAGAGCAACGTGTTTTCAAATGTATTCATATTGATATTTATGTCCCCGGTAAAAACATGTTTGAAAATGTTTTCGTTGCATATTAATTATAAAAAACACATTAGGCTGACAATAGAAAAAAAACAATGAGCCTGTTCTTAATATTCAAGGAAAATCAGGTTTGGCATTTTTTACCCTGAACAATATATAATGGTTTTGTCCAGATGACAAACCAATTTGCGAAAAGGTGGACAGGCTGAGTCATTTAGACTCAGTTGGATTAATTAACCGATAACTTGTTTCATAAGCTGAATTTCAGAATACAATTTATTATGAAATTGTTGCTTTTGACAACATACATCTTTTTCGAATATTGCATTGCCCTAACTGTTATTTCGGAAGTGTTTTGTTCACTTTAAAATTTAACAATGATAAATATTTTGCTTTCAAGCGTTAGATTTTAGACCTTAAACAATACATTATGAGACACATTCATGAAAATGATCCAGTACATAATTTTTATCATACATGACAGTTAGTTAATTAGCTTCTGGAACGAGTTCTCGGCAAATAAATCGTATTGAGTCGAAATGACTATTTCCAACACTGATCGTGATCCTATTGTCATGTTCCTAGTCCATTTAAAAAAAAAAAGATTTTTCGGACAACCCTAACACGAAAATTTTACTACATTTCGAGATTCAATGTATTTTTTCATAAAACTGATAGAATTTTGTGGAGCTGTTTCATGGAATGGTTAGAAGAATTAATATAAGTGAAATTCAAAGGTTGTTCCAGAGAAATTAATAGTTTTCTGTGAAATGTCTCTGAGTGATTATAAGATTTTTGTCATTCACAATTTCCTCAAGTGATGGTTAAAATCTAAAATCTATCGTATTATCTTTGCAGGGCTATCGCCCACCGAGAATTCCGGCAATAACTATCGTCATAAATAGTTTTCAGTTAATAACTGAGGACGTTCTTCAGAACACTCAGTTGTGAGCAAGCAATAAACTAATTGTGAAAGCAATAAGCTTGAAGTGCTAAGGAAGAAAAATATATTGGTTAATTTTCACGCAGTTTATGTTGATCATTTTTGCTGTTAAGAAATGCAAGTTAATTGTAATGCTCAACTAATTTTCACACCTTAAGCCATCGAAAACGTGAACGCAACATTCTCAATACTCATTTCAAAATATATCAGCAGACGCCACCCGCTCGAGTGAAAAACATTTTCATTTTCAGACAATGATGCTAATTTGTTTCCTTTCTTTCTGTCTTCTTCCACAGATGGTACTTCCGAAAGATCAAAAGAATAGAGGCAGAGAAGAAATTGCTGCTGCCGGAAAACGAACACGGTGCATTTTTGATCCGAGACTCGGAAAGCCGCCACAACGATTACTCACTGTCAGGTACGTGTATTATACAATAAGACATTTTTAAGCAATTGCGATTAATTTTTTGTTCATATTCCGGCAACAACAATAACATCAGTTCGCGACGGAGATACGGTGAAACACTACAGAATCCGACAACTTGATGAAGGAGGCTTCTTCATTGCCAGGCGAACCACCTTCCGAACGCTGCAGGAACTGGTCGAACACTACAGTAAGGACTCCGATGGGCTGTGCGTAAATCTCTGCAAACCATGCGTTCAGGTAAGCCTTTATGTGCATTTTGCCGTTTACTCAAACACGCAAAATGAAAACCAGTTGTTCGCTTCGACAGCGGCTATTAGCTCAGTCACTCAAAATAAGTACACGTGTCATTTTTTATGGCTCTATCACACCCGCTGGCAGAGAAATCTATCTCCATGTAATGACATGTGTCAATCGGCAATCAATGATCTCTACTACCTCAGCAACAACTGGTTTACAACTAGATTATCGAATATTTTGTTTCCTTTTCTTTCATCTAGCGCGCTTTGCTTGGTTTCGTTATCTTTTTTTTTTTTCTAAACCGACTATTTATCTCTATCTTTTTATATCACAACTCACATTTTCTGCATAATTTGGTGTGTACATTTTTCTTCTTTTTTCTTTTCTTTTGGTGTTGCATTCTTCTTGTGTATCGCAAACATCTTCTTCTACTACTTCTACTACAACTACTACTACTTCTGCTACTTCATCGATAACAATCAATCTGATCCATTGTCTCGCATCAATCACTGCAACATACAAAAACAAAACAACGAATGTATTTTTGTGTGTGTGTGCACCATTAAATTTGATCCAACATAAAAACAATCTTACATCGAATCACAATCATCAGTCCAGTCGCTACTATCAGATGTTTGAGGTAGGATTCGTCAGTGTTTGTGTCAAGTGTGAACCGTGTAAATAGGTTAAAAAGTCAGTTAGAAGAATCCCTATTTTTTCAGCTCATTTCGTTCATTCTATTTTTCCCTCTTTTGCAAGTGGTAATCTTGTTTGTTCGTAGTATTAGTGTAAATAATTCTGCCACCCTTAGCTTTGTTGTGAGAAGAAAAGAAAAAAAAACATTGAATGGATTATGTTTGTGTCAAATTTAAAATTAAAAACTTCTACTCTGGTTTGGAACTCGTGCTGAATAATATGTCAGTCTTTTTTTGATTTTTTGGGATTTGTATACGATTTGAAGTAGTGACTTTGGCGTGAGGCTATGGATGTTAACCGGAAACCCGTACCCTAGCAGCACACTTATAACAATTCGGTTGAAAAACTTCAATGAGACTCAATTAAGCCACAATCAAGTTGCTGTAACCAATTATGACGGTTTAGTGTTGCTTGGGTAAGATTAAATCAAGACGGGTTCACGCAAGGCTACATAAATAATATTTTCTGAAAATCAACCTGTAATAATTTCGAACGCCCTTTATAACTTTGATAGAGGCGCAGGAAAGAGCTCGGGAAATAAAAACAAGCGATGCGAATTGCCTTTCCGAATTGCTGGCTCATCTTTTACATTTAAAACATGAACATTTGAAGAAAAACAACAAACAAGTAAATCAGTTATTCCAACCTGAATGTGTGTTTCTATGTGTTATGTTTTTGTGATAAGAATAGGCGAGTTCAAGGAAATTTAATCATTAATTTTATTTAAATGTGCAAATTCACCATATTTATGACATAGTAATTTATCAATAAAGACGCAATATTTCTAGAGCCACAAATCAAAAGGACCAAACTCAGAACGTAATCAATAAATTTGATCATCAATTTCTCACTACACACGGCAATATCCTGTGAGCAAACTTTAGATGATATAAAGACAACTTTACTTTAAACTGAAAGCGCAAATAATTTACCTGTTAACATTCAGTTAAATTTGGCTTCATTATATTTTCAATTCAAACACAGCTTAAATCCGTGCCCTCATGATTTATTTACCAAAGTCCGATGCAAATTTTTCATACAATTTGCATACTCTTGCATGGCTTCGTTTATGCCATAAAACGCTTTGTGGACAATTGATTTTTCCTAATCATGCGGATTTCTCAAGATATGATTTGAAAATCTGCAATTGCATTGGTTTTGGCTATAATTTCGTTGACAAATACGCAACTAAAGGGAATGTAAACAATGCAATTCAAAGGAGACTTGTGCACAATTTTGTTAGTATCTGTCATGTTTGCACATGCGTACCCATGTTTGAAAATGTTGCAATAACTATCGACTCGCCCTTTATGCCTTTGAACATAAACATGCTGTACATACCCTTATAAGCATTTTACTTTTGAACCTGTGATAAAACTAGCACTCAATTTGTCTGTGGTATAAGACCTATCGAATTTCTAGTTTTTTTTTCTGTTTAATCTGAAGAATTACATTTACATTTGTGTTATCTTATTTTTTCTTAGGCTTGCACAGGGTTCTTAAATTAGCAAAACTATTCTCAACTTTCCGTAATAAGAGTTAGCAGAGGTACACTGTTAATTGAATGTTTCAGAAGATGCGTAGAAAGATTTCCAATCGATTTTAACGAGGAATGTCTGAGTTACTAACGTTCAAAAGTTGACAATTTTCGTGCGCTCTAAATTTAAGATTTTCCAATTTTTCCCCATATGCTGCCGAAGGATGATATCCAACATCAAAATTCCTGTTTAAACGGCATGCTGTACACGACTGAACATGATAGAGTGAAATGAAGTGAGTGATAATTTTCTAGAGGATCCAAAGACTCGTTCACCTATGAGGACATTTCTCTGCGAACGTGTTTGTTCGGAAAGAAAAGGCACCAATCAATGGATCAATCTTTTTTTTCAGTGGACACCCGTTAGGCTTGTTGTTTGAAATTTAACAGCTGACGAAGGCTAGTTTCTGCTAGGATGTTTGCCGATCCTGTTATGAAATGTCGTGCAGAGCGCCATTTACGCAAGTGAACGATAATCCACTGGAAATTTCATTCCTTCGAAAATCGTGAACATTTCAAAACAATTCCCGAGTACCCATTTAATGATTTAGAATTCTTCATCTTCACTATTCAAGATTCTGTTAAAATTTCGTCTACTTCTTCATATTTTATTTAGCTTACTGAACTATGTTAAAACTCCTTCAACCCTTCTAGGAAAACTCTTGCAAATCTCGGTTGGTGACACTTTCTTAAATGTCTAGTAAAAAAAAACAGCCATTCCTAGGAATTGCGGGTGACCTTCTTAAAATCATAATAAAAAGAAAAATTTAAAATCACGGTGAAAAATCCAGGAATTACATAAACAGTTAGAAACTAAAAATTATTTAGGTACTATTCTTTTTTTTTTTTTAAATAAAGAGTAGCGAATATGCTGATACGCAAAATAAATTACCAACCTCATTTTTTTTTGCATTTCACTCATTTATGGTTCAAATTAAAGTAAACACACTGTAGTCTTTTTTGATATCTGATTTTTATATTGCCTTAACGTTTCACTTATGGAATACTAAAAGAAAAGAGTTTTTCTTGAACAAAAAATTGTTTTGAACAAAAAAAAACGATTCGGATTCCTGAAAAGATAAATTAAAGTAATAGAAAATTATTTTAATGATTTATGTGTCCCCTTCAGAATCTACTACATGCGGTTAGCCAAGCTTTTCATCAGGTACTTTAGGTGCTGTGTACCTAACTCTTCCCAGGTGCGCTCAAGGGCTTCAAAATAGTTTTTCTTTTTATAACATAAATTTTCTATCGAGAATCTCCCACAAATTTTCAATGGGTTTGAGGTCCGGGCTTTGAGGAGGCCATTACAGCGGTTTGATCCGACAAAACCGCAAGAAAGACTTGGTCTTCTTGGCAGTATGCTTCGGTTCGTTGTCCTGCTAAAATACGAACTTCTCCTCAATGCCCGTCTGGTTTAGCTAAACCTCCAGATTTTCCCGTAGTTTGTTGATGTACGAATCTACCGTCATTATCCCGTCGATTTTCACGTAGCTTTCCACTGCACCTCACGATAAACACCCCCAGGCCAACAATTTCTTCATCCATGCTTCACCGTTCCTTGACCAGACATGAACCCGGCGCCTACGGTTAAACAGCTTGAACTTTGATTCGTCCGTCCAGAGAACCGTTTTCCAGAACTCTAGGGGCTTATCAGCATGCCGTCGAAAGCCATCTTAAGCCGTTTGGCTTTGTTTGCCTTGCTTACAAATAGCGCCTCGGGGCAGCTTTGCTTTTCAACCCCTGTGCTACGAGACGGCGACAGACAGTTCTACCGGAAACTGATAACTGAAGGGTTTCCTGGAACTCGCGGACTGTTACCTTCGGTTTCTACCTGGCTTCGCGCATTATCTTGGTGTCCGTTCTCGCATCCGTTTTGCACTTCCTGCCTCTACCAGGGCGATCCACCACTGATCCGAACCTTTTTCAGTTTCTGAAGAATTTTCCCAACAGCTGCCTCGCTACTACTGAACTTCCGAGCAACATCCCGGTGTGGTTCAGCGTTTTGTACAACACGAACCTCCAATTTTCGGATACACAAGGGAACTGCTTTTCCCGTGTCTTCCGATGAAAACTTATCGAAAACATATCGATTTTATAAGTGCGCACTTTTATGTCACTGTTTTTTTTTTTTTTTAATAGAACTCAGTATTCCGTGAGTAAAACATTTACAAACAAATAATATAAAAACTAAGATTGTTCCGGTACGGAGACACAATTTCGGAACATCTATTGAATTGCCAGGAATGGATGTTTACTAGTTTTGGAATCTAACGTCAGAAAAAAAAATCTTCAGACATACCTCCGAAATTTCAAGTTAATTCTTCTCATGACGTGAAATTCTAGAACGGGTTATCTGCATACAGACGTCTCTGTGTATATAAACACAATATATGAATTGCAAAATGTTTGCTAAGAATCGTTTCGATTACATCTGTCGGACATTTATTTGAGTTAATTCTAAAAGGTTTGTACGATTATTTTGCTTTAGTTGTTTAGACTCAACTTTAAATCGTTTGATGAGGAAAAGATAATTCTAGTTATAAAAAAAAAAAAGTTAACATCTAGAAGGTTATAACCGAAGACAACAGTATCAACAGGACTGGCAACATGTTCAGAATCCAAGCGATAACTACAGTAGCGATGCGCTTGAATGAAGGTGGAAGCATCGCATAGAAATGTTAGGCTTTTCACAAACCATTGCATTTACCTTTATGCAGCAGATGATGCAGTTGTGCTAGTCTATTTACTACATTAAACATGTATCCTTTAATTTAATAAAATACAGTCGTCATCAGATGCCCATTTCATGACCTTAAATAAAAGCTGTACAATAACAAGATTGATTAAAAAAAAATTCTTCCATTTAAATTTGTCAACATGTTGATCTAACATTGAGGAGGTTTTGGCACACATTTCGATGTAAATTTCAAGAAACAACTTTCAATCTGGTTGTTAACAAATAACCATGAAATTTAATTCAATTTTAAATGCGGGAAAGCTATGGGCTTATAATGAGACAAATTGAATCGTCAAAATAAAAACCTGCATTTTGTATCCTCTAAATTCTCTGCCTAGAATTAAATGAAATCATTTTTTAAAATAAACTTCTTTCATTTAAAAGCTTGAATAACTTCTTTGCATATCTGTCAGTTCCTCAGCTAAAACCGAAAAATTCAATATGCGAAAAGTTCAATTCGTGCCATCTAAAGGGCTGTAAGCACTTACGATTTAAAGAGCGAGAGCAGAACGAAAACTATTTTTGAAGTCGATATTTCATTGAAAATTGGTCAAATTTGGTATCAAATTTGCTATTTATCTTGATGCATTCTGGCATTTACTTTTCATGAAGGAAAGAAGTTTTATTTTGATTGCCACCAAGAGAAATACTCGGAAAACAATGTACAGCAAATTGACTTTTCGGTTTGCACTCAAAGCACAGAGAACAGACGTTCATCTTCGGTCTGCTACTTGTGTAAAACTTTAAACCGACATTTCAAATGTATGTCGTTATGCTCCTGGTAGGCGGCGCTGCAGTTGTGTGATAACTGTCAGGTAAATGTTTATCAATAAAAATCCAAGCACATAACCTGAAATTTTTTGTTTGTTTTTCTCTGCACTTGCTTTGTAAAGTGGCTGTCCATATTAACTTTTACACACGTTTTTCCAGAAAAGGTATATGGACATCAATGTCTGTTCTCTGTGCTCAAAGGTTCAGTTTTAAATTTGATGTATATATTAACCGTATTAACCAAAACGACAGCAATCAGAGTAATCAGTATCAGCAACATTCAAATTTAGTTTTCAATTTAATTTCAAACTCTGCTCGGAAAAGCTTCATTGGCCTCCAGAATAGTGTCACGACATGGTTGAATCTTGTCATTGCTGTGTGCACGTCTTCAGCGTTTTACATAACCATAACCATCAACTATCCTTGGCTTCTTGTCCATTAATCGGACTATTATCAGCTTAACTGCTTCTCCGTACATGGTCGAAACATTGGTTAGCATTGAGAATAAGCATTCCATTCCGTGAGACAATTATCGGTCGCATTTGTCCGATTCTAATTCACATCAGAGCTAACCGCCTAGTCAACTGCGTAAACGCCCGTCACCCTTTCCAAATTCTGTTCTATAGTGAACACCATCCAAATGTATCGCACGCATCACAATGAGTTTGCTCATACCTTAAAGACACACATTTGACCTTATCAACCATCATCCAGCTCTCTTACCGCTTGTATTGTATGCAGAGGGTTTCGTTCTCTCATTTCCGCACTACCTGCTTCTTGTTGTTAGTTCGATTACCATAAATGTACGTTAGAAACCCACTAACAGATACGAGCCAATCAATAATGCAGCATGTCTTGAAGTGCGTTCGGCGAGTTCCTTCACCTTGCCTTGTCCATCAACAATCGATCCAAAGCGTGTGCCGGCTTCGTTACGTACGCACACACAGACACGTGCTTACTAGTACACGTCCATTACTTCGGCAGTAGAAAAACTGATCTAATGGCTAACATCATCGACTATTACATGTCTCCTAAGCCCGGCGTTCGATTGGATGTTTTGTTTTATAAAAGTACGTGTGCGTTGCGCTGCGTGAACGCACTTTACATTGTCTGGTTTCAGCAATTGCTGGTCCATCATAATCATCGCGACCGCGAAGACAATCTTCAACATCACCATGGTGCGGTCCTGTTGTTTTTGTTTTGGTCGTTGAAAAAGACGCACACCGTGCGTGACCTTGAATTATAGTTGGTAGCAATTGATCGCACATCGAACCTTTTCTTCAATGGTTTGAAATTCTAATAAACGTTACCAGTTAATTTTGACAATGTTAACTCAACTGATTTTTTACGCTATTGGTCTTCGGTATAGAAGAACCGAAACAATTGAACTGTCTCTGATCACGTCTTCCTTCGTAAAAGAAGTAAAGCCGTTGATCCCGGCCCATGTGTTGTTGGGTTCGATATGTAGAGTCCAGGTCGTCTCCCTGGCATGACGAATCAGCCTCAGGCTGAAAGTAACGTTAATATAAAACAACAACAATATCGTTATCAAAGTGTGACACATACTCTAAAGTACTTTTTCAACAACATTATCTCCTCGAATAATTGGACGTCAAACTCCTCCCACACATGGTCAAAGGATCAGTTCGGCCAGTTCGTTGTTTCTATTTTGTCCAATATGTTGTTGCTTGTTTCTAATTGAGGTAACTTATTCCACGAAGCGCGATGTGAGCCAAATGAGGGCCTTTTTGCAATACAAGATTGGCTTCCGCATTATATATCGATCGTATATCAACTTAACATTTTTTTAAATGCCTCAGTCGTTCTTCTCTTAACAAGTTTATTTATTTTTACAGGCTCAATCAAATCGGCTTTACAGAGTCAAGCTTTCGTTTTTGATATGCTCAAAAAATCTTAGGACTCAGGAATTAAGTTATAAGGTTGAAACCGATTACACGTGGTCGGAAATGTTAAATTTCAAGACACTCACTTGAGAGTAGTCAGTATACCAATTTATAATCGTTAACCAGCATTGATTATCCCATGTGATAGGGAGAACCGTGGCATAGCGATCAACGGTACTTCGATTCGGTCTAAAACCGATATGATTCTTCCGGTTGAGTTTTAATAGGCGAGCCATGAAGTGTTTCCTCATACATAGCTTGATACTATACTACAAAATTTCGTGACGCAGAGTGTTTTAATCCTCCAACAACAACAAAAATACATAGCTTGAACATTTTGTTTTCAGTGTATTTATGTACTGATAGGGACGTGATTTTCTTTCCCTAATCAGTCCCAAAGTGATGTCCAATGAATAAGGGGGTAATCAGCTATCTGCATTCACCGAGATGACTTGAAGATAGGCTAGAAGCTCACGTTGTCCCTGAGATTCTCTGGAACGAAACTAAAGACAGAAATGCTCCCGACTTTTGAATAGAACAGACTTGAAAGTATTAATCTGCAACCAGAGCTCTAGTAATCCCAGTGTGACACATGGAGTTGAGTTGAGTAATTCTCGAAATATTTCAAATGATTCCAGCTGCACACTGAACTCCCTTCATAATTTTAGCTTTAAAAACTCATTAGTTTCCATGAGCTCCTACGGACGGGTACCGATTTTGCGCATATATAATTTTGGCATATGTGTAAAATTAAAACGGTAATTTTGAACAAACTTTTACCATATATCCGTTACCAGATGACAGATTTCAAAACAGTTCATAAAAATATCTTGGAAATATAATGCCCTTCATTTGGTAGTTAAACTGGTTAAGCTTGTAGAAGTACAACATACACAGAATATTTACAATGTTACAAAGTCTTGTAATATTTGATCGAAACGTTAAGTACATAATAAATAAACAAAAATAAACCGGAATGCATTGTGCGTGGTCCAACATTATTATAATTGTTTATTCGGGTCGGTTCCTAAAATGTTTTTATATTTCACTTAAATAAACCGTTAAACTTGTGACTGATCCTAACAGCAAGCTTACTGTTGGATTAAATTGGTTCGCAAACTTGTTTTTTCGCATATATATTTATGAATTCTACTTAAATAAACCACACACTCTTCTTCGTGGGCACATCAGCGTCCTTGGTTTTGGTTTCAAGTGGTTTCTGGGATAAAACCCACACATTTTTGTTTGGCATCATCCTTGCCATTCTTTTAAAAAGTTCTCCAAATCTAAATTTTGAAATGTTTTTGTCTCCAGTCTCGCGACCGTCCTACACTTTCTAATTCTTGTTCCACTTGGTCTAACTACCTAGCTCGCAGAGCTTCCTTGCGTCTTGTACTTACCGCATTCTAGGCAAACACCATTTTTGCGGGGTTGTTGTCCGACATTCTTACTACGTGTCCCACCCATTGCATCCTTCCAGTTTTACCGACTTTCTGGATACTTCGTTTCCGCATAGCGTTTTGTCAGCTCATGATTGATTCTTCTCTCTAATACGCCGTTTTCACATATACCGCTAAAGATGGTCCTAAGCACACGTCGTTCGAAAACTCCAAGTACTTTCAGGCCCTCCTCGGGCATTGTACATGTTTCGTGCCCATAGTGAACTACCGGTCTTATATGCTTCTTGTACATGGTACACTTATTTAGTATGGGGGTGAAATTTACCAAACCTCAGGGTCTTGTTGAGTCCATAGTAATCACGACTTCCGCCTATTATGCGTCTCCGAATTCCTCTGCTGCAGTTTGTTATCCGACGTCACCAATTATCCAAGGTATACAAACTTTTCTATCACCTCGACCTCATCTCCGTCGATAATTACACTTCTCCCTGTGCGATAAAGTCGCAATAGGTTCCTCCTGCCAGCAAATGTTGAGTCATCGACGTAGTCACCCATAATCCAACCTTTTCTTTTTCACGTTTCAGCCTGGTGTACTGTTCAGTAACCGCCTGAAACGTTCTTCCGACAATGTCCACGTCGTCAGCGAAGCAAATTAACTGACTGGATTTATTGAAAAACGAATGTTAAAGCCACGTTTCATAACACCTTCTAGCGCAATGTTGAACAAGAGGCAGGAAAGACCATCGCCTTGCCGACGTACTTTGAGTGTTTAAAACAACTCTGATATCGCTTGCTCGCAAAATCGCTTGGTAGTTTCCACATTCCTCCTTGTCACCCTTCTTGTATATTGGGTCTTTTTCTACTTCCCCGGTAACTGTTCTGTATCCCAGATCCTGACTCAGTCGGTGCGAACAATTTGCCAACTTATCCGGCCTGTATTAAAATTTGAATTTTGCATTGGTTAAATTGTTCTGTGGAATTTTTGACGTAAGACTACGTCTTTGTTTTCTATACTGGGGTACAAAAAAAAACCAATGGCGACCGTCACGAAAAGCGGTTTTCAAAATATTTGCCCAATCGATCGAAAATAAACGCGTCGATTCCAAAATTGAAAACTATTGATTTTCAACATTAAACTATTGAAAATACATGCGGTGATGTCTCATAATTTTGTTTGGCCCTGTAAATTTACAAAATACCAAGTATTTTCCTACCACAGACTTTAAATGTAAGTAAGGGAGATCTCATATGCAGCAGTGAACGGTACAAAAGGGGTATACCGTCACAAAATGCTTCATTCGCTCGGCAGCCTTGGAGCTGTTCAGAGCGGCAATGAGCTAATATTGAATAGGCAGCTGGTGGTGACAAGTACCCAGGAGGGTGCTCCGGCGAGCAACTATTGGCCAGGTAGCGGATGGCTCTAGCGCCTTTGGCTAGGCACCCGTTGCTAGGCACCCGTTGCTAGGCAGCCATTGGTTATGCAGTCGGTTAACCAAGCCAGTGGTGAGCTTGTAGCCAGCCGGTTGGCGCAACCACGAGTGAAATAAGTATGATCTAGTTGGCAGCCATCTTTCGGTAAGGCGGTTGAGTGGTATGAACGGTATAAGCCAGTCACCATCATCATCACTAATGTGTGTAGAAAATGCAATAACTAGCTACATTAGCATGACCAGTTCCTATTAAATAGTAAATAATTGATTTTAATTATCTGCTAACAATTGTTGCAAATATGACGCTAGTATTGCCGGCTAATGAATTGTCGCACAGTATTAGCAAAGATGTGAATGGGCCATTCGACAGGTTCAAAGAAGATCGATCAAACATGGACCATTTGAAATTCCTCCTTTTTAGGACGACCAATTTGATTTTCCCAGCAAGAGTTGATTAGAATACAGCTAATATACCGTTCTAAATTCTTGCCGGTGGCTAAAACAGTGTCCGCTTTCTCTTCGCTGCATACCTTAAATCTTTTGTACAATTACAAACACGGCTTGCAAATTTAAACAGTCTCTATATTATTCCGAAGCGCAAATATAAAGCAAGCTTATGCCAAGAGGAGCATGCCAAATAGAAATTTTACATATGGCGACCGTCACGAAATATTGAAACAAATGATTATAACATTCATTATACATTGCAACGTAGTCCTACGTCACCTTTGCGTACAACCTCATTGGGTTGTCCTTTATAGTTTTTAATTCAACTTCCATAAACCACACACACTTGTGGCTTCAAAAGCCTCGCTACTCCTCATTTAAATAGGTTCAAAGAATTATAATAATCTATTTGTGTATCTCCGGACTGCCGGCTGCATAGAGAATAAACCGAAAATATTGCTTAACACTCCACTCATTGTTAACGTCACTTGGACTTAACGTACTGTTTACCAAAGCCTCATTACATATATCTGTCAGAGGATTCCACGCCTTTTTTTTCATAACGAATTCCCATCCATTCTGCATTCGGGCACAACCGGCGCGGGTATTTTTCAATATATGTGCACCATTTTTTACACATTAAGGATGCATGAGGATGCATGTCAGTCCTTAACGTCATCTTTAGGTCCTTTATGTATTTACAGCAGATCTTGCAATACCGGAGTAGCAATCGTGGGCATAAAAAGTGGTCAGCTTATGTACGTTACTATCTCAGCCATTCATTGTTAGATTCTCGAAAATGTCCACATCAGTTGATTGTAAACATTTCTTGCATAATTCGAAAATGTCAGCATTCAGTAAGAGTATGGGAAATCTGCAAGAGAGAGAAGAGAGAAAGTGTGATGGGATGAGTGTGTGTGTGTGTGAAGGGTGGGGGGATCTCTCTAGGAAATAAAAAATGGAGCTGGAGTTTGAACTTGGTTGGATATCTCAAGTAACATTGTAAAATCCATCCAGCTTTATTAAGTTTTATGAAAGCCACTAGAAATCAATTTGGTTTTATTATGGCACCCAGTGGTGCCAATAGGTATCATATTTTAGTCAAGTTTGTGAGAACCTACACAGCTTGTTCACAACAATCTTAAAACCTTGTTTTCTCAAATTCCTTTTACTCCTATCAAAGGTTTTATTTCGACTTTATGAACTCGTTAAATGCTGTTTTGAAATGCCGTTTTAGGACTCATTCAAATTATCTTAGTCAGTTGAAAAAGCGTTTTAAAACCATTTTGCATCCAGTAAATGCATTAAACGGCAAATTGTTTTTATAGTAATCATTGCTTTGATAAATTGTGTTTTTTTGGAAAATCTGTGATTTTTTCCAATTGCCATATTGAAGTATAAGAAATAATTGAAATGTGGAAAAAGAAATGCACCAGATTTCAAATGTAATGCAAATGAACTGTAGATCGGAGATCAATTTCGGCATTCTTTTAGATAACCTTATTACATAAATTTTCAGGAAATCCATGATAAATTTATCGAATATAATTTCCGAGGTGCATCAATTTTCGGATCTTATCGTGCCAACATTAACCATAAAATTAAATGCGGATATGATTTGGAGCATGATACGCTGTCAAAAAACTCAATTTGGTTTGGATATTTTGCTATCTAACTAAATTTCCTCTAACACTAGAACTTTTTTCATAGATATTATTTACTGCTAAATTAATCAGAGAATGAAAAAGCAGAGAATCGAACAAAGCAGGACAACAAAAAGCAATAACGGTATGACAGTCAAGTTTGAAAGCTGTGGTCATTTGGCCGTATGCTGGTTTTTATGACAGCCAATAGGTTTTATGAAGGTTCTCATGTGGTCATAACGTCTTTCACTAAACATTTTCAAAATATTCATGGTCTTATTTAGGTTTTATTAACTTTTTTTCACAATCGTCTATAAAATGGGCCGCTTTGTACAAATTTCGGCTTTAAAGAAGCATAGAGGAGGTGTTGGTAGACAAAATAGCTTTGAAGTTAGTTTTATCAACAAAGCCGGGAGGAGTGCTATTCTGCTGGAATCAAACTAAAATTGCTACCGTTTTCATATTGAGTGGTCTAATAAGGGTCGATTGTCCATTCTGTATCGTAAATAAATAAATAGTAGCTCTACGTTGACAGTTCGTGTAACCCTATAGCGCTGTCTCTTCTAGGTTTTATATTAGAAAAAGTACCTTTCCTCCTGAACCCATCGACACATGGGGAAGAACCAGCGGCTTTGCTTCCCTTCCGAAGGGTATGTTTTTTAAATCAGCTGGCACTTCGTAGTTCTCTGTTGAAAATTCCTGAATTCAAGTTATCTTTTAGCTACTGTCAACATATCAGCAAAATTGATCAACAAACAACTGTTAGAAATTGTACCTTTTTTGTATGGAAAACGACGTTCATACGTCGGAATATCCCAAAATGACAATAATTGTAAATTCATATTTTCATCCATTGGAAGCTGAATTGAAGGTGTCAATCAAAAATGGCTATTTAACATGATGATGACTGTATAGTGTAGACGAAGATTTCATGAAAACAACGTGTTTTTCTCAATGTCCAAACTTTCGGCTAAGCAGTCTTATATCCTTCACTCTTTAAATAACTTGCCCTACTCGTGTGTGCTTGTAATAGTTTGAAAAAGTGAACCAGTTTTTAATTTTTATTTTTTTTAAAGTGATCAAGTTTAAATTTTTCTAGTTTTCCAGTCTTATATAATTGGAACAACTGTTTCAAACTTAGCCTGTTTAGCCGAAAATCTGCTTATCATTTTTATAGTCGAAACAAGATATATAATTTTCGTAAACTATACAAAATATTCGTAAAGCTCGTCATCTGCGTGTGCAATGTCTGTGATATACAGGTAACAAATCAATTGCGGAAATCTACGGCATTATTAGACAGAAAAACTGAATTATGGAGAGTGTGAGCTGTTTAGTGGAATACCTGTAACTAGAAAATAAGAAGAATGATTAGTAATCTCCAATTCCAACTACTTTTATTGCTTATCTTGACAGATACGCGTATTTCGTCTACAATGTGCAGACTTCTTCAGTGTCGTGTACTAATAGTCGAGTATTAGTAAACGACACTGAAGAAGTCTGCACATTGTAGACGAAATACGCGTATCTGTCAAGATAAGCAATAAAGGTAGTTGGAATTAAATGGAAATTACTAATCATTCTTCTTATTTTCCAGAAAAACTGTTTATGCACAGACAAAAAGACATCAAATCTTCGAACATTTGTTTAATCTACAATTTAAATGTTTGTTAGTAGGCTGTACTGCCATCTACAGCGCACATGTTGTTTTGTTTTGATTTTACGTTTGAACACTACCGCCATCTGTTCACTTTATCGCCCTACGCAATGTGCTCAACAGATGGCGGTAGTGTTTTTGAAACGATATTTTACACTGCAAAATGATTAATGTTGTATGCGCACATAAACATGTGCGGTTTATGTATTAATATTCTCACTACGTATTTGTGAAATTAATTTGCTGGCATTCAACGAGCTTAGTGTCGTGTACGTGCTAACGGAGATGTTTATATTTTATTTTTCATTATTAATATTATTATATGATTTTATCTTCGATTAGTCTCTCTTGCATAGCTTAAGCTTCAAATAACTCAATAAATTCAGAATGAACAACAATTCCGTATAATCCACGACTCTTTTCTTGTTCATTCTGAATTGAATTTCCAGCGTGGAAATCAACATTTTTCGATCCTTGCATATCGTTTCGAGAAGATTCTAAACAACCGCTAGAGGTTTGAACAAGTTTCATCCGATCTCTCCCACTGTGCACTAGCTAGCTTTGAATTGTGCAGCTTCGCCTCAAACAATACATCTGCATTCATTCGTGGGCATCCTCACAAGAGCACGCCTTCGTTCAAAACTGACCGGCGTGAAGAGCGGACTAATTAAACATTCTAGCAGCGCCGATCGCGAACGGGCAAACGATTGAGCTTGAGCACGAACACGCACCCTGCCGCGAGCTCCAGAAGAAGCAAACAGTCACAAAACAGCAGAACAAAAAGAAAATTGATTCCTTACCGGAGGAGACTCTTCCTAAAGTCGTAAATTAACTATGCGAACCTCGATATGTGGTACGGCACACGGTGGAGAATGCAATCTTGATTCTTGTCGAACATCTACCATAAGGGTGGTGGTAGGAAACCGTTGTTTCATCCAAGGTCTCCATTCGATTGATACAACCGAGCCTCTCTAGATTGCTGCTCTGCTGTGCTAGGGCTGGACAGTGCGTGTCTTATGTCCAAGATGTCAAGGAAGTGGATGTCCGTTTCAGCGGCGAAATATTATGCACTCTGGCAGAATTATGTGATGCCTGTGCCTTCGGTTGGCTGCCAGTTGCAGCAGGAATGCAAAAGCAGTTTAACCAGAACGAGCGCTGTTGGAAGGTGTGGCGATTCCGAACCAACTGAATTCAAGAGGCCGGT
The DNA here is from genome assembly GCA_024533555.2 of Aedes koreicus. Classification (NCBI taxonomy): domain Eukaryota; kingdom Metazoa; phylum Arthropoda; class Insecta; order Diptera; family Culicidae; genus Aedes; species Aedes koreicus. The sequence goes on from JAHHFK020002302.1 coordinate 569,628, forward strand.
TTCTGGTGGCTGCTTAAGGCTAATCAATCGGTTTTCAATTTTCATTTTTGTTTTTAGCTCGGGTACGGATTTGGATCAGAATGTATGAGAGTAGATCATAATCTATTCTTATTAGAAAGATTGAATGAGGACATGACTCATCTCAAGTGGTTTCTCAGCATTTCAAATGACTGTCGACTATAAAACTTCTAAGGATTTCAAAAACATAGATGATTTCCATCGACTTAACCTAGCCAATAATTTGCAATCTATTCCGGCTTTTGTTCAAACCGCAGCAGATGGCCATATCAATTCGTCACGTTGTTCAAGAACCCATCCAGCCAATTAAAAAACATCAGTTGCAAAATATATTCCAGTGGCGCAATTGATTTTGCGTGTTCCGGATTCCCGTCAGATACCTGCCACCATTCGACCGTTAACAGCTTCTTTCTCAACTGAAGATGTGTTGTTATTCTCTTTCTTACAACCCCCGACCCTCGCCACTACTCATTGGACTGAGCGGGCGGCGTCAATGCGATATTGATTGGTAAATTGCTGTTGTTCAAGTTCATCATCGACGTTTTCTCCGAATGCGGATCCCTCATCTCACATCTTCTTCTGGCGAATTCTTCAAGGTCGAACTTGTTTGCTTGCTTCTCGATTCGATTCGAACACTGCTTCATCATCATGAAGCCTCGCGTACTTGCGTGAAGGTTAAATGTGTGTTCCATGTTCGCTTCGCGCATTCCGAGGAAATTATCCTGGAATGTAACGATGGGACGTGTACATGGATTCGGAAGTTTTTCCTTTGTGAGTCCAACTTCCAATTACTCTGACATTCAATGCGAAACGACTCCACGTCGAACGAAATCAACGAAACTGAATGTAAATTAGAACAATACCTTTTTCTCAAGGTTCTGAGCACATTCCCACCTTCTGGCCCGACCGGTCTAGTCAGTCAGTTCACTATAAGCGGCTTACGGGTTGCAAGATTTCAATCAGCTGACGCCGGCAAGCGACGAACCTTTTCTTGCTAATGCCGATATGAACAACAGTTGGCGAAAACCAATTTGAATGGTGTGCGGTCAGTCATACGGTGGCGGCATCAGAACGTCAAAACATCGATCACGAAGTGCGGAAGTGATTGCACGGAATGTGCTGCAAACAAACCGTGCTTGCAAAGTTTTGCTAGAATAACGGTTGCTTCGAGAACACAGAATGGTGGGGGTTTGTTTTTGATTTAAGGCAAAAAAAAAACGCTTCTGTAAGTATTTAAATATATTCCTGATGTTCCAATCCAGAGCGGAAGAGAATGCTGAACGCCGAACGAAGCTTGTTTGTTTTCAAGGTAAATTTGCTTAACATTCCGTTTAGTCGTAACCCTTAGATTTTATGGGAATAAAATGAAAATTATTAGATGTATGGAACCTCGCATAACTGTTTATTGGTGCATTTCAAGCAGTTGACAAACAGAGCAATGCACTGAATACCGGTCAGTATTTATTTGCTGTCATTAAATTTTAAATTGTATGTTAAGTCGTCTTAGTAATTATGTTTTATGGTCATGAATGAAACTGAAGGATCATCATAAAATTTACGTAGTAATAGGAAAATGACATTTGACTTCGATAATCAATATTTCAAAAATGGCACCGGTGATTTAATGAGAAGCGGGGTTACCTCACTACGCAGCAAAACATTCCTAGAAAACATGAACGCTATATTGTAAACAGCTCCAAATAAGTATTTTTTTGCGTGCATTACGTATGTTCGTATCGTAAAAAATAATATTAAATCTGACCGCTATAAATCAAATTGCATCATTTCTAATTGACTGTAACTTTTTACATATTGGGTATTTTGGGTAATTTTGCCTGAAATTAGTTCAATGTGTATTGTTTACACTGTCTTCCTTACATTAGTAGCTGTGCAGTCGTTGCGAAGATAGAGTCAGAAGAACAGCAGCGGTGCAAAACAAAATTGGATCTGGAGACTTTCGGTAACTTCCGGGGCTCCTGTTGTTTACTGCTCACCATAAGTTCAATGTTCCTGAGGACGTCAGGAAGCAGAAGATGTTTGCCAAAAAATACATTAATGGGCAGGTATACCTAAAGGAATGATTCCAAAAGTGTCTACTTCCACTTCTGAGGTCGAAGGTCCTCAGAAAAGAAGAAGAAGAGCGTATCTGGCCAGTTTAAGCCTCATGTCATTACTCGAAAGACGTTCTGGGGTGGTACCAGGCTACGGAGGTCAAATTCGTGCCGAAGCATCTCAATCCCCCGAACGCACCGGAACTGCGGCCAATTCAGAAGTACTGGGTCATCATGATGCAGGCACTTCGGAAACATCATAAGATAGTGAAATCTGAGGAAGGTATAAAGAAGAAATGGATTTCAACACAAAAAACAGTTGGTCCAAACGTTGTACAAGATATTGAATTAAAAAAGATCTTAAATTGAAAAAATCTAACATGGAGAAAGTTATATTCTCTGAAAGTTTGAATATAATTGGTTGAATGGGTGAGTTTTTCCGAATCTTTTCTTATATGCAATTCGATTCCATACACCATTAACTTTTCAAGTCTGATAAAAAATTTCCTTCATTTTCACAAGCATTAGAAGGTCGAGATGGATTTTGGTTCCATCGTGTGATAAAACAGATTCTCGTGCTATTACTGGAAAGCTGTTTAAATAGACGATTAAATATAATAGAAAAATAAGATTTAATTTTGAATTTTCTAGTTTGAGCAAACAGTTTCATTAAGCATCAAATCGCACACATTGGCATGAATTATTGTAGCAACTTCAATGCGACTAAAATGACCCCCTTATTAGTTTTCGAGATTAAAGCCCTGCAAATCATAAACTGATCACCAAGCAGGATAAGACAGCATAACACGTGGTAGATAAGCCAGAGATTTCTATATTTTTTCAAGAAAAGAGACCCATAGAGACAATTTGTTACTATCAAGCAATTCTTACTTAAGAAGAGATCATTCGTTGCGCAGTTTGTTTTTGTTTTAATTATTATCAGCAAAGCTAACTTAATTTCAATAGATTCCAAAATCAACAAAGTTTGAAACCTTCAAACACTCAGCAACACCCCCTAATCCAGTAAATTTCCCGCCATTGTGTCCCAGTTATACTATCCTCTTGTTTTCGTGCTACTTGTTCCTACCCAGCAAGCTATTGGTCAACCTTCTGCCCCTAGCTCCTTAAAGGGACTATAGGAACCGAGGACTTGATGGCAGCCGCAGCTATGAGCAGAAATTATTAACTTAAATAAGTTACCTGTCTAGTCCCTTCCAAACGATTATGTGATCCATTAACCTCGAGTTAGCCACGAGTAATTGGTGCTCCACTTACTAACACCATAAAGCAAATTCTTGTAAATAACAATTTTGAATATCGGCACCGCAAAGTGTTATGTACATACGTCTGAGCTTCATAAATGAATGAACTAAATAAAAAAATCTTCTAACACAAGTCGTATTTTTTTTGGCAGGTTCCTTAGATTTGATTAAAACTAAAATGTGCTGCAAAGTTTCAAAGCCTAATCTTATAATGATATGTTTTGCGAGGAATTGGAAAGAACTTATGCAACTAAAATGATTGTACTGAATCCAAACTACACTTCAACTTATATTCAGAGTGAAAGTGAATTTATATTAGGTGTATTCTTAGAAAATGTCTTTTTTTTTGTGGTTGGAAGGTTTGTTTGGGGGGGGTTTGGGGGGGGGGGGGGGTGGGTGGTGGTTGGGGTGGGGTGGGGGGGGGGGGTGGGGGGGGGGTGGGGGTGGGGGGGGGGGGGGGGGGGGGGGGGGGGGGGGGAGGGGGGATACAAAAATAAAATTTACAGGTAAGAGAACGCCTTTTGAACCGTATTTTAAAATAGTACTTCAACCTTCATGGAAATATTCCGTTCTTCAGAAAAATTTCTTTAAAGAGAACAACAAGTAAAATTCTGTGAGCATCATCAGGGTTGTTTTTCCTTCTTTTGGGGGATAAACTACTGCGACCAGTAACGAAATTTATTGAAGTATATCTCATATCCTTTGTTTAGTGCATGTCAATTTACTTCATCACTATTGAGAAATGAATAAGTATTCAGTTTTTTTTTTATGTTTTTATTGTTTGTTTTCGCAGCAATTAATCAAGTCTTATTGAACGTTTCCGCTATTATACCTTTTGAAGTTTAAGAGCACTCTTCAAAATTGCGCCCCATTGGATGGAAAATGGAAATGGAAAACCACTTCAAACTACAAAACATAAAATATCAAATTAGAATTCTCAAAGATGACTACTATGTTGTCTCAGCTATTGGGCAGCAGAGTATTGTTACTTGAAACAAGACATAATTTATAATAGAGAACAAGATATATTTCCTAGTCAGTTGTACAATTTATTATTATTGCATATTTTGTACAGAAAATTGAAAATTTTAAAACAAAATAATTAAATTAAGCAATAAATAATCATTGGTATCCATCTTACAACTGAAAAAGTACTAAATTAATCACTACTAAAGTTTCTTAAGGACACTCTAAGTATACACTTTACAAAATGCATTTTAACAAAAACGATAAACCGTATCTCTGACATCACAGATTGATAATTTTACTACTCATTTATGATATGATGATCATATGGACTACCATCCATTGTAGCACGGAAACTAAATCCGGTAGTCCACATCACTTATATGTATCCACGGCGATATTAAGAATCTTCCAACAACAAGATTGAACAATTGGTTAGAGAAGCGAGCTATCTAACATGAGGATAAGAGCTATTAGTATCTAACATCAATTTAAGTATTAGATAAGAGCCCGCCCTCTATTCACAAACTGTTAGCTGGCATTCCCACTCTCCCCATTCAGTCTGCTTCAATCGGGTGCACTAATGGTCCTACCCTTTCCCGAGGATTAGCATGAAATATTAATATAATTTTGAATGTATTAAAACCCATTTAAGCATACATATCTATTATTTATGATCTTCAGATCGTTGATATGAATGATGTATGTCGCTACCTGAATAGTTTAGTTATGGCCTGAACAATCTAGAACGTCATTTCTATATTCTTAGATACACTTTTATTACACTGTTTAACAATTTCCCATTGGGAATCAACATTTTATGTTGTTAGATATTTAGTTTTGCCACGGGCAAACAGACATATCACCTTGAACATTTTATAGAGTAAAACGGGAACACTGCGATCAGCCATGTCCAAACACTACACTGCACGCCGAGCTACTTTTTACCACGCTATCGCCACTTTGACTTCGTGCCTCCAGACTAACACGCAACGCGGTGGGTACAACACCAATGTCAGTGCTCGTGTTTTGGCTTCGGAAATCGTGTTTGATGTTTCGGCAACCACCACAGCCGAGTGTTTCCGATTGCGAAAAACACGCGTGGTTTATTTATTTAATTTCTAACCGTGCCGTGCTTGTTAAACTCAATCAACTTATGCGCTCGTCACCCAACAGCCAAGAAAACAAACCTATAAGTCAAATGATCAAATTTTTAGAATCATCCGACGAGCATCTGTCCGTGGTAACCAGTGTCAGACTGGGTGTATGTCGAGAGGTTTCTTGTGATCGTAACCGCTCGGCTCTGGTATTTTCCCAAAAATCAAACACGGTGCTAAAAGCAAAACACGAGCTCGTGTCGCGTCCATTGCCATAGGGGTTCATCTATAAGCACGAAACTAAAGTGGAAAATTACAGCCACATGGTGGTGTGTATGCAGTCAAGTTCGGCTCTCGTGCAGAACGGTCAGGTGTTTTTACCAAGGCTGACTGCGATCTGTTGAGTACAATGTGGCGTCTGATAAACTGAACAGACTATGTTAGTGCGTAAGCGTCAAGCACCCTTTGTACTCCGCTGTACTCCGAAATTCAAAATGTGAGAGTTCGGATACTGGAGTGCAAAAGGTTAAAAAATATGTGCTTCAAAAGTGGCACTACTATGAACTGTCAACCATTTAGATTGAACTTTAAGTGAGTGTTCGATGAATAGATTATAAGTGTTATATCTGTTTGTCTGTTGTCTCTCAATAAACTCCTTTATTTCCCGTGATAGCAGTAGTTCACCGAAATCTGGGTTTGATGTGTTCTGAAAAGGTTAGGGATTCAAATTATACTAAACATTAAAGTTATACTAATCATTAAAATTATAATTAAAAAAAAATTTATACATGTGAAATAACCGCTCCCATGACCTCTGTTGGCTGCTAGTTGCTGATTTTTTTTACAGAAATCAACTTCACAGGAGAGATTAAAATAATCCGGAAATCTTCAATGTAATCATCAAAGCCTATAATACACCTGTTCTAATAATTAGATTACTTGTTTATGATCGGAACCTTATTTGAAGCACAGTAACTAAGATTCATTGGGTTAAGGAAAATGGGTTTGAAACAATTGTATTTTTAAAGCTTGTCGTTAACTTTTTTAAGCCTTTTTTTCCAGAGGCACAACCGGGTTCAAACAAAACCCCATAGATTTTGTAAATAAACAAAAATATGTACTTTCAGAATGTTCGTGATAATTTTGCTAATATTTCCTACTGTAAAAGTTATAGGTAAAGCAAAAATGTATATATTTTAAACACCAACCTTTATGTTATAATAGTAGGCATTATTGAATGGCCTTAAAGTCGCCTGTAGACGGTTTTCACACAAATCTTTGAATAAAAAGTTTAAAGGTTAAAAACTGCTTTTTTTCGTACCCACCATATACACAAAATCGTCATAGAACGAATCCACTTATCATTCCTCCTACAAATTCCTGAAGTATACTTTCATGTATTTATAGACAGTCTATGTATGCAATTTATCCGACAACTTCTATTTTTCAATCTGACCCACTTCTCCTAGTGAACAAAATGTGCGCTTTTTCTACACTGAAAAAAAAAATCATTTTAACATGCGGGTTAAATTTCCCCTCGTTTGATTTCAAGCTAAAGGAAGCTTAAACAACGAAATTGTGTGCAATCTTTCATACGCCATGCAACAATGTTTACAATCTTCCATACAACAAACTAGATTCAGACGCTATCTCTTTTAAATTTACATGAAAAATCCCATTAATTTCTCTAGCATTCCCTTTATGTGCATTAGATAACGCAGATTATTAAATGTTTCTTTCAAACTGTTTATGTCATTCTTCTCTCTCTTATTCACAGTTTGGAAGAAACATGTAATTTTCTCAAATCATGGGATATTTCTTGTAAACTTAAGCCAGATATCGTCTAAATCATATTTATTGGATAAAAGATTGCAAACGATTTAGTTATATTAGTTAACGCTTGATTTGGCTTGCAATTGATCCAAGGGAAATTTCACGCGTGTGTTAAAATTCAACCTTTTTTTCCTGTATACACACAAACACATAATGCAGCTTCATATGTTGGATTGATTATTCGAGATACTCCCTAAGGAATTGCGTTATAGCTAATTTTGAAATCCAAATTTGATCACCCACCGGGAACTCCGGGAAAATCTAGAAAAAAACGGTTATTCTTTGAAAACTATAAAATTCTTGGAAAATTTAGTTAGAATTCCAAACGAACAGTCTCACTTTCGGATTCCAGTTTAGAGTTACGAATAAAATTCAGATTAAAGAATAAATGCCCTACGATTCTTAAATTACACATCTTCTCTAAATGATCAACATCTAATTACATTTAGATTGAATCAAAAAGTGGTTTTCATCTAAGCTGAAGCTGGATAAACCTTCCATAAACGCAGATAACAAACATTTTCATACGCCATAATTTCGAAGGATGAGCACAAAAAGTTTGGTTCTCCCATTGTAATTCCCAAAGAAACTTGAACCTTTAAAGGGTTAGTGCAGCTCAAGTTCTGGACTGATTGTGCTCAAATTTCGACAGAAGTTTCAGGACTTGATTTGGAATCGATTGAGTGGAGTGTGGCTGAGTGAGACCACCCTAATAAGTAATCAAAGATAAATTAATAGCGATAATTGATAATACTACGCCCATTCCGTAAATTTGGCATGATTTCGAATTCGTTTCGATGTCGGCACGGTTGGCTATTGGCACGGTCTAATATGGGCACCAAAATCGAAGTTAGTTTATTTAAACCAAATTTTTACCATATCTCCTGATTAACCAGATAACTGAATTCAAAACTGTTTATAGGGATTCTTTTGGAAATATAATAACTTTCATTTGCTGATTGTTAAGCGCAATTCAGTTTAGTAGTTGTCAAGAAATATGATTAAACATACTTACCTTACCAATCAGACCAAGACCGGGGCCTCTGCTGTATACCTAAGTTGTCTACATCCATTTTTTATTATTTGTACTTTTGATTTTAAAGGGCGACTTGTTGGGCCTCCCCTAAACCCCTGTCTCGCCGGTGGACCATCGTGCACAGCACTGTTCAGAGTCCCACGATGGCACGAGGACGATGATCAGCCGCTCCTAACACAGAGAACAGATGCTGGTTTGAGCCTCCATGTCCCGCTGACATAGAGAACAGACGCTCAGATAGACTGTACCCTTCGAAGGGGGCAGCACTTTTCCCTGTCAGCACACAACCAAGGCCCACAGGGGTTGATTACCCGATATTTCCCATGATTACTCATACCCCAGTCGGCACCTCGAAGAAGTAGGGATAGGAGTTACAGGACAAGAGGCAAGGGACAAAGTTGGATCTATTTCATACCTACAGATACGCGAAGTCCAGTCTAGTCATATACCAACCAAAATTATTTGGTATGTTGCTGCTATATCTTTGGAATAAGTTGACTAATTCCAAAAAAAATCATAAAATATTTATGGAACTATAATACCTTTAATTTAGCGATTGTGGTGTGATTCCGGTTAAATGGTTGCCGAGAAATACAACCTGGAATATGTGTTTTTCGGAACATCATCCGGTCACATCAGCACCGGTTGACCGATTCAAAAAAAAAAGTACAAAACCATTCTTTGGATTCAAAACTTTTCATTTGGCATGGAAATTTTCGGACCTGTGTGTGTGGTGTGTGTCCAATCTAACACCCATCGGCCGGCAATGGTATTATGGAAGAAATCTGTTTACAACAATCATTCAAGTGACCATTGGAAGCAGCTTTAATCCGGGAGCTAGAATGTGATAGCTCTACTGCAGATCCAGAAACCCATTTCAGAATGTCTGGAGAGTCACGCCCATTTCGAGGTTACTTTCACATACAATAAGCCCCGCATTTTAACATCACCGATATCATTTGGATAAGGGCACTGCAACACACTTCTAGATTTGGAAATTTTAAATTTCCAAACCAGGCACGTATTTAGTATTATTTGAAAATAAGATTATTGTTATATAGTTAAAATCAGATAGATCTCACCCATGGCCGCCTCCTCAATCACACTATCTTGTTCATTTGTTGATTCGTAATTAATTGCAAGCACTCGCGATTAAATAAGCGCAAAAATTAACGTTGCTAAACCGCCCGATTGATAAGCAACCTGCATAACAAAACTCTGTACACCACGTGGTGAATGCACCTAAAATTATGTGCAAGCCTTTCATCCGCGCATTCGCGTTGTTTTCGTTGCCTGCTTCTGACCAGCAAATGGCCGTTCTCTACATTGCACTAGTCTTCTTTTTTTTCACTCCGCACTCTGCCAATAATGCAAATCTCCGCTATGAGGCGACTCTATAGTCTATATCGAGCTTCAAAACTGCTAATAATCATCGATTAACTCGCGATAAAGCGCAAAAACACTCTAACTCAACAATTTATGTGCGGGTGTCACAATACTACCACTAATAAACTCTAATAAATTCTTCTTCCGGGTGCGTGGGCCAAGCATAAAAAACAAAACGGGGAAATACTACCGACACGCACACATTTTGAGAAGGAATCGATTGTACTCTCTACGGCTAACACAATGCACGCGGAGATTTTATGATTTCACTGTTAGTTCAAGTTGAATTACGAATTATTGTTTGATTCCTTTTCGCGAAAACGACGCAGCAAAAACCAGCTGGCATGGACATTTTCGGACCTGTTGCCAAAATCGAACAAAAACTTTTAAAATGGACAAAGGGTAAATGAACCCTTCTTGTTGCGGAAATGCTCCTTAAACTTTGGAAAAATGCTCCTTAGATGCGTTTCCCCGGTATAATGCAATCGGAGGTATTAACCTTCTGGTTAGCGCTTTCCGGTTGTTTTGACGGGTCTTAAGTTTCTGAATTTAAGAGTCGTCAAAACGAAATTAAGACCCGTCAAAACGAAATTAAGACTCGTCAAAATGAAATTTAAACCCGTCAAAACTCCCTAGAAGATTGCGGAGCGAAGCTCCGCTATACAATCTTGAAGAAACTTAAGACCCGTCAAAACAACCGGCAAGCGCTAACCAGAAGGTTAATACCTCCGATTGCATTATACTGGGCAAACGCATCTAAGGAGCATTTTTCCAAAGTTTAAGGAGCGTTTCCCCAAAAAGAAGGGTGCATTTACCCTGCTGCCGTTAAAATGAAAGTATCTCTTTGTTCTCTGTTGTTAATAACTATATCGCCTTAATAGGCTAGCCAATGTCGTTCGATCAGTACCAAGCAATCCTTTGAATCTCTCATTGTTACTCTCAACTTATGATAAATTTCTCTTGAATACTATTTAGCTTCAAAGCTTTCTAATACATGCATAGAAATTTATTGGCATTAAAGGCAATTTGCTACAGATCATCTAATGTTGAATTTCGTGCATAGGTTTTCAAATAAGCTCACTTTATGGAATTGGTCATGGGTTTTTCCTGAGATATAAAAATCTCTGATCATCTCTTTCATCGGAAGGGAAGTAGAGTCGTTGGTCCCGGCCCAAATGTTGATGGATTCGATTTGTAGAAAGGGGCCAAGTCGTCATCCTGGCTTGACGAAAAAAAACCTAAAAGACTTTAGGTCACACAGAAAAAAAATCTGAATTTTCATTTTTATGTGAATATCGAAGCATGTAAAATTGTATTTCATTCCACACGAAGCAGAAACTTTTTGCATGCAACATTTTCAACATGTGTATGTATGGAATCTCCCAGAACTTTACACGATTTGTTATGAAAATTTGTGTGTTTTATGACGCTCCATTTATGTGCATGCTGTTGAACAGAAATTCACACTACTTTTTCGAGCTGTGCATGTTAATACAGCAGAAGTGAAAAACATAAAGTGTACCTCACAGATTTAAGTACTCTTTATGAAAAGGAAATGAGTTGTTATCTATCCGTGGTGTGTGTATATGTGTGTATTAAATCTAACACCCACTTACCGGCAGTGTTATTATGGAAAAAAGCCAATTGCAACAATCCTCATGGTGATAATTGAAAACAACTTTAATACGGGAGTAAGAAGGTGATAGCCGTAAGGCAATTCCAGCAATGCATTCCAAAATGTCTGAAAAATCGTGTCCATGCCGTGGCTACATTCGCCTACAATAAGCCTCGCATATAAATATTATCGTTCTTAAATGGAGAACGGTTATGCAAACACATTTACAAATTCAAAAATAATCTTCTCTTACTGATAATATATAAGTGATAACTGAACAGGTCTCACCATATTTGGAAAATCCACCACATGCATACCTTGGAGCTTTATTATTGCCATTATTCGGTACTCTCCTTTTAATCCGAGATTCACCATGCTTCGCCGATCTTTTTCACATTCTGTTATTCATCTTCGGTTTAGGATGAAGGATACCTCCCGTATATTCTGGAAAACTTGGTAACCCGAATGGATACAATGACGAAAATGACGAAAATTGAAAAGGTTGCTGGTTTAGAAACTGATTCTATGGGATTCTAAATGGGAAGGGTCTCATCCTAATCAGACAACTATAAGGTTAAGCTTCTTTAAATTATTTGGTAGTGAATTCTTTAGGTAAGTTATCAAATTGTTGGAAATTGTCTTAGATAAGTTGTCATTATTATTCATTGTGTATTCAATAAGACCAGAGTCTAGGGTGATCAAGAAAAAATTACCTCTTCACAACACTGAGCCACTTGTCCCTCATGTCACCTTTAGCCTCTAGTTCAAATTTGAGCCAAATCGGTCAACATGTACCCATTTCCAAAGCAGGTTCAATTTTGTATGGCAAAAATCATCAAGGTGAATGGAGAAAGACCACTGTTTCAGATTTTTACCACTAGATGGTGTTATAACTATTCAAGTACAATCAAGTCCGAAATACATTTGGGAAATGTGCCCAACAACTTTGTCGGAGACCGCAAGTTGATATGCAAAGGCTCAAAACAGTTGTTTGCAGTTTATTGAAGTGGCGTCTTACTGATAATGCCAAATCAAATAATAAAGAACTTATAAAATTAGATAATTAAAATCACAAATCAATTTGTGCAAAAGTTTGTTGCCACCTTTGCCACAATCAATCAGACATCACTTCAATAAACTACTAATATTTTTTTTTAGGCTCACTCAATCACCTTGCTGTACTGGACAAAGTTGTTGGAATTGGCTTTTCTAATTCAGTCTTGAATAATGGATACTTACAACGAGACCTAGCGGAACAAAATAAAACCTCGTTGTTCCTCCATACATTTTCATACAAACTTAAATCCGCTTTGGAATTGAGTAAATGTAGACTGTAATTTGTACTGTAATTGTAAAACATTGAGTAAATGTAGAGTAAATTGAACCCGAGGCTCAGAATGGCATAGGGAAAAAATGGCAAATAAATTTGCAGGATATTTAAAAAATTTCCAAAATTTTGGGCAGTTTTTCGTTTGTTCAATGCCCTTGTTATCCTTTACAAGGGAAAACATATCCCAACGAACTCTCACTATCATACTTGCTTTTTTGAGACGAAGATCAATTCTTATACACACACGAACCTATAGAACTTCTTCAAACAAGATATTGCGATAATCAGAATTTTGTTAAAATTGATAGTTCTGTCCTTCTTTTTAAAAAAAAATCATATTTGAGTTACTGAACCGACGTTTGTAATATTTATATCAAATAACTTTTTTTCAATTCAGACTTTGAGGAGTGCTGGTGAAACAATCATGTATTGCTATTTTGTATAGAAAAACATTGATCAGCTACATTTTTGCTGAAAGTTCGAAGACAATAGCGCCGAAATCTACTCAAAACACCACTATATATGAACCTCAAAAGGACAAAGATGCCAAAACTATCTACCCTCATCCGGGAAGCGTAACAAACTCTCACAGATTTGCATAAGCGGCAGACAGAACTGCGAAATGCCTTATTCGAACAATGCAAAGGCAATGTCAATTGCCAATGTAGCAATCAGCTTCATAATCAAAATGTCTTCTACGATTGCTATAAAGAACGACTACAGACAAAGTTCTTTCTTCCTCGATTCGAATGAACATGGTCTATGAGGCTGGTGTAGAATTAGAATATTGTCACCGCGACCGCAGTGTAGGAAGCGAACTGCGTCCAGCATTCCAACTAATGTAAATGATTAACATTTAAACGACTTTCTTCCTAGTTTCTCACTCCGTCCGTCGCTTGCTCGTGTGTGACCTGGTGGAACTTGCCTTCGTTTGAATAATTTCAATATCTTTGTACATACTACGGTTTCCCATCATCTCCCCCTCTATCACTGTCGCTCGGATGGATCCCCATTTTGCTTGATGACACACTTTACAGTATGTCTTACTAGAATTCATCTGAACAACAACTGTCAACTGCTCCCGTCTGGGTGCCGAGCTCCCCCAGTAATGGCACTAAATCAGATGTTTTATGACATTTTCTGTGCTAAGTTCACACACTTTATGAAAATCGGTGGCCCGTCTGCTCTCAGTCAGGTGATTCTTCTTTTTTGTACCATCCATCGATCCATGGGCCATCCTCCACCCGCAGCTTGTTCCGTTATAAGTTCAGTCACGTGTTTTGGCAGAAATCCGTGGTGCGATGACGCACAAGATCGAATATCTCTCCGATCCGATCAGCAAGGTGTGGAGTTGAGAAAAACAAAACAAATAAAAACATTCAATTTCAGACTCTGGGTAAGGTGTTTTTATCCAAGCATGGAAATCCCCGCCTGATGTGACAGCCTTGTGCACTGCTTGCATTCCAAATCAGATCTTTGTTTTGATTCGGTTGTAGATGTCCAGGTCATTCACCCTACCACCCACCGTCACGCTAAATTCGTTCGTTAGCACGTCACCCTTCAAATAACAAAAGCAAAGTAGAATCAGCCTATCACTACTAATGGCATCCCAATTTTCCTCTTTACGACACTATATAATCTCCATTAGCCAGTATTTAAACGAAACTAATTTCCCCTTTGATTCTTTCTTCCCAAATTCACACAGATTGAAAAACCGGTCACCGATGGACTGTCGCACCGCACCAGAGACCAGTGGGAGATCGATAGGACGTCACTCAAGTTCGTGCGCAAGCTGGGCTCCGGCCAGTTTGGCGATGTTTGGGAAGGACTTTGGAACAACACCACGCCGGTTGCCATCAAAACACTGAAGTCTGGTGAGTAGTGGTTGCAGGGGGATGGGTTGGAGAGGGCGTGGGGTGCTTATTATGGGTTGGGATGTCTCTTACACTGTATATGTTCAAGTTTACATTCGACGTCGACGTGTTGCTGTACTGTCAAGACTGAGAACAAATGGAGAACGTTGAAATTGGATGTCCATCTCAGGAAGCACATTTCAAATGGATACGAATTTGAAGCGAATAGACATAGTGGAGGCCTTTAGATTAAGATTATAACGTTTTCAGTGTGGCGTTTTCAAGCAGGAGGGAGGTCCTAATGGCAATGTAGGTGGCTATGTTTCAGTGGATTTGACATCAACATCGATTGCATTTATTATTTATTAGATCCAAGCTTGGAAGTGGAATTGAGAGGGCATTACCCAGGCCCACCGATGCCTCGTCTGAGCACTATCCGTAGTTAACTCGCCGATCATCTCTGCAGCTCTTAGAGTCTGCGCGTGATGGCCATATGACAATCCATGTACCCTCCTCTCAACACATGTCATTCTCTACCGTCAGAACAGATATCTCCCTACGTATTGCATCGAATTTTAGGCGAGATTCTCTACGCTCAGAACGGGTATCTCTCTGCATACTGCATGAAATTTTGGACATTCAAAGACCACATACTCCGACGATGATACCCCGTTTGGCATATAAACGTTTATCCGAATCGACGTTTGGCATAAAGACGTTTGGCCGAATGGACGTTTTGACAATAGTCAATGTATATGTATGTGTATTCTTCATTCAAATTGTGAAATTCTCATATACTTGTCCCATTTGTTTTGCTTTAGTTTGATCAAATTATCTTTCACCATGTTTTGATAATCGTCAGGCACTTTGAGGCTAGATTTTTCTGAGAAAGTTAATTGTGTAACTATTGTTCAAAAGAACGAACAACTCATTTGAGAAAAGTCGAAATTTAAAATCAGATTCTACTGTGAAATGCCATGCCAAGTAATTTTAGGGTTCAAAGCCATTTGACCAAATATCTTTTAATCAGTTGATTCCAAACAACGTCTCAAGAATAAAATAAAAAATAATGCAATTTTATTAGAGCTCAGAATTATCAAATATTAGTCTCACATAATTCACCAGTCGGTTCAAAATTTCTCAAATTGAAATGCATGAAATCATGAGAATTACATTTGTTTGATCAGTGAAACTCCAAAGAACTGCTCATGTTTGAAAGAAGGAAAAAATTGACAAAGAGTAATAAACCGGGCAAGCGCTTGATTCAGAAGTTTGCTTTCGAATACAGGAATATGTATCGTCATAGAAGGCCCATGTGCAAAGAATCAAAAGAAGGTATCTTTCGGAGGAACTTTTGAAGGCCCGGAAGGTGTTGGACTATTTCAAGTGTAATCCCAACCTTTCGATTCGCGACGCGGCTCTGAAGGCAAAGTGTTCCGCCTGGTTCGTTCAGCAAACCATGAAACGAGCTGGGCTTCGTGTATTCAAGGTCCGCAAGGCACAGAATTGGCGTGATCAACAAAACACGGTGGCCAAATCCCGCGCAAGGAAGCTCAGGGTGACCACAGAACCGGGAAAACCGGGAATTAACCTGGAATTTAAAAAAAAAACAGGGAGAAACCGGGAAAAAACCGGGAATTTATGTTCACATGATTATTCATAATTTAGATTGTGTGTGATTATCATCGACCTCTAGTTATTCCTATCTGAGCGTGTTCATCCATAACGATCTGTGAAATTTTAGAGTGTGTGAATTGATTTACCTTCTATAAATATCTTGCACGTTTAATGCACGCACACTACAGCGCTATTTAGATCAAAGAGTGCAAGTAAGAAGGAAAATCATTTGGAGGAAAACAAACTATAATTCCTCTAAATGTTCAAGAAAAGGAAAGGTGATTAAACGTCAAAAAGCCTAAGTGTGTCAACGTGTGTTCTGACGTCTAATCTCTTCTATCTTTCAAGCCCATAGTCCTTTACTTTGACTTGCTGTCAGGCAAACGTTTCCCTATGAAAACAATATATTATATATTCGTCCAATGCGTTTGAAAGAAAAGGGATTAGACATCAGAAAACCTAATAATTATTATTAATCTCTCACGTTAACTTTTTCGCTTTGTTGGTGATACTACGCTCATATTCGTCGCCGAATTCCAACAATTTTATTTGCGAAATAGCACTCATCGTATATCGCAAACCGTTTTTTTTTTTATTATAAGAAGATACCAGTGTAGCATTACCACAATAAGCGAAAACCACTTTAAATCAAATATTTAGCCATCTTGCTCGAATTCTCATGTTTAAAATGGTGAATGAATAAATATGGAATAAATTGGGAGGGGGGGGCTTGCTTGTTATTTGGTACAAGTAAGGATGTTTCGAAATCTCCCTATCCGTTGATTTTTTTGGGCGTTTTGTCGTTTTGGTTACGCTTTTTTGAATATTGAATATATATAAAATAATTGAAATATATGAATAATGGATTATGAATTTTTGTTTTTTATTTTTTATTCGAATTATATAAATATGAAAATGGATGGAATATGTGTAGTGATGAATTTATTTCAGATATATGTGGTGGGTAATAAAATGTAATTGGTGGAATTGATGGTGGTGTGAATGGATTAATATAATTATAGGATGGAATTATAATTATAATATAAATATTTTATATGTTGTTAATATGGGTAAATGATGATGAGGGATGGATAGATAAAATGGTGAAAAATGTGTTGAATGTTGAGGATGTAAAAATTAAATATGAAATATTGTTATGAATGGAATTAAATAAATAAAAATGATGTAAATTTATTAATAGTATATTGCGTAAATTAGGTTATAAATATGATATTGTAAAATGTGTAGATATAGGATATGAATAATTGAAATAATTGATAAATTTATTAATAATTGATAATTGGATATGTGTGAATTGTAGTGTAGGGTGGTATGATAATATCGGTGTAATTGTAGTTTTTATTTTTTGAAATAATATGAATGAAATTATATTATAATATACAGTCAGTCTCAAGATTGAGCCTACATGTGTGATTTATTAAGAAATCCCCAAGTTTATCAGAGTTATAAGTGAATAAAAGCAAACAACTTGTACACATAGTAGAAACAATATTTTTCTCTTGTATATAATGCTTGCAAGAAACAAAAACAACTGCAAATTTATTTGTAATTAGCTAAACAAAGTAAAAATCGCTTATTCGGATGTTACAAAATTGAGCGTACAGTATATGATTATCATAGAAAATGAGTTTAAACAATGTCGGAAATCGTTGAAATTTGTTTTTGAGTATTTTGTATGACCACCTTTGGTATCCAGAACCGCCTTCAAGCGTCGCGGCAACGATTCCACCAGCTTCCTGGTCACCGGTGCTGGAATACTATTCCAAATCTCCTGAATCGCCAGTTTGAGCTCCTTTTTGTTTCTTGCTTTTGATTTATTGGTGTTATTCAATCGGTGCTTAACCTCCCACCACAAGTGCTCAATTGTAAAGCAACCACTGTCGTTCAACGTGCGACGTGTGTTTTGGATCATTGTCCTGCTGAAAGTAATAATCACGCGGTAGTTCCAATTTTTTCACTGAAGGTTGCAGATTATGCTTCAGTATGTTCAAATAGCCCATCGTAGTGTCGATAAACTCCATAGCACCCACACCACTGGCCGCCATTGAACCCCACAGCATGACGCTGCCTCCTCCGTGTTTGACAGTAGGGCTTAAATGCTTGACCTCCAACGACGAATTCGGTTCTCTCCAAACCATCTGTCTTCCATCGGATCCAAATAGATTAATTTTCGTCTTGTCGGTAACAACCACCTTGTTCCAAAACTTCAAAGGCTTGTCAATATGCTCCTTTGCAAAATCCAGTCGCTTCTTAATATTTGCTTTTGAAAGAACAGGCTTCGTCCGAGCAACCCCTCCCCTCAGATTGTGTCTGTGAGCCACACGCCGGATGGTTTGAGCACTGACCGATCTCCCGATATTGTCAGCGACCACGTTGGCCAATTTCGGAATACTTGACTTAGGTTTTTTTCTTATTGTTCGCACGATACCTCGTTCGTCAGTAGCGGTCAAGATCCGTTTGTGGCCTCTGCCTGTGCGGTTTTTCAAAGTTCCCTCGAATTTTCACTTGTTTAAGGTTTTCTGCACTATGGAATGTGTTCTTCCAATGGCAGCCTCTATTTCCCGCAACGATTTTCCACGAAGGCAAGTACTGATCACTTGAGTGCGCGTGGCAATATCGGTTTCTGTCCTGGTGGTCGCCGTTTTGATTCAAACAGTTGTTGACAGTATGCACTGCTAGAAAAATTTACTTCAAATTGCCAATATTGTGTTTATTAAACGAATTGGTTTGAAAATAGTAAAGGTGTACGCTAAATCTTGTAACAACAAAAATGCTTCATTTCTGGAATTTTATTCGATTAATCCTTTTCAATAATTGAAGTCCATGCTTCGCAATTTGAGCAATTATAGAATTGAACTACAACAGCAATAATATTTTTGTAAAGTATTATCCCCCCAAAATAATTGAAAAGTTCTGGGTGTACGCTCAATTTTCAGACTGACTGTACTATCCTTTCTATTTTGAATATTAATCGATACATACCGTTCATAAAGTTTATTTCTCTGAGGTTCACAGTACCAACACTTCAATACTTCGAGTTCCAACAAAATTAGCCTTACTCCTGCAAACTCCCCAGTGATTAGTTTTAAGGTCCGGCATTGACGAATTTGACAGTTGGGTTACTTTGAATATGCATTTGCCTTTCCAAATAAATTCCGCATGCCTCCTGAAAAGTTCTAATCATTTTCAACATTCCACTCAACAGGCACCATGGACCCGAAAGATTTCCTTGCAGAGGCCCAGATCATGAAGAAACTCCGACACAACAAACTGATCCAGCTGTACGCCGTGTGCACTCTCGAGGAACCGATCTACATCATCACCGAACTGATGAAGCATGGATCCTTGCTGGAATTCTTACAAGGTATGATGACTTTTTTCAAACACTAGTACATATAATCGAACTGGCGTATGCAATCCTATACAGGCAAAGGAAGAAACCTGAAGCTCCCCCAGTTGATCGACATGGCAGCGCAGATCGCCGCTGGTATGGCGTACCTCGAATCACAGAACTACATCCATCGAGATTTGGCCGCCCGCAATGTGCTGGTCGGGGATAACAACATCGTTAAGATTGCCGATTTCGGCTTAGCAAGGTATGAAGGGCAACAATTCTATGTTTTGGAGTATAGTACTAACGTAAGTCCTTGTTAACCAACAGATTGATCAAAGAAGACGAATACGAAGCTCGAGTAGGAGCTCGATTCCCGATCAAATGGACGGCACCGGAAGCTGCCAACTACAGCAAATTCTCGATCAAATCGGACGTATGGAGTTTTGGTATCCTCTTGACAGAGTTGGTCACATATGGCAGAATACCGTATCCAGGTATTTTCTAGATCTCCCCTTAAGTCTCATAACAGAATTAAACACTTTTCTCGTTCCCTCTCAGGTATGACAAACGCCGAAGTCCTGAACCAGGTCGAGCACGGCTACCGAATGCCGCAACCGCCGAACTGCAACGTTGCCCTGTACGAGATTATGCTTGAATGCTGGAACAAAGATCCGATGCGACGGCCTACCTTCGAAACGCTGCAGTGGAAGCTTGAAGACTTCTTCACCATGGATCCCAGTGAATACAAAGAGGCGACATCGTACTGATAAATGGCAGATAAATGTGAAAACGCCGTCGTCGCTAACATCTCCACCAGCACCACCGTCTATAGTACTGCTTCTAGTACCGCAAATACCGCTGCTTCAACAACTACAACAACAACTACTACTACCACTGCAAATGCTAATCCTGCTGCAATCGCCAACGGTGGTAAAACTCGTCGGCGAAGGTCGCAGCCTCAAAAACGCCAGGTATTGCTATTCATTTAAAAGCTTTTCCCTCCTGTCTTAAGTGCTATGATTCTAGTACTGCAATTTTCTGACATCAATCAAAGTGCAAGGAAACATAACAAAAAAGTAGCACTTTTGCTTTTTCCCCCGACTAGATTTACGCAAAATTTTGGCGTATGATTGACTTAGGTTGTGCCCTAGTTTATTTCCGTAATTGCGAGTTGAAAAAAATAGTAACATATACAAGCGCTGCAATACTTTGTACGGATCCTACTACAATTGACTATTAGTACAGTACACCCATACAAAAACACATTCGCTTAAAACTCATCCATTAAGTCAAATAAGTCAACCACTTGAGTATACGTTCCCATGCTGTCTGACTTTCGTGCGAAGTTCCAACACTTGGACCATGTTGGATTGCGAAGATCGAGCCTAAATGTGTATGGAAACATCACTCTATTTCTACTCAATAATTGTTCATTCCTGTTTACCGAACGAAAAAGAAGAACACATGAAAGTACACTAAAACGAATCGGAAACAATCAAGTAAGTTTAAGATTACTCGTTTAACCGCTAGGTATCAACCGTTGCTTTAGTGAGTTATGAACTGTTTACAGAATTCCGACAAAAAGAATAATAACAACTTACTAAATACAGTAAACCGACTGTACACACATCATAACGGGAAATCGACAAATGTGTTCTTTTTATTAGGCGAAAGCTGATCCAACTATTCTATTACAAACATTGTGTATTATCGTTAGATTGTAGTACTGCAGAAAATGGAAGTTCATATCCTCGGATGTTAATTTATACAGAGCGGTATTATTACAATAAAGTAATGATTGTATGAGAATTGTTCGTATTTGAATTTGCATGTTAGGTTTCCTTCGCCGACGAAACCACATACAAAGTGAGATCTTTCCAGTTAGAAGCTAGGTAAATATACACAACTCACCCACTCACGTTGTTAAGGCGAAATCCTAATCTTAGACTCATACTTTCCTGTCCCCCAGTAGGCACGCATTTTGCCCCATATGTTTGACATTTGCAGTAGACTACTAGATTTCCATTTATTTCATCTTGGCTTGTGCTGTGAATTTTCCAAACACTTTTTCCTCGACACAGTAACAATTGTGTTAGTAAAAATCCCTAAACTTTCCTAAACAATTTTCAAAAGCTCAGTATGACGAAAAAGCGGTTAAAATTTCTCTCAATTTGTAAATATATAAAATTGAACATTAAGTCAACAGATAAAGTTTGAAACAATGAATTAAATGTTTAATGTGTAAAAAAAAAGAATACAAAGAAGACGACTCAATAAAGCGGGAACTTTCTCGGGAGACGAATAAATACTATTCATACATACAAATAAAAATGAAACTTTGCTACCTAATCAAGCGAGACAAAGTAGACACAGGAAAACATATTTTTGAATCATCGAGACGACCGCAAAATAACTACACTATATCGTTGTCTCTTTTACACTCACACCCCTGATAACACAGCTTATGGTGGCATACACTGCACAATATTGTCCTTGCTTTTAAGGCACATATGTGCGTCGTTGTCTCTTTGATATCTCTTCATGTTTCGACACCACCCTTCTCTGCCAACAGAGAATAGAAAAAAAGCTTCATTTAGTTTTATTTTTTAATAATATTAGGCAATTAGACTGAAACAAATGGTCACGCACTTTAGATAGCAAGCAATCCCTATTTCATTTCCGTTTTACTTTGCTGAATCATAGTTGTTTTCATTTGCAATGTTTTAAGGTTAAGTTGTGAGCAGTGCTGGATGTGTCCTCACAGCGTTTGTGTATGTTAATCCTAATTATGCTTGTCATCACATTTTGCATTCACTTTTTTACGTTTCTCGTTCTAATTTATTCATCTCGTTAGACCATGCACCCTGATCACAACAAATCAACAATTTCTCAGTGTTAATACCGTCATCTTTTCGTAAAATCGTAAACTCGTTTGCTCTCGTTTGAAAACTATCGGTGTTGATAAATGCAAAATCAATTAAAATTTTCGAAATCTTCTTCTGAATGTTTGAAATCGAACAGTTCGACAAACAGCCCTGATTTGTAGTGATAGAAAATTCTCGATATTTGAACCCCGATAAATCTTAGAAACCGACACGCATAGATAGCGGGGCGCGGTTGTAAATTTGAGAGAAAAGGAAACGTCTATTACATACATTTAGTCAATCACCATCATCACATACGTTATTAGGAGTCGTTGCACGGTTTTGGATGTACTACTTACAACAATGAAAAACTCGAACTAACTTTTCCATAGTATTTAAAAGTACATCATCTAAACCGTGGCTCATACACTGAACGCAAAAGAGTAAATAGATTCCCACACGTGTTAACAGACCGATTCTCATTCTTAGCTGATTTCATTTAATCAGTTCCTTGCGTATTGACATACACAAACAAAAATAAAGGATTAAATTTGAGCTGGGATAACACGTGTTAATCAGTTTGATCAAAGCAAACAACATACAATTGAGTTATTGCTGAAAAAATGAACGATAATGCATTAGTAATCTGTTTATAATTACGATTAAGAAAAGGAACAATGTTTATAATTACACTTAAGTAAAGGATGCTGACATATATAACTATGACGAAGAAGATGATAATAAAACTGATAAACAGATGCAAAATATGACGATTAACGATATGAAAAAAGCGGTAAAACTGTATCAGAAGTAAACAACAAAAAATATATTGAAATTTTTTATAAATAAATTTTTGTTTCTCGAGGTGTTTCAATGTTAACCATATCCGAAATCCATTCGTTAGTTATTGATGAAATTAATCACAACTGAGATTCCCATTTTCTTGCAATGCTTGTATAAATATGTTATACTCAACTAAATACTGTGAAGCTTTTCTCATTTTACCGAGTGCAAAGAGAAGCTTTCAGCTCACCAACAGTTTCTACATCTTCGTAAATTTGAAAGCAATTAATAAAATTCAATATTTTTAAGAATATAATACCGAACTGTTGACGGAGGAGTGGAAGGATGGAGTCCATCTTCACGAAGGGCGACAAACTGGACTGCGAAAATTATCGTGTGATAACCGTCCCTAAGGGAACGTCCATTAATTATGTCACGCAAAAAGTGACTTTTTATGAGACCTACATTAAAGCCGACACCAAAAGAACGCCAGACCAGAACCACACCGCCGCCCCCCCTAGGGGGGCCCCGCGGGGGGGGGGAGGGAAAAAAAACCGGCGGAAATCCCCCAAAAACCCCTGGGGGGGGAGGGGGCGGGGGGGGGGGGCAAAAGGAGCCCCCCCTCCCTCCCCCCGGGGGCCCCCCACGGACAACTACACGGGGACGAACCCCCCCAAAAAACCCCCCCCCCCCCGGGGGCCCCCCACGGGCGCGCCACCGTGTGGGCGGGGGGGGGCGCCCCCCCCCCCGCGCCCCGGGCGGCAGACGCGGGGACAAAAAAAAAAAGTGGTGTTTTTGCCCCAAAACCCCCCCCCCCCAAACAGATCGCAGCAAGCCACGCTTTGCAACTGACGTGTTTTGTTTTTACTGCGTTGTTTTCGCGAATAAAATATCAGAAAATAATTCGTTATTCAACATCAACTAACAGTGAAATCATAAAATCTCCGCGTGTTTTGTGTAAGACGTAGTGAATTAAATCGATTTCCTTCCAAAATGTGTGGTGGTCGGTAGTATTTCCCCGATTTTTTCTGTATTGTGCTTCGCCCCCGCACCCGGAGGAAGAGTTACATCAGCTGAGTTTTGTTTGTTAGCGCTATTAGTGTTGAGTCACTGGACATAAATTATTAAATTAGAGTATATTTCCGCTTTGTCGCGAGTGAATTGATGATTATTAGCAGTTTTGAAGTCGATATAGAGTCGCCTCATAATGGGGGATTAGAATCATTGGCAGACGGTGCGGAAAAAAGAAGAACAACAGTGAAAACGGCCATTTGCTGGACAGAAGTGACGAAAGAAGCCAACGCGCATGCGCGCGTGTGTGGCTAGCATATAATTTCAGATGCACTCACCTTTGTATAACTTTTGTTGCACAGTGATTGTGGTTTTTCAAGTTAAAGCTCTTCACGAAAATGTTTTTTTTACCTGTGATTATCATTTTGTTGTAATTGTGCGCGAAGTAATGCTGTTTTATTCGAAAAGGATGATGTCAAAATATTGCCGAATAGCGGAATGCTAGTTCTGTAGAGACATAAATACTTCATTAAGCATCACAGGGAAGCCTTCCAGATGAAGGCTGAATATCAGCAACAATTTCGGGTGAGGTCTTTCTGATTATAACTAAATTTGAACGATACTTCTAAATACGTGCCATCCTCAAAACAATATGATTTGATGATGGAAGTGTATGCACAGTACCTATATTGCCCAATTGATGTTAGCACTGTGTTTATGCGGGGCTTGTTGTAAGTGAAAGTGACCTCGGAATGGACGTGAGTAACCAGGCATTCTGAAATGGGTCACTGGATCCCAACAGAGCTATCACCTTCCAATTCCCGGGCTAAAAAATGTTTGTCGTGTCGATAACTGTTCGTTCAAGTGCAAACATTTTTCTTCCATAAAAACACTGCCGGACAGTGGGCGTTGGATTGTACATACACACACACACAAAGAAGGAGGGGGGGTTTGAAAAGAATCGGGCTCAAGGAAAATTTTTGGTAACCTATTTTGTGTGTCCAAATTTCATCGAATACAGTCTTTATATCTGCTTTACCGACGTCGTGGACATTGTTGGCAGTGCATTTGAGGCGGTGCCAGAGCAGCACACTAGACTAAAGCACGAAGTAGTGTAGACTGTGTGATCTAAATTTACATGCTGGATATGCCAAATGATGACAAATAATGCAAAAAGTCAACTTTTCTGTGTTCCTTCTAAACTTTCTTTTTATCGCCTGAGAGGTTCGAAAAGAGGTAGCTATAAGCAAATATCGAATTAGAGAATTTAACTCGCCGTCGGGGCCCTACATCGTCGAAGCATTAAAATTAAAATGAATCGCTTTTGTATTCATTTCACTCCACTTCAGTTAGCTTTCGTGCAGTGAATGAATCTTATTTTCACCGATTCACTCCTAATTCACTTCCTGTCAAACGAGAGTAAGATTAAATTCATTTGCGATCTAGTAACCGTCAAAAGCGTTTCAATTGAAATTTGAAGCTTGCTTCAAACGACGTGGTGAACGACCGTGAATCAACTTCGTTGAAATTGATTTGATTTCATCTCCCCACCCGAACAGTGGTTGGCGAACAAAACATGCGTGCCAGTGTTGCTAGAAGTATTGTCTTTTGACGATGCACGCATTGCTGTAATTTTGCTCGACAAAAATCTCCCCGAGCTGTCAAGCGCGTTTCTGTTTGATACTGCGGTGACACATTGCATTTGTTGCATTTGCGCTGGAACTGTGAACACAACAGGGATCGCATGGAAGCAACATAATTAACAGCAATTTCTTTTATCATGTCATAAAATGGTTGATTATTGTTTTCTATGCTACTATTATTTTATCTGATTACAGTCTTAAAAATAATGAATACCTCTGAAATGAAATTCATGCACGTATTGCATGAATTTCAATTGTCCTGCTTCATACTTGTTTGACACCGAAGGCTAAAATAAACACCGATGAATGGAAAGCTTGGTCGAAAATGTTTGTTTGAAGATTGTTTTGCTGAAGCTGACTAAGAAGTGGCTGCCAAAAGAAGATGATGTGTTTCAATTGAAAGGGATGAATGTTAAAGTTCATCGTCCCACGACGATTTTCAATTGATAGTGAAATTGTATGCCCCAGCTCGCAGTTCAAACATTTATAAGTTCGTGAGAATCCCGTCACATTGCATTATAGCGCTGCCATCGTCGTCTCTATACATTCTGCCAAACTTGCATGGAACATTTTTTGCGACTAGACACGCAAGCTTGTTTTCCACGAGACACCACAAGATGTTATTTGTGTGTTCTGTGCCGATATTATTTAGAGTATCTATCCAAAGAGCTACGCATGTTTGTCTGTGTTAATACCACAGTCTATTCTGCCCTGCAATGTATCCGTTATAAAAATGTATGTAATGTAATGTGTTCCCTGCAATGTATCCGAGTATGAAAAAGCTCCAGATAAAGCTTGCTTCAGATAGAATTGGAACAAAAATTCCAGTTGGCCTGTATTTCAGTTATTTATTATTTAATTCAAGATCTTTGTTTATACAAATGTAGCGTTTTCTTCATACTTTTAAGAAAAAATACGGATAAAATTATTCGTCATGGTTTCGAAGGAATTCTCGAATTTTTCCTGTAACACGGCTCATTAGGCGGCGCACACCTTCTTCGTCCATCGTTTTAGCTATCTTATTCCACCAGGTCTTCATCTGAATGATGTCTTTGACAACGTTTCCCTTTACCTTGAGTCTCCTCTTCATGATTGCCCAGTATTTCTCAATAGGGCGGAACTGGGGGCAGTTGGGTGGGTTAAGGTTTTTCGGAACAACCTGGACCCCTTTCTCTGCATACCATTCTTGAACAACTTTGCTGTAATGACAGCTTGCTAAATCTGGCCAAAACATTACGGGATGGTCGTGGGATCGAATGAACGGCAACATTCTTTTTGAAGATTCTTTTTGGTATAGTTCCGACGTCATTGTCTTAGTTGTAACGAAAACTTTCGTTTTTTTTGCCACAGCTGCAAATGCCCTGCCAAATCATGAATTTTCGTGCAAATTTGTCGGCAAAAACAAATTTAAATTTGGCTGGAACATCCCCCCGAGCCGTTGCCAAGTAAAATTTTTGACCTGGGATTTGCCCGAAGTCAGCCTTGACATAGGTTTCATCGTCCATCAGAAGACACCCGTCGAACTTGGTCAGCACCTGGTCGTATA
Organism: Aedes koreicus; assembly: GCA_024533555.2. NCBI lineage: Eukaryota > Metazoa > Arthropoda > Insecta > Diptera > Culicidae > Aedes > Aedes koreicus. Next base: position 596,894 of record JAHHFK020002302.1, read on the forward strand.
GCTTCCGAGCACGGATTTTGGCCACACTATTCTGTTTTATGGTCCGATTTGACTGTTTGCTAGCTCGATACGACTTGATTCCTTCCCGGAGTCGAGTTCTCCTCACGGTACTATGGACAGCACCGAATTTTCTGGCCAAATCACGGTCCGACAGATTGGGATTCCTCTTAATCGTCTTCAAAATCTTACCACGCAGTTTCCGGTCGACAGTTCCACTCCGACGATTGGCTTGAGACTTCCGAATCGTCGTCAATGTTTCCTTATACCGTTTGATAACGCGCCATACGGTATTTCTGGGCAATTTCAGCTGTTTAGCTAACCTAGATGCAGACCACAATGGATTTTCCAAATAACTGTGCACATTTTTTTCCCTTCTTTCGGCTTCCATGTTGATTGTTTACAAAGTACAGTCGATTTGCGGAATGTCAAAAATACAAAATTCCCGACACGTGGGCGCCAAGAACTTCCAAATCCGTCCACCAGGAGCGCCACAATATGAGCAAAAGTTTGTTCCAATTCTAAATGAAGCAAGCCTTAGATCAGTTAGCATCAATTTTACTGGGTAGATGCAACGGATCCCTCCACAAGAACAATTCGAGGAAAATGGTGTTGAACGTATTCGGCACTCTCAACACTATTGTTGTAGTTCGGATTTCAAACCGTAGTTGACCGTATTCTTATATTAAATGCACCAAGGAACAGTACAGTGATTTGAGACAGTAGATGTCAGAGAAATTCTTTGCTATCCTGAAGGTAAAGCCCAACGTCCTCGACTAAAATTCGACCACATCTGAGAAGTGTTAGTTGTATGAAAGTTGAGAGTCAAAAATAACTCCCAAATCTTTTAGTTTAGGAACACAAGATAAAATGGCAATTCCACGATAGTAACGTATTAAGATGCATTCTAGATGGGAAATTGTCAGATTTCAATTTAGTTTTAACATAATTGAAAATTTTTTTTGAACAAAACTTAATTTCAAGTTCAGTTTTTTAATTGTGCTCATCAAATTCATTTTTTATGGGTGGATTCAGTTCATCGCAAATACTCAAGTAGTTTGCCAGGTTATTGCTGTTACCATCTCTTTTGTATATTTTGTGTGCTTTTTGTTTCCGATTTTTCAAATTTTTTATTTGTTTATTATACCAAACTGGCTGGTTTGACTTACCTTGTCGCCTTATTTTTTTGAGTGGTACTTGTTCAAATATTATTTCAAACAATAATTTATAAAAAAAACCTCAACAGAAGTCTCAATATTTGCTTTGTTCTTAAAAATGGTTTTCCAGTCAATTCTGATAAGTTTGTTTCTTATGATATCATTATTTGCTAAATGATATTGGTGAATGATATTCCACCTTGTGATTTGCTGCTGTTGTGAATTGTTGTTTTTGGAGATCTAGGGTAACGGGATGTAATGTCAGCCTAGCTCCTTCATTCGGCCTATGTTCCAAAAATGTCATTAATTCGACGATAATCAACAAAATGATGTTCCTATCAGGATGACCGATTTATTTCAAAACCATTGAAACATTATTGATCAATTAATAGTTGTTCACTTCCACGTAATTTTCGATTTCCTCAACAACATGACTTTACTGGTTAAGCTGAACAGATTATTTAAACGATCTTCGAATGATCTAAATTTGCAGAAATTGAACCTATGAACCTAATAATGCAGCCAAGATGCACAGAAAATAGTCACACGTTATAAACTAACAGGTCATATAGGTATAATAACAATGATTTAACAAGAAAACCACAGACCCAATGTTAGGAACATATTTTTTTCCACGTTCGCAACCATGGCCTGTTGTAAGGAAAGCATAATAAAAATGTTGATATTGGTAAAGTTTACAATAAAAATGTCTGAGTTTCGGTTCAAAGTTTTTCATATGGCTCATCTTAACCCGAACTAAAAGAACAACATCTGTGTAGAGTGAATTATAATGTTTTTATTATCAAATGGTCGCTAAATCATATGTGAAAATCACTTAAGTGTTTCTTAGCAGCTTTAGTATAGTTTGATTTATGAAATTGTTTGTTGTTAGAGCAAATATAGCGCATTGAATCGTACGAAGACAACATTTAATAACAAATCTGTCGAATGGTACGAACTTGCATCCATGAATAGACCCAATTTGGTGCTTATAGACCGACATTACATCCATATCCCTCCAAAGTTTCTGACTTTATAAAATGAGTTGTGTAACTTTTCGTGGTACCTACTACCAAATGGTATATTAAACATATCTAAGCAAGTGTATAACTAGTTCAATATCGCTTCCAGCTCAAATACCTTATGAGTTATAATAAAAAATTTAATCGTTTGTTGCTTATTGGGCTGAGTCAAGGACACAAACCCCTCCGTCCGGCTTTTTTAAAAAAAAAAGCTTTTACTCATCCCCCCAACACAAAAACAATTTTTTGCTTTACTACAATAAAACTTAACCACTTCTTCTCCACCTGTATACCCGCATAACGAAAAACAATTTGCTATCTAGTCAAAACTGTATTTCGAATGTAAGATATATTATCACATTTTATGTTATTGTTATCAAATAGTTTAATCTCATTTTCACCATACAACCTCTACATTAACACATATTGTTAATGTTTACCATATTGTCATTGAAAGGTTTTTTATTGTCTGCACTCGGTCTGGATTGTATACCAACTTTTTGGCATAGAGTATAGCGAAAATTATGTTCGTGAAAATTGCCATTTTTTTATGGTAACCTAGCTTAACCGCCTATTCAGCATATTGTTATTTGGCCTATTACCACCTGACATATTGTTAAAACTTTATAGGAGATTGCAAGTTAATACTTGTCAACTGTAAGGGTAAATGTAGTAACAATTTCGGAAACTGTCGTCAACAATAAGGGAAATGGTTCAGGAATGGTTTGTGATTATGCGGGTAGACCTCATTGAGCTCGCCTGTCTTAACAATGACGTTTATACAAGGTCCGGGCCACCAGGCTTAACGGTATTCGTGAGATGTGGAAATGTATGTGGTATTTGTGTTTCCTCACAATGTTTGTCTATTTACCCGGCACAGCTGTTTATGGTGATGTCAAACTATCAGTTCTCGGGTACTTTTTCAAACAGACGTATGTCATTTTGTAAACAAAGAGGGGAAGTAAGATTCAAACGTAAATTTCTCGAAACCCTTAGCACTTTCATGCAAACTTGGGCCACCAACACAAGGAATAACATTGCTTTACATGATTGTGATGCTACTTTATGTGAGGGTACTGAGAATTTCGAGAAATTTACTTTTGAATCTTACGTCCCCTCTTTGTTTAAAAAATGACATACGTCTGTTTGAAAAAGTTTCCGAGAGTTCACAGTAAGGAATATAATGGTAGTTTGACGTCGGCGCTCGCTTGCCCAGCAATGTTTACTATACTTTTGCTTCCAACATAAGTAAACTGCCTGATGGGCCGGACCTTGGGTAAACGTCATTACTGTCTTAAGCCCTCTGGAAAAAGGTGTTTTTATTTTATTTGAATAAACAACCAACCTTCTTCTAAATGTTACCACCTCTACTAATTTTCTATACATCTTGGCGGTGACATGTGCGAGCTTCATCGTTCAGAATCCATCTCCCACAATCAGCTGTTTTGTTTATTATTTTTCTGATTTGAACTGTCACTCGGTGGAAGGAAAAATCTCCCAAAACAGTACGATTCTTGTGTACGCTGCGGCAAATTGGTTGGGCAATTCAATCGGCATTTTTATCTTAATTATCACCTTAATTGAGGCAGACGTTTGAAAATGTGTTCATAATCGCGTGGTGTTTCTAGGAGCAGATTTTTTTTTTATCTTTACTGCACTACGAAACGTGTGTGGGTGGGCGTCGAGCGTGCGATCTGAGTGGATGTTGTGTAATATCAGCAATAAAGCAATTTCCAGTGATTGTTCCAGTTCTGGTTCGAGAATGAAATTTTAGAGCCGTTTTGTGAAAATAGCATTTGAGTTCGTTCGAAAAATGGCACTGGCCAAATCGTGGAATTTTGTTTTTGTTCTTGTGTGGCTTTCGTTGATTCTGGGAGCCGGCATTCATCTGTTTTCCAAAGGATTCCTGTTGACCCGAATAGCACAGACTGATGTCAACACCTGCATCCCATACGATGATTACCAGTGTGGCAATGATGAAGAGTCGAAAGTAAGTTGTTCGTGTCAGATTACCAAATATGAAAGTTCATCCAACAAATATAACTCATTCTAGGGCCAGTGCAATCGATCGGAAAAGGTAGCATCGATTTTACGGAACGTCAACCAGTCGGCAAATATTTGTCTGCCGAAAAAAAGCAAAGTTATCCTGCTGGTGATCGATGCTCTTCGATATGACTTCGGAACGTTCGAGCCCAGCTTGGAACATCCACTTCCCTACCAGAATAAGCTGCCGATATTGACAGAATTGATGAACCGCTATCCGGATCACACTCGCAAGTTAAAATTCGTTGCTGATCCTCCAACCACTACACTACAGCGGCTGAAAGGGATGACCACCGGCAGCTTGCCAACGTTTATTGATATTGGATCGAATTTCGCCTCGCCTGAAATCAACGAAGATAATGTGATGGATCAGTTGGTTCGAAATAATCTGACGGCGGTGTTCCTCGGTGATAGTACCTGGACGGAACTGTTCCCAGGTAGATTCAAGCGAAAGTACGACTATCCGTCGTTTAATATCCATGATTTGGATACGGTAGATAATGCGATTGAAAAGTATTTGCCTCGTGAAATCGCCAAGAAAGATTGGGATTTAATTGTGGCACATTTTTTGGGAGTGGATCACTGCGGACATAGATACGGGCCGCTGCATGATGAAATGCATCGAAAATTGAGCGAAATGGATGCAGTTATACGAAATGTGACCGAGCAAATGGATGATGATACAACTTTGTTGGTAATCGGAGATCATGGAATGACACAGACTGGCGACCACGGGGGAGAGTCGTCTGATGAAGTGAACGCATTGTTTTTCATGTATTCTAAAGGAATTCCCTTAATGACCGAGGAATATGACGAACACAAAAATGTGATTCAGCAAATTGATTTGGTCCCTTTGCTGTCGGCTTTAATGGGAGTCCCCATCCCGTATTCGAATTTGGGACAGATAAACTTTCAGCTACTACCGGATAAAAACATAGATTCGTTCCTGAGGTATCAAGTAGCACTGCAGCATTTGTGGCAAAATGCTCGACAGGTTCAAAGCTACTTCCAGCAGTACACAGAATCACATCGAGGAACATTCACGGTAGAACAGTTGGATGATTTCGAGAACAAATTTCTCATTCTAACTCAACGGGTCAACACTGTCTACACAGAAGCGGCATTCCAGAGCTTCTCCAAGGATCTTAGGCAGTACCTTAAGGATATCTTGGAAGGTTGTCGTGAAATATGGGTGAAATTTGATGCTCAGCTGATGTCTCATGGTCTTCTGGTTACGTTTCTGGCTTGTTTTTCCATATTCATCTTGATCACCAATTCTACTGCCCATCAACTTGGGCAGATATTCAACGGACAAGTGATCTACTATATCGTGGTCATCTGTTTCATGGCCGGAACATCTGGATTTTTCTTTCATCGGGACTTCAATCTAACATCGGCCGAGCACGGAGCTCTCTTCTTCGCCTCAATATCGTCTATCGGAATTTTGTTATTCCTATCCATTCAAAACTGGACCAATATTATCGAGAACTTCAGTCAGTACAATCATCAGAAAAACGTCGTCACCAGAATCTCGTTTGCATTTACGACCTGCGTATTTTTCTCAAATAGTTTTATCATCCAAGAGCAGAAAATATTGTCTTACGTGCTGATTGGCCTTTTCCTGCTTGCTGTTTACAACATTCAGAAGAACAGCCAGTTTAAGGTGTTGCGCTTCCGTTGGCCAACTTTGCGCAAATCAACGTTTTTGAAACTATTGGCCTTGGCACTATTTGGAATTTCACTGGTTCGGTTCTCCAGCAATTACTTCCGCTGTCGGGAAGAGCAAGGAAATTGTACGGATTATCTCGTGAAAGCACCGACACCAGATGCCCGACGAAAATCGGGTCCAGAATTTGACCTTGTTCCCATTGTGGCACTGGTCTGTTACATCATATGTGCCCGATTCTATCTCAGAGCTTGTGGGAACTTAACGGGGAATTCGTTCAACATAATGTTCGCGCGATATGGCCCACCTCTGGGGGTAGTTTGTGCGTGTGGCCACTTCACCCTAGCCATCAACAATACCAAAGGCGTTCCCCAGATTCATGTAGATGCTTTCGCTTGGACAGTATATCTACTACTGCTGCTGCAGATCATCGTGATTGTAGTTCGACCGCTCATGATCTTCGTTTTACCCAAAAAGAAGGAAATGATGAACATACTTTACGGAGACCAATCCAACATTACCCCGGAAATCTATCGACAGCTGCGGGACAGCTACAACTCCAAATCCAACGCACCATCCGACGAGGTTCCCATCGTGTGCGGTCTTGCCACCGTCTACTCGTCCGTTTTCATCTCTATAGGTGTTTTTGTAGTGATCCTACTCTCACTTCTTCTTGGCTCTAATGGAACTGCTGGACTTGTTCTGACCCTTATCGTCACCATCTGTTACGGCATCATCTCCTCCATCTTACAGTATGAAAACTCAACCAACCTGCTAACATGCCTTCAGCCGACATTCACCACCCTGCTGGCTTGGATAATTCTGATGCAGTTTGGGTTCTACGCAACCTCTCATCAACCAACCATGTCGCAAATCGATTGGAGTGCTGCCTTTGTCGGCCGGACGTGGTACTTTGACCATAACAACATGATTTCCGCCGTTCTCGTTTTGTTAAACACATTTTCCGTGACCTTCCTACTGTCCACACTGTTTCCGATGATCATCTTTACACCCTTCTGCGTGTACACAATGTGGCCTGCATTGGCACAGAAGATCTACCAAAAGGCAACGGGAGGAAAACGTACTGCCAAAAGTATTCGCAAAACCGATGCCGGGAACGTCGAGTACAGGAGCGTCACGGTGAACAAACAGGACGATGATGCGGAGGACGACGGTGAAGGAGGGACAATACGTGCCGCCACAAGGAAGGAGATCGATTTTGATGTGACAAAGGGGGAAATCAATCTGTACGAGAACGAGAAGTTGTTTGTGGGGACCGCGTTCAAAACTGGCTGCCAGCTGCTGCTGATTCAGGGAGTTCGGGTGAGTGATGGCTTTTCACTGTTTGACGTAGTTTAGTTGCATGCACAATTTTATAGATGGAGGTGGATGGATATGTTCGGTATATATTGATAAAAAAAATCCAGCCAAATATGGGAAAGGGGGGGTTGGGGGAAACCACAGATAAAAAAGGGGCCAGTTTTGGAGAAAGAACGTTTTTTTGGGGGGTTGGTTGTAAAATTTTTTTTTTGTTGGTTGCAAAGGGTTGGGGTGGGTTTTTTTTTTTTTTTTTTTTTTTTTTTTTGGGGGGAAAATTTATGAAAAAACCCACGGTCAACCTCGTTGACGGCATCCACACTCTCCATAATCTTGATCACCAGATCCAGCCCACTTTGATCGCTGTTCTGCACGTCTTCTTGTACCGGCCGGATTGGAGACGAACATCATCTTTGCAGGGTTGTTGTCCGGCATTCTTGCAACATGCCCTGCCCAACGTATCCTTCCAGCTTTCGCCTCTTTCTGGGTGCTGGGTTCATCGTAGAGTTGGGCGAGCTCGTGATTCATCCTTCGCCGCCACACAACGTTCTCCTGCACACCGCCACAGTCAAGCTCGTGACGTTCGAAAACACCAAGTGCTTGCAGGTCCTCCTCGAGCATTGTCCACGTCTCATGCCCGTAGAGAACCACCGGTCTTATCTGCGTTTTGTACTTGGTACATTTAGTGTGGGGTGAATCTTTTATGATGAGTTTTTCTGGAGTCAATAGTAGGCATTTCGCGTTTCAGGCGGTTGTGCTGTTCTGCCTCCGTTCTAAAGTTTCTGCCGACTACAAACAAATTAAGGACGTAAGCAAACGGATCCGAGGTAGACGAATTCCTCCACCACCTCGAAGGTATCACTGTGGTCTATCAGTAACGCTGCTGCCCATCCCCGAGTGGCATTCAAACGGACCTAGAAAGTTCTCGCGCTATGGCCCTTCACGAAGCTTTGCCCAACTTTGTATTCGATAATCCACCGTAGCCAATTTAACAACAACATAAAAGTCGATCACTAATTGTGAGCTTCCCGGTATTAAGCAGTTCTCGTCCGTAATTTTCCATAGCTCTGTGCGGTCGATACTGTCGTACGCCGCCTTAAAATTGAAGACCTGGTGGTGTATCGGAACCTATTATTCAAGGCATTTTTGGAGGATTTGCCGTACAAAGGAGATCTGGTCCGTGGTCGAGCGCCCGTCGGTGAAACCGCCCAGTAAACACAAGATCGCATATAATAACGGATATGAGGATAACGGGGAGGGATATGCATACATTTAACATGGGGAAATGAACGATGAAGATTCGCCTCCCCGTGTACCATGGTCTGGTGGGGCCCGATAAAATCCCACGAACTCATTTACTGTTGGTGATAGACGATAAAAGAAGATCTGGGATAGTACTTTGTAGGTAGCATTTAGGATTGTGATCGCTCGATAGTTCCCACATTCCGACTTGTCGTTCTTCTTGTAAATGGGGCATACATTGCCCCTGCTTCTACAACTCCGGTAGCTGTTCGGTTTCCCAGATTTGGACTATCAACCGATGCACGCAGATGGATAACTTCTCCGGACCCATCTTGATGAGTTCAGTTCCGATACCATCCTTGCCAGCCGCCTTGTTATTCTGAAGCTGTTGGATATCTTCTTCCCGACATGGCAAATTTCTGAAAAAGGGAAAAAATGGGGAGAGAAATTAAAAGGGGGGTGGGAAGGTAGGATTGGGCCATCTTGATGAGTTCAGTTCCGATACCATCCTTGCCAGCCGCCTTGTTATTCTGGAGCAGTTGGATAACATCCTCAACTTCTCCCAGCGTGGGAGCTAGTTCGTTCCCATCGTTCGCCGTGTTGACGTCTTCCACTGTCTTGGCCTTTTGCGCTTGTGTCCTCTGCACCATTCAGGTGTTCGTCATAGTGCTGCGTCCAGCTATCAATCACCTCAGGTTCATCCATCAGAATGCGCTCATCCTACATTTCTTATTCCTACACATTTCGGCTCGTGGCACAAAGCCTTTGTGTTGAGCTTCTGATAGAATTTCCGCGTTTCTTGGGTGCGGTGCCGCTGCTTTATTTCCTCACACTCCGCTTCTTCCAGACGGTGTTGTTTCTCCCGAAATAGGCGGGTCTGCTATTGCTTCCACGTTCTGCCGAGTCTCGTGCTGCATCATTACTGCCCGTACTGCGTTGCCCTTCTTCTCTAAAGCTTCCCTACATTCCTCGTCGAACCAATCGTTCCATGGGCTCTTTTCCACATACACGATGACGTTCGCAGCTGTGTCGTTGGTGGCTGCTTTAAAAATCTTCCAGCAGCCCTCAAGAGGGCCTTTGTCGAGCACACCCTCATCCGGCAACCCGAGTAGAGACTGAGATCAAATAGAAAACTTAATAAGTTGTTGTGATGTTCCTGATAATGATTACTCAGGTTGCTTTCGTTTTGGTCGTTTTAACGGTTAAAAGATCAAAATTGATAGCAAAAAAGTGATTCCTGTGACATCAAATTTAAAACTGCTATCAGGGAGAGCAAATTGAAAAGTCATTTTGCTGTACATATTTTCTTGATGGTAGCCAAAAGAGTAGTCCAATTTATGTTCTGTCAAGACAATGAAAACAAAACTACTTTTCTCACAGAAAAGTGAACGCAAATTACATCAAAATGAAAACTGAATTTGATATCAAATTTGCCAACTGTGAAGTGAAATCAAGTTTTGATTTAAATTTGAAGTTTATATCAAAACTAGTTTTCAAATTGCTATTTTCATTATGCTAGACTTTACTCGGGAACGCTGCTTCGATACTCTGCACGTAGGCTGTGCTGACATCCGATTGCTTCAGTCGTTCGAGATTGTGCCGAGGCGGGCGACGATACTGTACGTTGTTAACGACGGATAGTTTTGGTCGCAGTTTTACCATCACCAGGTAGTGGTCCGAGTCGATGTTAGCGCCACAATGGGTTCTGATGTCGATTATGTCGGAGAAGTGCCGTCCTTCAATCTAAACGTGATCGATTTGCGCTTCTGTCTGCAGGTGTACTTATACTGGAGGCTGTGCGGGAACGCTGGAAGTATCTGCTACGAATGACGATATTCTAGGAGGCGGTGAATTCAATAAGTCTTAGGCTGCTGTAGTTTGTCCGCTGGTGAGTACTGAACTTTCCAATAGTCGGTCTAAACTCCTCCTTCTGGCTGACCTGAGCATTGAAGGCTTGGGCAATGGTCGTATTCACGTTCTAGCTGCGCGTCAAAAGCAACCTTATCATCATCAGTACTTCCGGAGTGCGGGCTATGCTGCCGTGAAACGCATATCAGTCCCATCTTTGCTTGCTTTCCTATCCATATGGGACTGATATGCGTTTCACGGCAGTATGCTCGATGATAAGATCCTCAACCTGCACATTATTTCGTTGATCAGCCACCATCCGATCAAATGCTTCTGCTTTTCGCTCATCATTATGAAAGTTGTTCCAAGCTCCAATTATCGTGCCACAGCTCTGGTAGATTACCTCTAAACGTACGCACCATACACCCTTTCCAAGACACATTCTGCAGCGCAACGATGATAAATCCTGCGATCCCTTAGTATCTCGGATAGTATGCGGGTGCTCCCAACGAAATTAAGAGATCTGCAGTTCCATGTACAGAGTACATGTACCAATCGCTAGTCCTGTTTCATCGCTGTGGTCTGGGCCGATTATTCCCGTCCGTACTCGGCTGTTGCCGTTCCGGTGCTTGCTGGTTTTCCGACTGCCTTGCAAGGTCTGACGCCAATCCCCTAGCTTACCGGAGGGCCATAGTGCATAGTTGAGTCCCACGCTAGCACATGGACGGTGATTTAGAAACAGTCACTGTTTGGAGCCGCTCCTGACATGGGGAACAGACACTCGGTTGTTGTATTGGCATTTCCGCCAAATTCAGTTCGAAATAGCTTGGTGTAAGCGCCATTGCTCGCTAACCTGTTATTTCTACGAATTTACCGTTTATGACTTGTATTTTTTGCTGAAATAATTGAATGTATAAAAGATAATAAAAAAATAAAAACAATATAATATTTAACTGAAAGGGCATGTGTGCACGCTTAATCACTTCTGGGGCCATTCATTCGCTTAATCACTTCTTACATTCATTCATTACATGGTAATTTTATATGATATATTTTTGTTTATTTGAACCAAACTTGATCTTCATCTCTTATTGACGATTGCTACGATGAGCACCGTTTCAATAATACTTTGACACTACAAAACACTGATTAGCAGCATTACTTATGAATAGAATCTGTTGCAAGTGACTCAATGTTAACATTTCATCACTTACATAGGTTCTTTTCACATGTTTGACTAGAAATATTCACAGTAAATCAACCAGCACAGTCTAACAAATATGAGGATGTGAGATTTTGTTGATAGTAATAATCTTCATGTAACCTAAACAATAATAATTAATTTCACAAAAGAAAGGTGTCCGTCGGATAGTTCAATGAAAAAGAATCACAAATGGACAGTATTTTTTATATTTTTGTTCGAACGATTACAAACGCGTGTTCTTCGTTCGGCATCAAATATCAAGCAAGTTTTAGAAAAAAGAGAGCTGTAAGTTATTATACAGTAAACATTTTAAAAACTACTTTGAACAAAACTCAACATTGGAATTATATTTTTTCGTCCCACAATATGCAAGTTTATGATCTCAGATTGTGTGATTATTCCGGATTAACGACTCATTTAAAATGCTATATGTTGGTGCCGTTCAACGGCTCGACATTCAAATTTCATCTAGAATTAAAATATTCAATTCCGAAAGAGCCCCATCGATACTGCGCCATTTTTAAACATATATGCAGAAGTACTTTAAAGTTGTGCATTGCTTTTCTTACAGATATTCTGCGCCATGTTCGCCTGCACTTTGCACTGCCGCCATTTAATGGTTTGGAAAATCTTTGCCCCTCGCTTCATATATGAAGGTATCGGTAGCTACATCGCCTTCATAGGACTGAATCTGGGTTTCCTGGTGTTGCTGCGGGTTCATCGAGCTGTTAATTCACTCATCAACCAGATCAATAAGAGTCGGTAAGTTCTGGATCACATCGCACAGCGACATCGCGACTAATATTTTACATAAGATGACAACCACAGCGGAAAATGAACCAAATCGATGCTATTGTAGTCGTGGGATCCACGGGTATCATTTTCTTTGAAACATAGAAATTCGTTTTCAATTAGGTATTTTGAATTTCGTTTAAGTTAGGAGCGACGAGCGGTAGCAAATAAGGACGCGGTTATTATGATTGTTTAATTGTTCGATGTTTAGAAGTAGGTATTCACAACGATTGATTTCCATAACACCTCCATGCACCCACCCCAAGTTACAGATAGGCAATAAATATAGTAAGATACATCAGTTGATTCGAATTTTCAATTGTTGCAAGTTGCGCTAAACACAATCCGAATTCCCAAAACAAATAACATAAGTAACTAATTTAATTCCCCTGTTGTTTCTTGACTGCGTTTTCGTCGCGGCTCAGGAGTTTAAATAATACCTACACTCAGTTAAATAAACTTCCGATATTCATAAGATTGCATTTCGATTTGTTGCCACAAGAGTTCAGTTTGAATTTAATTAATTTGCCTTATGAAATATACTGATGTTGCAAAAATAAAAATATGGAGCAAACTAGAATCGAACCTTGAACATTAAGGTAAAGGCATACAAGAACAACGTCGAGTGAAACAAAATCCATTCATAAATCTCGCTTATGAAATTCAAAAGCATCGTTCATAAGTTATATCTTAGGGAACGTCCATTAATTATGTCACGTAAAAAATGACTTTTTACTTTTTATCCCCCCCCCCCCCCCTTGTCACGTTTTTTGTATGGACCTTCAAAATTTGTTGTATGGATTGTCACGTTTTCCCAACCTTCCCCCCTTACTGCGTGACATAATTAATGGACCTTCCCTTATGAAATTCTTAAGTTTATTTGTCCGAGTTTACATGCATTAATGAGCGTCCGTGAAGTACGTAACGCAAAATTGATCCATTTTCAACCCTTCCTCACAACGATGGGGTTAGTATGGACATAGTTTGTATGGACATAGAGTATTTTTTGTATGGATTGTCACAGTTTTCTCCAGCTTGAACAAAAATATTGTGAATATTTGACGTAAGATCAATGAGAATTTGGAAAAAAAAATAATGAAAACATTATTGTTTCAACCAAAGGTGGTAAATGTACATTTTTTTTTTTTTTGCAAAACAGTCACCTACTGCGAAATTTGAGGCCCGCACACCACCACCAGTTTACGTGTACAGTTCTAGCGAGCGCGAAGGATAGAAAACAGAAAGAGAAAAATTTCTCCCCATTTCTGCCGGGGGTTTCAAAAAATTAAAAAAAATTTTTAAAAAAATTAAAAAAAAAATTTTTTTTTTTTTTTTTTTGTTTTGGTGTGTTAGTATCCATTCTTATGATTTGATTCCATACAATAAACATCCTATGTATGCAGTAATAAGTGAGTAATCAACGAAATTCTGAGCGACATAAATCTATGTCGCAATGTTTTTTAAACCATCGGCTAGTGGCAGCAAAACTGTTTCGTCGCCTGGAGAAAACGGCACAGAAATGTCATATGAGATTTTCTCCCACGACGGTTCACTTTTGCGTGTGTTCAATTTGGTCGTAATGAAAAATGTCAAATGTCAAAATGTAAATATCAAAATACAGTACATTTACCACCACTGGTTTCAACCATTCCACAGTGGTCAAAAAGTCGATTTTAACGCTCTCAACTGATTGCTCACTAAATAGTGGAGCTAGAGCGATGGCGTCTTTGCCAAAGTTAATGGATATGACAAGCTTCGTATTTTGACGGCATGATTTTTGTGATCAATCCCCCTAAAAGTGAGATCAAAAGTTAACTTTTTTTATGATTTTGAGATAGAGAGTTGATGTCTTCAGCAAAGTTGTAGCAAAAGTCAATACAAATAACTTTGCTGCTGACATTTTTTGTCGTATTTTCGACGGCTGTACCATACTTAGGAGCAGATAGACCAGATTGCATCTAAGAGAACATCAAAAGAGATTTTAAGTGGTGGTAAGTTTATCCGTCCACGACCGTCTGCTGGGGAGTTATGCTCAAAACTAATATCGATGGTTTTACTATATTTCATGATTCAAACAGTATAAAAAAATTGCGTTGTCATGGTAACCTCTACCTCAAACTCATTATTTTTAGTATACTTTTGCATTCTGGTTTTGACAGTATTTTTTATTTATTTTAGGTTACTTAAAATAAAATGATTATTATTACAACTATTAGTATTATAGTTATTAGTTTTTAGCCAATTCCGAATTTACCCTGGCCACGGATGAAGGGTTTGACGACGATTCGTCAAGTGTCGTTATAATCAGTCTTTTGATTAAAATTTTTATTTTTATCTCAAATTTTTTTTTTTATTTATTTTTTTTTTTTTTTTTTGACTTTTTTTTTTTTTTTTTTTTCATAGCTATAAAAAAAGTTGTGCTTGATTTTACACCACCTTCTCTTTTTTTTTGTGGGAGGGGCCGCCGGGGGGTTAGTTACGGTTTCTATTTTAAAAATTACAAAAAAAAACCCCCCCCCAACCCCACCCCTCTGTGTTGTTTTTTTTTTTTTTTTTTTTTTTTTTTTTTTTTTTTTTTTTTTTTTTTTTTTTTTTTGTTGGTGGGGGGGGGGTGTTTTTTTTTTTTTTTTTTTTTTTTTTTTTAACAAAATTACTTTGTTATTGTTCATTTTCTAATTTCTTTTTTCTTCTCTTTTCTCTCCTGTTTTTGTTGCCAATAACGCATGATTACTATCTGAACTGTACTTTGCTTCAGTAAGGAATTGGGTAACGTTACGCCAGGTTGGTCGAGGCGGAAGTCAAGTGAAGTAAGTGATGACATTAATGTCATTGTTATTTGGATCCTAGTTCTAAAATACTGGACTCTTTATTTCACCTCATCTAGTTCAGTTCAAAAGGGCCTGAACAGGATGGGTGGCTTACGTAGATCACTTGAAGATGTGACATGACGGAATATTTTTAATATAAGCATAGAACATGAATCGATGTTGCATAAGTTGATTGATTAAAGTTGCTTTATTGAAAATATAGGAACGCATGGTTAACAAATCCATTTGAAACTGAATTAATCATCTCGTGGTATACCTTAAACACGTTTAATTCCGATGTTTCCTCATTTCACATCCGTTGAACCATACTGAATAGCCATTTCGTTTTGATAATATCACTTTCTAATGACTATATATTTGTTTCATTTTTGGTACACTGGAGTCAACAGGAAAGCTTCATCACACTTGAGAGGTGGCAAATGCTTTCATAAGGGAACCACCAAGAACAACAAGACAAACAACTCGACATGAACAAAAAAAAACTCAGCAATACCAGTCAACTGATGACAACAACACCAACAAACAGAGAATCAACAATGTCATCTAAACGACATGCTATCAATCCCATTCGAAGGAGGGTAGGTAAGAACAAATTCAACAGGTGGGTCAATCTCTTAAAATTAAATGCTTTGCTGATTGATCCCGATACTCAAACGTTAACAGTGCCTATCTGACCGACATTGGTTACCTTCGTCTGAAAAGCGTGCGAGTATTGGATCAATCGGAACAGATACAGGCCTTGACAACTGAGCTCTGATGCTGCAACCTGTACTCTTAAAAAATAAAGTTTTTAGCCAATTCCGAATTTAAAATAAACCTGCTTTGTAAACCATACTTCAAATTCCCGCCCATCTTCCCATCCGTTCAATTGTTATTCCTATTAACCTCGAGACGGCCGCGAGTAATCGGTTCTATCCCCTTAATATTAGTTTTAAGATAATTGATGTACATATATATATATATATATATATATATATATATATATATATGAAAACTTGGCTCTGTAAAGTTGATTCGATTGAGCCTGTACAAATAAATGATTCATAAAAAAAAACTATTAGTAAACATTTATAGTTACAATTTCAACCGCTTTTTTTGCTAGCAGCTGCTTATCATCGCCATAAAATGATATCTCATGCTCTTTGGGCCAACCACAAATGCGTGTAATCAATGGACTTCATGATATTAAAAGCCAGTTCAGAAGACTCCAATCCCAGTTTGCGGCTATTGAACTCTCGATGTCCGCTAAAAAAATAAAGTTTTATAAATTCATTTGTTGATATCACTATAAAATGCACATACCTATTCCAATCCTCTTGCCTCTTGTAAATTTAACTGTATCATACGGAAGATAGCATTTAAAGAAAACTATGCAACTTTTTAAGTGGGAATATTAATTACTTTTTACAGACAGGTTTAATTTGAATGTTACATCGTTCAGACGATTTCCTGTACTTTTGGAAAGCGACCTGGTCTTACGGCATCTTGGTTTACGGAGGATACAATTTGCATCACCGCCTACAGTAACCAGTTGCTGAAATCGGTCCAAAAGATATTCTGCTCCGCTCAATATTATCATAAGTGCTCGAAGATGGATAGTACCACATGTGCAAAGGTTTCAAACAACACTAATCTGTTCTGGATGTGTAACGCTTGCAGTAAAATGATGGACAGTGCGCGATTCAGGAATGTCATGGTTTCAACGAATGCCGCCGTATCTCAAAACTTTTAGAAACTGAAGAAGGAGATCCGCTGTAGCGTTTTGGATGAAATATGGCTTGAAAATTGCACGAACTTCAAGGAACTGATCGAGGCTGTACCGAAAACTTCAGTTCCTGTTCCAAGTGTCTCGTTTTTCGGGTTCTCTAAGAGGAAACGTGTAATCGACGGGAAATTTGAACCGACTCCGTAAAAGACATCGAAACTCCGTCGTGGAACAATCAATGTTCAGCACAATCTGCAATTACTTGCACCACAGTAGACAGCATGTTTTGGTTGTATCTATCCGACATATCCGTTGAAACTCCTGATGACTGTGTTACACTGTTAGTACCACAACGGTTAGGCTCCAATGATTTGAAAATTGTGAAGTTAGTTCCGAGAGGAAGGATGTGTGTTTTTTGAACTATGTGTCATACAAAGTAGGGATGCCTATGAAACTGAACGAGAAGGCTTTGCAGGATTCCACTTGGCCCAGTAAGATCCCGTTCAGAGAGTTTGAGGAAAGGAGCATTCCTAGAAAGGTTTTTTGGAAGCCAACCGACCTAACAATACACGAGACATCCCGAATATTCCGACCAACGCAGAGACGACAGTCATTATGGATCAATAACGAACCAGTCCCGAATACCCGAATGAAACCGACCTGCAATATGTAACGGTATATTCTCAAAATGTGAGAGGCATCCGTACTAAAAATAACGAGCTTTTTCTGAAGCTTTCTGCCTGCGAATACGAAGTCATTGTACTCACTGAGACGTGGCTTTATACCAGCTTCTAGCAACCTTCAGCGAGGGGGTGGGGTTTTAATTGCTGTTAAAGCAAACCTCAACTGTAGGTCAGTAGAGCTTGTTGACTGTGGTAATATTGAGCAAATCGCTGTGCGTATCAAACTAGAAAAGAGGACGATCTTTGGAATGTGTGGAATCTATCTTCGACCGAACTCGTCTCCGGAATTGTACTCAGCGCATTCTGCAGCAGTCCAGCAAATCTGTGAAAGTGCTCCGGTTGGAGATTACAACCCACCTCAGTTGGTATGGTCCTACGATGATGAAGAGATCAACAGCTTGCTGTCGTCCAACGCATTGACTGAACAGGAAATCGCTTTGGTTGAATCGATGGTTGCCTCGGGACTACATACGCTCATAAACCTGCGATGGAGAACTCGAATGATCTTACACTTGACTCGTTCATCGCATTGATGTGAACGCCTTCAAGCAATCTGTTAGTGGCTCGAACATCCTTGATGATTTCGATTTTTGACGTTGCCGCTTTCCGGTACTGAATAACGCTATCATGGACGTCTATGGGATTGAAATGTTTAGTGCAAGAGATACGGATGAAACGGTACGTATGTTTTATGAGAAATTTGGTATGACATTATGGAGGAACATGTGGTGAACATCTGAGTTACAGCATCTCCGGAACATTGTGCGAAAAGCTAGTAAACGCTATTTTCGATCACGGACTACTGTGAACCGGATCAACGTACAGTCGCGCTCGAAACACATTACGCCAATTGCCAGGACGCCACATTTCGTAGCTATATCAGACGATTGGAGCAGACTGCGATGCAGAACCCGTCATCCTTTTGGTCGTATATTCGAAGCCGTAAGCAGTCCAACCGGATCCCTACCAACATGACTTTTGTGGAAACTTCGGCCGATTCACCTCACGAGCTAGCTACTCTGTTTGCCGATCTCTTCGAGAATGTGCACAGTCAAATGTCGCCAACTTTTTCTCCTGACAGTCTTAGATCCTGTCCTGCTTTCAATTAGATTTGTCCTACTCTAGTTGTGAGCCAACATGAATTTTTGTCAGCCGTGAAAAAGTTGGATGTGTCGAAAGGATCGGGCACAGCCAACATACCGCCATTGCTTTTAAGAGAATGTGCTGACTCACTGCTGACGCCGTTGGCGATTATATTTAACAGGTTACTCAGTTAAGTTACTCTTCCCGAAGCGTGGAAGTTAGCCTCAATCACTCCGATTTTCAAAGCTGGTATCAAACATGCTGTTGAAAATTACAGAGGTGTTTCGATTCAATGGTGTATGGCCAAGGTGTTCGAACAATTGGTTCACGAAGCTCTTAACGCCGTATCTCGACCGCTGATTTCTGACTTTCAACATGGTTTTGTTAAAAAGCGATCCACGACAACGAATCTGATGTCCTACGTAAATTTCCTATCAACGGAAACTGAGAATCGTCACCAAGTTGATGCCATATACTTTGATTTTTCGAAGGGGGGACAAGTTTCCTCACGCCCTTGCAATTGACAAACTGAAGTTGGGTTCCGTGGCGGGGGGGGTCTCTTGGGGGTTTCTCTTAGGGGCCGCCGGGGGGAGTTTTTGGGGTCGCATCTCGATGGTTGCGATCTTCAGGCTGACATCGAGAGCTTCTATCATGGTGCTCTGAGATGGAATGGAACTGACTAAAAGTGCAAAGTTATATCAACATCATACGAAACTAGCGTTAAGAATTGGTTCCTGTTAGACCCTTGGTCCAGTCTTCCCTCTTGCTACTTCTTGCGCTTTTCGGTACTGGAATCTTTGTTTTTGCTTTGATTTGCTGTGTTATTTTGACAGGACATTGGAGAGTATGTTCGTGTGAGTTACGTTATTAGGGGCGAATCATTAAGCTTAGGACCGAGCTTTGGTGGTACTACCTGAGCCAAAAACTATATCCATATTCTTCATGGCTATCCAGCCGCTGGTTATATCCTTCACCCGCCGGCAATCCCGAACAGAGTTTGATAACTCCATCAGCTCAGAAGCTATAGAGCGTGTTCAAGCTATTTGTGACCTGGGGGTTCGGTTCAAAGAGCATATTAGCACAACTACTGAAAAGGCCTTTGCAGTACTGGGATTTATCCGTCGCAATACAAGTGGCTTCACCGATCTATATACTCTCAAGGCGTTCGATCGTTCGTAGCATCATGCAGTATGCTGTTAGTATGTGGTCGCTTATCACTCAGTGCAGATCATCCGAATGGAAAGGGTTCAACGCAGCTTTATACGATATGCTCTTCGTCAACTTCCGTGGAACTGTGAACGTGTCAACTTCCCAGCAAATCTACCGGACTATCCGAGCCGTTACAGACTGATCGATTTAGAAACTTTAATGCACAGGCGTACTAAACTACAGAGGTTATTTGTTTTTGACCTCGTCAAAGGTAGTGTAGATTGCTCTGCTTTGTTACAAAACATCAACTTTTATGCACCTTCTCGCCAGATTTGTGACCGTAGTTTATTTGTAGTCAGTCGCCATAGAACTACGTATGGGCATAACAACCCTTTTGATAACTGTGTTCGATCGTTTAACAATGTGCGCGCAGTGTTTGATTTTAATATGTCCAAATGTGTGTTGAAGAATAGAATTAGAAACCTAGGTTAAGTACCAATCTGTTGAGTTTTTTTTTTAATTCGAGACGAAGAACAATAAATATAAATATGTCCTCCCGATTACTAGTCTTTTAATATATCATTTGGCGACGCACTGTATTCCAGAGGAATCGATTTTTTGGAGTTAGATTACGGAATGTAGCAACGTTTTTAGTTTAGTTTTTAGATTCTTCAAATGCCTATCTTCTGATCAATGTATGGAATGTGGTAACCTCACCTCTTTAACAGTTCAGGGAGCTTGTTTAAACCGAAGAAATAAAAATTTTCATTGTCTTTTTTCAGATTGTATACGATTCGATTAAACAAATGATGAGCTTATTTGGCACTGGTGTATATATTCAACTGTTAAAATTTTATAGCACTAAAACTTAAACCGAACTTACCGAAAAAAAAAGTCTGTGTAAACAAGCTCCCTGAACTCTCAAAACTCCATTGGTCACGCCATCGTGCAATGATCTAGAGCGTGCACAGGGGGCTGTCCATTCAAAAGTTCAAATCACAATGGCAGTATTGGTTGGTCAACACCCGGCCTAAGGTTGACGCAGTGGAACCAGGAAGAAGGAAATAATAAAAGTATTGAGAAATCCAAGTAAAGCTAAAAGAGGTTTAACATCGTAGTATCTAAAACTGAAATTGATAATAACTTTCTAGATATTTTACAAACCGTATGGAATTGGTCAGTATCGTCATTATCGTCAATTTCTTATGTTTTTATCACCTATTACTTTGCTTAGACAACTCGAAAAACCATTTTGAAAGAGCGCCATCTAAAGGGTGTCCACAGTTAAATTGCATCACTTTTAACTCGTCCTCAAAAACAAGTCTCTCAACCGATTGTCATGAAATATTCAGGGAATAAAATACAATGTATAATCTTGGTTAAGGTATTTTTATTTCACTGTATTTCTTTATCAAATCCAAAAGCCCGAACTTTC
This sequence comes from Aedes koreicus, assembly GCA_024533555.2. Classification (NCBI taxonomy): domain Eukaryota; kingdom Metazoa; phylum Arthropoda; class Insecta; order Diptera; family Culicidae; genus Aedes; species Aedes koreicus. Next base: position 618,065 of record JAHHFK020002302.1, read on the forward strand.
TTCTTAATACCACGCATAAGATTTTGTACAACGCTTGAACCGACATTTTTTTCCGGTTTCAACCATGACTTCAACATTCCCTGTTCTGTAGTGACAACTTTAGGATGCTTACGAAGTTCGTGCTTCATTATAGCCCAATACTTTTCAATTGGCCGCAACTCTGCAGAGTTTGGGGGATTAAGATCCTTCGGCACGAAATTGACACCATTCATCTTGTACCACTCCAGAACATCTTTGTAGGAACGTTGTGTGTTTTGAGAAACGGAAGCAGTCGTTTTTTCAGGCATTCATTCATGTATACTTGACCATTTACAGTTGAAGTTGTCACGAAAGGCTTGCTCCGTTTACCACACGAACAAATCCCCTACCAAATTATGAATTTATTGGGGAACATTGACACTTGCTGTTTCCTGAGAGACTCTGGAACATCGAACTTGTCTTTCTCAGTCACATACTGGTTCCCGGGAATTTGTTTAAAGTCCGCTTTTACGTGTGTTTCATCGTCCATGATGCAGCAGTGTGCTTTCGTCAACATTTGTGTGTACAGCTTCAGTTTTTCATTGCGGTTTGGAGCTTTCTGAACTTTGAATGAACGGAGCCCGGCTCGTTTCTTGGCTTTCTGCACGAAACTTTTGGTCAAGTGAAGCTTTTTCGCGACATTCCGAACGGAACAGTTGGGTTTGCGTTTAAAGGCAGCAACCACTCGCTTGTGATCCTTCACACAGTACGGAACACTTTTTATACTACTCACCTTCTTCCGATCGACAGTTAAACATTCCCCAAAACGTTTTATTACACGAGACACTGTAGACTGGTGAATTTTCAACATCTTTCCGATGGCTCGGTGCGAAAGAATTGGGTTGTCGAGGTGCGTGTGCAAAATGTTCTCGCGCACTTGCTGTTCTTTCGACTCCTTTTTCGAAACTGCGATACATTTCACAATGAAACTCACGCAGTGTAAACAATATACGCTGAGATAATTTCACCCAAAATTTCGTTGAAATCAACCCAAAGGGCAAAATGTTACAGCTTATTGAAAGTGATGCAATTTAACTGTGGACACCCTTTACGACGTTTAACCTCACTTTTGTGTTACCTGGATTGCTCCATTGAGTAGCATTATATTTGACATTTATGGGTTAGCAAACTGTGTTTTAACTTTAAGTTATAAATTATTAAAAATTAGTTTAAATTATTATATTCCTATCCTATGTATGTATCGTTTCGCTGATTTCATAGATAATTAAATTATTGTTCTTATTCTACACAATGTGGATCAAGAACACTCGTATACGAATCGTATATCGTAAATAAAATCGAGTAAGGTGACTTCCCGTTTGATTTGCGCGAAGAGTTGCCTGACCCTAAGTGACAATCTTCACTTCGTAACTGCGAACAAGTGGATTCGATCCACATGGAGCGTAGAATAATCACAAATATCCAAAAAGATGTTTTCAAACTTAGACCAATATATGCCTGCAGATAATGAAATAAAATAAAAATCGTTCTTTTGGCTTTCCAGCCCTTATCATAAATTACTTGAGATCTCTTGTTATTAGGGGCTATGCATAAACCACGTAGACTTTTTTGTGGCGAGGGGGGGGGGGGGCGAAAGTCTACGCTCCATACAAATATTCAAAATATTGTATGAAGAAAAGTCTACGAAGGGGGGGGGGGTGTCTGAGATTTTCAAAAATGAGTCTACGTGGTTTATGAATCGGCCCTTATTGTGAAAGCAATACGCTTGAAGTATAAAGAAAAACGAAGAAGAAACTAAAATTAAATGATTGTGCACAAGGCATGATCGCATGGTCGACGTTCTATATCATTAGGATATTTTTAGGGGCTATTCATAAACCACGTAGACTTTTCTTGGGGGAAGGGTGGGTTTGACCAAAGTCTACGCTTCATACAATATTTAAAAAAATGGTATGGAGAAAAGTCTACGAGGGGGGAAGGGGGGGGGGTCTGATTTTCAAAAATAAGTCTACGTGGTTTATGAACCGGCCCTTACTTTGTCAACAATGTATCACGGGATCCAAAATACGGTTGTTATTGTTTACATTTATCGAGTAATTCATGAATTTAAACGTTGATCTCTCACAAGACTCCTGGGTACTAACAACGCCAAAATAGTAGAGCAAACAACAGAAATTTTCTTTATGTTGGATGAACGAGTAAGTGGTTAATATTTTTTTTTTTGCGTTCATGCACCTTGGGAATGAACCCACACAATCACGCCTAATTCAAATGAACTATTAATTGTTGGAATACAACAGAAATTGTTCTGGTTCAATACAAACAACTTTCTATCCGTGCTCCTAACAACGTGACGAACGTTTCATTTTAGGCATTTGAAGCGCTGATTTTAATTCTTCACTGTGTCGGCAATATATTTATGAATATGTTGCCTGTACATAACCGGAACCCTAAAGACCGCCTACTTTGCATTTAAACATTTCTTCTGTTGACGCATTGCGTTCAGTACCTGATTCAAACTACATGTGGAATCGAGGTACAACATACGTGGGTACTTTTCTATCAAATCTACCTAGTGAAGCTATAAAACTCGCAAAACTTCCTGCATCATCCACAGTTGAGTAAGCAAATGTAACTTGATATCCCCAACCGTATACACAGTTGTGAGAAGCTGAATAAAACCTCGAAAATGGCACCTATCGTTCGTCACGAAATCCATCCGAAAATCGGGAGACATGGTACCACCATCACCACGGAAGAACGTAAGCGTAAGCGGAATGTGCTTCATTCCATTATCCGCAGAATAGTCGAAGGTCCTTTCTGGACGGACGACTGCAAGTCGACGGAAGGTGATAGTCATTTCAGGTGCACAACCGGATCAATGTCGCCACCCCCCACTTCGACCTCCTCAGTGACGATGTTGGATGGCTGCGAAAGGCTGGTTCGAAAAAGAGTGGAACGCATCCCCCGACGGATGTCGCAGTTGTCGGTCCATCCCGGCATGGAACTGGTCGTTCCGGTCAAGTACAACCAACGGATGGCTCGATCATTCCCGGATGTTCAGAACCGATCGGAACGGGACACGGCTCGGAGAAGTAAGAATACCGTATCGGCACGAGAAAGCCGAGCCAAAATGCGGCTGATGGACGACCTTCTCCGGAAGGAAGCTGCTGAAACCAGAAAGTTGAACATGGAACTCAAAGTAAATGTGGCATCCAGGATGAGCTACGCGTTATGGATGTTACGGAAATTAAATCTACCACCGGTGGATTTCCTGGAAATGTGGCAGAAGGCAATCGAGATGGCATCTGTAAATGAAAAAGGGGCGCAATCTATTTTTACCAAAACTGAAGAACCAGATACAGATAATAATAATAATAATAATTAAGTGACGACTTCCATTTGACTAGTAACGCAGTTCCTTGTTACATTCCTTTGTGAATAATAATTATATCTCTTTAAATTAAATATAAAGTAATTCGTTGAAAGATAACCATGCTTTTTATTCTTGAGTTGTTAGAAGATCTCAACACCCCTGCTCAATCACAGCACCGTCTAAATCCTAGCAACAATCACAGGTGCTTGAATGATGCGGACGGAAGTCTCTTCGTCATTATATCCGCCTGTTGTTCCGATGTTCCGGCGAATTTAATCTTCAATACGCCTTGATGTATCAAATCCTTTAAAAATGATACTAGGTTTTAAATGTTTCAGCCTGTTATGATCACGACAACATTGGCAATCCGAATCGTAGACTGGTTGTCCTAATGCACTACTAACGGACCTTCAATTCTCTGGCTTAAATCCCGAAGCAAGCGTATCATCTACAGCGTGTTACAAGCTGCCGTACACAAAACTGATAATTCAGCCTCCGTTGACGATAATGATACCGTTTGCTGTTTCCGTGTTATCCAGCTTATAACACTGCCGAACACTTTGAAGATGCAACCCTTTACAGAACGACGATCAGCATCCGAATATGCTTCCAACACGGGTGATCTCTCGTCATCTCGAAAAATCAGTCCAACATCCAGAGTCTCCTTGACATATCTAAGCATTCGCTTGAGGTGTACCCAATAATTCTCGTTCGGACAGGATTGAAACTGGCTAAAATAGTTCACTGCTGCCGAAAAATCTGGTCTCATCGTTAGCGAAGCGTACATTGAGCAGCGTACCAGTAAACACTCGACATTCGAAAACTCGAAGTTTCGAAATATCCGGTTTTCGTGACTCCCACAATTCAAACGGAGTTTGGTTCAAATCTAGCGCACTGGTCGGGCTACTATTGATCAAACCGCCTGACCCCAGGAAACCTTGCTAATCCCAGAATGCTGAAGCATCGCTCTCGCTTTTTCGACAAGGGTCCTGTTCATGCGCTCGCTTACCTCATTTTGCTCCGGAATATACGGCACAGTGAATTCTTGCTGGATCCCTTTCGACTTACAGAACTGTTTAAAACGTGTTCCAAAGTACTCGGCGCGCAGTTGTCACTGCTCAAGCGTGAAATCTTCATCCCGAACTTGGCGTTCACCATCGCTATATAAACGACGAACCATTCCAGCACTTCATCCTTCGACTCCATCAAGTACACAGCGGTAAAGTGGCTCCAGTCATCGATGAAGGTTACATAATATTTTGATCCGTACAACCCTACCGGCGTCACCGAGCCGCACACGTCCGATTTTTTCAATGCACGATAAAAACGATTGCCTTGTTTGTTTCCCTTTGACACAGGGTCTATACACGATAACTTCACTGTTATTGTCCGAGTTCAGCATCAAACCAATTACCGACTCGTTTCGTGCCGGAGCTCGCAGATTCTTCTCACTGAGGTGGCCGAACCGACGGTGCCACAACTCGTAGTCCTTCCGTATTTGACCGCACGAAAGCAACGACGTCTCACACACTCTTTTCTCCAACGAAAGTCCAGTTCAAAGAGCTTGTCCCGGCGCATACCACAAGCTGCTAGTTCGGAGCTGTTGAAGATGTTTGTTTTACCGTCTTCGAACACTACTCGCATGCCAGCTTTTTCTACCTTATGCGCATTATCACACTTTAAAATGCGCAAAAAGCACTTCTAGAGTCCAATCACAACTGCAACCAGCAATACATAGTCGTCAGAAGAGATGAGAAAGATTCTGAATTCTCAGTTTTATCCAATGATGGGAAAATCATCATCTTTCATGAGCGGTTCGGAAGATTTATTGATCTACCCTGATTCCCGTGGGTTGAAGAAGGTTTCCAGATTGTTTTGATAAGTTTTGCATGTTGGCGATCGATACGGTGATCAAAACCCGTCACATGTACTGCTGCACTCAGTTTTTGGTGGTCAACAATGTTTTGTGTCTTTTTTTGCGAACCATCACTTTGAAACGGATTTGTCCGATGTAAATCCCCGAGTTCTCGTCCAGTGGAACCTTGTCTCTCAAATAACATTGTTCGTCGCGTAACGTGTTTTGACTTCTATAAATTGTCTGTGCTCTATGCGTAGGTCCGAGGCCCACTCAACGATCGACTTCTTCCTCACCAATATGGGGAGCAACATCGAGCAGGCGGTCGGACCACTATCCAGTGGTGGCCGAAGTTGGTAGCTCGGTTAACCGGCATCGGATCACCAGGCGAAACTACCATCACATCAGATGGAAAAGGTTCCGACAGCACGCCGACGACAGCATCGATTTCGACGTGCACCTTGTGTCCGTTGATGACAACGATCGGCAACTGCAAAGGAACTCACGCCAGCCCATAAAAATGTGATCCAGTTGCGCAGCGAAAGCAATAGAGAACTGGTCTGCATACCTTAAAAAGTCATTGTAATCGAATGACTAAAATTATTAAGGCCAGAATGGTGGACTTCCGAAATAATGATTTTGCCGACAAGATCCGCGCTTTCCCAGATTGTGCAAAAGCCTTTTGGAAGTTGACTAATAATTTTAAAACTTCACCAAGGCCCATTCCACCGTTGATCCCACTAGACAGCTATGGCTCTAAGGATCGCTTAAGAACTCCTGCAGAGAAGGCTGCTGATATAAGTCATCACTTTGTCAGCTTCCTCAATGACAAAAGATGACAAAAGATCATCAGTCCACACGAAGCTGCCGTTAGCGAGCTTGCAAACAACATCCATCTAAGTCCCAACGATTTCTCAGAGGAGATATTAGCTGACGAACTGTTGGCCTGTATTGAAACCTCAAAGAACATGAAGGCCCCAGGTTTCGACAACATCCTGAACTTGGAGCTCAAGCAAATAGGCCCCCAGTTCTACGGTCATCTGGCGTTGATCTTTAACCAATGCCTGAGACTTCGCTACTTTCCCTCGTGTTGGAAGTCAGTGAAATTCATCCCCATCCAGACATTTGGGAAAGATCCTTCCTCTCCCAAGAGCTGTAGACCAATCAGCCTTCTCTCAGGATTATCAAAGTTGTTTGAGAAAGCGACCTACCTCCAGCTTCTCACATCTGCTGACGAGCTCAACATCTTGCTCGTCGAAAACACCCTCTCTTTAAGGTTTTGTGCACAGATTACTTAACGCAAAAAACGGGATTTTGGACCCCCTCCCTCCCCTATGTAACAATAAGTAACACGTGACCAGACTCCCCTCCTTTAGTTACGTAACGATCACGGACCCCCCCCCCCCCTCTCAATTGTCATAAAAACATCACAAAAACTGTTATTGTTGTTGTTTTTATGTTTAATTTTCATTTGTTTCAAAATTGTAGTATACAGACAATAGTTCAATTATTTTATTTGTGTAACTTAAAATTAATAAAGATTGCAAACATCAGTCCACTTATTTCATTTAAGTAACTTAGCGTAAGATTGTATAATCATGATAAAATAATAAATTAAAAAAATACACAGTACCAAAAAAAAGCCGAAAAAGATTTTGCTTCCATAAACCGTCATATTCAACCTTCTGTAACTTTTTCAATTATCAACATTTTTGACTGATTTTTCATGTTGGTATGGTTTATAAATTTGAAGTTTAGAAAAAATGTCAAAAATTTTTTTGGATATACCAATTTCAAAAATACGTACTTCTGTGCAAAATTTAGGTAGCATGATAAAAATTTCACCACAGCCTAAAAAAATATAGAAAATAATATGGACAAAGTTTGAACTGTTTCCATCAAGTGCTTTGGACCACAGGTGGTGTCAAAGTTGACGCACCAACATGAGTATTTCCCTTTTTCACGCGGTATTGGCCATGCTGAAATATAGGTGCAAAAAAAGCCAAGGCACACAGGAAATTTTGTTGATGCAAATTGGTTATTCACTTTTGATTTTTTTTTTTTATCAAATTGGTTATTTTGTTACGTAACAATTTTAAAATCCCCCCTCCCCCATATGCCACAATAAGTAACGGTTGCTCAACCCCCCTCCCTCCCCTTCATGCGTTACGTAATTTGTGCACAAAGCCTAATTTGCATTACTGTCAAAAAAGGGATCTCAATTTTCGCAAAAAGTGGATCTATTGAAAAATTGAGTAGATCCACTTTTTACGAAAATTGAGTAACTCTTCCGTTAGAAAAAAAGGGACAGTAATACAAATGAAAGAGAGCGTGTTTGGAGCGTGCTCTTAAGTAGTCATCTAATCAACACTTCCCTTCCATCCCACTGCACGGTGGGACAATTTAACTTAATTTTGAATCGTTTTTGACTCACTTTCGTCAAAAGTGGAGTCACTCATATATGAGCAGGGACCTGGCAACCCTATCCTATTTACTAGCTTTTGACAGTATGCAACATATCACGGACCTTATTTGAATACACCCCCGTTTCATTTTACTCAATTTTTGATTACAATTGTATACTATCTCTTTTTCTCTCATGGAAATGTTACTCAATTTTCGTTAAAAAGTTACTCAACTTTCGTTAAAAAGAGATAGTAATCAAAAATTGAGTAAAATGAAACGGGAGTGTAAGGCCCGTCTGACGATTGTTACTACAGGTAGGAACGCCAGCATTGTTTACAAACAATGCATCTTTTGACGTTTGGTTGTTAGAGATGTTGGCTACAGGAAAATCGCTGTCCGCCAGGTCCCTGTATACGAGTAAATGTGACTGCACAAAGAGGAATTTGATAGTCAATTTTACCATTATTGGGGGTTAGGATGACTTTTGCAGTATAGTGCTTTTAAACCGACTATGATCAGGGTCAAAACGATTATTAAAAATATTTGATCCAACATTTGCCATAATGTGAGAATAGTCCTTCACAGAAAAAAATCTTGTAGTAAAAACTACCATTTTACCCGACTATGCCTATCTTTAAAACTACCATGAAATTTCAGTCAAATTTACTACGTTTATGGTAAAACCTTCAATATTTGTGGTATATTTGACAGAACTCATATTGATATCAACCGCACCATGGTCGATCTAATCGCAGGCATGGTAAAATCAAACGCATTTATAGTCAGGTGGAAATTGTTGGTGTTTAAGCTTAATATAACCCTCAAAAATATAGTTTCTACTTCCGTTTTTTTTGCGTCTTGTTACCATGATCATAGTCAAAAATGCCATGAACGTGGTGAATTCGACCATTTTCATGGTTATTGTAAACATTATATGCGATAGTCATCCTGACCATGATTTAATTGTCGGTACAACGATGAAATTTTCCTCAGAGTGGGATTGACAAGTCGACATATCTAAGACACCGACTTAAAGCAGATCGATGTTTTAGATATGTCGACTTGTCAATCCCAGTCACATTTACTCATATATGAGTGACTCCACTTTTGGCGAAAGTGAGTCAAAAACGATTCAAAATTGAGTTAAATTGGCCCGACCAAGTGTTGAGCAAAGAGAACGAAGAGCCTGTCGTGCCTTGGCATTGATCGATTTGTTTTGATGAGCCATTTTTCGACAAAGATTTTTCATGTGGGCCTAACTGGCAAACGTACACAATTGCTTCTTCCTTGAATTTGTTGAACTTGGAAACTTGCCTCATTAATCTACCACAGTCATTTCTAAGAACAAGAGTCCTTCTATTCAATAGTTTAAAGCTAAACGGAAGAAGCCATTGTTTACGTTTGTCAGTTAGGCCCTATTGAAAAATCTTTGTCGAAAAATGGCTCATCCAAACAAATCGATCAATGCCAAGGCACGACAGGCATGACAGAACAAATCAACTATCTCTTTCACCTCGCTTCGTATCCTATAATTACGTGTCGATGCGCAAATATGAAAGTGTTGAATGTTAAAAAGAACAGGTTGATGCATTCATCCTAACCATATATTCATCACATTGATACTGAAATCCATGTGAGCTACAGCGAGATCCCTAATGATTGCCCCCCTGACAACAGCCACTCCAGGAGAGTGTATGGTCGGAAAATGCTATGCTATGCTATGCTATGCTACATCGATGTCAAAAGGGCCATAAGGAAACATGCAGTTTCATTAGACAACTATTATAAACTTCGCTAGGTTGTTTACGTTAGTGTAGATGCTCTATCTGTTCCGGCTTCTAGCTTCCGTGCAAGTACGGAAAAATAATGACGTAAACTGACTTCCACCAAGTGGCGGACATCAAGGTAATTTACCAGGCAGTCTCATCTCAAGGCAATGAACATTGTATAACAATCGAATATAAACATTATTAGAAACGGTGTCAGAAATGAAGATATGGATAAAGGATGTTTGATGTGTTTAATGTGTGTTTTTATGGGTGTTAGCACAAGGTCACCAGGTGACTTACCCCCTGTCATAACTTCCTTAAAATCGCTCATTATATGAGTTAGTTCAAATTTTGCAACATCAATCATAATTTATCCCGTGAGCAAAGAAGTTGACGCAATAAGATTTGCGCATCGTTTAATTTTCATGGTTTTTTAGACATACTGCGGAAATTGGCTCCATGCGACGAAGGAGCGCTCCACCCTACCACTGCAAAGGAAGAATTCACCAGGAGTGCATATTTCGATCTCTTTCAAAACAATGGCAGTATCAAGGGGACTTTTTTTTTCGAAAATCGAGATAGGGGAATTTCGAATATTCGGATAGTCGTCAAAAGAAATCGGTGTTGTTTTTTGTTGTTTCTATTCTAATTATAAACGGGATCATTCAATATTAAGAATGGACCAGTCATATGACATTAGTTTGTACAGATATTACAAATAGGTGACTCAGCACTTTGTTCTTATGGCTATTTTCTGGGCGAGTTAAAATATGGATTGTAGGCTTCACCTGTATTTTAAAATATATCATCGATTAAAAAACTTACAAATGTGCTTCACAATTTCTACTGAGATTTGATTGAACGTTTTTGGCCTCTGTTTGAAGCATCTTTTTTCAACTGGGATTAAGACTAAAAGCGTTACCTTGTCATAGAAAATTATCGTCAGCGTTAACGGACATACAAATAAATATTCTCAAACATTTGCACACTCACACATTCTTCATACTAAAATACTCCATTTCCAAAGCTGCTATTTCGATTACTTCTAACCGAAAGGTCAAGCACGGAATCATCAGGTTCTGGAGCACTATCCGTTTCGCTACCGTTAGCGATATCGATTGACTTTTCATGCAACGTCACATCAGACTCTCTGTGATCCGCAGCTTGACCGTTCGTACATGATCGACTGGATTGGCTATTTTCATCGTTCTCTTGACCCGAGCGCGCCCGATTCCGCACATAGTGCGCTCTTATCGGTCCTGGGACAAAATCCTGTTTGACCCGCTCATATTCTTCAAGCAAATCTGTCTTCTCTAATCCTATCTTATCCCGAAGAACATTCACATACGTCATAAGCCCTGAAATTCGCTCCTTCATATAGTGGTTGTGCGTTTTTTCGTTATTAGCTTCCTGCTGTAGTATCTCGTCCAACATACGCATTTTGGCACGACTCTGCCGAGCAGCGATGGTGTTTTTATCGCGGACCGCTTGCTGCTCCGGAGTACGGCAATCTGCTCCCGGAAATTTACGTGCCATGTTTTTATTGTACGACATCGGGATTTTATAGGGCATGAAACGATTAAATTTTATCTGAGACATGTGCTTTGGCTGCCGGATTGGTTTAACCCCTAGTGTCAACTCAGCCGCCGGGAGGCGAACCTTAGGGGACTCACCTTGATTCGGTACCGCTGAACTATTGTGGACTAATTCACTGTTTACGCCGTTGCTCCGACACTGAATCACTGTTTCTCGTTGTTGTTGAATGCATTGTTCCGTTTCTTGAGTTCCATTTGTCGATGGCACCACTTGATGTACCTCTGATTCCGCTTTCGACACTTCCACCGCATTTTCATCGATCACCAACCGTTCTGAGCCTTCTTCACATTCTTCATCGCCATCATCGCCAACCGTTACATTCTCAACGCTTCGTATCAAGGCTGATGATTGGTCCGTCGGCTGCCGTTGACTTGCCTCACTCTGTTCATTGAGCATCTTCGCTGCGTCTTGTTTTTTGTGCTCCTTCTGACGACGTTCCTCTTCCAACAGTTCTTCGTATCGTTGAGAAGCTACTTGCACAAGTGCATCCCACATGCTCATGCTGTCTGAGCTTTCATGTTGCGTTGCAGGTGGCTCCATTGGTGTTTGATTGGGCGTATGTTGAACTGCGTTTTGTACTGGCAATGGCGCGAGAGACTGACTTCACTGGAAACGAGAAATTTTCAAAATGAATAAGTTGTTAACTGTCGGTTTGCTTTATGTAGTGTGTCCAGGTATGATTAGTTTGAATGGGAATTAGGTAGAGAATTGGTTGCAAAATTTTCTTGCGAACTCATGTGCTGGAGGTTGATCTTTCATGCGGAATAGAACAATGCATGATAACTTGGGTAAAGAATTTGCATGTACCCACATTCCCTTTGAATAATCGTTACTCGTTTTAGATGAATAGTGCGTTAATTACCGAATGAGTTATACAAATACCAGGTTGGGAGAAATTGCCTGACGGGTAGAAATAAATAAAAACTAATCTTTTCTAGATTTACCTATGACTGTATGTTTCGGTAATTGGCGCTGATGGCCATAAAATATATTTTGTTTTGCAATAGGAAAAATGCATTTGCCAACAATAGAGATAGGCAACCTGCTTTCGTGAGACCAGTGTACAGCGTTAATGGCTCGTTCATATCTTCGCTGATATTGTCCGACAATCCTACAACATTAGCGTCACGTTAGCATGGGTGCAGATAGTTCTTGGCAGACAACTGACATCAATTTTCTGCTAATAACTGTTTATTATATTTTTGAGTAGATATCAATTTGATTATTTATCAATTTCGGAACTGAATCAGCTGAGGCTGCAAAGCTTATTATATGGGCTAATCGAATTGATTACATCAATATATATATATATATATATATGCAAACTTGCTGTACGATTTCAGCGATGGATTATTCAAGACGATAATAAACAGCATGAACTTATCCAAAGACGGAGCGAACCGCTCATCTATGGTTTTATTTGGCAAGAGAGAACAGCAAAAATGTGCTCAAGAACAAAATGTGGGAATCATCGATATCTATTTCGACGACTTCACTACCAGCGACTCATCCTTTTACCATTCATACCTCGATTGGTGCTATATACTTGAATTTACCATAGGTGCCTGCATATTTACTAGGAAAAATGAATAATATTTTACCCGTTAAATCAAAAAAAAAAAAGAAAGTTTGTTTTGGAATTTCGTTTTTTTTTGTTTTTTTTTTCTATATAACGTGTTTTGAGAGAAAAAAAGACAATGGGGGGGGGGGAAAAAAAAACAAAATTTATGGGGGGGGGGGGGGAGATAGTTTGGGGGGGGGTGTTTGTTTTTGTTTTTGGGTTTTGAGAGAAAATTTTTTTGGGGGGGGAGGAAAAAGGAAAGCAAGCAGGGAGAGAGAGAGAAGAAAATGCAGAAGTATATCATGTGGTCTATGGTTGGGAATTAGAGATTAATTCAAAGACAGGCATCGAAGCTTATAGTATTTTTAATTAAATTCCATCATATGATTTTACTCACACAGCTCGAAAAAGTAGTGTGAATTTCTGTTCAATATCATGCACATATATGGAGCGTCACAAAACATAAACATTTGCGTTATACATCGTGTAAAGTTCTGGTACATTCCATACATTGCCGATATTATTGTATGCAAAAGCTCATCTTTGCTAGAAGTATTTCATGCAAGTTGCTGCTTCGTGTGGAATGAAATACAATTTTACATGCTGTGATATTTACATCACAATTAAAATTCAGATTTTTTTCTGTGTATAACATGTTTTCGAGAGAGTTGATATTTATGATATTCGGCATACATTGCATTATTTTATTTATTGCTGATTGCAGTTAAAAATGGACTCCGACAAAAACAGAAAAAGTGTAATAAAAGTGCACGTTTCCGTCAAATCGCTCTTAGCATAAAGGATAAGTGCACCGAAGACAACAAAACGATTTGACGTAAACGTGCACTTTTATCAGACTTTAAAATGCGCAAAAAGCACTTCTAGAGTCCAATCACAACTGCAGCCAGCAATATACTAAAATATATTTCAGGCTTAGTAACTTCAACGAGTGAAAAATTAACTTTGTTTATGGAAATCAATACACAGATAATGTTATCCAATAACGCCATCGCTGATGGTGACCTTTTCACCATAACGGAGGTCCTATCTCTTGCGAGAGACCTGTTTATTCGACTCAGTGGGTGCCGTAACAGGCAGCAGCAATTCTTAGCTCTCTCTGAGCTCATGATGAAATATCTGTATCATGGATAATATGGAACACCTCAAACACTTGTTAATTGGAATGGCAGATCAATTCTGCCTAAGAAGACTGAATTCTTTGACTATCTTTCCGCACAAGGAATCGACGTTGCTACTGTGTCAGAAACTTGGCTGAAGCCCAAAAATTCCTTTTATCATCCCGAGTATTGCTACTATCGAGCTGACAGTGCCTATTGACGAAAACGAACGTGGTGGTGGTGTGCTAATTGCTGTTCGGAAAGGCATCAATTATTCCAGATTAAATCTCAGCACAACTGTAATCGAAAACGTTGGTGTGGAAATTCACCATGCCTTACAGTGCCTATCCACATCATTGCCGCATATTTTCCGGGTGGCCACCGAAACATTTCCTGGAGCGTGTTTCGTAAGGACATTGACTCGTTGGTGAGACGATCTGTGCCTTTTTTCGTTGCTGGCGACTTTAATGCCCGACATCGTCAATGGAATTGTCTGAAGGCTAATAAAGCCGGAAGCATATTGGCCTCCAAAGCAGTTTCTTCTGGATTTTTCATTCACGCCCCAAAGACTTTCACCTATCACCCCCAAGGAAGTCGTCGACCGTCAACGCTGGATCTTGCCCTCTCCAACAATATAGTAAGCACGTCTTCATTGACCGTAATCAACGATCTTTCCTCCGATCACCTACCAGTTTGCTTTGACGTGTACGTCACAGAACCATTCCAACTCACCACACCCTTAGCAAAATGCTATGCTCGTGCTAATTGTCCTTTATTTCAGAGAGCTTTGAATGAAAAAATCGACTTAACATCTCTTTAGCTATCCAACCTTGACAGTCCACAAGCAATAGATAGGTGCGAGGAAGACTTCACCGTTTTTCTGTCCGAAGCAGAAGCAGCTGCCGTTCCCAATATACCTGTAAAAACATACGAAAAAGTTAGGATATTCGACACAACAAGACAGTTGATTCAATTACGCAACAAGCGCCGACGACAATGGTTTCGTTCTCGTGATCCATTCCTTTTAATGATAGTGCAATCTCTCAACGACCGAATCCATGACGAGTGCTCGAAGGCTAGGAATCAAAATTTTTCCAACACCATCCGCTACCTGGAAAACGGAGCAAATGATGTCTGGAAGATCAGCAAGGCTTTGCGAAATAACGTTAAATATAGTCCTCCATTACAGCAAGGTGAATTACTTGTGTCGTCTCCTGCTGAGAAAGCAAACCTTTTGGCTAAAAGTTTCGCTAGTGCCTAACTTAACGCACTACCACTGGACCGTTCCTCTCACATCGTTGCAGAGGACTCTGTTTTCTACATAACTAGTACTGATATACCTTTTGAAACAGTGCCGGTGATTCGTTCAAAAGAGTTGGAAAAGCTTATTAAAGACCAAATACCAAAGAAAGTACCTGGTCAAGATCACGTACGGAACGTCTCGCTGAAGCATCTTCATAGGAAAGCGATAGTTATGTTCACGAAATTGGTCAACGCGTGTTTGAGGAACTGTTATTTCCCAGTCAGCTGAAAGCATGCCGTCGTCACTGCTATTCTAAAATAGGGGAAAAGATATCACGCTTCCTAGCAACTATCACACTATTAGCCTTCTCCCAACTATGAGCAAAATTCTGGAACGCATCATACTCTGCAGGATTGTAAACCACCTCATGGATCATGAGATCATTCCTCCCCAGCAATTTGGCTTCAAACGGGGCCACTCCACTAATCACAAGCTTGTTCGTCTGACGAAGGACATTCAGGATTCGTTTAATCGAGGTCATTCGGCAGGGATGCTTCTTCTGGACGTTGAAAAGGCGTATGATTCAGTATGGCAGGAGGCAATCCTGCACAAAATGAAACTGGATGGGTTTCCTCTATACATCCTCAAAGTGCTGCATTCGTTTTTGAAACACCGTACTTTTCAAGTAGCTGTGAATGGTGAGCTACCCGACATTAAACAAATTCCCTTTGGTGTCCCGCAAGGTGCTGTCCTGAGCCCAACACTCTAAAACATTTTCACCTCGGACGTGGTTATGATAGATGGAGTCAACTACAACCTCTTCGCCGACGATACTGGATTCGTTGCTATTGATGAAAACCTCGAGAAACTACAATCAGCCCAGGATGCCCTTGAGGATTATCAACACCGCTGGAGGATTAAAGTTAACGCGGAAAAAACACAAGCCATTTTCTTCACGCGAAGGTGAAGTCAACGATATCTCCCTTAAACGCAATTCACGGTATGTGGTCAGATGTTCCTTGGTTGAAAAAGAAAAGGAAAATTGGTGGGAAAAAGTTGGAACACGCAAAGAAATCACTCTGTTTTGAATCAACAAAATATTTTGTTGGTATTCAATACAAGGTTTCTTTTTGTTTCAATTCATAAGAAAGTTCCAAATCAATTCAAAATTTCATTCAAATCAAACCAAAAAAATTATTTAAAGTGATCACTGCTGTGTGATTTAAAACAATCACATTAATTTTTAAACTCAAATGATTAATTTATTGTTTTAACAAAATATTTTTTCGCCTAAGAAATCACTCTGTTTTGAATCAACAAAACATTTTGCTGCTATTCAATACAAGGTTTCTATTTGTTTCAATTCATAAAAAAGTTCTAAATCAAAGAGAGAGAGAGAGAGAGAGAGAATTACATCGTCTCCAACCAGTGGTTGCACATACTGAACAATTAACATTAACGGACACTTAACGGACAATACAACGCCCGGTGGACCAGTAGAGTAGGGTCATTTTCATGTTCCGACAGATGGAGCGGGAATGGAGCCCCATTTATGTGACATTACGCCTGAATGCGGGTGGATTATCTTCTCTACTCTCACCCAAAGTATTTGACAATACCCGTCCGATTCTTGCAACAAGATTAAACAATTCTAGGCTTGTTCTGGAATAAAAAAAAACGATTTTAAAAACTTTCGATTTTTCCCATGTTTTTAAATCAAACCACATTGAATGCCAAACATTTAACGGGTCATGTTGGATTTTTGTATAGAATAACCACCGAATTTGTTTGCAGTTTGTACTGAAAATGTACTTTTCATCCGCGACCCTCTCACCCAAAGCAACACAGAAGAAACACCGTTTTTTACTCACCATGCTCACACCGTTTGAATAGATTATATTTTTTTAATGGTTGTTCAAATAATAAGTGATTAGCTTTTAACAAACATACATTTTGAGTTTTGGTGGTTTATAGCTTATGGTTCGTGTCCCCTTTGCTCACCTTTAGTATAATTATTTTATCTGATATTTTCTAAACAGGAACATCAAACATAACCTTTTAAAACGACGTAAGTAACAAATGTAAGCAAGCTGTGTTTTTTGTGCTGAATTGTTGCTACTTGCATTCTCAACACACGAGTAGTTAGTAAAAAATTTAAGAAATTTTATTCATCAATGACGAAAAGAAATTCATATGCGTTCCAACAGCTATTCCTCAATATTTTAAAAATAATTTATATACATATCTGCATCTGCGTTTTGAAATTTGAACCGATTTATCTGATATGATCCAACTGAAACACGTTCTGTTGAAACACGGTATATGTAGCAATCATGTGTATCTGAGTAGTATGAAACCAAAACGGTGTATCATTGAATTAGATTAAAATTGTTGTTCAAATTCGAGAAATACAACCATTGTGCATATTTTTCTATTCGTGGTTATTTCAGCTGCATGAAAAAACATTCGTTTTGTTTTGTTTGCTTGTTTTTTTTAATTACATGCTGGAAAATATTATACTAACTTTTGAAAAACTTTCGAATGTCCATTTATGGTACTTCTGGATAAAAATGAATCAAATAACTGCTTTAGACTGCTTATAATTAAAAAAAAAAAGACCGTATGTATTTTACCCGATGATTCGTTTTGTTATGAAGGTTCTTCTGTTTATAAACACGCGCAGAACCATCGCTTATTCTTCCGGTCTTCCTCTAAACTCTCCACCGATTGCTTGTCGATCTGCCAAACTTGGAAGACATCTGCATGGAGTTACCTCAAATTATAATAATCCGTCCAATCTATCACAAAACGTTGCGATTGGTTGAGCGGACTGGAGATAATGAAATCCATTTGTATAAGGCCAAGTCTCTCCCGGTTGGTATTAAACCGATGAGCATGGATATCAATAGAAACATAAAGTTACCAGAAGGCACAAAATGCATCTACGGACTCTTATTTTTACGAAATCCCTCAATTTCAATTTTTAATGGATTAGCATAGATTGTTCATTAGACACTTCAACTTGATTGATACAGTTATTAGTTACAGCAGTGCAATAGATTGTAGAATACAGTAGTAAAAATTGTAAGTTACGAAAAAAGAGTTTGGTTCGAGCATCGGCTGTGAAAGGTTGTGTCGATGCTTTATTACGCACTATTTTCCTATCGAGCCTGGCGCGTTTCGTGTTGTTTCGGTTATCTATAATTCGGTGTAACGAGTGATCGAGTGAGCACAGTAAGAGAACAACAAAGCGTCTCTCAAGCGTTCATAAAATTATCCTTGTTTTCCTAACGGAAAACCACCATCACACTTTGTGAGTGGCTCCAATAGCATCCTTATTATTGGTTTAACTCAGATCAAATCGGATTTCCAACATTATAAAAAATCACCTTGTTTTTCCGATGAAAAAACACCATTACACTTTGTGTGTGGCCCCAATAGCATCCTTACTGTTGTAATCGGTTCGAATCAGAAATCGGTACTAGTATTTAAATATTTCACTAAACGAAGCGTGAATTCAGCTTATTATTTACCAAAACGAACCCTGCTGCCACCCAATCTTGTCATCCAAAATCCCAGTGATTTCTCGTGGAAGTGCGGCGGTGGTCTCGGCTTCCAATAAAACGTCCAAATAAACGTTAACGCATTCCTACCCTTTCCTTATTTGACCTGCATTCGGGCGAGGCCAGCGCCGGTATTGCCTTAGTTTGGGATCACCAGTTTTACACATTGAGCATGTTTGCATCATCTGTTGATCTTCTGAGTAATAACAGCTGAACTGGCTGTAACGTAATAACAACTTCGGGCGGTCAATCATGCTCATTATCCTGCTCATGCTCATAAAAACGGATAAATTATTTGAATAGGATAAGACAACTGAAACTTCTCGCCCTGACTAGCTTGCTGTTCTGCTTCTCACACGCTGAATCAAACTGTAAGATATGATCAACATATATTCTCAATAATACGAAACTACAGTACCCTAAAACGGGGAAAGCGGGGTAACGGGGCGGTTTGACCCATGCCATGAATAGTTCGAATAAATATTTTTCGTTGATACTTTTTCTAACTATCAACTGTGTTTCTTAATCTAGTATTATTTGGCTTCTGAAAGCTATAGCATAGGTTTGAATATTCAGTTTTTTGATTAATCAAGAACTGAACATTTTATTGAGCATAGCTTCTTCAACTTTCAGCTAGCGGGGAAAAAAATCAATCAATGTTTATCTAATAGCTAACATTACAGATTAAGAGATATTTCCCTAGTAGCACATTTGTTTCAACCCAGTAAAGGTGACTGCTCTGTGACTCAATTAAGTCACAATATAGCAGCTGAAACCAGTTTTGACTGTTGTGTGCTGCTTGGGGTTTTTAGATACTTTAGGCTACATAGGTTGGGTTCTAGGTTAAAGGAAAAACATTGTAATAAAATTGTTACTCGTAACTATTTAAAAACTATTATATAATTACAACTTTTTTCTCATGGATGTCAATTTTTTACGCTTTTTTGCTACAACTTGTTACAAAATCGAGGCAACTTCGCGTAATTTGGCTTTTTTATTTAGGCAAAAGAGCAATCTGACAAACATCCCAAGCAACACAAAATCGTCATATTTGGTTACAGTGACTTGATTGTGACTTAATTGAGTAGTATTGGAGTAACATCAACTGTATTGCAACAAGTTACCTTGCAACCTTCTAGAGATAAAAAATAAATAATAATATATTGAAACAAATAATAAAATTCTAAAAATAAAATCAAAACTTAGGGGGGGGGGCAACCCCCCCCCCCCCCCCCCCCTGGCTACGCCTATGCGTGCAATACGTAGGAATGAAATATTTCACTGTGGTATAGCTGAAAGTCTATGATGAAAAAGACTATGATTGATATTCACATTTCATGTTTAGTATTGAAGATGGCGATGAAAGAAAAACAAGTGCGCGAGTGAATTTTATACGGGCGTACGGCAAATCCTGACTTGTCAATACGGGACCTTGCAAAAACATTGGGTTTGCCTAAATCCACTGTTCAAGATGTGCTCAAATCATTTTCGGAACGTTTGACGGTGGAGAGGAAACCGAGAAGTGACAAAAACATTGGACGCTGATCCTGTCATGGACCAAAAGGTGAAAAGGATATTAGCGAAAAACCCAAATCTCTCCATTCGAACGGTGGCTCGTAAAACAGGGATGTCGCCTGGTTTTGTCCAAAAATCAAAACAACGTTTGGGACTTAAGTCGTATAAAATAAAAACAGTTCCAAATCGCAACGACAAACAGAACTTGGCAGCAAAATCACGGGCTCGACGTTTGTACTGCGAATATTTGACGAAGTTTTCATGCGTTGTTATGGACGATGAAACTTATGTCCTGGAGGATTTCAAGCAGCTTCCAGGGCTGGCACGGAGAGGTTGGGGTTCCGCTCGAAACAGCGGGTAACTCTTTTTGTCGTCGCTGTGGCCTCCGGCTTTCGATTTTCCCCCGATCCAGCTTTCTTGGCTGTCGACAGACGTTCACCGAACACTTTTAATACGTTGGTAACAGTTGATTTATCCACATTCAACAATTTCGCCAACTTGGCATGAGAGTAGTTTGGATTTTCACCATGAACGTGCAAAATTTTGATGCGTTGCTTCTCTTCCTTTGACGACATTTTGATAACTGAAGTGAATTGATAACTGAAAGGAAATGCGTCAAGTTTAAGTCGACCAAATTTTGATCGAAATACCCTTTATGCACTCCAAAAAAGAAATACAAGCTCAAAAACCCAGTTTTTCTCTGTACCCATAATTATCGATACAGTCTATAAGTCACTCGGGCATCATGTATTAACACCATTAAAAAGCAGGTCAAGGGCTCAATCAAATTAATTATTTCAAAAACCAGCAAAATTTGCTATTTAGATTTTTTATTGACAAATATTCAGGAAAAATTCTTTGTAGCTGAGTAATTTGTTCCATTATGGAAAAATGAAGATTTTCACTTAGCAATTGAGTTTTTTTTACTTGTTCACGAATATAAAAGACCCAGAGACTACGAATATGAAGAGGACTTTCAATATCGTTATAGCAAATTATGATATCATAAGACCCAAACTAAACAGAATTGATTGGCAAACCATTTTTAAGAACAAAGCAAATATTGAGACTTTTGTCGATATATTTAAAAAAATTATTGTTTGATGTAATATTTGAACAAGTACCACTTAAAAAAATAAATCAACAAGGTTATTCAAACCAGCCAGTTTGGTAAAATAAACAAATAAAACATTAAAAAATCGGAAGCAAAGAGAACACAAAATATACAAAAGAGATGGTAACTACAATAACCTGACATACTACTTGAATACTTGCGATGAATTGAATTGAACCATTGACAATGCATTTGATAAGCACAATCCAAAACCCGAACTTGAAGTTAAGGCTTGCCCAAAAATACTCTTCAATTATGTTAAAACTAAATTGAATTCTTACAATTTCCCATCTAGAATGCATCTCAAATCAAATGTTGGTGATAACGCAGAAGAAATTTGCAATCTATTTGCAGCATTCTTCCAAGAAATCTTTACCACATTTTCTGAAGAAGATCACGATTATGAATATTTTGATTTCTTCCCAGAATTTTCAAGGGAAGGGCCATTGGAGTTAGTCAAATAGAATTCATGTCAAATTTCAAGACATCTTGAAAGGTTTGAATAAATTAGGTTCTGGCTCTGATGGAATACCACCCTTCTTTCTTTCTTTAGCATTTCAAGTTTATTGCTTTCATAATTCGCTTATTGTTTGCTCTTAACTTAATGTTCTAAAAGAACTTCCACAGTTATTAATTGGGAGCTTTCGATGCTAGGTACCATTTTTGCATTAGTATTATTGTGTGACAAGTACAATAATACCCTACACCCATCGAGTCGAGCAATTTTCCTCTACGAAAAATTCCTAGACCAGATCGGGAATCGAACGTAGCCAACGCTAGCATGGTGTTGCTTTGTAGTTATCGACCTTTATCGACTGAGCTAACACTGAAAAGTTATTTTCGTAAATAAGCTTTCATTAGTTTCGTAAACATGGATTTTGTATATAGAACAAATGTCTCGTAAATTGCTTGTCATCTGGTGAAATGCTTTCATTACACCTTTTTTGTACAATGCACAAAATGCATTTCGTGAAGACCAGCCAATCGCTACTTCCCTTTAATCGTACTCATAAATGTTGGTGTTGGTGCTGGGATGGGCGGGAATCATTAAATTATCCCAAAATAGAAATTAAAGCGCCGTCGAGAGTATGAACCTCATGCTCATAAATCAAGGAACTTCTCACAAGTTAAAATGGTTTAGTGAGATCAACCACGGACTCAATAACAACTCTTTCTAAAAATATAAGATCGAACCCCATGTCAGAAACATTAAAAAATAAAACGCTGAACAACTTCCCGTGGTTGCGCTTTTTTTCTCAGTTATATTCTGAGTCGATAAAGTAGATCTGTCAGGTTTTTATGCAATCACCAGAGAGACGTTTCATTTTTATTGGTAACTTATTATTCGTAGCTCTTTTTATTGCTTTCGTATAAGGAACGAATGTTCTTTCTGTGTTAACAAATGATTCGTGCTTTTGACAGTAGCGCTTGTGGTATTGAATACGAAGGTAGCTTCTTAAAAAGTACAAATCACTTTCGTTGCAGAAAACAACGAATAGATTTGTTAGTCCTACCTTCGATTTCGTAATATAAACGATATTTAATTTTCAGTGAAGGGAGGACCCACCCGTTTTTTTTTTAATGAAAATCTTTGTATTGGAACTTACAGCATTTTGGCTTTTTAATATGCCACTGGAATCTGGAATCTTCCTAAAACTATGGAAAAGTTCCTACCTAGTACCTATTTTTTAAAGTGAAAAAAAACGGACATACGTAACTATCGTTACGTGTGTCAGTTTTTTTTTCCAATTGCCATTATTTCCAACGTTAGTGTCTAACCGTCAACAAATAGTTAGATTCTAAGGAAGGAAATCAAATCCTATTCAAGTCATCTCTGGAGTCCCGTAAGGCTCTCATATATGCCTCCTTGTATTTATTTTGATCGTAAATGACATTTCCTTTATTCTCAAAAACATAAAATTATTTATTTATGCTGATAATATGAAACTAGTTTTAGAAGAAATCATGACATTCCAGAAAGAAATAAACGTTCTCTTTGTTTGTTGTAACAAAAGTCTTTTACAGTTGCACTGTAAAAATATAACAAAAATGTAATTGAATAGCTTTTAATAGGAAACGAGGCACCCCAGATAAAACTATCGATTAAGGGAATCAGCCGGTTGAAAAAAAAATTATAGAGCAAGGGACTTAGGAGTTATCTTGGATTCGAAACATACATTCATTGAATATTACAATACTATCATCAACAG
Source organism: Aedes koreicus (assembly GCA_024533555.2). NCBI lineage: Eukaryota > Metazoa > Arthropoda > Insecta > Diptera > Culicidae > Aedes > Aedes koreicus. Next base: position 641,370 of record JAHHFK020002302.1, read on the forward strand.
AGCTTGGATTTATAAAACGTTTTTGTTACAATTTGTATGACCCGTTCACAATAAAAGTATAGTACATTGCATATGTGAAGTCAATACTGGAATATTGAATGGTGGTTCGGTCACCCTTTTCAGTCATACAAGAAAAACGAATAGCACTAGTACTATTTGCCCTTCGTAAATTAGGTTGGACAAGGTCCCTCTATGATACACGCTACCATGGAGAAAAATACTTCAATCTATTTAGATTCAACAATCAATCAATTCTGGCACCACTACACAAATCCCTTATTTTTTAGTTTTGTTTCACTCTCGCTTGCTTGATGCGTTTATATAAGTGTGCGTTGATTAAACGTCAAAACGGTCCATGGTTGCCAATAAGCTTAAATTTTCGATTGTAGCTTTGACAGATATGCTGAAACACAGAAACGTCAGGGGTTGTATGGCCAAGAAGAAAATAAGCCCCAAGCTCATTCCCAAGCTTAATGAGTCACTTCTAAAAACATAACTCACAACCCCTCAAATATTCTGTCAAAATAACACAGCGAATCAAAAACAAGGATACTAGGTGTACTTTGTACCAAGGGGGTTGTAAGCAGTGAGCCAATTTTAATCGCTAGTTTCCTATTGATTGTTGAAACCACCTTCCGACACTCCGAAACACAAACATAACGTGGCAGAGTGACTAACTCCCTGCCATTAAGCTTATCACGTTTGGGAGTGACAATAGACACGATAATGTGCGTGCGTTTAACTTCACTAAGTACATTGATTTCAATTTGAATAATACTGATACAAAATCCGGTAGATTTTCGAAAACGTTTGTCAAATATGAGGCATGAGACAGTTAATATTTTAAAAATAAAACCAATTTTCTAAACAATCATAGTAATTTTTTGGTCCTATGTGAGACGTAAAGGGTGTCCACGATGAAATTACCACACTATGAAATTGCTCTAACTTTTTAACCGTTGGGTAGAATTTAATGAAAATTTGGGTGGATTTAGTTCACAGTGCATTATTTATATCCTGCAAGTTTCAAAGTCCTGTGATTAAAACTCGCGGAAATGGAGTCGAAAGAACAGCTCGTGCGTGATAAAATCTTGCGCATTCATCACGAGAACAAGGATCTATCGCATCGTTCCATCGCTAAAACGTTGGGAATCGCGAATTCCACGGTGTCGCGAGTGATTAAACGGTTCGAGGAACGGTTGACCACCGATCGGAAGCCCAGAAGTGAAGGAAAAAGTATTCCGTACAACACCAAAAATCACAACCGCGTAGTTGGGGCCTTCAACCGAAATCCGAACGTCTCCGTTCGGGATGTGGCTAAGAAGCTGCACCTAAGCCGAAGTTTTGTCCAGAAGGCCAAAACTAAGGCTGGGCTTCGAACGTTCAAGGTACAAAAGGCCCCTAATCGCGACGAGAAGCAGAACAAGTCCGCCAAAACCCGTGCCAGGAAGTTGTACCTCAACATGCTGACGAAAGTTGAATGCTGCATCATGGACGACGAAACATATGTGAAGGCCGACTTTAAACAGATCCCCGGCAACCTGTTTTTCACGGCCAAGGATAAGTTCAGCGTTCCGGAGCATGTCCGCACTCAGAAGATGTCCAAATTTGCGAAGAAATTCCTGGTTTGGCAAGCCATCTGCACGTGCGGGAAGCGGAGTGCACCTTTCGAGACCCAGGACACGATGAACGGACAGGTGTACATAAAAGAGTGCCTCCAGAAGCGGCTGCTTCCTCTCCTGAAGGCCCACAACGTCCCAACAATCTTCTGGCCGGATTTGGCCTCATGCCACTACTCGTGCCGAAAATGTTCAACCCTCCCAACACTCCGGAGTTCCGCCCCATCGAGAAGTACTGGGCGATTATGAAGCAGCACCTTCTTAAACGACCTAAGGTAGTGAAGACAGTCGAGGAACTGAAGAAAGTATGGGTTTACATGCAAAAAACGGTTGATTCACAGGTTGTGCAGAATCTTATGGCCGGGGTTAAGGCCAAGGTGCGGGCATTTGCGTATGGACTGTAAATAAAATACGAGTAAAATGGTAAAATGAAGTTTAATAGTTATTTCTCAATCCCTGAAAATTTGATGGCAATCGGATGAAAACTCGAATTTTGCGAATCAATTTTGTGTGTGGCAATTTCATCGTGGACACCCTTTAGCACATTGTGAAGTTCTACGAAAACTAGATAGATAGAAAAATATGCAAACGCTGCGTTCTGCATTTATCTGGCACATTTTGGTTTTTAGTTATTGTTGCTCAGAGAAGTACGTATACCCGATACGGTAAGTTCTTAAATCCATTTTGATTTATGTATAAAAAATAAGGAATATGTACATGCAAAGAAATCACTCTGTTTTGAATCAACAAAATATGTTGCTGCTATTCAGTACAAGGTTTCTATTTGCTTCAATTCATAAAAAAGTTCTAAATCATTTCAAAATTTCATTAAAATCAAACCAATAAAATTATTTAAAGTAATCACTGCTGTGTGATATTAATTTAACGAATATTTGATTTATAACAATCACATTAATTTTAAACTTCATTTTAAGCTAAAATGGTTAATTTATTGTTTTAATAAAATATTTGAATGAGCGCACATTTCATAGCAGCCATATTGCTGCCTCTGCATCGGCTTTTCTAAGGTAAGTTTAAACATAATCAATTATAATTTGTAAAACAGATTATCAACGAGTTATTCTCTTTGTAGATAACTGGGAAAACAGCACAACTTCCGATGAAAGACGATTTTGCAAATAAGCTGCCATTATGACTGCCTCTCTCCAATATTTCTTCGCGAGACCAGCATCCAACCGCCTACACGATGCCAACTCCTGCAAAGTTCGATTTTTGCGTTCCGAAACGCTATTCTGCTGAGGGAATATGCTGCGGTAATTGTTTAAAAACAACAAAACACGACTTTCAGTTCCAAAAAGCATGGAGTTTTATTTCAATCAAATGGTTTGGTTGTATAAGTTCATCAATGTTTATTTTTTCAACAAATGCGTTTAGTTTATTTAAGAAAATATTTTGTTTTGAACAATAAACACGATGTTCAATTCTATAAAGCATGATGTTTTATTTCAACTCAAAGGTTTTCTTGAATTAGTCGATCAGTTTTATTGGTCCATATTCAAAACAAAATTTTAGTTGAATTGATTCCTATTTCAAAAAATTATTACTATCAGTATGGCTATCGACATAACACTAAAGAACACAAACAAGTTGTTATATACTCTGATTCAAAGTCAGCTTTAACAAACATCAAAAACAGAAATACAAAAGACAATTTTATCACAAAAAATATAATTGAAAAATTAAAAAAAAAAAAACAATCAAAATTATATACCTACAATGGGTGCCAGGTCATAAAGGAAAGGTCAAAATAACACAGCAAACCAAAACATAAACAAAAATTCTAGTACCGAAAACCGCAGGTATTATCATAGACTAACTCTAAGACCAGTAGGTCCCTAACAAATACGATTTTTTTCTTGGCTCAGTCAGTACTAGCACATCGGTCCCAAGCTCGGTCCCAAGCTTAATAATACGCCCCTTATAATGAACTCACACGAACACACTCTCAAATATTCTGTCAAAATAACACAGCAAATCAAAACAAAGGCGCAAATATGTATATTTAGGTGCTGGCTTCAAGGTGTACTTCGGACCAAGGGGTTCTACAACAGTGAACCAATTTCAAATCGCTAGTTGCATATTGATTGTTGGTATTATTGCGAGGTGAAGACTGCAAGCTGTTTTTCGGACCAAGGGGTTCTACAAAAGTGAACCGATTTCAAATCGCAAGTTTCATATTGATTGTTGCCAATAGGGTTTTAAAGCAGTGAACCAATTTAAAATCGCTAGTTTCTTATTGACTGTTGAATACTGTACAAAGAGAACAAGTAAAATTTAATGGAAAATTATCAAAAACGTTAACGTCACATCTGAGGTCCCACAACGTTCACATCTTGGTCCATGACTCTTTATATTAATTGTCAACGATGTGGAAGTCGAGTTTTACATCTGGTGCAAAGAAGTTTGTTAGAACTAAATGTTAAAAAATGCAATTCGATATCATTCACAAGGAATCAAATGGCTATGCAAATAAGTCAAGAACGCAATTGAAAGGTACAGTCAGGTTACAGCCTTAGGTGTCCTACCTGAGCTATTGTAGATCATTATAATAACATCATCTATCGAGCGAGTAATGCTTGGGACAGGCATACAACGCTGACCATTGTACGAACAGTCAAATACTTTAATCCAGTACTAAAAAACACGTACTAGACTAAAGGAGTACAACGCTGTACGTTGTATGTCTGTCCCAGGCATAATGCTTGGGAGAGACATACAACGAACAGCGCTGTACTCCTTTAGTCTAGTACCTGTTTTTCAGTACTGGATTAAAGTATTTGACAGTTCGTACAACGCTGTCCGTTGTATGTCTGTCCCAGGCATAACATGCTTGGGTTCATCAAATAAATTAGTTAACACTTAACGTTAACGCCTAACATCTTACATTCTTTAACGTCTGTCATGCAAATTTCCATATAAGACGTTAACGATGACGCACACAGACGTTAACAATCAACAATCCTGCACTCCAATGACCCTTACATGAGCACAATAGTGTATGTACACGTTAAAAAAACCGCAGTAGAAACTACCATTTCGAGGGTTAATTAAGCGCAAACACCAACAATTTTCACCTGACTATAAATGCGTTTGATTTTACCATGCCTGCGATTAGATCGACCATGGTGCGGTTGATATCAATATGAGGTCTGTCAAATATACCACAAATGTTGAAGATTTTACCATAAACGTAGTAAATTTGACTGAAATTTCATGGTAGTTTTAAAGATAGGCATTGTCGGGTAAAAGGGTAGTTTTTACTACACTACAAGATTTTTTTTCTGTGTAGCATATTTGACTTGAATATTACACATGTACCACAACTTGAATACTGTAGCATCATGATTCGCATATTAACCGTATTAAATCAGTTCGCAAACATTTTTTACTCTTTGCTCTACAAAAGTTAGGCTTGATGATTTTATCGCTGCCAGCCTATGAATCTCGTTGTTTGATGATTAATTTAGAGGGACTAAAAAAACAAGGAGAGTTCGAGTTGGTAGTCTTTATAAACGATGTCGTTGCGCGAAGCGTAAAGAAACAGATACCTGTTATAAGCAATAACAATTAGAGAATAAACTAAATCAAGAATGGTCCTTTACTTAGAATACCAAAAAAAGAAGAAGACTTAGGCTTTTGGAGAAGTCTATGAAAATAGGAAATTGCATATATCTTTAACTATATGGATCTATAACTATGCGAATAATGGTAGTACATATGGCATAAACAATGCTCATCAATATGTTCCACGTCGCTTGCCTACTTTATTGACAATTATCCGCTCGATCTAACCGATTTAACAATTTTGCAAAACAAAAACGTTTTAAATGCAAATAAGAATCTCATATAAAAAGCTTCGTCTCGGCATAGGAGAAGCTGACTGTAAACCGAAATGCATTAATCCAATTTGATCTTCCACTATCAACACATCGTAGACCTTACCCAACAGAACACTTTTTCTTCTTATTCACATTTACAAAATAACTAGACACAAATCGTTCACAAAGGTACAAACTAATTCCGCTGTAATGACATAAATAAAATATGGACTAACTTCGATACTTTATTTTTACAATAAGAACGAAAAGAGCAATGAAAACTAGACGTATTGTTTGAGTAACTCAAAAGAGTTAACCATTGTGTTCGAGAAAACCGCTTTATATGTATATCATCAACGTTCAGACACATAAGTGAGTCCAGCTGTGCTTGTTGCCATTATTGGAATCAGGCTAAACAACATCCATAAATTTACCATACACACTATAATACATTTAAATCGCCGAATCGTTAAAAAAATAACCCGAACCTTTCCCTTTTCATCCACAACTTCAAACGCTATAGATAATCCCGAATATACTACATTCTAGTGTAAGGAGAGGCACGATGGATCACGGGGCAATATAAACCTATAGGTCAGTAAGTAATCAGTTAACGTGTATTTAATTCGTATGATTATTTTTTACAATTTCTTCACGCAAAGAAATCACTCTGCTTTGGCCCAACAAAATTTGTTTTTTGCTGCTCTTCTATTCAATGTTTCTTATTTTTTCAATTTATAAAAAATTAAAAAACAATTCAAATTTTTATTTAATTAAAAACAAAAAAATTATATAATTTATTCTCTTCTGTGTTATTTAATTTTATATTATATTTTTTTTATATTATAATCATTTTTTTTAAAATTAAATTAAAATTTTATTTTTTTTTATATTTAAATTTTTAATTAATTTTTTTTATTAAAATTTTTTTTTTGTTTTTTTTTCTTTTTGCGTTCGCCTCTACTACTACAATCAGACTAAGGCCAGTGTGGCCTCTGCTGTACACAGAAGTTGTTTCCATTGTAATCGGTCCATGGCTGTACCTCGCCAGCCTCGCTGTCTGCGGAGGGTCCGCAGGTCGCCTTCTACTTGATCAATCCACCTTGCTCGTTGTGGGTCTCTTCTTCTCGTACCTGTCGGTTCGTTTTCGAGAACCATTTTCACAGGGCTGTCGTCCGACATTCTTACGACATGCCCAGCCCATCGTAGTCGACCGATTTTTGCGATGTGTACGATAGGAGGTTCTCCCAGCAACTGGTGCAATTCGTGGTTCATTCGCCTCCTCCACGTTCCGTCTTCCATCTGCACTCCACCGTAAATCGTACGCAGCACCTTCCGTTCAAAGACTCCTCCACTAGCAGTGTCCATGTTTCGTGGCCGTAGAGAACTACCGGTCTAATTAATGTCTTGAAGATGGTCAACTTTGTGGTTCGGCGAACTTTGTTCGATCTTAGCGTCCTTCGGAGTCCATAGTAGGCACGATTGCCAGCCATAATGCGCCTTTGTATTTCTCTGCTGGTGTCTTTTTCGGCGGTCACCAATGAGCCCAGATACACGAATTCGTCTACTACCTCGATTTCATCACCGTCGATCTGAACTTGTGCTAGGAGGCTAACATTGTCTTCTCGTGAGCCTCTTCCCTTCATGTATTTTGTTTTTAACGCATTAATCATAAGCTCAATCCTACTTGATTCAGTCTTAAGTCTGATGTACATTCCCGCCATCATCTCAAAGTTACGTGCTACGATGTCAACGTCGTCGGGGATGCCAAAAAGTTGAACAGTCTTCCTGAAGATCTTGCCACTCGTGTCTATCCCCGCTCTTCGAATCACACCTGCCAATGCAATGTTAAATAGCAAACACGACAATCCATCACCTTGCCGTAACCCTCTCCGAGATTCGAAGGGACTCGAGAGCGTCCCTGATACTCGGACGACACACATCACTCGATCCATCGTTGCTTTGATCAACCGCGTCAGTTTTTCCGGAAATCCATATTCGTGCATGATTTGCCATAGCTGGTCTCGATCGATTGTATCATACGCTGATTTGAAGTCGATGAAAAGATGATGCGTGGGCACGTTGTATTCGCGACATTTCTGCAGTACTTGCCGAATCGCGAAAATCTGGTCCGTAGTAGCGCGGGCACCCATGAATCCCGCTTGGTATTGCCCCACGAACTCCTTTGCAATTGGTGACAGGCGGCGGCATGACATTTGGGAGAGCAACTTGTAGGCGGCGCTCAGTAGCGTGGTCGCACGATAATTGCAGCAATCCAGCTTGTCGCCCTTTTTATAGATGGGACACACTATTCCCAACAAACATCGGTGTTGAATTAGAGCTTGTTCGGGGAAATTTGGGAGAAGCTATTGCGGTTTTTTTTTTAAAATATGTGTAATTGTCTCAGGTTTGTGAAGCTCTGTTGAGGGTCGTGGTGGGTTCGGCCCTGTGGGTAGTGGGGTACAGGGGGTTGGCGGGGTGCTGCGGTTGGGTGTTGGGGGGGTGGGGTGTCCGGGGTTTCGCGGCTTGGGGTGGTCGGGGGTGGGGGGGGGGTGCGTGTTTCTAGATTTATTACCGTGCCACTTTCGTTCGCTGTAACATTACCGTTCAGGTGCTCGTCGAAGTACTGCTTCCACCTTTCAATCACTTCACACTCTCCTGTGAGAAGGTTGCCATCCAGGTCTCTGCAAATATCAGCTTGTGGTACGTAGCCTTTGCGCGAGCTGTTTAACTTCTCGTAGAATTTGCGTGTGTCGTTAGCACGGTACAGTGCTTTCATTTCTTCGCGGTCTCGATCTTCCCTCTGGCGCTTTTTCCTTCGAAGAATAGAATTTTATCTGTTCCGTGCCTGTCTATACCGATCCACATTCGCTATCGTACGGTGTTGCAGCATTCTCGCCAGTGCTGCATTCTTCTCCTCTACTAACGCTTGCATTCGCCATCAAACCAGTCATTTTTTCGATTCGGTGCAGAAGTGCCTAGTGTCACTAATACAGTGCTACCAGCCATCCTCAAGAGTAGCTGCGCCAAGCTGCTCTTCCGTTGGTAGGGCTGCCTCTAGCTGTTGCGCGTATTCCTGGGCAACTTCGGTTTCCCGTAGTAGCTCAATGTTAGGTCGTGGCGTCCGAAATCGACGCGTGTTGTACACCGTCGAGAGTTTTGAGCGCATACATACTGCAACTAGGTAGTGGTCCGAGTCTATAATCGCGCTGCGGTAAGTGCGAACGTTGATGATATCGGAGAAGAATTTCCCGTCGATTAGAACATGGTCGATTTGATTCTCTGTTCGTTGGTCAGGTGATCTCCAAGTGGCTTTGTGGATGTCTTTACGGGGGAAGAAGGTACTTCGGACTACTAAACCACAGGAGGCCGCAAAGTTCACGCATCGTTGGCCATTATCGTTCGATACGGTATGCAGGCTGTTAGGCCCTATTACCGGTCTGTACATTGCCTCCCGTCCTACCTGAGCGTTCATGTCACCAATGACGACTTTCACGTCCCGCTGCGGGCAGCCATCATACACCTGCTCTAGCTGCGCGTAGAACGCTTCTTTTTCGTCATCGGGTCTCCCGTCGTGTGGACAGTGTACGTTGATGATGCTGTAGTTGAAGAATCGACCCTTGATCCTCAGTTTGCACATTCTAGCGTTGATCGGAAACCATCCAATCACGCGTTGACGCATTATGCCCAGGACTAAAAGCCGGTGCCCAGCTCGTTTGTGGTACCACAGCTCTGGTAAAAAGTAGCCGCTCGATGCCCGCTTTTCCATACCTTCTGTCCTGTCCAGCAAACCTCCTGCAGTGCTACGACTTCGAAGTTACGTGGTTGAAGTTCGTCGTAGATTATCCTATCGCAGCCAGGGAAGCAGAGCGATTTGCAGTTCCATGTTCCGAGTTTCCAATCGTAGTCCTTAATTCGTCGCCTAGGTCTTTGCCGATTGTTCCGGTCCGTATTAACTTCTGTATTATTTGTAACATTGATTTTTTAAGGGCGGCTTGTTGGGCCTTCCCCAACCCCCTGTTTGGCCGGAGGACCATCGTGCACAGCACTATTTACAGTCCCACGCTGGCACGAGGACGATGATCAGCCGCTCCTAACATGGAGAACAGACGCTGTTTTGAGCCGCCCCTAACATGGAGAACAGACGCTCAGATAGACTGCGCCCTTTGAAGAAGGCAGCTCCCCCTTCCCTGTCAGCATATGACCAAGGTCCCACCGGGGTTGGTAACCCGATCTTTCCTATGGTTACTCATACCCCAGTCGGCACCACGGAGAGTAGGGATAGGAGTTACTGGACAATAGGCTAAGGATCGCAGTAGGATCTATTTTATACCTGCAGGTACGCGAAGTACCAATGGTACGCATTGTCCAGTCATTTACCAACCAAACTGTTAGCCTACCGATCATGCATATTGTTATTGTATAAGTTTCTCAATGCTGACGACATGACAAATTTCTGGCTCTGCCTCTGCCTCCGATAGTTTTCCTAATGAAAGTGTAATTATAATATACTTAAATATGATAGATAGATCGATGTATAGATTTACAGCGAGATATTCTCTAATTAATTAAATTTCAGTGCTGACGTTGATCTTTCCCGGCCATAGTCTATGTCGCATGACCGTAGAGACGCTCCTGTCTAATCAGCGTCTTGTAGATAGTCAACTTAATAGCACGGCGATTTTTATTTGACCGGAGTGACTTCCGGAGTCCATAGTAGGCACGATATCCTTTTAAAAATGTGGAAATAAATAATAATTTTGAACAATCAAACACGGCTTTCAGTTCTATAAATTAAGAAGATTTATCTCAATTCAATGGTTTTGTTATATTAGTTCATCGATGTTTATTAATTCTACAAATGCGTTTAGTTGGTTCAACAAAACATTTTGTTTTGAACAATAAAACACGATGTTCAATTCTATAAAGCATGAAGTTTGAATGTTGAATCAGCTCATCAGTTTTATTAGTCCATATTCAAACCAAAATTTTAGTTGAATTGATTCCCATTTTGATTGTTATAACAACGTATTTTTCTGCGTGTTCTTTAATAAAAGTGGATTATAAACAATAGATTTCAAAAAAATGCATGCATTTGTTTTTTTTTAACAGAAAAATCAAACTAAAAAGTAACCTTTACTAATGCAAAACAAAATCGGCAAAACGTCCTATGCTCAAACATGCATTGACGTTAAGTACCTATCGAAATTCATATCATCAGGATCATCAGGATTCAGAATCCACGAGTAACTTAAACAATAATGTAAGGCGCGTTTGTTAACATTTCGTGCATAAACATTATGATTATTACACACAAATAGCAGTCATAAAATTCATGAGGCGGTTTATGAAATTGATAAGAATGACTTGAGAAAATCATTACAATTAACTGAGAAAACGATAGTTGCACACATATATGTCATAAAGGCCGTATGGAATCAAAATACAGTAGCTCAAGTAGTTCCATAAGGCAAATCAAATTTATTTCAATAAGTTTTTACGTCAGTGACCGACATCAACCAGTTGCAGCTAGGTAATCATTTTTTTAAAAAAACTGAAACCTCTTGCTTCGTAGCTCAAGGATAGAAGAAAATATGCTACTTTCAAGGAACATCTACAAGGGAATATCTCACCTGTATCAATATTCTGATGACATTATTTTCGATTAACAACCAGAAATCGTTTTCGGAATTTATTGCAGAATTTCGAATTTTCAAGCTCTTTTTATAAACTGTTCGTGAAATTGTAATGCCAAAACTAATGAAAATTAATAAAAACCCGATTATTGTTCTACCCTACGTGTTTTATGACCATTTTGATTTATTAAATTAATTATATTTTTTAGAATACAACGTCTTTATCTTATTATTAACTTCATTTTTTATCTGCACTAAAATTATCATCTTTGATCGCCTTTCTGTTGACCCGGTTACGCTTAGCACTTCTCAGCAAAATTACTGTAACCCTGAGGGTAGTTCTTCCACGGGCTGAAAGCGATTGCCAATCAAATCGTTGATTTCGGGCATCATCATGAAGCAATCTGGGAGACTTTCTTTCGATTCCATGTTTCGATTTTCTTTCCGGATTCAGACAAGGTAATTTGGTTCTTCTTCCTCGTGGGAAATCGAGGAAAACTACGATCCAGTTTGTTGTCGGTGCAGAAGATAATCCATTTTTGTTTAATCTATCCTTAGATCTCCTTCGGAGACTGTTGCTCGCGAAAACATCTCGGAGTAACTTTTGTAGGCGATTGCCATTGTGATGTGATGTTCGTCGAAGTGGACAGCTCCGTTCATTAGTGGACTGGGAACTGGACATTTTTAACTTGATTTCTTGAAGTCGCCGAAGCATGTTATGTTTTCTTATTTGGCGGAGGGTTTCGTTGCCAGGATTTGGTGGTTTTGCCATTCTTAAGCCGTAGCGTTGACAATTTGACTTTGGATTGGAAAATGCACTTGCTTCTTCACTGGAAGATTGCAAAACTGTAACTGATTATTTGAAAAGACAAGTGTATACTATTATTACCTGCTGTTCTTTTTCACGCAAGATATCAGTTGCTTTGCTCTATTGATGTACATGAAAATTACAAAACGGACAATTACCTACATAAAACGACCTTTATCGTTAACATTATTCAGATGTTGTTATAGCACGAAACTACAATGATCACAAAAGGTTTTGTTCCGAGTTTCACAACACAAGAAGTGTTGCCGTTTTCATTTTTTTTAAATGACAAGTCCGCGTAAAAAAAAAATTTAAGTCCGCGTAAACAAGTTCCCTGAAATGTCAAAACTGTATCGACGACGTCATCGTGCAATGATCTATTGGGTTTTGTTTCAATATCCACTAACACAGCTAAACAATTTCGTAATATGGCATTAGTACAGCTTACAATGGCATCAAATACGACGTACAAATAAAACCATACACACTGACTTTCAACACACAACAAGCCGACCCAATTTTGATATCCCGATCCAGGTTGGATCTGAATCAAAAACGAGTTCGCTACTAGTACTAGATACATATTGTTCTCCTTCTCGAGTAGATCACGGACAAAGCAGCGAGTGTTTGTTTGGCCGTTAGTAGCGCCTGTTGATTTACGACGTGAGCAAAAAAAAAACAAAACAAAAAAAAAACAATGGAAAACAATGACGACCACGGTACATCGGAAAAAACTGAACAAAATTCGCCATCGAACAAGTCTAATTCTTCCTCCACGGATCAGGCTTGTTCGGAACCTCTTGGATTACTTCAAACAGAAACCTTGGAAACAGCAGTAAATCAGCTGGACTCGATCATTCAGAAGCGTCAGCCTGAAAAGTCGCATTCGGCTCAATCAGCTTCGGACAGCGATGGCCGTCAGGGTCCCTCAAGTGGGCCATCAGTACAGTCAGATGGTGCTAATAACAGCGATACTCAACGGCGTCGAACCAGACAGCAGCGGCAACGTATGAAACATCGAATTATGACACGCGTGGTCGAAAGAACTAGAAACATGCAGCGTGATATGGACAATTTCATGATTGGAGTTCTACATGATATGCTACGCAATGAGGGACTGGAAATACCAAAGGACGAACTGGCTGATGGATTCGAGGAGTTTTGGAAAATGTATAGCACTGGAATAATGTCGCCTGGACCTTGGTTGGACTACTGGAATGATGATCAACATACCGGTACGAGTGAGGAGTAGAAAATTTAATTTTAATAGCACTATATTGTGGTATTTGATTTAAAAAAATATGATAAATAAATGTCGGAGTTTTAAGGTGAAGGTTTATTTGTATTTACTACTTATACACGAGTTTTTTCCATCATTCGAACAATATCGTCAATACGCTTCATCTCCTCGAAAATGTGCTGCGGATTCTGTTCGGTAATTTCGGTGATATACTTGGCATTGTACTTTAACGCCCGACAAATCAGGACATCAATAGGATCTTTATGGCCAATCATCTTTCGGCGAAGTTCCTCCGGCATATTGGTCAATTTATGCGAATTCAGAAAATTTTCCCGTCTCATCTCCAGCACCCGATTACAAGGTCTTGTGTAACACGTCTGTAACTGCGATGGACGGCAAATGCAGCCATTGTGTGGATCCATTGCCCTGAAAGTGTGGAAAGTCAAGCTGCCGATTTTGTAGCTGAGTGGATCCTGGCCACGCTGGGTTCTTCCTATTCTCCGCCGAGCCGTCATGCATGAGCCCACTTGAAACTGCTGCGGCCCGATGATAGCTTGATTTGTACCAGTATTGTGATCAACCTGATAGGGCAATATTAAATGGTAGCGGACTAGTAGCTTATTTCTCGTATCGACTGAACAAGGTTGGTTTTGATGGCGAGCTTTTGGTACTTGATGAATATTGGCATTGTTTAAGTTTCGTGACTTGTCATAAGGTTCGAAACCACGCGCCTTGGCAGCATTCATTGGGTTTCTTAATATTTCCATCGTGAAATAGCTGGCTCCTTCTGGTGCTAGTATGATAGAACGGTTGGAATACACTTGCCGGTGCTTGTCAAATATCCACTTAAAAAGGTTTATACGTGGACTTTAAAAAAGAAAAATCACGTTCGATTCGTATCGATTTCAGTTCTATACTCCTGTTTCAAAACGACAAAAGTAATGCATGGGAAAGACATACAAAGTACAGCGTTGTACGAACTGTCAAATACTTTAATCCAGTACTAAAAACAGGTACTAGACTAAAGGAGTACAACACTGTACGTTGTTAGAGTCCCTATAAAGAGTCACGCCAAGAGTGAAACCAAATCTACCTATCGGGGCTACCTATCGAACAGCCATCATCATCTGAATCATACAGGCACGCAAAATGAGAACTAATCGAAATAAGTGTTGCATGTTCCTCTTTGCGTGACTCTTTATAGGGACTCTACCAGGCATAACAAAGCTTTTATAAACAGCTCATACACACTATTTCTAAACAACCCTAAATTGAGTCCGATTGACTCAAATCTGTCAGAAGTATGGTTACTCAAAAGTGAGTAAAGGAAGCCGGACAGCATGTGCCCCCATATTGGCATGGAATCCCTTTTTTTCTTTCTGTATTATCGAGATTTTCAGCCTCGGACTGGTTCATCTCCCGGCATGGAATCCTATATCCAATTAAAATTTAATTATATATTATATTTGAATGTGTTTCCTTCACAGCGACGTTAATGAAACAGATTAATGTTCATTTTTGTATAATTCTATATTGTTTATAAAATGTATTCAACGGTGCAAGCAAAATGCGCTTTTGATATTTTTGACAATTTCCATTGGATAATTTTATAGCAATTGTATTTTTCAACCCAGGATATGGTCGATTGATGTCTCTTAGATAAAAACTATTAACATTTTCTTGAACATCTGAACTGTGTGACTGTCGCCCAGTTTTTGACAAAGGTTGAATTCCCAAATCGTACTTTTTTAACCATGTGTTGAGTAGCTTCTTCAAAGTAAAATTTTGTTTTTACATATGACCAGTTTCTTAGCATTAGTCTAATAACTTCAATTTTGTTTCCGCCCAGCTTTTTTGAAAAAGCTGATTTCAAATTTAATAGCAGTTTATCGATATTCTCCGAAACGTCAGAAACTTCATTTGAAAACCATGTTTTTATCGTTCTAAAAATTTGTGAAAATGTTTCAGTTGCTTTAGAGAAGCGATAATTGCTGCTAGAAGCATCTAATCGTGATAAATTTCCTTCGATAGATATTCCTAAAAACTGCAATAGTTTGTATTTTTGCTGTTTCCTTTGAAGAAACCGGTGAAGTCTGTTGCTCAATTTTTGCTTCTACAGAAACTGATGCGGGAATGGTCTCCTCACTAGTATTGGTAAATCTTAAGCGGTATTGCGTACATGATTTCATTTTATTCGTTACCTAATCTATTACTCTGAGTAACGTTTGCATTTAAAAAAATGCACTTTTTTTCGGATGGTGATAAAAAAACGCTAAGACAGATAATTGCTTTTGATAAATTTCCTATGCAAGGTAATTATTTAAGCTTACTTGCAAAAAAAATTCTACGTCCTGGCGAGCGACCTTCCGGCAGTTAACAGGAACATTCGCCATTGCGAACGAAAATATGCGTGGAGGCATGTTTTTGAGTTCTTTCTTCGTTTTATTTATCAATTCGTCCTCAGCTTTCGCGACAAAATTGTTGGAGTATATGGAAGATAGAATTGTAATAGTGAAGTATGGTGGAGTTAATCTGGAAAATATTAGTTATTTTATTACAGTAAAATAAAATTAAATTGGGTAAACTCAAGCCAGCGTGTAACGTCAGTATGATGAACTGAATAAACGCACACATACACATGGCCTGTGTATGAACAAAGCTGTAAAGGCTGACCCACAATTGATACGTTGCGGAGGCGTTGACGCTAATTTGACAGAAAACCTATAGGAAAACTGTCAAATTCACGCAAACGCATCCGCAACGTATCAATTGTGGGCCAGCCATAAGGGTTAGTTTTCTGCATTATTGCGTCAGTCTTTTAACTAATTTTGAAGCGCACGGATTGGCATCTTGTTGCGATTAGTAGCGGAAGCTTGAAACTTCGGCAAATTCACGACAATGGCGCAGTGGGTAGCCATGTTACATTTGAAAGTTTGTGTTAAGAAAGAAAGATAATTATCCTGCAGTTCTCTTAGATAATTTGCTGAGAATAAAATTGGACAGGTAATAAAAAAAACAAGAGTTTATCTACCACAGAGTAGATCTTACGCTTCAGGTTGGCCCAGAAAATCTCGATGGAACGTAGCTGGGGGACGTTGGGCGGGATCGCCGACTTGGGTACCACATCGATATTCAGCCGCTCCATCTCCTCCAACGATCGCTTCGAGTAGTGGGCCGACGCCAGATCCGACCAGAACATCGCGTCTTCACCCTAATGGTATTTCTTGATGAACGACGCAACTTTCGGCAGGCAATTCGTACTATAAATTTCTCCGTTCACGGACAGAAGAGCGGCTTTGACATCCCCTTCTCGCTGATTGCCAGCCACAGCAGCACCTTCTTGGGGAACTTGGTGTGTGAAATGAACTTCACCTCGGAGCTCACTTCCTTCGTGGGGTAAGTAAAATACGAAGTGCCCTGCCAATCGTTGTCATCCAGGGTGAGATAGGTCTCGTCGTCCATCACCACCGCCACGTCGCGATTCGCCGGGAAAATCGAGTTGACCATCTTATTCAGCCGCTGCCGCTGCCTGCAGCTCCGAAACCAGTGGACACGTTTTCCGCTTCCTGACATGTATGTTCATGTTCGCCAGGTACTTTTTCACTGTTTGGCCGGTTGAACCGCGACCTCCAGGCCAAGCGCACGCAGCGATGTAGCCACTTATCCCTCGGTCTTCCTCTTCAGCATCCTTTGGAGCTTCTGGTCGCTCAGGGTCGTCGGCCGTCCGGAACCGAGTTTTCTTTCGATGCTCGATTGTTGTCTAATAGTGCCAAAATGTTGGAGATGCCGGAACGGGCGTATCCGTCGTCCACAAATTGCCTCACTGTTTTTGCCCTCACGGTTATAAAGGGTGTCCACGATGAAATTGCCACACTATGAAATTGCTCTAACTTTTTAACCGTTGGGTAGAATTTAATGAAAATTTGGGTGGATTTAGTTCATAGTGCATTATTTACATCCTGCAAGTTTTAAAGTCCTGTGATCAAAACTCGCGGAAATGGAGTCGAAAGAACAGCTCGTGCGTGATAAAATCTTGCGCATTCATCACGAGAACAAGGATCTCTCGCATCGTTCCATCGCTAAAACGTTGGGAATCGCGAATTCCACGGTGTCGCGAGTGATTAAGCGGTTCGAGGAACGGTTGACCACCGATCGGAAGCCCAGAAGTGAAGGAAAAAGTATTCCGTACTACACCAAAAATCACAACCGCGTAGTTGGGGCCTTCAACCGAAATCCGAACGCCTCCGTTCGGGATGTGGCTAAGAAGCTGCACCTAAGCCGAAGTTTTGTCCAGAAGGCCAAAACTAAGGCTGGGCTTCGAACGTTCAAGGTACAAAAGGCCCCTAATCGCGACGAGAAGCAGAACAAGTCCGCCAAAACCCGTGCCAGGAAGTTGTATCTCAACATGCTGACGAAAGTTGAATGCTGCATCATGGACGACGAAACATATGTGAAGGCCGACTTCAAACAGATCCCCGGCAACCTGTTTTTCACGGCCAAGGATAAGTTCAGCGTTCCGGAGCATGTCCGCACTCAGAAGATGTCCAAATTTGCGAAGAAATTCCGGGTTTGGCAAGCCATCTGCACGTGCGGGAAGCGGAGTGCACCTTTCGTGACCCAGGACACGATTAACGGACAGGTGTACATAAAAGAGTGCCTCCAGAAGCGGCTGCTTCCTCTCCTGAAGGCCAACAACGTCCAAACAATCTTCTGGCCGAATTTGGCCTCATGCCACTACTCCAAGGACGTGCTGAAGTGGTATGCGGACAATAAGGTCAATTTCGTGCCGAAAATGTTCAACCCTCCCAACACTCCGGAACTCCGCCCCATCGAGAAGTACTGGGCGATTATGAAGCAGCACCTTCTTAAACGACCTAAGGTAGTGAAGACAGTCGAGGAACTGAAGAAAGTATGGGTTTACATGCAAAAAACGGTTAATTCACAGGTTGTGCAGAATCTTATGGCCGGGGTTAAGGCCAAGGTGCGGGCATTTGCGTATGGACTGTAAATAAAATACGAGTAAAATGGTAAAATGAAGTTTAATAGTTATTTCTCAATCCCTGAAAATTTGATGGCAATCGGATGAAAACTCGAATTTTGCGAATCAATTTTGTGTGTGGCAATTTCATCGTGGACACCCTTTAGTTCGACTGATAGAGCTGTCAAATTTTGTCTGCTGAATCATGGGTTACTATGATTGATGCTGCATGGGTAGTTTTGTCAGTACGGGTGCAGGTAAACCCTTGAAAAGTCAGCAATTTTTGTCCATTTTTGTTAAATGCAAACGTTAATTGAAGGGAAATTAGTGTTTCCACTTTGGGACCGATGTTTTTATCCGGGGCTTTTGAGCGTGCTCAAACTGTCAATGTAAGTCGATTCGCTCAATAACAGTTCGATCGGTCGAGTGGACCGGCTCACACGTATGAGAGAAAAATACACAGACGCTTTATTCTACTCAGAACCATCTGACGAGCTAGTTTTGTTTTCCCCCAAGATTAAATATCACGGTGATAATAATACATAAAAGTGGCGACGAGGAAATTGAGGCCTCGGAAGGAATTTTCCTCGCAGGGGCGGAAGGATTTACGCTTGCTTTCTACCAGCACCGATTTGCAGTACTCAAAGGCAGCAGTCTTACCCAAAACTTCAAAGGTGAAAAACAAAATCAACAGCACGGCTAGCGGTTAGTTTCCGTTGAATTTTCTTAGGAACCGGATCAGACGACGGAGATTGGTTTCTCGATTGCTGGCGGAGAATTTTTCTACACGAAGAACGTCAAGCATAATAAGCTTTACTTAAACACTGTTAGTTTTGAGTCCTGTAGCATATTACAATGAGCTCTGCTGTGGCCCTTACATTGGAACCCTACCGTACACTGGCGTAAAATACCTATCAAAATTCATAAATTTTGCCTTATGAAACTTCATGAACCCACTATATTTTGATTTCATAAGGCCCTTATAACAGCCATGTGTGCAACTATGGTCCTTTAAGTTAATAGTTATGATTTTCTCAAGTCATTCTTATCATTTTCATAATACTGCCTTGTGAATTTCATGACTGTTGTTTGTGCATAATAATCATAAGGTAAATTTATGAAATAGCAAAAACCGAGCAGCATGTTATTGTTTTGGTTACTCTTAGTGAATTCTGAATCCTGATGATCCAAATATTTTCGAGCGTTGTCATGCTGAAGAATCACTTTTTCGTGCAGTGCTCGGCTCAATCGCATCAATTGAGTTCGATACCGTTCCCCGCCCAAGTAACCACGAGGCTGTAATAGCATGCATATATAGGGCATATGTATTACGTCTAGTGCATCATTGAAGTTGGATTAAAGCTGAAAAGGGCCCCACTAAGATCGAACTAATGCTATATCTTTTGTAATGCCATAAGACATTGCTAAAGTAGTATTATTGCATTGGTAATGCATCACTACATTCTTAAGCTAATCTAACGCTTCATTACTTGACAACTGTTGAATTGATGCGATCCCGCATTACCGATGTTGATTTTGGGTTGAATAAGTGCAATAATATAATGCTTGTGGTTACTTGGGCGGTAATGGTTTCGTTTGGTTTCAACAGCTCATAATAAATAACACCAACTTGGTCCCACCAAATACACAGCATAACCTTCGCAGCGTGAATATTCGGCCAAGGCGACGATGTTGAAGCATGCCCGGGCAGTCCCCATGAATGTTTCCGTTTTGGGTTACTGTAATGAATCCATTTTTCGTCACCCGTCACAATGCGATGTAGAAAACTCTTCCTTTTTTGCCGCTGGAGCAGTTGTTCACAGACGCAAAAACGACGCTCAACATCTCTTGGCTTCAAATCATAAGGAACCCAAGTTCCTTGCTTTTGAATCATTCCCAACGCATGCAATCGCTTAGAAACGGCTTGGCGGGAAACTCATAATCCTGAACCAAGCTCTTCTTGCGTTTGACACGGATCCTCATCGAGCAATGTCTCCAATTCAGAGTCTTCGAAGTTTTTTGGCCTTCCTTCACGCGGACGATCATCAACACTGAAATCACCGTTTTTGAAGCGACGAAACCAATCACGACACGTTGTTTCACTCAGAGCAGCAGCACCGTAAACTTTTTGGAGCTCTCGATGTGCTTCAGCTGCCGTTTTCTTCGAATGAAAGAAGAAAATCAACACTTCCCGCAAACGACGATTATTTGGCACGAAATCAGACATGTTCAAACAAACAAAATATATAACACTAAACCAAAATCACTGATTTGGCAAAGCGGTTTGTTTACCATATGTCTGAGCTTGGTTTATGACGCTTGAGATGTACAACATTCGCACAGCACTTACTACTGGCGCCATCTATTGCTAAACAGCGGGAACTTCGTTGCGCACCAATACCATTTTTAATCACGTGAAAACTTAAACGCGCATCTTGACGCGCATTATTTTTCATTATTTTTTTCGCAATATTTTTCATTCAGCCAGTAATTCAACAATTACCGATGATACGGCGTTAATCGTGTACATCCAGCTCCATTGGCACGTCGAGGGGTATCCTCATCTCGGCTCAATTGTCGTATATCAACTGCATCTGCAACATCTTCAAGGTCTACCCAGCCGACGACGTCAGCAGATGGGATATCTGCCTCTGTCCCACGTCTTCAAAATGTTGGCTCAGAGTCTATGCCCGCTGATCCCAACCGGATATCACACCACACTGAGTTCAAGTTTGCCTATCAGCACAAAAAAATGGGTGCACGATGATTCCAAACGTCTATCCTTAGGCACGTAAGTTCCACAAACTTTACCATTCTAAAGGGGGTATTCGATAAAAATGGCACACACATATATAATCATCAAAATTAAACTGATTATCGGATTTTCTTGAAATGTTCAGGGAATGAAGAACTACTAATGAGTTTTGATTTACAATATTTGTTTTATTCAATTTCGTCTCCCATCCCGAATGCCTGCACCTTCCTTTTCACTCCACCCATCAAATTTTGTACAACCGATTTTCCCAGTGTTTTTGTTGTTTTTACCCAAATTTTCTTCAATTCTAGCTCTGTTTTTATAGTTTTGGGATGTTTGCGAAGTTCCGTTTTCATAATTGCCCAGAATTTTTCAATTGGACAAAGTTCCGGTGAATTTGGTGGGTTCATATCCTTTGGCACAAAATTGACTCCGTTGGCTCGGTACCACTCCAATACGTTTCGAGCGTAGTGGCAGGATGCTAGATCAGGCCAAAACAGAGTTGATCCTTTGTGCTTCTTAATGAATGGCAAGAGACGCTTCTTAAGGCACTCTTCCGTGTAAATCGCACCGTTTATTATTCCGGAAGTGATGAAGGGAGCACTTATTTCACCACATCCGCAAATCACCTGCCAGATTAGAAACTTCTTTGCAAATTTCGATAGTTTCTTCTTTCGAACATCCTCCGGAACATCGAACTTCGACTTGGCAACGAAATATTCTTGCCCAGGAAGTTGACGGAAGTCGGCCTTGACGTATGTTTCGTCATCCATCACGATGCAACCGGATTTGGTGAGCAGCTTCGTGTAAAGTTTCCGGGCGAGGGTTTTCGCAGTGATGTTTTGTTTTTCATTCCGGTTTGGGGCTTTTTGCACTTTGTAAACATGTAACCCAGCACGCTTCATGGTTTTCTGCACAAAACCGACTGACACCTTAGACTTTTTAGCGACATCTCGAATTGACATGTTTGGACGGTTCTTGAATTGTTGTACGACTTTCCTGGCCATTTGACTGTCCATTGGACCACTTTTACGACCACTCCCTTCCTTCCTTTGGACACTCAGACGCTCCTTCAAGGTTCTTATTACACGAGACACAGTTGTATTTGCAATTCCAAGCCTTTTAGCAATCCACCGGTGGGACGCCCCTGCACCCAAAATAAAAAAGGAAGATTGTAATGCAGTTGGGAATTTTTTTTTTTTTTTTTTGTTAATGGATCGTAACTTGGAGAAAAAATGCAACATTGGTCGTGGGCAAAAAAGCATCAGATTAATTCGCTTTGAAAAATTCAATGTGTGCGTGGGTTGTGCAGTGTATTAGTTGTTGAGTCCGGACTGACAAAAAACAAAAATTCGAGTTGTTACCAGGATTCGAACCGTGGCCGCGAGCGTCGTGGCTCTACATAGTAACCATTCAGCCACTTTAACAAGTTGAAGTGAATGGAATAAAAGCCGTGCATATGCTTCGATTGTCGAGGCACTCAGTGGTACAGCAACAAAGCAAATGTCGCTCGCACACACTTGCATGGCTTCACGTGGTGATCAAGAAGGGCACACTTGATGAGAGGGAGATGGGATTGCGATGACGAGTGAAAATAAAAATAGAACACTTGACAGCGGAATTACAACAGTGACCAATAGCGTTGCTTTATTTTGTGGTATTGTCTCACCCATATTGAACCATGGCTTCGTTTATACCATAAAATGCTTTGTGGATCATGATGGGCAAAAGTGCCTTTTCTGAATCATGCAGATTTCTCAAGATATGATTGCAAAAACTGCAATTGCGTTTTTTGCCACCTTTTCAACTTTTGGGTGTGGATTTTGATTGTGAGTGCACAAAATTTTCTAACGGACAATTTCTTGTTTCGACGACATGACTGGAACTAATGAATTTAATAATAAAAATTGGGGGTGGTAAAAATAAAACAATGGGGATAAATTTCTCAAATTTTTGTTTTTTTTTTTTTTATTTGATGGGATAGTAAAGAATTTTTTTTGTGTGTTTTTTTTTTATCACATCCTTTTTTTTTTTTTTTTTTATTTTTACTTTTCCTTTTCCCACTCCCTTATATTCTTAAGATAAAAAAAAAAAAGTACAAAACTGATGAGAGTTCGCAGCCGGGGTGTGATTTCTATTAGACCTCCGCTGGCAGCTGACATTCGCGAATCTATTTAGCTATGCTCGTGTGATGAAAACATCGAAGGGTATGGACTAAAAAAAACAATCGTCGGATTTTTTTCTCAATTTTATAACCACAAATACAGTACATGTAAAGTAAAAATTCCAGTTGAATTCAATAAAAAAGTATTACGAAATACATAAATTATCACATAAATTAGCATAACCTACGTATGGGTTACATACACGGTTCCATATCAATTTAATAAGGTTGTACAACAAAACTCATACGGTTGCAATAAGTAAATCTTTACGAATGGTTATGACAACAATCATAGCATTTCATAAGGTAATGTTATGAAATTCAAATCGTTCCCTTGTGGCTAATTTTTATAAGGATATTTAATGACCTTCAATAGGTTTTTTACATTAGTGTAGGGGAACATCTTTTAATGATTAGTTTACCCGGCAGAAATATTTCTTCCGGGTAAATGACATAAAGGAAGAAGACAGAATGGCCTATTTCATTACAATTAGCGGAGCGGTGATATTCGCCGAGATTAAGCTCCTTTTTCCAGCGGGTCCCTGGACGATATAGTGTCCAAACTGAAAAGTCGACTGGACAAAACGTACCCTAACCTGGTTCAACGGTACAAATTCAGTACCAGAGTTCAGAATCCCGATGAAAACACGGAAGATTTTATTTTGAATTTAAAACTTCAAGTCGAATTTTGTGGGTTTGGGAACTTTAAAGACGTCGCTATTCTGGATCGCCTCATTGCAGGCATCAGCGACAAAAGACTCAGGCAACGGCTTTTGAGTGTTTTGAGTGTTTGAGATAATCGCTAGATGGGAGTTAGCCCAAGTTAATGCGGGTACAGCTGATAAGCCAAGCTTGGGGCAATCAGGTTTGATAGCTGCGGTGAACAATAGAAATAATGAACAACAGGGTGTATTGGCGACAAGATTATCTCAGGTTTATGATTTGGCAAGGAAATACCAAAACCCAGTGGGAGACTTTAGCAACAACCGAGGAACAGCAAAAACTCGTTTAGGGTTAAGACCGGTTGAAAGGTACGCTAACAGAGCTGGACGTAGAGCCGAGCACGAAATTTCCGAACGCAAGAAGGTTGGGTTAATGAACAGCGGCAATGGCGACGACCCGACTATTCTCAAATGATCTGCAATTTCTGTGGGATCAAGGGCCATGTTCGGAAGAAGTGCTACAAGCTGAAGAATGTGAACCGTGAAGCAAGTAAATCTGGTCGATTCATATAGACCAGGTCCATCAGCTGACAGGCACATCTCAGAAATGCTGGAAAGGATGCGGACTAAGGATGACGACGATGAGGTCGAGGATGAATCAGATATGCATTGAAAACGTGGACACCATGGCACACAGGACGCAGATAAGAGTCTGTAAAAAAACAGTATTATGGCAAGGGCCAAATGTTTGGATCACCAAAGAAAACCAGATGATGTAATGAACCAGGACCAGATGATTACCAACGATGATCCGCCCTATGGCGAGGAACAATTGGAACATCCGGCTCCAAAGGGAGACAGGAAGCGGAAACGAAAGGAAACGAATGCTGATCAACAGGAGCCTCGGAGATCTAAACGTCTGAAGAAGGTGAACCGCAGCGATGAATTTTATTACAGTTGAATTTTTGAGTTATCGGATTAGCTTTAGTCAAAGTCATTTGAATTCGATTTTTTTAAATATTATTTATTGTTTGATCAACTTAAAGTTCTGATTATTATTTAAACTTTGAGAAGGGGAAGAATTGATGTATATCTACACAGATAAAAAGAAACATTGAATTTTCTGCGTTATCTAATGCACATAAATGGAATGCTAGATTTGTCAGAAAATAATGGGATATTTCATGTAAAGTTAAGTCGGATAACGCCTGAATCTAGCCTGATGTATGAAAGACTGCGAACATTGTTGTATGGCACATGAAAGATTGCAAACAATTTCATTGATTACGCCTCCTTTGGCTTAGAATTAAACGAGAGGAAATTTTACGCGCTTGTTAAAACTCATTATTTTTTTCTGTGTACCTGCGCATTTAAAGCGCCTTCGAAATGTTAACGTCAGTTGACACGATAACCGATGATGTAAATGGAGATGTTTCGCTCATCACCATGAGGCACCAAGAGTGGACAGTAATGTTTGCTAGAATGAAAAATATGAAGTGAAACAACATTACTACGCAAACATTACTGTCCACTCTTGGTGCCTCATGGTGATGAGCGAAACATCATAATCGTTACTAGAAAATAAGAAGAATGATTAGTAATTTCCATTTAATTCCATCTTTTTTTTTTTTTTATCTTGAGAGATATGCGTATTTTGTGTACAATGTGCAGACTTGTTGTGTGGTGTGTATTAATTATTATTTTTCTTTTTTTTTTTTTTTTAGTTATAGGTGTTCTACAAACAACTCTCACTCTCCATAATTTATATATCGTTCACGGGGGAGAAACAGAAAAACATTAGAGGAAAAAAAAATAGTGGTGGTGATATAATTGGGGGGGGGGGCAGGTGTTTGGTTGGCGGGGGGTAGGGGGGTGGGGGGTTTGGGTGGTTTTGACTCACTTTCGTCATTAGTGGAGTCACTCAAATTTGAGTAAATGTAACTGGTATTGTCAAGTGGACAAATCAAAAACATCGACTCAAATCAGATGGATGTTTTTGATTTGTCGGCTTGTCATTCCCAGTTACATTTACTCAAATTTGAGTGACTCCACTTTTGACGAAAGTGAGTCAAAAACGACTCAACACTGAGTTAAAATGGCTGGCCGTGTAGAGAGGACGAGAAAAAAATAAAGTAATTATCAGACGTTGTGTATAAAAACAAACCCAAAAAAGGAGAGGGTTCCTCTCCCATGTACGCATCAAAACAGAGTGTATACAAACTACCGCTAGAAACTATCACAAGCTATCAGTGGTACTTGAGCGAGATCCAACACGTTATTATTGCCTATTGAGGTGGCGGATTTGTCCGTGCCTTGATCTACCCCGCAGTGAGACGTTAGGCAATGATAACGTCCTTGGTTCGAGTACTACTTTACCCATGCCCTTTTGCTCAATTTTCAATACTTCTATTCTATTTCCAACCTACCGTTCACTGACGGAACTTTCAACACTTTCTCTTCATATCTTTCATTCTACCAAACATTACTGTCCACTCTTGGTGCCTCATGGAGATGAGCGAAACATCTCCTTCTACATCATAATCGTTACACGCAGAATACAAACATAACAATTAGAGTACGATAACCGATGTTTCGATCGGTTGAGCCGAAGGGCTCATAAGAATGAGAGAAAAAAAAAAAAAGATTAGAAAAAAGGGGGAAAAAAAAAAAGTTCCCCAATTTTTTTTTTTCTAAAATAATCTAGGGTATACTCTCTTTTTATGGTTGGGAAACGGGGTGGGGTCGCACCAAAATAAAATATTCGATATTTTTTTAAAAAAAGGGGCAATAGGGTCAAATTTGGTCTATATCAAATTTGTTTTTTTTTTTTCAATTTTAAATTTAAAAAACCCCCACCCCCCCTTTTTGTAGGGGTGGTGTGTAGAATGTTGCTCCTATTTTGATTTTGGAATTCACTCTTCAGTTGTCAAAATGCCGTCCAAGCAAGAAGAGCAGCGTATCAAAATTTTTGAAAATCCGAGCTACTCGCACGCAAAGTTGGCAAAATCGCTAAAAGTTGCCAAATCAACCGTTACAAATGTAATTAAAGTGTTTGGGGAACGTTTGTCGACAGCCAGGAAGTCTGGATCGGGGGGAAATCGAAAACCGGAAGCCGCTGAGACGACAAAGAAAGTTGCCGGTAGTTTCAAGCGAAACCCTAACCTATCTCTCCGAGATGCCGCAAATAAGCTGGGTGTATCGTCTACAACCGTGCATCGAGCCAAAAAACGAGCCGGACTATCGACTTACAAGAAGGTAGTGACTCCAAATCGCGATGATAAACAAAATACGACGGCCAAAGCGCGATCCCGGAGGCTGTACACGACGATGCTGACGAAGTTTGACTGCGTGGTAATGGACGACGAAACCTACGTCAAAGCCGATTACAAGCAGCTTCCGGGACAGGAGTTTTATACGGCAAAAGGAAGGGGAAAGGTAGCAGATATTTTCAAGCACACGAAACTGTCAAAGTTCGCAAAGAAATATCTGGTTTGGCAAGCCATCTGTACCTGTGGCTTGAAAAGCAGCATTTTCATAGCTTCCGGGACTGTCAACCAAGAAATTTACGTGAAAGAGTGTTTGAATAAACGTCTGCTGCCTTTCCTGAAGAAACACGGTTGTTCCGTACTGTTTTGGCCGGATTTGGCATCTTGCCATTACGGTAAAAAGGCCATGGAGTGGTACGCCGCCAACAACGTGCAGGTGGTTCCCAAGGACAAGAACCCTCCCAACACGCCAGAGCTCCGCCCAATTGAGAAATACTGGGCTATTGTCAAGCGGAACCTAAAGAAGACCAAAAAAACTGCTAAGGACGAGCAGCAGTTCAAGGCAAACTGGCTTTCTGCGGCGAAGAAGGTGGACAAGGTGGCTGTACAAAATCTGATGGCAGGGGTCAAGCGTAAGGCCCGGCAATTCGGATTTGGAAAAGCGGAAGCCTAACTGAATATTTTTCCTGAATTTTATACTAATTGAACTTGAAAAAGAAATTTAATTTGATTTTTTAAATAAACGATTTCACCGATTTACACGCGTTTTCCCTTGACCAAATTTTGACCGTATCACCCTTTATACTAGCATGGATCATAGTGTGCATCGAGATGTTGAGGGTTTGTTTCGATTGTTTTGATTCAAAGTTGAAGTGTTTTCTAGTGTTCCATCAGTAAATAATTGCTTGAAATCATTTAACCACCAAAAACCGGAATCTCCTAAGAGCAGCTGCTATGGAAATAAATTCATGCAGCAATGAAACGATGCGACGCTCGAGAGGAAATAGCAATTTTGTGCTATGAAGTACAAACGGGATCAAGTCCCTGCCACTATTCATACAGTTGTACCAGTCATATCGTCGAAACAAGAAATTGTCCGTGAAAAACCAAGGAGCATCTGAATGCCAGGAGTAGTCGTAAAAGAGGTCCAATGGACTAGAAAGTGATGCAACAGTTCAAGAACCGTCCAAACATGGCAGTTCGAGATGCGCTAAAAAGTTCAAGGCGTCAGTCGGTTTTGTGCAGAAAACCATTAAGCGTGCTGGGTTACATGTTTAAAAGGCGTGCTGGGTTACATGTTTACACGAAGTTGCTCACCAAATCTTGTTGCATCGTGATGGATGACGAAACTTACGTCACCTTTCTGGGCAAGAATATTTCGTTGCCAAGTCTAAGTCCCGGAGGATGTTCGAAAGAAGAAATATTTGAAATTTGCAAAGAATTTCCTGATCTGAAAGACTGAAATCCTAAAATATCGTAAAACTATTAAAACAGAGCTGGAGTTGAAGAAAATTTGGGTAAAAACAACAAAAACGCTGGAAAAATCGGTTGTACAAAAATTGATGGGTGGATTGAAAAGGAAGGTGAGATGAAATTGAATAAAACAAATTTTGTAAATCATAACTCATTGGTGGTTTTG
Source organism: Aedes koreicus (assembly GCA_024533555.2). NCBI lineage: Eukaryota > Metazoa > Arthropoda > Insecta > Diptera > Culicidae > Aedes > Aedes koreicus. Next base: position 669,976 of record JAHHFK020002302.1, read on the forward strand.
CATTTTCTGAAAATTTCAAGAAAAACCCGATAATCGGTTTAGGTTTTTGGTGAGTAAATATTCTTTCTTTCTTTTTAGCATTTCAAGCTTATTGCTTTCACAATTAGCTTATTGCTTACTCTCAACTTTCTGTTCGAAATGCACTTCCACAGTTATTAATTGAGAGCTTTCGATGCCAAGTACCATTTTTGCATTAGTATGATTGTGTGGCAAGTACAATCATACGCTATGCCCAGGGAGTCGAGAAATTTTCCTTAACGAAAAATTCCTAGACCAGACCGGGGATCGAACCCAGCCACCTCCAGCATGGTGTTGCTTTGTAGCTGCGCCTTTATCGACTGAGCTAAGGGAGGACCTGTGAGTGGTCCTTGGTGAGTAAATATATATGTGCCATTTTTATCGAATACACTCGTTATTTCCCTAAATTTGGGTTCACGATTTTCTTTGTTCTTTCATTGTTCATTGTTCGTTTTTAGATGTGAACAGTTCATTTATAACGTGTGGATATATTATGTACATGGATGTGATACTAGGCAAACCGGCTCAATTTGGTCAAATTTAGGTCATTTGAGAATGTTCAGATAATGCATCCAGCTTAATCATTGCAGACTTAAAAGTTGAGGAAATCAAAAATCACACTCAAGTGTTTATCAACAACTTTGAGAATAAAGTCTTTCACCCCGTTTGCACTACAACCTATATGGACGAGTCCAGGTTGAAAAAAGAATAAGACACCGAGTGGTGATAAATCTGACAGCCCCATGTTAAAGTATAGGACGAACGTTTTATAATGCTTCTGAAAAATTCAAATGAAATTTTAATTAAAAGCGGTTTGTTTTATGATGGAAGAAAAATCCAAAACTACTCAATAAAGACATTTTCAGCAAAATGAAAATAAAATTAAAATAATGGGTCTATTTTGCAGTTTTGGATTTTTCTTCCATCATACAACAAACCGCTTTTTATTAAAATTTTATTTGAATTTATTAGAAGCATTCTAAAATGTTCGTCCTTCACGGAAAGAAATGACGGGGGATTGAAATAACAATCTTTATAGTTGATACCTATCTTAAATACATTTTTGTTTCAACCACAAAATATATTTAGCTCAAAGCACTTTTTGAATTGAATCAAACATACTTCATAGTTAAAATAGCCGTCGTTTTTACACATCTGTCATAAAGTTTAATCAAAACAAAAATGTTATAATTACAAACAGTGTGTATGCTTGAAGCAACTATAGATCAATGCACGATGGCGTCATCAATGCAGTTTGGACAGTTCAGGGAGCTTGTTTACGTAGACTTAGAATGTTTTCGGTAAGCTTGGTTTAAGATTATGTGCTCTAAACTTATTACGATTGAAGTAAAATAGCCGGAAAACAGACACCAGTGCTTATTTTTACATAATTTCCTGAATCTAATCGTATAAAATCCAGAAAAAGACAATGAAATTTCGTTTGACTGGTTCAAATCCTAACACCTTGTGGACAAGCTCCCTGAACTGTCACAAAAGTGAGGTTAATACATTCCGTGCAATGATCTATACACGGTAGGAATCGAAAACCCATTAATGGGTAAAATTTCACCCATTTTTCAAACCTGTATGCAGCAGTCAAAAAGTGGGTAAATGAAAAAAACACGAATATGGGTAAAATATTACGCATTTGGATAATTTGTTATTGAAAACAATATGGGTATTTTTTCTACCCATAACCCATAACTTTTCTTTTGTTTGGTCCTGCCATCCACCATCCATCTTATACCTTCCAGACTACGGTGTTGTAACACTTGTAACATGATACAAGGGTGTTATAAAAACTATCAACTAGAAAAACACCATCAAGATAGCCTTGTATCATGTTACAGCTCCGTAGTCTGAAAAAATCATTAGAGTGATTGACTATGAATTGACCTCTTCCTTGTCCTGAAGTTCGTTAAAAATCCCACTATGGATGAACTCCAAAATAAGCTGAACAAGGCATCGCTTGAGAGGCTGCAGGGTAAGTAGGAATATGTGTTATAAATATGTACGGTATAAGAATAATTCTTCATATTGCAGGTCTGAAGGATCGCAGCCGGACACAAAACAACCTTCACCCAAGGTTATATGGATGAGCAAAAAACTCATGTTCAACATGACCATAAGTTGAAAACATCCGTAAGAATCCGGTCCCATTTAATTCTAAATTGTTTGGCTCTATGATGAGAAATAAAGGTTTAAAAAAATTGTTGCTTTAGTTTAATTTCCTTATGCCGTAAGGGTCAAACACCCATTAATGGGTAAAATTTTACTCATTTAACAAAAAAGATAGTCTACCCATAAAAAGAGTAAACTCGATTTACCAAAAGTCAGAAAATGGGTATTTTTTTACCCATATTCCAAAAAACTTCATTTTCAAAGATGGGTACAAAAATACCCATTTCTTGACGTTTATGCCATATACTCGTAAATGGGTAAATCGAGTTTACCCATTTAATGGGTTGACTCCCTTTTTGGGGAAATGGGTGAAATTTTACTCATTAGTGGGTTTTTGATTCTTACCGTTCCTATATTTTTTTTTTTTCAGAGATGATAAATAAATAAAATTTTAAGGTTTTTATTTTTTTTATTTTAAGGTGTTTTCATTTGTTATTACAAGCTACTGTTTCTAGATACTTTGGCCTAGCTTCTTCCATTATTCGAACGACACTGTCCATTTGTATCATCTCCTCAAACACGTGCTGTTGATTCTGTTCGGTCTTTTCGATGATAAACTTGGCATTGTACTTATGCGCTCGACTAGTCAGGACTGCAGCGGGATCTCTATGGCCTATCATCTTTCGGCGAAGTTCCACCGGCATTTGCATCAATTGCTGTGAATTCAGATAGTTTTCCAATCTCATCTCCAGTACACGAACACAAGGTCTTGTGCAACGTGGTAATTGCGACAGTGGGCAAAGGCAGCCGTTGTCTGGATCCATTGCCCTGAAAGTGTGGAAAGTCATGCTGCCGATTTTGTAGCTGAGTGGATCCTGGCCACGCTGGGTTCTTCCTATTCTCCGCCGAGCCGTTATGCACGAGCCCACTTGAGTCAGCTGGGATCCGATGATGGGTTGATTAGTACCGCTACTGTTGGCACCCTGATCGGGTAAAATTAGATCGTGACGGATTCGAAGTTTACTTCCAGTAACTGCTGGACGATGTTGCTTCAGATGATGAGTATTTAATTCTTGTTGAATATTTTCCTTGTTAAAGTTGTGTGATGTGTCGAGAGTTTCGAAAGCCTGTTGCTTAGCAGCATACATTTGGTTTCTAAATACCTCCATCGTGAAGTAGCTGGTTCCTTCTGATGTGAGTACGTTTAGTTGGTTGGAATACACTTGACGATTACTGACAAGTATGTTGAATATCACGCTATATGTATTAAGTTTTGGTACCTTGGTGGTGTTTCTACCCATTGTATGCGGGATCATGTTGAGCATTTCAGGTAGAGGTAGTTTTTTTTTTGTTTTCATCAAACTGGTAGAATTGATAACAGGTATAGTGTTTATGCTTTGTGGGATTTTTGACATAACGGTCGGTTCGACGTGGAGATGGTTTGAGTCGAGAAGAATGCAGCGAATAATAAACGAGAACGTTTTTTCCGGTTAACTGGTCAAACTTATGAGAGCTACAAACAGATGGCGTACAGTGTGAACTTGGCTAAAACACGAAAAAGACTTCAACAAGGCGATGGCAAAGATCTTTTCTACCGCCTGTTTAACATTTCGCTACTACACACTCAATTTACCTCGGCAAAATCTGCAACAGCCGATCAACTCGGCAGTTACGTTTACTGATATTTATGTCAATTTTTTTGTTTATTAGCTTATTTTCGGCAAAATTTTCATTTGTTAGCTGATTCTCGTTAATTTATTTGCTGACTCTCAGCAAACTGAAACGCCGAAATATTCGGCTGTTGGATTCTCGGTGAAAAATACTAAGTGTGTAGGCATTACAATGTGCGGTACGATTGTTGAATAAATCCAGCCAGTTAATTTACTTGGCTCCGTTGAGTTATTGTTTTAGGTTTCCCACCAAATAAATTTTTAAGGCATTGCTACAAATCACAAATAATGTGGAATTTTCACAAACATTTAACGTAGAACTGCGTTTTTCTTTTCTCGTCTATTCAAAATGTCCAATAATGAGACTGTTACATAATCGCTCGGTGGCGCTGCGGTACAGGAGAAGTTAGTACCAACCTACGTAGAATAAGCTATAGATGCCACCCCGACAATCAACCAGGTCAACGAAGGGAACTCCGCCTCAACGCTACTGTGCTAACGGAAGACTTGCATGTCATAGCAATGATGAACCTCGCACCAAGAAATGCTGGAGGAATTGCAATCGATGGAGGAGAACAACGTATGGGAGCTTACAACGTTAAAGGCTGGTAAGAAAACCATTGGATGTCACTGGATTTTCAAAAAGAAAACGGACGAAAATGGAGGCCAGGCTTGTTGCGCAAGGTTTCACGCAGAAATACGGAGTCGACTACGACGAAGTTTTTGCTCCTCTGGTGAAACAAATAACGTTCTGGACACTATTCTCTGTTGCTAGCCAGAAGAATCTTCTTATCAATCATGCAGATGTCAAGACAGCGTACTTGAATGGAGACCTTCGAGAGTCTGTATACATGCGATTACCTCCCGGAACCACAACGAATGAACAAAACATCACGGAGAAAAAACAGTCCCGTTTGAAACAACAAACTTGTTTGTTGAAATCCAAACTAAGAAAATTGTTGTTTTAAAAATCTGTTTTGTTGTTTTAAGCCAACGATTCAGTTTTGAAACAAACAGACAGGATGGTTGTTTCTACCTAAAGATATTACCTCAAAACAACACAAATTATGGTTCTTCTAAACTAACATATTTGTTGTTTCCACCTTGCAAGAGGTTTCCCGAATAAAAAAGTATGATAGATTTACAATAGAATGTATTGTAACCATACAATAGAATCAATAGTATGTACAATTGGTCGTATTGTTCGCGACGATAAAATAACATTAGCACTTACTGTTTCTACAATAGAATCTATTGTAAATTGAGACATCAACAATAGAATAAGGGGGTTGTTATGTATCTTAACAATAAAAAATGTCACTATTTTCTGAACAAATTTGAGTTAATAACTATTAATTCTATTGTTTCACAATTGTTGAAAATTCTAGCATATGGGGTATATTGTAGATCTATTGCAATTACATTGTGCATTTTTGATTTGTCTGATACATGAACAGCAAGATTCATGGTCGGCAATACATTTTGTTGTTAGTGTATATTATTGAGTTGTAATTGTATCGTTATTTTTATACGGGTTATTATTACCAAAACACAGGTTGCATTGACTCAGGGGAACAAATTAAAATTTTAGATTGATTCAACTAAAGTGGCGATTAAATCAAACTGATGTTTTGTTTGGAGAAAAAACAACTTAAAGTTTAGTTTAAAACAAACTATTTTTTTGGGTTATTCCATTTTCCGCCCGGTCCCGCTGCATGCTCTTTTCGCGTAAGTTTTCAACGCTGGTGAAAATTTTACTTTAATGATTATAATGAAAACCTGAAAATAATATAAAGGCTCGCAGTAACATTTGTAGTTTACTCTTAGACTGAGAGTTGTCTATGTGCGCTTTGCTAATGTTCGTTAGCCTTTTATTCAAATAAATATTATTGATATTAATACAAAAGAAATGTAGGTGAACGGAAATGTTTGTTGTTTCAACCGTTTTCGTTCGTTTGTTTCAAACAGCAATTCAGTTTAAATCATACTAAAATTTGTTTGAAACAAACCATAGTCGTTGATAGAATCAACCGTCAAATCTGTTTGTTTTCGTAGCTGTCATTATGAAACAACCACATAATAGTCAATTCAAACGAATGTCAGTTGAACTTAACTACTCAATTCCCGAAGCAATAACACAACATTTTAGTTTGTTTTAACCACCGTAGGTAGTGAAATCAAACTAATATGATGTTTGTGCCCAATTCAACGTGAAATTCCAGTTAAATGAAACTAGAATATGATTGCTTTTACCAATCTTTTTTCTCAGTGATGGTTTGTCGACTTCGAAAAGGATTATACGGGTTGAAGCAAGCCTCCCGTATCTGGAACCACAAACTGGACAAAACACTCATGCAAATGGGTTTCAAGCCATCAAAGAACGACTGTTGCCTCTACGTCAGGAGGAGCAAAGGTTAGATCATCTACATTGCAGTCTACGTCGACGATTTTGTTGTAGTGTGCGAGACTAAGAAGGATTACGCGGACATATTCAGGCAGCTGACACAACATTTCACGGTAACGTCTCTCGGGGATATCAAATTTTTCCTTGGTATCCAAGGCACTTGCTCTGAGAAACATGTTGTACTAAACCAGAGATCCTTTATCCAGAAACTGATGATGAAATTTGCTCTGGAAAAAGCGAAGCCGTCTACTATCGCATTGGATCCTTGTCAGTTACAGGAGATCCCGCTGCCAAATAACCAACAGTGCACTCGACCTGATATTGCAGCAGCAGTGTCTATCCTGGGAAGAAATCCTAGCTGTCCATCATAGGCTGATTGGGTAGAGTAGAAGCGTATCCTGCGGTACCTTAAAGGTACCATCGACCACGAGTTGATTCTAGGTGCAGATTCCATGCAACTGGAGGTGTTCGTAGACGCTGACTAGGCAGGCGACATGAGGGACCGCAAGTCAACTACAGGCTACTTAATCCGGTTTGCAGGTGGAATGATTGCATGGTGTTCCAGGAAGCAAGAATGCGTGACACTGAGCAGTTCGGAAGCCGAATATGTTGCTGTAACGGAGAGCTGTAAAGAGTTATGCTGGAAGATTTTGAAATCCAAACACCATTACCAGTCACTGTGAACGAGGACAACCAAAGTACCATCAAGCAACTTGAATCCAACTCCAATGAGCGACGATCAAAACATGTAGAGACGAAATACCATTATGCACGTCAAATTAAGTAACAAGGAATCATCCGTCCACAGTACCTTCCGACATAAGGACGGAGCCACTTCAGCGCGTCAAGCAAACACATTTTCGTAACTAGAAAATGAGAAGAAAGATTAGTAATTTCCATTTAATTCCAACTACCTTTATTGCTTATCTTGACAGATACGCGTAGTTCGTCTACAATGTGCAGACTTCTTTAGTATCGTGTACTAATACTCGACATTTTCGTGATGAAGCCATGATTCTTCCGTCGAGGAGGAGTGTTGGAGGTGAAAACCTAGCAAGCGACGAATAATCAAAGTAATCATTAAATAGATGTACTAAAATAGTTTTTTTTAGTAATGTACAGGGGGTAAATACAGGGGAACTTTTCCATGTCTTTGGAAACAAAATAATAGACAAATAGACAGAGAATCAATTAGAGATAAAGATGCAGAATCAAAATGTCTAAGCAATAAGTTTGCAGATAAGCACAGAGGTGCAAAATGTTCAAATATTGTAGCAGGAGACAAGGTTGTAATAGCTGTTCCTAGGAAAACAAAAACAGATCCAATATTTTCAAGCGAACAATTTACGGTTTTGTCACGCGTTGGAGGGAAAGTTATAATCAGAAGCGATCGAGGCGTGCAGTATACCCGTGGTATAAGAGACGTGAAACTGATTTCTGACTGCGAAAACTATAATAGTGCGGAGGAACCAATGGCACAAGAAACAAATAATCGACTGCCGAACGAGGAGTATATGCAAATTGAAGAAGATGAAACTGGTATAACTTGTCGTTCTTAAAAAAAAAAAAAAAAAAGGAGTGAGTATTCAAAATATATATCGTTATTATAGAGTCCATTTTTACAGATGTTTTAAACCCAATGCACGAACATCTATCTTTGGCTAAAAAAAATCGCGCATTCGTCAAATAAGGAAATTGCCGAAGGATCCCCCAGTTCTGAAAAGCTGACAGATGCCAGGCCTAAAAGAACAACCAGCAAACCTAAAATATATAATGATATGTATTTATATAAGATTTATGATTAGGAGTAGATTAGAAGAAGGATGTAGCAGGCGAACCCATATAATATTGAATCGAAGAATGCCATACAAAATTTGAGGATGACAGATTCTTGTAAGTGAGTTTGAACAATACAGAAGGAAAACTTAATCCCGTCTTCTAATTCCGAAACAAGAAAATCCCCGATACCGATTCTCGTTACCCAGCACCATCCGACACGATCCCCAATGGAAGGCTTCTCAGGTCACGACACCAAGTAGTAGAAAAATCCGATCTACGGCAATTCCATTTTTTAAAAAATACTTAGTTTGTTGGAAAAATTCAAAAAAAAAAAAAAAAAAAAATATTTTTATCGAAACCTGAAAAAAACCCTTCTGTTAAAATTTTTTTTTTTTTTTTCTTCATTATTTTATTTTTTTTGTTGTTGTGATAAAATTTTCTCGTGTTGGTGTGTTTTTTTTTGGGGGCGTTTGTGGGGTTCAATTTTTATATTTTTTTTTATTTAAGGGTGTCTTATAACAACACCTGTTTTTACATAAATCTGTGAAAGTTTACCGAATTCTCAACAGCTGAACGTTCGGTAATCCGATTTAGCGGATTTTGGTGAAATTTTAGTTATCTGTAAAAAAAAATAACCGGATTTCGGTAAAATTTTACCGAAATCCGTTAAATTGGATTATCGAACGTTCAGCTGTTGAGAATTCGGTAAACTTTTACAGATTTGTGTAAAAAAATCTAAGTGTGTAACCTGCCGATTTTTTTTTTATAGAAAGCTGCGTATCAGCTGCCGTAAAATATTCCAATATGGCGGCCATGCATGATTTAACCGATTGCGATGCATCCCTTTTTACTAACTTGGCTCAACCGTTGTTTAACATTTAACCCTCTATTAGGCTTAGTGACGTTTAACGCACGCACACTACAGCGCCATTTAGATCAAAGGAGTGCAAGTAAGAAGGAAAATCTATTGGAGGAAAACAAACCATCATTTCTTTGCATGTGCTAGAGAGGGAAAGGTGATGAAACGTCAAAAAGCCTAATATTTTTTTTTTTTTTTTGACAAATTTATACTTATTTGAATCAGCCAAACTTGAATAGAACCAGCTAATAATAGACCAACCATGCGTTCCCCGCACCGGTGTTGTATTTTTTGTTGTTTAATTAGGCAACACCTGTCATCCTGTCAATCATTAAACATCAGAGATGAGAAGTTTTCTTTTTTTTTTTGGAAGATCTCAGATTTTTCGCAAAGTCTTTTCAGTCTGGCGCCAGCATTACCTGCACCGAAAAACACCGGAACAATCTCTGCCACAACTAAAAAATAACAGACATTCGGTCTAGACGAGATTTTAGGTTGTTTCAACCAAAATTTTATATTAAAATTTGCCTCAACAAATTCTCGGTTTGCTTTGACAAAGTACAATGCTTAAAATAAACTAGAAATAAATGTTGTTGGTTTGGTTTCATACCTGAATTCAACAAAAGTTTGGTTGAAACTACCATAACATTGGTTGTTCCATTTTGACAGCTGTTAAATCTTAGTCAAATTCAAACATAACTAGCAGTTTGTTTTAATCAATTTTCAGTTTAAATCAAACCAACTAGTTGTTTGGAATAAACAACAAAATGCTTGATGAAACCAACGATATTGGTTGAAACAACCAACAATATTGTTACAATCAAATAGATGTTTTTCTCATCCGATGCGGAATGCCTTGAATTTATTTATTTATTTTCTTTTTCGTTTCACCACTGATGGATGCAAAACTGCACATCGCATTTAAAATCCTTTCAGCACAACAACTCACGCCAACAGAACAGGGTTTTAATAAATATGTAATAAAAAATGGGAGTCCAAACATGATCCAGCTATTTTCATTTGTACTGATATTGATGATAGCGAAAAAGATTTTCGCTAATAATAAAGTGAACAAACCATCGTGGAGGCAGAGTTTTGGCTTCCTTCAAAAATGGCTCCCTCAAGACGTCATCGCTGTGCAGAAGTTCGGCAAGTTCCGATGCGGCTGCAAGATTTTAAACTTTTAAATTTCAAATAATTTTCGCTTGTCTGGGAGTTGTAACAAGTGACCAACAAAAGCTCTTGTGATATCTGGCTGACAGCTCAACTGAACTTATCATTTAGTTTCTTTTAAACTAGTTTTATGGTTGATATTTGCCTAATCAAAAAATCAGTTTAATTTTATCTGAGCATTTAGGTTGATTCCACCAATCATCACAATTTGTACGAGCTGTTTATGTCAACTTAACTTTTGATGAAAAGAAATCTGTTTATGGTTGAAACAAAACTACAGTGTTAGTTTGAATCAACTTAATTTCAGTTTGAATCAATGCAATTTTGTCGAGTGTAAATAACGTGGAAAACTCGTTCGATGCAACCGATGTCGAGGATTAGAAACGAACATATGTTGACTTTTGTACAACCAGAATTGTAGTTTGAATTACAACCAAAAATTTGTTTGTTTCAAACTAGACTCATTTTTCTCCGTGCAGTAGGTCCCGATCAAATACGATTTTTTTCTTGGCTCAGTCAGTACTAGCACATCGGTCCCAAGCTTAAAAATACGTCCCTCATAATGAACTCACGCGAACACACTCTCAAATATTCTGTCATATTATATCAATATGCAACTAGCGATTTGAAATTGGTTCACTGTTGTAGAACCCCTTGGTCCGAGGTACACCTTGAAGCCAGGACCTTGCTATACATATTTGCGCCTTTTTTTATTAGCTGTGTTATTTTGACAGAATATTTGAGGGTGTATTGGTGTGAGTTACGGTCTTAGGGACGAATCATAAGGCTTGGGACCAAGCTTGGGACCGGTGGGCTATTCTTTCCTAGAGCAAAAAATTTTTTTTTTGCTTATCCCCGCCGGGGGGGGGGTGGGTTTAAATGTCGGGTTTGTTTTTGGTAGAGGCTATAACCACAAACTCGGTGGGGGGGGTGGGGGGTTTTGTTGTTTGGTTTATTTGGGAGGAGAGATAATCGGGGTGGGGGTAGCAACAATAATCAATCTGCGAGTAGGAATTAGTTGGTCGTTGTTGGACAACTTGGGGCGGAAGTACACGCCAGCACGCACGTATCTATATTTATATATTTGTGTGTTTGTTTTGGTTTGGTGTGTTATTTTGAATGTTTGGTGGGGGGGTTGGTGGGGGTTGTTTATTAGGGGGGTATTATTAGGGTGGGGGCGGCGGGGGGCGGTGGTGGTAGTACTTGGGGAGCAAAAAAATATTATTTGTGTGCGTCTGGTCTTGTGTTGTTTAGTTTGTTGTTGTGTGTAGTGGGTTTATTAGAAATAATATTTTTTGTTTTTTTTTTTTGTTTTTTTTTTTTTAATTTTTGTTTCTGTTGGTTGGGAATAGTTAGAATTAGTATTTTTTGTTTGGTTTGGGTGGATCGCGATTTTTTTTGTTTTTTTTTCTTTTCTTTGAAAAAAAGTTAAATTACGGGGTCGACGGGGGGGTAGGAGGGGTTGCGGTGGTTGGTAAGCATTAATTAATAGTGTTTGGTGTGGTGGTGAGGTCTAGTGTATGCGGTGGCTGTGGTTTCTTTGTTTTTTTTTTGGTTTTGGTTGTTGTTTTGATTCACTATGTTATTTTGACACAACATTTGAGAATGTGTTGGTGTGAGCTACGTTGTAAGGGGCGAATCATTGAGCTTGGGACCGAGCTTGGGACCGATGTGCTAGTACTGACTGAGCCAAGAAAAATATCGTATTTGTTCGGGACCTACTGGTCTTAGAGTTAGTCTATGGTTTAATCGTCGGATTCCTTCCGTAAACATTGAAGTGTTATTATATAACAAATTTCGAGCTTAGCTGTGCGAAATATAATGCAGAACTGCGCAATTAAGTTAAATCGTTCTAGTGTCTTCGGCACGCTGATTTTTTTGGATTATTTGGATTACACTAAAAAAAAAAACACCAAAACGATTTCACAATGCTTAATAAATGCACCACTGACACATCCAGAGAAATTTGCGATTTGGGTGAAACAGTTTTTGTAAACAAACAATTTAATTGAAGATTTCTCGTAAATTGATGCTTATTTTCACAAACAAACTAAGCCAAATCCAAGGAGTAAGACAGCTCCTTATCGCGAGCAGTTTCAGAGTTGCTTTTGAGGTACTTCGAGTAACTCATGTTGCTCAGCAAGCGAGCACTGTAACTTGTTTTCTCTGTTTTTGCACAGCAGCTGTCAAATAAACCGCTCGCTAGTACATGAGCTCTCGTGTGTGCACAATTGTATACAAGCAATGCCTCTATTTAATTCTGATTTTGAAAATAACCTTTATTCGCTCAAACTGTAGTATCTGCTCGTACAATTTGATATCATATTTACTACTACTAGTGTTAGCCTTGGTCTTTTTCGAAAAGTTATTTTCATGTCTCCAATTATGTCATACTTTGAATAAACCCACCACCGGCTTGACCTGCGATTTGCTATTGCAGCATCATTCCGCCAGACGGTCAGACTATGAACTGGTGAATAAGGGCAAGAGAAAAGACAAACGAGCTCAGCCCGCTGCAGTCCGACTCAAGCTTCAAGCTTCTTAGAATTGATATTTAGCAAATTACCAATCTAAAAATACCGTTATCACACCTGATAATTGGACTTCAGTAAAGCCGTCCGTATTTCCAAACAAATGGAAGTCAAACTTTTTGAAGCCCTAGCAACCGATAATAATCGATTAAGATAGATTCAATTTTAAGCTATTTTGAATTACTCGCGAGTTACTCGGTGCATCATAGCAACTCAGAGTAGAGCTGTCTCACCCCTAGGCCAAATCCTTAAAAATATCATTTGCTCATCAAATTCTAGAAATTAATTGATCGAAATCGGCGATTGAATTATTGCTTGTTTACAAAACCAGTTTCATCCTAATCAGGAGTTACTCCCTAAATAATCCATAATAACTGCAACTTGAATGCCAATTTCTGGATGCAAATAGTGCTTTCAAGAATGCAGACATGCCTGAACTTCTTTTAATTTCTTCGAAAAGGTTCTTAACCGGCTTTCTATTTCAAACCATTTTTAATTTTTTTTTTAAATTTTACCCCATTATGCTTTATGGCTACCCCAATAAACATATACCATACAAGAACGACATTATAGATGGTATGACCATACCACTTACAGTTGGGATGATACCCCGAATTGGTGGTTAGGCACTTCTTATGGTTATTGTTTATGCGGGTAAATCGAACCTCAAAAGTACACTTACCATTCACTAATTGACACAGGCCTTTTCGGATTTCTTAGTGACATAATCACTCTGAAGGTATATTCGAAACATTGTTTAACAATTTTATTTCACAATGTTCAGAATGCTGCGTCAGAGTGCTTAAGTCGATTATAAGCGCGAAAACGTCTGAATAAATTAGCGAATAATTATTGTATACGATTGTGTTAATGAAGGCTTCTGGATTTATCTAACAAAACTATACTATTTATGCAAATGAAAGAAATATTTCTGCCATCATACAAGATATTACGCTTCCGCACAGAATACATTGTAAACCGAGCTTAAAATGTCAAAATCGTCACAAGCGCCACACCAAAAGTGGCAGGCTTTAAGAACTAAAGGCCCAAACGCAATGTGGGCAGAAACGGAATGGAAACGGCAAGTTTGACAGTTGTCGCAAATGACGTCGATGTGTCCAATTGGAATCAACTTGAATCTAATCAGTTTTCTATCCGACAAGCAGGTTTAGTCAGATTGGGCTCATCCGCTGCCGTTGCTGTTCTGCCTCCTTTATCACTGCGTTCGAGCCTTAACGCTTTCTTCAGTCCTCTGAGATTCACGTTTATGTTTGTTTATGTTTATGTTTTGCACTAATACCATCATACTGACTTGACTCTGGATCCTTTTTCGTTCGGTAATTGCGAGTCAGAGCCAGACCTGACCCAGGTTTAAAACCGAAAACGACATTAATGATTCGCCCCAAATAACTTAACTCACACCAACACACCTTCAAATATTCTTTCAAAATAACAAAGCGAATCAAAATAAAAACAAATATACTAGTACCGAAAGGTACCGAAAAGCGCAAGAATGTATTGCAAGGATCAGACTGCAATGTATCCAACCGTTGAATTCCATCAGTTGGCAGACCTGCGAACGATGGGGCAGATGTCGGCGTGGTCCTTTATGGCATTCCAAGAATCGACCCTCTGTTGGTCGGTTCCTCCGATCAAGTCGTTGGACACTGTCAGCCAAGACCGACATAGCTGCTCGTCCTCCTCCTCAGACCTCGGTTTCCTCGCTTCGTGTCGGACTGCAGCATCCTATACAAACAAATTCATTTATTTTTCAGTCTCACATGTAACATGTTGCTAAACCTTGAATAGACTTACCTCCTTTTTACTAAAATGTAATCACAAAAACGAATAGAAACAAATAACTTGGTTGCTTTGTGCGAGGATTTGCATTTTTAAACAACACGGTAGATTCACATCTATTCAAGCTTGAATCTCAGCGTGTGGAAAATTCCATAACCGTCAATTTAAAAGAAATCGCCAACACGCTAAGTTCAGTTTATCCAAATATGGGTGAAGAATACCCATAATCGCGAAAAGTGCACATACCCATTTATGGGTACATTACTACTTAAAAATATGGGTAAAGTTAACTTTAACATAAATGGGTAGGTTTTTTTTGGGGTTATGGGAAATGGGGTTAGAAAAAAAAAAAAAAAAGGAAAAGTAAATTGTTGGGTTTGGGGGGGTGGGGGTCTTGAAATAAAATTTTTGATGGTGGGGGGGGGGGGTTTTGGCGGCCGCACCTCACAATGGTGGGCGGAATGAGGGGGGGGGTGCGCAAGCGATTGTAAAGATAGGATTTAAAAAAATATATAAGATTTATATTATATATATATATATATATATATATATATATATATATATATATATATATATATATATATATATATATAATATAAATGAAATGCTGTCCGTTCGTGACAGCATAACTCATGAAAGAAATGATGGATTGATTTCATTTCTTTTTTAATTTGGTTTGTCTTGCTTATCAACAGGTTTAAATAAAGAAAAAAATTAGAAAAATTAACTGGAAATAAAATTTGGGTCTTTTTGTATGGGAATATCTTAATATGCTAGACAGAAGACCATCTTTCGATTTGTAAGGAGAAACCGTTGCGTCGTAACTAACAAAAAAAGAACGAGAGAGGAGAGAATCACTCATTGTTACTTAGGACCTTTTGAAAAGTTATGCGAAAAATGATAAAACACTGGAGTCGCTTATTTCGCAATTTTTACGGGGTTTTCGGAATTTGACGAGGTTTTCGGAAAAAAATACACCGTTTCAGAATTCACGCGAGTAGATTTGATAAGAAACGCGTCTAAAAATAACTTTTATCGCTTTTTATGAGGTTTTCGTAAATTACGGGTTTTTACGCGGATTCAGGGATTTGACTCGATTTTTAAAGTAGTTTTTTCTACATCGCACTCATTCCTGTGTATAAAGCATTCTCAGTGTAAACAATTTATAACGTATAGATGCACGTATAAACTGGAACATTTGTTGGTGACACCTCGCAATGAGATTTAAATTCTCTATCAACAATACAAAAGGGTCTATCAACATTTGTAAACAAACACTTATAATGGTTGTTTTCAAATGGCTCCGTTTGGCGCAACGCACATACTTACTAATATTTAAAAGCTATCTTGGACAATGAACCCTACAGAGTTTAAAAATTAGTAAATTCGACACAGATATTTCATTAGGGCCTAACTGACAAACGTAAACAATGGCTTCATCCGTAAATTTCTCGAGGCACAAAGGCTATCCATGAAAGTCTCCAATTCTATCAGGTAGGTGAACTGCTCCTCTTCGAAATGACCGTGGTGGATTAATTAAGCGAGTTTTTAATGACGAGATATTCGTGGAGAAAGCCATTTTGACCAAATTCTACTTCAATACAAAATTTCAAAAAATTGTATCGAGAAAAGTCTACGAGGGGGGAGGGGGCGATATGATTTTCAAAAATGAGTTGTTTAATTATAAGCAGGACAACGTGTGCCGGGTCAGCTAGTATACCCAATAAAGTTGAGTTTTTGTTTAGTAAAAGCACAAATTTTACACATTATTGGTATTATCAAGTAGCGTGTTGTGTTTTGGAACGGTATTTTTTCTTGTTCCAAACTGCTTCAAGAATAGATCAAAACATATATGGGATTTAAAATGATGCAACATGGATCCGGTATAAAACAAAATTTACAATACCGGTGCAGCGATGTTTTTGCGTTTGGTCTAAACAAACAAATCCAAACCACGATTTGGCTCACCGTTGAAGATGCCCTAACTCTGGGTTTTCATTTCACAGATACCTCATCACAGAATACTCGATAACTGCTCTAACGAAGGATTTCTCTGCCATTTCTATGCAATGAGACCGCCTGTCTTCACTGTTATGATTATTTTGTAGATCTTCACATTTATTCTTATATGAGAATTCGCGAATCGACGAGCATTCAACTTTTACAAGTTATCTGTAAATTATTTTTCTTCAATGCTCAGTGTTGACAATTTGTCAATTTCCCCTTCCGTTCCTTGCGCTTTTCATCTTTTCCTATGTCAGGATAAACTTTATCAACATGATCAACAAAACATATAATAAAATAGAGTTCTATTTACGCGTTCCTCGTCAATCTATTGCCAGGTTTGTCCATGGAACAGTTTATATCCTTCAAAAGTAACATCATTATGTAACGCAAAATATAAAACAATCAATGATCAACAGTAAATTGTTGCAGTTTTCCAGTTCCGATCTACGTACTTTTTTCAACTTTTGTGTCTTATCTGTCTTCGCTTCGCTACAGCATTTCCTCTGACACATAAGGCTTTTTATTTCCGAGGGGTGCTCAGTCATCACCCTCCTTTTGTTATATAATGTTCCTTTTGTTCTATACATATATGTATGTATTGTTTGTTTGTATGTTATTAAAAAGAGATTTTTGGCACAAATTCCATCACACACGAATCACATATTTTCTCTAATAGGTTTGTTTTCATCGATAAACTCGTCTTCTTTGCCTACTCCACTCTATATCTGGACGTGATTTTTCTCTTAAGATCTTCATATTCTCATCATTTGTGTGTCGATATATTTGATTGTGTATAAAAGCTTATCAGTATTTATAGTGTGTTTGTATGTGTGACAATGTCCGGCGTTTGATTGGACTAAATACATCACCGAAAATAAGTTTTTGTTTAGAAATAGTAAAACCATATCCCATCGAATTGGATATGGAGTGAAATGGATATTCTTCCCGAAAGATTCAAAAATATTGATTTTAAAGACATGTTTATCCTCTTTTTTTCTGTAATGCTGAACACATACGTTTTCCTAGAAAAAAAATGTTTTGTAATACAGGCTTTGCCGTTCCCTATTTGGATGCGAAGCAGTGTGAAACTATTTGGCATTCGCATTTTTTTTTTTCATTCAACAAAATATGGACTAGGTTCGACAGGATCGATGTAATATCAATCGTTGCTATCTGCTTTCACGTCAAATAAGTGAATTAAAAGAATTTTGGATTTATGACTTTTCAAATGGTATTATCCGGTGGCACTCAATGAACGTTCGCGCGATAGTTAAAATTATGAAGAAAAAACTAGAAGGTATCTGCAAATCATGAATATTTTTGACTTCGTACCGGAGTTGAGATCAATTCGGAACGTGAAGCACCACCGAATAAGAACCATCTGGTTATCCCATTTTCTGCCTTATACGCGGCGGGGAATCGATTTGTGCGATATTTGTGAGGGTCAATCATCGATCGATATTTCATATTCTTTGTTTCCTAGCTACAAATTAAAACGAACAACTACCTATCTCATCCTTTTATAGGACGTGTTAAAATTACTTCAATACCCTGATCGAATTCCATCCTCTACGTGTTTGTTTGTTACATCATTTGCTTTTTAGCTTGCTCTACAAGTATATCACCAGATGAATATTCTTTTTCTTATCAGCTTTCAGCTTTTGGGTATCGTATTCCCAAATAAGAATCAATACCCAACGAATTATAAGAACATACATATACCTACAACTATACTTGTTTGTGTGTATAAATTCTCTGTTTCCTATCATCTCTGTTACCTGACAACAGTTTAAAAACTACATAATTATTCACTTACAAAAACTAAACATTACAAAAAAGGGGACTACTAGCAACAACAATCTCGTAGCGGCTGGGCGTTATCCGCATACTTGTTCTTCCTTACTGCAATCATGTCATGTAACGCATAATTTCACGAAGGGCGTAGAGCAGTTCTGCCTGGTTGCGTGCTTCCAGGATCATCAAGTTCACGTGAACCTTTTTACCAAAAGAAAAACAAAACTAAATAAATTTGGTCAACTTTTCCAAAGTCAATACTAACCTTTTCACTGTGCTGCAGCTCGACCAAAACGCTGTCGTAGTCATTTTTTGTGATCCGCTCCGGGAAGCAGCAGGCCGTCTTGATGAACATCTTCAAGGCCCGATCTAGCAACTGGTTCACTTCGCCATAATCGTAATCATCGTACCGGATGCCATACATGCACTGGATATAGTTCCAGATGGCCCGGCGAAACTTGGACGTGTCCACATTGGTCCGACCCGCAATGGTGTAGTAAGTCAGGTTGTACGCCAAACGAAACTTGTCATCCAGGTAGAATCCGACGTCGTTGTAAAGACTGCAATTAGATAAGAAACAAATCTGTTATAAATGAAATAAAAAAAAAAAAAGTGAGACTACTAACCGATTGACAAGCGAATACCCATGGTCATCCCACGAGTAGTCCTGTATCCGGAACGTCTGCGGAATGTTTTCCGCACCGCGCCGAGCAAAGTCCTGATATGTGAAGTTGGGATCATCCACGTAGCGCCCGATCTGCTGCGGCAACTCCAGCGTAGGCTCCCGCTGGACGACGGCCGGCAGTTCGGCCGCCTGCAGTTCGACGTTCTTGAACCGGTTGCTAAGCTCCATCTCGGTGCACTCGGTGTTGTTTTCCGATAGCTTCTTCATGCGTTGCATAAGCGCGTCGACGGTCACCTCGACGGTTTGCGGCGGTGGTTTAGTTGCTGCAATTCAAAGCAATATGCGTCTACGTTGAACAATATTTCCACCAGCCGAATCACGACAAAGAGACAGTATATAATTACCTTCCTGCCCGTTTTGGTAGAGATGATGATGATGATTATTATGCTCGTTTTCAGTCTTTTGGGGTACAACATTGTTGTTTTCGATCCGTTGACTAGATGCGTCCAGTTCCTGCGTGAGTCCACAGGGGGGGGAGAATACGAAAGACGACAGGGAGTGGAAGTGGGCGAGCAGGACAATTGCATGCACCACTTTCGAGAGTGACCAACTGTTCTGACATTTGGTCAAACGCTGTAAACGAAAGGGCGAAATTGAGTGAGTCACGATTGTGGAAGGCGGGAGGTGGAAATTCCTCACTTACCTCTACATGCTCCTTATTGAGGAGCCACGGACGGTGGGCTAGGATTTTGTTGATATCCGATATGGCACGTAGTTTGGCGGGAATGTATTCCAGCCCGTTTAGCCAGGTACGGTCACCGCCTTGCATGAGAAACTCTTTCTCGTACATGTTGACCAAGTAGGTGCACTTGTGCCTGGCGGCAGCCTGGAGCAAAATGGGGAAAATCGTTAGACTTTTAGTTTTTAAATAGTTTGTGTAAATTAATTACTACTGCTACTTAGATCCTTATAAATTATCAGAGCCGATTTATTCTGTTAAACGCTTTAAAACATTTGGGAAGTGTTTTTATAGAGCCCAAAATTGATCATATTATTATCATTTGGTTTTTGTTTCTGTGAAAGTGTGCATAGAGATAAAAAATAATCAGAATCATGGTACGACACTTAAAAAATGATGCAAAGCTTTTATGGATCACATTCTTTCATCGTCGGCAGATTTGTGACGAAACGCATCTTCATTTCATCAAGCAACAGGAATTATCGCGGAGAACAACGATTTCTTACGTTGTTCCTGGATCCCTCGTCAGCTGATTGCCATCCACTAGGCGTAGCCAGGATTTCAAAAGGAGGGGGGGGGGGCGAGTTTTTTAGAGAGAGAGAGAGAGAGAGAGAGAGAGAGAGAGAGAGAGAGAGAGAGAGAGAGAGAGAGAGAGAGAGAGAGAATTACATCGTCTCCAACCAGTGGTTGCACATACTGAACAATTAATATTAACGGACACTTAACGGACAATACAACGCCCGGTGGACCAGTAGAGTAGGGTCATTTTCATGTTCCGACAGATGGAGCGGGAATGGAGCCCCATTTATGTGACATTACGCCTGAATGCGGGTGGATTATCTTCTCTACTCTCACCCAAAGTATTTGACAATACCCGTCCGTTTCTTGCAATAAGATTAAACAATTCTAAGCTTGTTCTGGAATTTAAAAAAAACGATTTTAAAAACTTTCGATTTTTCCCATGTTTTTAAATCAAACCACATTGAATGCCAAACATTTAACGGGTCATGTTGGATTTTTGTATAGAATAACCACCGAATTTGTTTGCAGTTTGTACTGAAAATGTACTTTTCATCCGCGACCCTCTCACCCAAAGCAACACAGAAGAAACACCGTTTTTTACTCACCATGCTCACACCGTTTGAATAGATTATATTTTTTTAATGGTTGTTCAAATAATAAGTGATTAGCTTTTAACAAACATACATTTTGAGTTTTGGTGGTTTATAGCTTATGGTTTGTGTCCCCTTTGCTCACCTTTAGTATAATTATTTTATCTGATATTTTCTAAACAGGAACATCAAACATAACCTTTTAAAACGACGTAAGTAACAAATGTAAGCAAGCTGTGTTTTTTGTGCTGAATTGTTGCTACTTGCATTCTCAACACACGAGTAGTTAGTAAATAATTTAAGAAATTTTATTCATCAATGACGAAAAGAAATTCATATGCGTTCCAACAGCTATTCCTCAATATTTTAAAAATAATTTATATACACATCTGCATCTGCGTTTTGAAATTTGAACCGATTTATCTGATATGATCCAACTGAAACACGTTCTGTCGAAACACGGTATATGTAGCAATCATGTGTATCTGAGTAGTATGAAACCAAAACGGTGTATCATTGAATTACATTAAAATTGTTGTTCAAATTCGAGAAATACAACCATTTTGCATATTTTTCTATTCGTGGTTATTTCAGCTGCATGAAAAAACATTCGTTTTGTTTTGTTTGCTTGTTTTTTTTTAATTACATGCTGGAAAATATTATACTTACTTTTGAAAAACTTTCGAATGTCCATTTATGGTACTTCTGGATAAAATGAATCAAATAACTGCTTTAGACTGCTTATAATTAAAAAAAAAACCGTATGTATTTTACCCGATGATTCGTTTTGTTATGAAGGTTCTTCTGTTTATAAACACGCGCAGAACCATCGCTTATTCTTCCGGACTTCCTCTAAACTCTCCACCGATTGCTTGTCGATCTGCCAAACTTGGAAGACATCTGCATGGAGTTATCTCAAATTATAATAATCCGTCCAATCTATCACAAAACGTTGCAATTGGTTGAGCGGACTGGAGATAATGAGATCCATTTGTATAAGGCCAAGTCTCTCCCGGTTGGTATTAAACCGATGAGCATGGATATCAATAGAAACATAAAGTTACCAGAAGGCACAAAATGCATCTACGGACTCTTATTTTTACGAAATCCCTCAATTTCAATTTTTAATGGATTAGCATAGATTGTTCATTAGACACTTCAACTTGATTGATACAGTTATTAGTTACAGCAGTGCAATAGATTGTAGAATACAGTAGTAAAAATTGTAAGTTACGAAAAAAGAGTTTGGTTCGAGCATCGGCTGTGAAAGGTTGTGTCGATGCTTTATTACGCACTATTTTCCTATCGAGCATGGCGCGTTTCGTGTTGTTTCGGTTATCTATAATTCGGTGTAACGAGTGATCGAGTGAGCACAGTAAGAGAACAACAAAGCGTCTCTCAAGCGTTCATAAAATTATCCTTGTTTTCCTAACGGAAACCACCATCACACTTTGTGAGTGGCTCCAATAGCATCCTTATTATTGGTTTAACTCAGATCAAATCGGATTTCCAACATTATAAAAAATCACCTTGTTTTTCCGATGAAAAAACACCTTTACACTTTGTGTGTGGCCCCAATAGCATCCTTACTGTTGTAATCGGTTCGAATCAGAAATCGGTACTAGTATTTAAATATTTTACTAAACGAAGCGTGAATTCAGCTTATTGTTTACCAAAACGAACCCTGCTGCCACCCAATCTTGTCATCCGAAATCCCAGTGATTTCTCGTGGAAGTGCGGCGGTGGTCTCGGCTTCCAATAAAACGTCCAAATAAACGTTAACGCATTCCTACCCTTTCCTTATTTGACCTGCATTCGGGCGAGGCCAGCGCCGGTATTGCCTTAGTTTGGGATCACCAGTTTTACACATTGAGCATGTTTGCATCATCTGTTGATCTTCTGAGTAATAACAGCTGAACTGGCAGTAACGGAATAACAACTTCGGGCGGTCAATCATGCTCATTATCCTGCTCATGCTCATAAAAACGGATAAATTATTTGAATAGGATAAGACAACTGCAACTTCTCGCCCTGACTAGCTTGCTGTTCTGCTTCTCACACGCTGAATCAAACTGTAAGATATGATCAACAGTTATATTTCAATAATACGAAACTACAGTACCCTAAAACGGGGAAAGCGGGGTAACGGGGCGGTTTGACCCATGCCATGAATAGTTCAAATAAATATTTTTCGTTGATACTTTTTCTAACTATCAACTGTGTTTCTTAATCTAGTATTATTTGGCTTCTGAAAGCTATAGCATAGGTTTGAATATTCAGTTTTTTGATTAACCAAGAACTGAACATTTTATTGAGCATAGCTTCTTCAACTTTCAGCTAGCGGGGAAAAAAATCAATCAATGCTTA
The DNA here is from genome assembly GCA_024533555.2 of Aedes koreicus. NCBI lineage: Eukaryota > Metazoa > Arthropoda > Insecta > Diptera > Culicidae > Aedes > Aedes koreicus. Next base: position 692,975 of record JAHHFK020002302.1, read on the forward strand.
TCTAATAGCTAACATTACAGATTAAGAGATATTTCCCTAGTAGCACATTTGTTTCAACCCAGTAAAGGTGACTGCTCTGTGACTCAATTAAGTCACAATAGAGCTGCTGAAACCAGTTTTGACTGTTGTGTGCTGCTTGGGGTTTTTAGATACTTTAGGCTACATAGGTTGGGTTCTAGGTTAAAGGAAAAATATTGTAATAAAATTGTTACTCGTTACTATTTAAAAACTATTATATAATTACAACTTTTTTCTCATGGATGTCAATTTTTTACGCTTTTTTGCTACAACTTGTTACAAAATCGAGGCAACTTCGCGTAATTTGGCTTTTTTATTTAGGCAAAGGAGCAATCTGACAAACATCCCAAGCAACACAAAATCGTCATATTTGGTTACAGTGACTTGATTGTGACTTAATTGAGTAGTATTGGAGTAACATCAACTGTATTGCAACAAGTTACCTTGCAACCTTCTAGAGATAAAAAATAAATAATAATATATTGAAACAAATAATAAAATTCTAAAAATAAAATCAAAACTTAGGGGGGGGCAACGGCCCCCCCCCCCCCCCCCCCTGGCTACGCCTATGTGCACAGTGGGAAAAAAACGGACCCAAATTCCCACAGATGAGACGCCGCTAGATTGGCTGCTTGAAATATATCATTTCTTATGGGAAATTTGCCAAAAAATTAAATGGTGCTGGTTTCATACTGCGCCGGGCCCGGGAAATGGTCCATTTTACCCCATTTACCCCTAAAAATGTGTCTTTTTGAGTTGGCATCAATGTTACTAAAAACACTGAATGTTTTGCCCGCATAGAATCATGTTTCATATTAAAAATTCTCGGGAATCGAATGGTGCAGGTTTCATTCAGTTTCGAGCTCAGTAAGTGGCCTATTTTGCCCAATGTCCCCTTAAATTTTCCCGTTTTCTTGTTCGTACCCTTTCAGCTACAATCGCTGCCAAAGTTTTTGGCTGAAAACAGCCTATCTTACGTGAAAAAGTCTAAGAAATCGAATGGTGTTGTTTTCGTTTAGTTACAGAATCGGGAAACTGTCCATTTTGCCCCATTTATCCCTATTTTTGTGTGTTTTTAAGCTGTTATTCATATATCTACAAATGTCCGCTGAATTTTCTACATGAAAAAGACCATGTCGTACGTGAAAATCACGGAAAAATCGAATGGTGCCATTTTCAGCCTGCGCCGAGGCCGGAAAATGGCCCATTTTACCCCATTTACTCCTGAATATGTGTTTTTGATTTGGTACTGAATAATGTGATGTTTTTTATAACGTATCGAAAACATTGAACGGCACACTTCCGTCACAACTAATAACAGTTTTCAACAATCTCCTGAGAAATTTTGACGTTTCTCGTCAAGCACGGCATGCTGGGAATTTCACTGAGAAGATAAAAACTACACTAAAAAAAATCTAATGATTGTTTTATGTGTTCCATAGTTACATTCAGCGGCGATTGTAGTAACATTGATGCCAACTCAAAAAGACACATTTTTAAGGGTAAATGGGGTGGTAAAATGGACCATTTTCGAGGCTCGGCGCAGGCTGACCACCACCATTCGGTTTTTCCGTGATTTTCACGTACGACATGGTCTTTTTCATGTAGAAAATTCAGCGGCCATTTGTAGATATATGAATAACAGCTAAAAAACACACAAAGATACGGTTAAATGGGGCAAAATGGACAGTTTCCCGATTCTGTAACTAAACGAAAACAACACCATTTGATTTCTAAGATTTTTTTCACGTAAGATAGGCTGTTTTCAGCCAAAAACTTTGGCAGCGATTGTAGCTGAAAGGGTACGAACAAGAAAATCTCAAATTAATGGGGAAATTGGGCAAAATAAGCCACTTTCCGAGCTCGGAACTGAATGAAACTTGCACCATTAGATTCGCCAGAGTTTTTAGTAAGAAATAGAATTTTATGCGGGCAAACCATTCAGTGGCGATTGTAGTAACATTGATGCCAACTCAAAAAGACACATTTTTAGGGGTAAATGGGGTAAAATGGACCTTTTTCCGGGCTCGGCGCAGGCTGAAAATGGCACCATTCAATTTTTTGGCAAATTTCCCATAAGAAATGATATATTTCAAGCAGCCAATCCAGCGGTGTCTCATCTGTGGGAATTTGGGTCCGTTTTTTCCCACTGTGCACTGGTTGGTCGCCACTGCACCTTCTATGGTACGTGCCACCACCACTTGTCAAATCCACATTGGCGCTTTGCCGTTCCGCACTAGAGGCTTCGTGCCATCGAGGTTGACTCCAGAGTTTATGCCATCGCCAGCTCGATGGTTCGTTGGTCTGCCCAGCTCCAGTACTGCAACACTAGTGAGTAAAATTGCGAAGGTGTACCCCTCTTATATCGTTCACTGCTGCATATGAGACCTCCCTTGCTTACATTTGAAATCGGTGATAGTAAGGTACAGTGCATTTAGTAAATTTACTCTGAAAAATCGGCATTATAAGGCATCACCTTATATCTGCTCTATTTTCAATAGTTTAAACTTGTTAAAGAAGAATGTTTAATTATTTAATTGATACGCGTGAAAATTTCCAACCGATTGATGTAAGCATTTTGAAAATCTATTGAGCATTTATTAAGTTATTAGCGTTTAATTTGTAACGATATTCCGTTACGGTCGCTTATTTTTAGATTTTCAATTGACACCGGCGTAGTCTACGTCAAAAATCTTTAACCTCCATGTCCACAACATCGACTTGTTTTTTCGCTTTCGCTACGGCGTTTTCGAAGTCCTCCTAGTCTACATCAAGGTTATGACGCATTGAACCTTCCACAGTGGCATGAAAGCTATCAGCCGCCATAAAAGTATGCCTAGATTCGAAAACCTTCAGTTCGATTTCCATCGGATTAAAGACTGTATTCGATGAAATTTGGACACACGCAATTGTTCGTAACTTTTTAGCGTGTGGGTAAACATTATTGACATTTTATCTGAATGTATTTCATTGTGTTGTGTCAATTGTGTAATGAGTTTCGTGAAAATCGGTCGACTGATTTCAGTGATGGCTTCGAATGAAGAAATAGTGCGCCAACAAATTTTGGGCACTCACTTCGAAAACCCAAACGCTTCTCATCGATGGATCGGAAAACAGCTCGGAATCGCACATTCAACCGTATCTCATGTGATCAAAACGTTCAAGGACCAACCAAGCGGAAAAATGGTAGAGGCAAAAAACGTGGCACATCAAATCCGGAGAAGGCCAGGATGGTATTGAACCAATTTAAGCGTTATCCCAACATTTCGATCAGGGTTGTTGCGAAAAAGGCGAAAGTTTCAGTTTGTTTTGAGCAGAAAAAAATGAAACGTTCTGGATTACATGTGTACAAGGTCCAGAAGGCACCAAACCAGAGCGATAAACAGAACTCGGTGGCCAAAACTCGTGCAAGAAAACTGTACAGGGAGTGGCTCACAATACCGTTCTGCATTGTGATGGACGATGAGACCTACATTAAAGCCGACACCAAACAAATGCCAGGAAAAGGAACACTACGTCGCCATCTCTAAGTTGGCCGTTCCGGAGAGTGTACGGAAGAAGAAACTGTCGAAATTCGCCAAAAAATGGCAAAATGAGTCAGCCCTTCATCACCTCTGGGACCGTCAACGGACAAATCTACAAGGACGAATGCCTCCAAAAACGACTTCTGCCCTTCTGGAGATCTCACGATGGCCCGACACTGTTTTGGCCGGATTTGGCATCTTGCCACTATGCCCGGCCCGTCTTAGAGTGGTACAAAGATAATAATGTAGTTTTTGTACCAAAAGACGTCAACCCTCCAAACACTCCGGAACTTCGCCCAATTGAAAAATGTTGGGCAATCATGAAGGCAAAGCTCGTTAAAACTCCAAAACTGATAGAAAATGAACTTGAACTAAAGAAAGTGTGGTTAAAAGTATGTAAGCAAGTCGGTCCTATCATTGCCCAAAATTTGATGAAAGGGGTCAAGGCAAAGGTGCGGGCATTTGGGTTGGGAGAAGAGGTTCAATAAACCAATTATGTCAAAACTTAACCATTTAGTAGTGCTTTATTTCCAAAAAGTTTGAAAAGAATCGGGCTCAAGGAAAATTTTTGGTGACCTATTTTGTGTGTCCAAATTTCATCGAATACATTCTTTACCATCCATCTTGTTGATAAGAAGCACTAGATTCAAGAAAAAGTTCCAGTTCTTATTCTGCGCTGAACAGTTATCGAGCCAAAAAGTTATCCTCCTGATATGCCTATATTTCAGGATGATCTTATGGAAGCAACTAGCAATGTCAAAACTAGTACGACTGCTTACTGATTCTGGTCAAAGGAAAGCCGCAACTGGAAACGTATCAATTGTGGGCCAGCCATTACGATATTCAATCCGTGCCTGATTTGATGCTGATTGTAGTTGCAACATATGGTACATTTATCAGTACATCCGGAACTTTTGTTCACATTTTTGTGGTGCTCTACACTAACACAAACTTCGCACCGTTCGTGACCCAACTCAACAAATGATATGTTCATATCGTGGAGTTCTTGTGAGTAGAGCGGATAGCTAACATGTTTGGCATGTGTGTTGTTATAATGACAGTGATAGTGGATAGATCTGATGGCAAATATCTTCGATCTTCGAGGGGTGTGCGTCGTACTCCCGTTTTCACTTGCCGAAGGAAGAGTGCATTTATACGTTCGTTTCTTACGCAATTCGTTTGAGGGAGTACGACGACTGCGTCGGTTAGTAGCAATAGCGGGATGTGCGTACTTTTGCATAAATTTATTACGATTTTCTTCACTATGGTTCCAAAACGATTCGTTGATGCTTACTCTGTCATCTCGAGACAAAAGGTTGATAAATTTTTTCCGGAAATTACAGTTTTTTAGTATAGCTTCGTGCGCTAACGTGTGCCTCTTAGCATTATCTTCCCGTTAAATTTATTTTTCAGTTTTTTTTTGCGATTCATTAAGTTGACACAACTGTTCTCAAAATCTTTTACATTTTCTTCAATTGACTCCGTAAAATTTCCACTAAATGAAATTGTCGAATTACACTGGATATAAAAACGCTTAAATTGTTCTTCGTTTCCTTTCAATTGCATTCCGGAGGTATCGGCCATTTTAACTAGTTCCAATCTAGAGGTCGTCGTTCTTGACCGGTGATTTGCGGAAAGTTCTTACAATTCCACGGAGCTTCTTAATGGTAGCGTGGTATTCAGGCCGCAATTCCGCTTCATCGCATTCCGCATCTTCTAGCACGAACTCACCGTCATCGTCATCCTCATCATCGGCAGAAGAGTCTGAATCAGCATCGTTGAAACCTGAAATTCGAGAAATTACCCAGAAGTTCAGTTATAAAGATAACAATTTGAAATGAACAAAGCTTCTCCGCTCAGCTCACGTTGATTGTATGTTGGTACATTATGGAAATAAAGCACACTCGTGACAGCAAGGTGTATCCCGTGTGCAAGACAAATTTGATGATCTGCGGGAATTAATCTTCCGACTTCCTTCATTACAGATGCACCATCTGTCGTTGCTGCTACAACATCTTCGGTGAGGGATAAGCCATACTCAGACAAGATCTCTTCCAACAGCTTTACACATTTTTCGGCATCCATTGATCCTACTATCCTTTTCAGACCCAAGTTCCAGGTGTGCTGACCGTCATGAGCATTTACGTTCATGTATCTGCGGTTCCGAGTTGAAGTTCACTCATCGAAAGTGATACTAATCTTACGGCCTTGCTTCCTGATTTCACCAAACTCCTTTCGGTACCCCCAACAACAAAAATGTAGTACGCTTTGACCTTCAGCCTGATACCTTCCGGTGATTTGGGGATATCTCAAAATCCTCGGGCATATAATCCAAGCCGGATGCCCTCTGAGTTGCAAATTGTGTTGAATGGAATATTGTCCTCAGCAGCCATCCTTGCCAAAGCGGCCTCAAACGGGGACGATTTGGAAAAATACTGATGAAGTGTGACGATCTTTTTGGGATGTGACGATGTCGTTGCGGTTTGATTGTCTTGAGGTACGTCATCGGTCGCCGGACGTTTGTCCAAATTGATTTGATGTACTCCTGCGAGATGTTTTTTCAATCCGGAGGTACTCGAACCTTCGCATTTGATCACTTTGGAACACTTAGCACATTTTGCAACACCATGGTTTTGAATTCCAAGAAGAAAATATCTCCAAACGGAAGTTTCCGCCACTCCTTCCTTGCTAATTGCTTCAAATTCCATCTTCAATGGTACTGATCACTCCATTCACAACCGTAAACAATACTGGACAATGACAGTTTCAATTCTCCGACAGAAGTACGTCACGACTGCATTCATGCAAAGATGATTTGTAGTGGTATTGATGTTATACGTATGAATATGAATGAACTGAGCGAGACACAGCTGCTTGTCAATCTTGTCATTCAAAATCAAACTGAGTTCCCAAGGTTGCACAGTGGATCAGGTGTTTGAAATTTTAATAAAAAAAATATCATTCTCACTAGCTGCTGCATTCAAATAATGTGGTTTAACCACCGGAAGTTTTAGTTTCCACTCGGACCAAAACATTTTGCTTAGTACCGAAAATACCGGTACTTTCATTAAGTCAGTACCGGTATGTCGGTACCGAAAATTGGTCGGTACTCCCGGGAATTTCGGTACCGGTACTCTCGGTACTAAAACCCTAGGTTCGACGAAGCGGCGGGGCAGTCAAAAACATCCAGCAAATGCAGGCAAAATGGAAGAAATACGCTGATTTCGAGTCCGTTTCCACTGTGCGGGCGGTGATGCTCTCCATCAAAAGGTAGGTTTGAGATTTCGCTCGAACTGGAGAAATGTAACCATCTCATGCCTAAAACTTTGGAGTTTTAATAGAAGTACTGTAAAGCAACCATTAATCAACTTTTTAAACTTATTGAACACGAATTACAGGTCTTTTTGTGCGTACCAATTTTTTTCTTATAAGGCTTTTTTCATGAATTTACAGTTATATACCTGAGTGATGATTAACTAAACTTTTAAGCCACCTTGGCTTCATTTGTTAAGCTGAACAAATTATCTCACGATCTTCAAATGACCTAAATTAGGCTTAATTGAACCGATATGCTAAGCTACATTTTAGATGTGGAGAAAAAAGACACACGATATAAATTGACCATTCACATACAAACACGACTAGTGATTGAATAAGAAAATCGTAGTCCCAATTTAAGAAACACATTTTTTTTTGGGGTTTTTTGGGTTCTGGGGGTTGGGGTTTTTGAAAATCTTTTTTTTGTTTTTTTGACTAACATCGGCTTTATTTTGTTGTTAATTTAAATTTTTTTTTTTTTACTTTTTTTTTTTTTTTTGGTGTTTTTTTTTTTTTTTTTTTTTTAAAAAAATTTAAAAAAAAAAAAAAAAAAAAAATAGTTGTAAGATTTTAGACAATTTAGAATTTGGAAAATAAATGTGTTAGCTAAACCATATTTCAAATTCCACCTCTTTCCGGAATTTATAGAAGGGGAGGGTCCAAGACTGATTCCACGCCAAATCGGTCGGTCACCAAACTCAACTATCTTCGATTTTGATGAAACTTGGTACACGTCTTCGGTATGTTGAAAAAAAAAATCCACTGGTGTTAAGATTATTTGGATTCAAGAGTAACTTTTGAGATGGGTGTATGTTTTTTTTTCCAACATTTTACTTGAAAAATCGTAGTTCAAAAACCATTACATTTAGAGAAAAACTTTATATGGGGGAGTTGTAGAGAACTAAAAAGGCTTTGTAAAAAAAATGTACACTGAAAAAAAAAATTTTTTTTCATAAAGAAAAATCGAAAATAAATACTAAAAATCAAATATAAAAAAAAACATATTTTTAATATTTTTCAAATTTGTTTTGTGGAAATTTGAGAAAAAAAGACACGTTTTGAAAAAAACTCTAGGATGGACGCTCTTATAATAAAAAAGTTTTCCGAAGAGCGAACTTTGGTGCATATTTCAAATTTTGGTTATTCATTATTATAAATGAAAATTAATTATACAATATGATTTTGGAGATCATTAAAAACAATAATGATTATAATGATAAATCACCTGAACGCAACCGTTTTCGAGATTTTTCGGATTTTATTTCAATAGAATGAAAAAACATAAGAAAATTCGCTCTTTTCTTAAGTTAATCGAGATTTCCACCAGAAATGATAAATTTTCCAAGATCTTCATATTATAACGTTCACATTACTCTAATGTCCTCTTTTCTTTTGATATCAGGATGATAAGAAGACTCATTTGAAAAGAACAAGATAAATAGCACTATTGTTTTAATATTGCAATCAATATATTTATAATTGTTTTATGGCTGTATCGGTCGGGCCGCTCAGAGAATGAAGGGAGCGAATTTGCTAAAGCGATGAAAGTAACAGCGAGATAGATGTCGCAGGGGCGACAAGTGTGAAATGGACAGATGATGAAATTATGCGGAGGGTCATATAGAAGAAGCATATTAATCGAACTGCTGACTATTTTGCCAAGCTCCAACGATGTTAGAGGTCGGGTGTAGTGTGTGAAAACTACACTCCGAACAGTTCGGTGATGTAGCGATGAAAGTAACACATATTGTTTAAGGTAGGTAGACAAATAGCAGCTATAACGTATGTCAGGTATATCTTCTCATAAAAAAAACAGCTAATGTACGCTGCCTGTAAACTACCAGAGATGTTTTATACCTGCATTTCCAAAGGTACCACAGCCAATATATATGCTCATACATAGTCGCATTCATCAGTAAAATCTATCTGAGTGAACTGAAAATGGAGTTTAACATGAAGAAGTGTTGTATGCCGTTTCCCACTAAACGGTGCTCAAAAAACCTTCGTAAATTAACCGAACAAAATGTCAAAAAACTCAAGTTTATGGGCAAAACACATTTGGACACTTCTTTGATGATTTGTGATAATTGTCGTTTGCATTTAAATAGAACGGAACAATCCCATGCTGCAATTTCGGAGCCTAGTGAGAAACCATCAATTACTAACATTATGGATCCACAACCATCTACATCACGGCAAGTAGACTTGTATGGTCTCGAGGAAACGCCATCGGCAATATCATTAATGTCAGTGCCATCTGATAGCAGTGTGCAAGATTATTCAAGGCGCCATAATATTGAGCTATTTAACAAGGGCGTAGCTGGAATCAACGTTTCGCCAATATCGGCTAAAAAGTTCCTGAACGTAAATTATGCCCGCAAAAAGTTCAAAGATGTTTCAAACGGCATTCGGACACACATATTTGGGGATCAAGCGGAGGAGGATGACCTGGAACAATTGAAAGTGAAAGCAGCCGAATATGACGAAATAATCGCGCAGCTAAAGGACCGGTATGCTGATCCAGAAACTTCGAGGGACGATCAAGTAAGGATACTTTCGGTTTTACCACAATCTTGGACAAATCAAAGAGTAATGGCAGAATTTGGAATAACAAACAAGTACATCGTATCACAAGCTAAATTCCTTGCAAAGCACGAAGGTGTTTTAGCTGCCCCTAACGAAAAGCTGGGACACGGTCTGAACCCGGAAATAAAAAACCAAATTTTGCAATTTTACGACAGTGATGAGATTACACGAGCAACCCCTGGTATGAACGACTACGTTTCAGTGAGGAGTGAAGGTAAGAGGGTTCATATTCAAAAGCGCCTTTTAGTTTGTTCATTAAGAGAAGCTTTCATTAAATTTCAAGAGATGCATCAAAATGCTGTTGGGTTTAGCTCTTTTGCAGCACTAAGACCAAAGCATTGCAAATTACTTGGCAGCACAGGTTCTCATAACATTTGTGTTTGCACCATTCATGAGAACATTAACTTGATGCTTCATGGTCTTAGAAAATATTCATTCGAGAATGATTATAAATTGTGTTTTGAAGAAATATTATGTAGCTCATCAACTAGAACTAAAAAATGTTACCTCCGTGAATGCGAACGATGTCCAGGCTTTTCAGATTTTGAGAGTAGTTTAACAGACAAATTAGAAAAACGTGGTTTAGTTGAAATATCTTTTGAGCAATGGATTTCAACTGATAGATGTAGTTTAGAGACACTTGTTAAACCAATTGATGAATTTATTGCTTATTTTTGTGAAAAGTTGGAACAATTAGTATCCCACGATTTTGTCAAATCTCAGCAGTCTAGTTTCTTGAGAGATTATAAAAGTTGTCTTAAAGACGGCGCAGTAATAATAATTTGTGATTTTTCTGAAAATTATTCATTTGTTTTTCAAGATGCTGTTCAAAGTAGTTATTGGAGTAATGAGCAAGCCACTATTCACCCTTTTGTCATTTATTACACGGAATCTGGAATACTTAAAAATATCAGTTTCATTGTTATCTCAGAAGTGTTGAAACATGATACGATTGCGGTGCAGGTGTTTATTTCAAAACTAATAAGCTTTTTGCAAACAAAAATTAAAGTAAAGAAAGCTACGTTTATGTCTGACGGGGCAGCATCCCAATATAAAAATAGGAAGAACTTTGCAAGCCTTTGTAAGTTTAAAAAGAAATACAATATTGATGCTGAATGGCATTTTTTCGCAACATCCCACGGTAAGGGACCTTGCGATGCAATTGGTGGTACATTAAAACGAATGGCAAGATATGCAAGCCTTGCTGTACAACATGAACACCCTATAAAAAGTGCATTAGATTTATTCGAATGGGCGAACCAAAAAAGTGATGATTGTTTAACAAAAATGTCGTTTTGTTATGTATCACATGAAGAGTATGAACAGGGGGGAGCAGAAAAGAAAATAAAATTGCGAGAGAAAAAAAAAAGAGGGGAGGTAAACAAAAACTCATCACTCATTCATTTATTAAAAAAAATGTATTTTTGTTTATATTTTTTTGGGTGGGGGAGAAAGGAAGATTTAAAAAATTAAAAAAAAAATAAAATTTTTTTTTTTTTTTTTTATTTTTTTTATAAAAACGAGAAAAAAAAATAATATTATAAAATAAAAATAACCCATAATTCATTATTTTTGTCTTATAACTTTAAGTGAAGCTTTTTCAATCGACGAGCTGTTAAGAGTAAGTAAGAGGCACATACATGTGTTTTAAAAAGGCTAAAAACACAAGAGAAACAATCGTTAGCTATTGTTGTTTTAATATCACGAGTATTTTTTGAGGTTTTGAAATTTTATTGAAAGAAAATCAGAAATATCTTGAAAACGGTTGCGTTTACGTGGTTTATCATTATTCTCATTATTGTTTGTAATGATCTCCAAAACCATATTGTAACATCAAAATTTATTTATAAGAATGAATAACCAAAATTTGAAATAAACACCAAAGTTCGCTATTTGAAAAACTTTTTTATTATAAGAGCGTCCATCCTAGAGTTTTTTTTTAAACGTGTCTTTTTTCCTCAAATTTTCATACAACAAATTAAAAAAATATTAAAAATATGGTTTTTTAGATATTTTATTTTTAGTAATTATTTTTGATTTTTCTTGATGAAAAAAAAAAATTTTTTTCTGTGTATATTTTTTTAAGAAAGTTTTTTAGTTCCCTACAATTCCCTTATATAAAGTTTTTCTCTAAATGTAATGGTTTTTGAACTACGATTTTTCAAGTAAAATGTTGGAAAAAACACGTACGCCCATCTCAAAAGTTACTCTTGAACCCAAATTATCTTAACACCAGTGGAATTTTTTTTTCCAACGTACCGAACTCATGTGCCAAGTTTCATCCAAATCAATGATGATCGGGTATGATTTTTGGGATTTCCGGCACATTCTGGATGGAATCCCTCATTAGTTTTAAGATAATTGATGTATATAAATATGAAAACTAGGCTCTGTTAAGTTAATTCGATTGAAAAATCATATTTTGTTCGTGATTCAGTTCTCGGTGCATATTTGCTTATTCTTGAATTCATGACTACAGTTCACGGATCTGGGCACGGATTTTTTTTAGAAAAGAAAAGACAAGACATTTACACCGTCTTCAACTCGAGGTTGTACAAACTGAACATCGAACATATAGTCAGTTACAACTTAACCTAACACCCAGTGGACCAGTATGGACATTTTCGTTTGCAAAAAGTTACACAGGCTGGAGCGGGAATCGAACCCTCACTTTATGGCAATCGCTTGAACGACGGATGACGCCGCTAACCGGTTGACCACGAAGCCCACCATTTCCATGTAAAATTACGTGCAAGTTTGCTCAGCGCTGAAATTCATGAAGAATATGGTGGCCCCGGGTTTAACTGTGTATTGAACTTGATCTTTAAAAAAAACATACCAACAAAGTGTATAAGCTTTTAACTGCTATCTTCATCAGGTGCATAGAACTGTACTACTTTCCGAGCATCTGTTAGATAGCGAAAATAATTTCAATCCCTAAACCCGTATAAGATTCAACCTTGTCTTCAAGTTACAAGCCAATCGGCGCTCAGCAAACTGTGAGAGAATCTTATTCTCAACCGATTGATCAAGTTTGTTGACCTCCGTAGTATGTTGGGCTTTGGAAAAAAAAACCTTTCCCAACTCAACAACTAGTGCGGGTGAAATAGAGCTAAACACACTTAGAAAATTTTACAGTATTCGGTAATTTTTTACCGAACTTTCAACAACTGAACGTTTGGTTATCCGATTTGCCAGATTTCTGTGAAATTTTAAAGTATTCCGGTAAAAAAATTACCGGAACTTGTCAAATTTTACCGAAATCCGTTAGATCGGATTACCAAACGTTCAGCTGTTGAAAGTTCGGTATAAATTTACCGAATACTGTAAAACTGTCTAAGTGTGTATCCAAGTCCACTGCCATGGCATTGTTAGATGTTCAAAAGGCTCGTATTAAAGCTAACCAACTTAACTTCAACTTTGCCTTAGATTTTGTTTAAATCAACCGCAACTATCGTTAACAAAGGTCATTCAAGGTATCGTTGAATGATTATTTCTCCGACGACTTCTCCGTTTCTGCCGGATTTCCTCAAGGCAGTCTACTTGGTCCGTTGTTGTACAACATCTAAACTGCCGATATCCCTCCACTTGGAGATGACTGTGTTTTCTACCACTTTTCTGATGATACAGCAATAGCCGACAAACTTAGAAAACCTCACAAATTGATCAGTAGACTTCAACGATGCCTTAACACCCTCGGAACACGTAGAAAATTAAGATCAATGCCTCCAAAACCCAAACAATCATGTTCTTCCATAGGCAATCGAAAAAATAGAAACCATCTCCAACATGCACAGTTATCATGTATGACACAAGGGTCGAGTGGACGACTGCACTGAAGTAACTTTTCTTGGATTGTTACTTGATGAGAAGCTTCTCTTTCGTTTGCAAGTGGAGCAGATTCCCATGAAGCCTTTCGCTTTAGTTAGGTGTTTGTATACGCTGATGAACCGTAAAACTTGCCCATCGTGAGTAACCAATAAATAATTTCATCTGCAATCTTCTACGCAACTCTGGTATAGGAATCATACGCTCAGACTCACAGTACCAAAATTAATATAGCTCAGAATAGGACGTTAAGGATGATCCTAAATCGTTCATTCCATACTTGATTTTCAGACCTCCATCGGGGGCAAGCATACAAAAAGAAGATTCTAAAGTTGCTGATATTAAAAAATTGTACTAAAAAAATGCAACAAACAAAAATTCATTTAAAGTCGGATATATTTTAAACTCTCAGAAAATTAACAAACACATAAATATAAGCAAAATATGTTTATGAAAAGTTGACTTATTCAACCTTCCCTCCTAGACTAAATGCCCATGTCTTGGACTTAAGGCTACCTATCAAATTCTGTGCTACACTTACGCGATGTTTCCATACACACTTTCTTCAAATCCTTATCGTTTTTGAAGACCTTTCCTGTTTTCCGGAGCTTGCCCTCCATAATCGCCCAGAGTTTTTCTATTGTGCGAAGTTCTGGCGAGTTTAGCGGGTTTGCCTCCTTCGACACAAAAACAACATCGTTGGCTTCATATCACTCCACCACCGGGTTCGTATAAAGAAATCAGAATTTTGATATAAAATGAATGATGAGGGATAAATGGAAGTTTTTTGGTATGGGGGAAAAATATTTTTATTTTTTAAAAAAAAAAAATATAAAAAAAAAAAAAAAGGGTTTTTTAAAAAAGTGAAATAAAATTTGGTGTGGGGGGAATAGGGGGGGGATGAAAATTTTTTTTTTTGTGGTGTGGGTATGTTAAAGTGATTATGAAGTTTTGTTGTAGTATTTTTTGGGATTGTGTTTTTTTAAGTTATTTTTTTTTTTTTTTTGGATTGAAAATTTTGTTTAAAATTTATTTTTTGTTTCAGTTAGGCTTTGTGCACAAATTACGTAACGCATGAAGGGGAGGGAGGGGGGTTGAGAAACCGTTACTTATTGTGACATATGGGGGAGGGGGGGGGGGGGGGGGTTAAAATCGTTACGTAACAAAATAACCAATTTTTGGGAAAATGAATTATGTCTATCTTTTTATTTCAGACCAAATTCTAAAGCTTCGATAAATGGAGACGTACTATTTAAATATGATCTACTAAACGAAATGTATCTTATGACGATTTGCATCCTCAATTGGCGCAATTTTCCATAAATGGTACATCTATACGCTGAGAAATGTATTGTTCTGTATAGCTACAACAAATATCATTGTTGACTCACGGTTTACCCATAATTTTTATCCATTCAAACTATACCGATTTTATTTTTGAACCAACGATAAATATTGTTGTTTCTAAAAGCGCTGCAAAGGAGGCTTCTATTGGAAACAAAAAGCACTTATTGTTGAAACAAAAAATAAGATTTTTGGAAGCAATGCACCTTTGCATTGACTCGACCTAAGCGGGGGAATTGTAACAAAAAATATATATGAATATATTGTTATTATATTAAAACCATTGAAAAAATAATAAATTTTATTTACTTTTCAAAAGATTATGTTATGAAAATTCAAATAAAATAAAAAGTTGTATACTCAGTAGCAAAAAAAAGCCGAGCAAAATTTTGCTTCCAAAAAACGTCACGTTCAAACTCCTGTAACTTTGTCTATTAGAAACATTTTTGACTGAATTTTTGACAGCCCTATAACTAATGTATTAACCTCATGTGAACAAAATTTCATGTTTGTATGGTTAATAAATTTGAAGATTTGATAACACATGTAAAAAAAGTCATTTTTGGACATACCAATTTCTAAAATACGTACTTCTGTGAAAAATTTAGGTAGCGTAATAAAAATTTCACCATAGCCTAAAAAAGTATAGGAAATAAATTTGAACTGTTTCCATCAAGTGGCGTTAAATTTGATGCACCAACATGAGTATTTCCATTTTTCACACGGTATTGACCATGGTGAAATATCGGTGCAAAAAAAAGCCGAGGCTAAGTTACTTTAATGAAATAAGTGAACTGATGTTTGCAATCTTTATCAATTCTAAGTTACACAAAAAAAATGATTAAACTGTTGTCTGGATACTACAATTTTGAATCAAATGAGAATTAAACATAAAAGCAACAACAATAACAGTTTTTGTGATGTTTTTATAACAATTGAGAAATAGGGGGAAGAGGTCCGTGAGCGTTACGTAATTAAAGGGGGGGGGACTCTGGTCACGTGTTACTTTTTGTTACATAGGGGAGGGAGGGGGTGCAAAATCCCGTTTTTTTGCGTTACGTAATTTGTGCACAAAGCCTTAAGTAAGGACGATTTGCAAAAAGTCACCGATACATTACTTTTTTTCAAGTCTTTTCCTTTTTGAGTAATGTTGATTTAAAAAAAATCCATCAAAAAACTTAAGCCCTTTGCAAATGGTAGTTTATATAAATTTTGAAAACATAAAGTATGCAAAGTTGCTTGAAAAGACATAGTCTACCCACCCACAAAGTTTCACTGGATTCTGAGAGGGTGCTGCCAGTCACGAAGACGAGTTGGCGTGAAATTCGTCATATGTAGGTTGTTTTTGGCTCCCGCTAGATTTTTTTATTGCATTTTAATTAGTAATTAAGGAGAAACTTTGTCAATTTTTTGCCATAAGCCACAATCGTTATCACAAAATGAATCAATTTTATTTTTGTAATTTAGATCTCCGAGTTTTTTTTCTGTATTCTTATTAATTGTCCATTACCAGGGGGCTCTCTGTGTGAGCTCTTTGGTGTGAGAGTTAGTAAAGAGTTAAAAAAACTAATAAGAGATTTTTGCATCAATTACCGTTGATTTGTTGTTTATATATGATCTGGAATAAAAACAAATACAATTTGTGAGCTTTCGGATCACGAAAAATTTATCGTTTTGCAGGAAGTATTTGTACTACGGTGATGGATCATTAGGAACGAACGAAAACGTGCTTAAGCGCGGAACCACAAAAATTCACACTTAAATACTTAACAACATTTCTTGCATTTCAGGATCAACCAAATGAAGATCATATATGTCATCATATATTACAGATGTTGAGATCGAAGAAATTTTGTCGAGTAGGTCGACTCATTCGACCGCTGGGAAACTAGTGACTGATATGTCACATTTTGCCTAGTAAGAGTTTGTTTTGAACGCGTTTATTATCGGTTAGTGGTAATTGATTGAGCAAGTCAAGAAATATACAAATCCATTATTGTTTGCGGGAGAATTAACAGAAAAACAACAAACTTTAAGCAAAAAAAGTCTCATCCTATTAAAAACAAAACAAATTATCATCAGTTCGAATGGCTCGTCGAGCTGATTAAAATTAATAGGAACATCGGCACATTGTGGCATGGAGTCAGCAAAACAAATGTTAAGTATAAGTGGTAGGAAATTGACCAAGAGCTCGATTCATTAATATAACCAATGTGCCTTGGGCCTCTAGGCCGAATTAGTCCTAGATATATATAAGTATAGAAAAAAATAACTACCCAGAGCTTAGGGCACATTTGAGAAAAGTTTAAAGGAGACTTCCCAGAACTTCAGAAAGATACTGTTAAGAAGTTCAGCGAGAGACTTCTAAGAAAAGAAAAAAAGAAATAAGGTCAGGCAGAAACTTCTCAGATGTAAAAAAAAGCACTTCTTAGTAGTTCAAGCAGGTATATCTCATGCAATTCAGGACCAAACATCCCCGAGTTTCAAGATCAACATCCAAGAAAATGTCAAAAGAAGACTTTCCAGAGCTTAAGAAAGATACTTCCCAGATGTTCCGGAGAGAACTTCCCCGAAAATCAGAAGAGACCTTCTCAGAGCTCCAGGAAGAAGTTTAGGAAAGAGGACTTCTTAGCAGTTTGAAACTTTCCAGAGGTTCTCGAACTCTTCCCAGAAACTTAAGATTTCATCCCAGAAGTTCAAGAAAAAACTTCCCACCTATAATTTCTCAAAAACTCCAGAAAAAAACTTCCACAAAGCTCAAGACGATATCTCCTAGAAGTTCAGAAGAGAACTTCTCTTAGAGCAAGAATTTCTCAGAAATTCAGGAATAAACTTCCCCGAAGCTCAGCAAAGCTTTCTTCGAAATTCTAGAAAGGACTTTCCCAAAGATTCGGTAAAATTTTCCTCGGAGTTCAGGATGGGAATTATTAGCGGTTTAGAAGAATAAGCTCAACAAATAACTTCTCCGCAAAACAGGAAGAAACAAACTAGAGAGGGCGCTACCTATAAGTTCAAGAAAGAATTTCTCAAAAAAATTAGGAAACAACTTCTCTGAAGTTCAGAAAAGGACTTCCCAGAAGTTCCGAAGGAAACTTTCCAAAAGCTTTTTTTTTTCTTTTTTTTTAAACCTTATATTTCTATGTTTACTTGTTGATATTTACATAAAATATAAAATTGTCCTAACTTAATAAGTTTTCATTTGTTTCGACATGATAGCTGAAGAATAGCCCTAATGCTTGTATAATGGAGTTCTTTGAGGTTCGATTAGTGTTTTTAAACTCAGGATATACAAAATCCTCTGGTTCTAACCTGGCTAGCCTTGACTCGAGCTGTAGTATTTGTCTTCGGTGAAACCTCCATATTTCTCTGCTGCTTTGACAACGGAACAGCTTGTGTATCGTAGTTTCTATTCCTCCCGGACATGTCTCGCAATTGGGATCATCTGCCACGCCTCGTTGAAACAGCAAATCTCGATGCCTTATCTTCTGGTGCATTACCACAAACCAATTGGATCGCTGCGTTGATGACAGAATTTTGTTATTAAGGTGTTTGAAGACGGCCTTCCAGTCACGTTGATTGGCCGTTACAAATCCCGGATCGGGTTTTAGCGTCAGAAAGTGGAGATATATTGCTTGAGACGATGCTGTACTGATCAATTGATGAGGTAACTGGTACATTTCGGTTTGCAGTAGTCTAATATGGTTAAATATCGCTGGTACTGGAATGTTTGGATTCTCTAGGAAGCTACTCATAAATGGAAGTTGTCTTGCCGTGCTTATCGCACGGTTCAAAAAGAGTGCCTTCGATTTTGTCTCTGGACAATGCAGGTTCAGACCACCTCTAGATTTTGGGAGGATCAAATTGGCAAATGCTATTCTTAGTAGAGCTTGGCCATACCAAATGAATTTTCCGATTTCTGCCTTAATTTTTGCGGCAAATCCTTTTGTGAGTGGAATATTTGAGGCCATATACTAAAGTTTTGAGGTGATATACGCGTTGATAAGTTCGACTTTTTGAATTATATTCAACTTCCTCGGGTGATGAAACCAAAGTCGGGGTTTCAATCCGCTAAGAACGGACTGCCAGTTTAATTTTTGAGCTTGTTTGATATTGTTTCCAAAGCGTACTCCCAAGATGTTTACTACGTTTTCGATATTTAGCCACTCCGTGTCTGTCGTGAGGTTAACGTTGCCGATCATTACTGCTACAGTTTTCTGCTTATTCAAAATTGCACCGGAAACTGAACCATATTCATTGAATATAGTAGCAACTTGTATTACTGCTCGTTCGCTGTCTTAAAAGCTTAGTTGGAACTACACAGAAGTGATAGAGAGCTTTCCTGAAGTTCAGAATCGAACATTCCAGAATTTCAGAATGAGGCTTTCTCAAAGCTCAGGAACTCCCAGAAGTTCCGGTAGATACTTCTCAGGAGAACAGGAAGAAACTTTCCAAAACTATAGGGGGTACTTTCTAGTAGTTCAGGCAGGACATTCTCAGAAATTCAGGAACAAACCTCCCTGAAGTTCAGGAGAAAACTTCATTGAAGTTCAGAAGAGGTCTTTTTGAAACTTCTGGAAGAAAACTTCCATGAAATTTAGAGAGAATTTTCAAAAAATTCTGATTAATTCTTTCCCAATGTTTTGGATTAATCTTCCTCGACGTTCAGGATGGAACTTATCAGAAATTTATAAAGTAACTAAGTACAGGAAAAAAAAACTTCCCAAATGTTTCTGGAAGGTAAGGTTGAGTTGTAAGATGTGAATTTTCAAGAAAATCAGGAGTGCCAAGAAGTTCACCTGCCTAAAGGGTGTCCACGATGAAATTGCCACACTATGAAATTGCTCTAACTTTTTAACCGTTGGGTAGAATTTAATGAAAATTTGGGTTTTAGTTCACAGTGCATTATTTACATCCTGCAAGTTTTAAAGTCCTGTGATCAAAACTCGCGGAAATGGAGTCGAAAGAACAGCTCGTGCGTGATAAAATCTTGCGCATTCATCACGAGAACAAGGATCTCTCGCATCGTTCCATCGCTAAAACGTTGGGAATCGCGAATTCCACGGTGTCACGAGTGATTAAGCGGTTCGAGGAACGGTTGACCACCGATCGGAAGCCCAGAAGTGAAGGAAAAAGTATTCCGTACAACACCAAAAATCACAACCGCGTAGTTGGGGCCTTCAACCGAAATCCGAACGTCTCCGTTCGGGATGTGGCTAAGAAGCTGCACCTAAGCCGAATTTTTGTCCAGAAGGCCAAAACTAAGGCTGGGCTTCGAACGTTCAAGGTACAGAAGGCCCCTAATCGCGACGAGAAGCAGAACAAGTCCACCAAAACCCGTGCCAGGAAGTTGTACCTCAACATGCTGACGAAAGTTGAATGCTGCATCATGGACGACGAAACATAAGTGAAGGCCGACTTCAAACAGATTCCCGGCAACCTGTTTTTCACGGTCAAGGATAAGTTCAGCGTTCCGGAGCATGTCCGCACTCAGAAGATGTCCAAATTTGCGAAGAAATTCCTGGTTTGGCAAGCCATCTGCACGTGCGGGAAGCGGAGTGCACCTTTCGTGACCCAGGACACGATGAACGGACAGGTGTACATAAAAGAGTGCCTCCAGAAGCGGCTGCTTCTTCTCCTGAAGGCCCACAACGTCCCAACAATCTTCTGGCCGGATTTGGCCTCATGCCACTACTCCAAGGACGTGCTGAAGTGGTATGCGGACAATAAGGTCAATTTCGTGCCGAAAATGTTCAACCCTCCCAACACTCCGGAGCTCCGCCCCAACGAGAAGTACTGGGTGATTATGAAGCAGCACCTTCTTAAACGACCTAAGGTAGTGAAGACAGTCGAGGAACTGAAGAAAGTATGGGTTTACATGCAAAAAACGGTTGATTCACAGGTTGTGCAGAATCTTATGGCCGGGGTTAAGGCCAAGGTGTGGGCATTTGCGTATGGACTGTAAATAAAATACGAGTAAAATGGTAAAATGAAGTTTAATAGTTATATCTCAATCCCTGAAAATTTGATGGCAATCGGATGAAAACTCGAATTTTGCGAATCAATTGTGTGTGTGGCAATTTCATCGTGGACATTCTTTAGAGGTCAGGAGGAAATTTACCAAAATTTTAGCAAAGAGCTCTGCAGAAGATCAGGTGAGAGGTTCCTTAAATTTAAAGAAAAAATAAAAAAAAACGAAAAAAACCGTCTAAAACAAAATTTTTTATTAAAACCTTATTATATTTTTTCCCCAAGGCAAAAAAAAAAAAAAAAAAAAAAACCATCTTCCCATCCGTTCACTTTGTACTATTAGCTAGGATACTAACTCATGTAGGAATTACAATTTCTCGGTTTCCATCTTACCTCGTATGAGAGGTTTGTTAGTCAGAAAACTTCCCTGAAGTTAAACAGAAAAGTTTTAAAAAATTTCAAGAAGTTTATCAATATATCAACGATGTATTCAAGAACTCTTCGAAACTACACACAGTCCTCCAAGAGTTAAAAATAAAATCCTCGATTTTGTAAAATTTCCCACTAAGGTCTGTATCCGCAATAATCCGGACACCTCAAAACATGAATAAAACATAAATTTTGCATAATATTTCCATCATAGTTGTTTATTTCAGATTCATGGGATGTGTTTTAACAATTCGTGAAGGTATTTGCATAACATTTTCGAACTTTGCACTTAACTCCGTCCATTAGGGTTTGTACAGACTCTTCAGAAATCGTAGAAGCCGTCTTTGTCCAAATTTGCTGGAAGTGTTTGATGTCTTTGATTCCTTGCTTCTTTCCAGAAAGCTTCCGCTTCATCAGAGCCCAATATCTCTCGATTGGTCGTAGCTCTGGGCAATTTGGCGGGTTTGAGGTTTTTGGTACAATGTTCACTTGATTTGCTTGGTACCACTCCATCACAGTTTTAGCATAGTGGCATGATGCCAAATCGGGCCAGATCAAAGGTTTTCTTTGTTACTTTTGATGAAGAGTAGCAATCGCTTCTGCAGACACTCTTTCTGATAGATCTCCTTGTTGATTGTGCCTGTAGTGACGAAAGATTTACTCTTTCTGCCACACGTGCAAATTGCTTCCCACTCAAGGTATTTTTTGGGAAATTTCGACGCCTTCTTCGTTCTCAAATGCATAGTTGTAGCATTTCTGGCCATAGCAGAATAAAAAGCCAGCCCTGGAAGCTGCTTGAAATCCTCCAGGACATAAGTTTCATCGTCCATAACAACGCATGAAAACTTCGTCAAATATTCGCAGTACAAACGTCGAGCCCGTGATTTTGCTGCCAAGTTCTGTTTGTCGTTGCGATTTGGAACTGTTTTTACTTTATACGACTTAAGTCCCAAACGTTGTTTTGATTTTTGGACAAAACCAGGCGACATCCCTATTTTACGAGTTCGAATGGAGAGATTTGGGTTTTTCGTTAATATCCTTTTCACCTTTCGGCCCATGACAGGATCAGCGCGTCCAAAAATGTTTTTGTCACTTCTCGGTTTCCTCTCCACCGTCAAACGTTCCGAAAATGATTTGAGCACATCGTGAACAGTGGATTTAGGCAAATCCAATGTTTTTGCAAGGTCCCGTATTGACAAGTCAGGATTACGCCCGTTCGAAATTCCTTCGCGCGCTTGTTTTTCTTTCGTCGCCATCTTGAATACTAAACATGAAATGTAAACATCAATCCTAGTCTTTTTCATCATAGACTCTCAGCTATACCACAGGGAAATTTTTCATTCCTA
Organism: Aedes koreicus; assembly: GCA_024533555.2. Lineage (NCBI taxonomy): Eukaryota > Metazoa > Arthropoda > Insecta > Diptera > Culicidae > Aedes > Aedes koreicus. Next base: position 715,335 of record JAHHFK020002302.1, read on the forward strand.
CGTGCGATATTTCAAAAGTTACAATGATTTGAAGGTGTCCGGAATAATGTGGATACAGACCTTACTTGAAGCTTTGTAAGAATGCTTTGCCAGAAAACCGGAGAATTTTGAGATAAATCGTTGAAGCAACCATTGAATGTTGAATGTTTAAAGAAATAATGCTGCCAATGAGGGTTTTTTCCGAGAGTCGAAGTGATGTTTGTCACTTGGTGAAGTGAGAAAAGTCACCTGTAGTGACGTGACTCTTTGGAGTAAATCAAATGGAGTGTTGAAGCACTCTGGACGGGGAGAGTGGGAATGCCAACTCCCCATTGCTAACAGTTTGTGAATAGAGAGCGGGCTCTTTTCCCCGCCCATTGGGGCATCCTCATGTTAGATAGCTTGCTATTTTGACCAATTGTTCAATCTTGTTGTTGGAAGGAGATTCTTTATATCCCTGTGGAAACGTATAAGTGATGTTGCATATCGATCCACCCAACCCCTTTTTGGCCTTTCATATAATGGCATGATAAGAATATTCAGTAGTTATTAAAGCTTGATCAAGTCTAACAGAGAGGAGAGCCCATTGCTGTCGGACTTAGATTCCGTGCTACAATGGGTGGTGGTACATATCATACATCATACATAAAACTTACTGTTTCAAATTTTAATGATTGAATAACTTCAACGAGGAATGTTTGCTGATTTAAAGTATTGAAATTAAAAAGACCTGCTTATGGTTGTAAGAAGAAAAAATCTCTCGTGAGCATTCAATGAATTTTTGTCTCAAAAATTACGAGAAAACTTAAGTTCAATCTTTTATAAAGACATGTTAGCAAACTGTAAATTTTTAAATTCGAAATAAATGCTCAAGATTCAAAAAAGAAAAAAATCTTTCATGGGAGTTTTATTGTTTCATGTCGCAAAGATATCAAGTTCCATTCTTATATTGCGAGTTTCTAGATAAGATAGAAATCCTCATAATTTAAATTTAAATTCATTTAAAAAAAAATGGTTTTAATTCAACTGTTCCCTATTCCGTGTCGGGTATTTTTGTCACTGCGACCAATTTTTAGATCTATTGTGACATATCCCCTTTTTGTTGTTGCTTTAGTTATTTTCAGCATGACGCATCACTATTGATAGAAGTGATCGTCAAAGTCTGACCTAAAGCCCAGGACGGTATAACGCTCCGAATAAAGTGTACTGCCGTACTGGGATTTGTTCTCCAAATCTCAAGGGGTTCTAGTAGCCCTTTGTTAAAGAACTTCAGCCTATTATTGAAAATTGCCGGGCAGTGGCATAACAAGTGTTCCGAGTCTTCTCTATCCATGTTACAGAATCGACATGAATCATCTTGAAGTTTTCCTATCAGCTTCAAGTGATAACGGCTCGGACAGTGACCGGTTATAAGGCCTGTATTTATTGTTAGATCTTTTTTGGTAAGATCTAGTAACTTACGAGTCATCGAAATGTTTGGAGTAATGAACCGCTTTGATTGCCTAGCTTTGAAAGTGTTGTTCCAGTTTGTCTCCACTTTCAAGCATTCCCAGGCTTAATTCAACTGTTAGCAGATGATTAGATTTTAAATGTAAAAGAACATTTGTAATCGAAGGAAGAAGAAATTTACCACAAAAGTTCATTGGTTTGAAGTAAAAAAGATTTTAACAAATACTCAATTTAATCACCCACAAGGCATACTGGCAGATTGGTTGTTATGAAACATAAAAGATTTGCTAGAGAAAGGAGTGAAAATTCTTTGGTTTCATGTCTAGAAGAATTCAAAAGATAATAAATTCAATCTTCCACATGACATGTAAGCATATTGAAAGAATTGAAATCAGAAAGAACTGCTCGTGGTTTAAAGAAGGACAAATCTTTCATACATGTTCATTAGTAAAGACTGTATTCGATGAAATTTGGACACACGCAATTGTTCGTGTTGCGTCAATTATGTAATGAGTTTCGTGAAAATCGGTCGAGTGATTTCAGTGATGGCTTCGAATGAAGAAATAGTGCGCCAATAAATTTTTGGCCACTCACTTCGAAAACCCAAACTCTTCTCATCGATGGATTGGAAAACAGCTCGGAATCGAACATTCAACCGTATCTCATATGATCCAAACGTTCAAGGACCGTAAGACAACCAAGCGGAAAAATGGTAGTGGCAAAAAACGTGGCACATCAAATCCGGAGAAGGCCAGGGTAAATTGAACCAATTTAAGCGTTATCCCCACATTTCGATTAGGGATGTTGCAAAAAAGGCGAAAGTTTCAGTTTGTTTTGTGCAGAAAACAAAGAAACGTTCTGGATTACATGTGTACAAGGTCCAGAAGGCACCAAACTGGAGCGATAAACAGAACTCGGTGACCAAAACTCGTGCAAGAAAACTGTACAGGGAGTGGCTCACAAAACCGTTCTGCATTGTGATGGACGATGAGAGCTACATTAAAGCCGACACCAAAAAAATGCCAGGACAGGAACACTACGTCGCCACCTCTAAGTTGGCCGTTCCGGAGAGTGTACGGAAGAAGAAACTGTCGAAATTCGCCAACAAAATCCTTGTCTGGCAAGCGATCTGCGGATGTGGCAAAATGAGTCAGCCCTTCATCACCTCTGGGACCGTCAACGGACAAATCTACAAGGACGAATGCCTCCAAAAACGACTTCTGTCCTTCTTGAGATCTCACGATGGCCCGACCCTGTTTTGGCCGGATTTTGGCATCTTGCCACTATGCCCGGCCCGTCTTAGACTGGTACAAAGATAATAATGTAGTTTTTGTACCAAAAGACGTCAACCCTCCAAACACTCCGGAACTTCGCCAAATTGAAAAATTTTGGGCAATCATGAAGGCAAAGCTCGTTAAAACTCCAAAACTGATAGAAAATGAACTTGAACTAAAGAAAGTGTGGTTAAAAGTAAGTAAGCAAGTCGGTCCTATCATTGCCCAAAATTTGATGAAAGGGGTCAAGGCAAAGGTGCGGGCATTTGGGTTGGGAGAAGAGGTTCAATAAACCAATGATGTCAAAACATAACCATTTAGTAGTACTTTATTTCCAGAAAGTTTGAAAAGAATCGGGCTCAAAATTTTTGGTGACCTATTTTGTGTGTCCAAATTTCATCGAATACATTCTTTAAAGATTTCATGATATATTAAGTTAAATCTTCTACTTTTCTTAATTTTGATGGCCTAACACCTGCAACACAATAAAAAAAAACAACAACATTCCATCCGCATTAAAAAATAATTTCGTTCGTTTTCTTTTAAATTCCTGAATTTCTGGATTCAAGCTGCTTATTTCATATACTACATTCCTCCTCTAATCGACATGCACGTCAAAAAAACATTAACATCATAACAATTTACCGAAAAATAAAACAAAAAGTTGCAGAAATTTCCCCCAAACCCTAAATTCTCAACCCGAGCATCCTGTTTTAATGTCTTTCCACCGAATTGGAATCGCGTTTCGCTTCAATGGCGGTGCAGATTGGATTGAAGTCCTTTCATCTTGGCGTCTCAGCATAGGACGCCTCCATTTTCATCCAATCCATCGTGGCGTGCAACCGAAAGGGTTACGACGCAGGCACCGGACACGGTGTAGACGAATCAAATTATCATGTTAAAATTTCGGGCCAAAATACTGTGCAACCACTCTCGTTTGGAGAAAGTTGATATCACTGATCGCCATCGCCGTCGTCGTCGTTTTTCTCGGGGTTGTATTTTTCAAAGACGACGACGACGACGACGATAAGCGAAATTAATGATCCATTTTCGAAGCAACGGAGAAGTATCGAGTCAGCTCGAATTTTATCCTTTAATGAGTAATTCGAATACGCCGCAAGGGGTACGGACGCGTTGTTTTTTTTTCGGGACTTTTAAGTCCTTCTATTCGGGACCAGGTGGTGGTGTATCGTAGCCAGGGACACAATTTACCCTTTATTCTTATACCATGGGTTAAACACAGGAACATTCCATTATGCGCGCGCGTGAGATCATAAAAAACGCACGTAAACATTCTTGCACAAACAATTTACATAAATTTCTAAATTAAACCCGATAGGTGAATGAACATTTTCAGGCTGGAGGCTATTAACGGCAGAAGACCCCGGTAGAAAAACACAGGCTTGGCAAACGACATAAAGGAATTGATTTTACCGGGTTCTGATAGGGACTGATTCAAATCGTAGAACGTGAACTCTTTCTCTTTTTCGATAGAGGTAAGAAAGTGCAGAAAAGGGTTGTTTTACTTTCGTCTTGATTTTCCTTGGTTTCTGATTCGATTGAATTCGAACTAAATCTAAAATCACACCAGACGATCGATACTTTTAATAAATTCTTATTCACATTCAAAGGAATCTCATAACGGACCTAACATTGTTAGTTAAAATTTTGAAACGAAAAACATCAGATTTCTTATAAATCCCTTTGTTTCCAATTTATTTTAAATTCCCTCTCAATGCATTCAATGATTCGAAGGAATTCCGCCGATTCTGCCAGAATATGTTCGTGCATCTCATAACCCTTTTCAGCATTTCCGAACCCTTTGCAAACTTCTTCATTAGGACCCTCTCACCCTTCCGATCCTTTCACTGCAGCCATGGTAGCATTTTTCCCTTCCCTCATTTATAATACCCTCCAAAAATCAAAAGAAAACTTCCTTCGACCGTTCCGAAAACGACCGTGAGCCACCGCGCCCGCCGTGTTTGCCTTTACCCCCTCGCTCCGCTCGCCGCGACATCACGGGACCGTTGTTTCTTATATGAGTTCGTTGCTATGACGGCGCCGTGGCAGCATCCCTTCTCATTTGCAGCATCCAAGTCTCGCCTCCGCCTGCCGTCGTTGGCTCGTATACATCTTATTAAGAACTTGGTCTTAGCTTTTTCTCATTTACGCGTAAAAGACACACTCCTCTTCTGTGCGCGCAAACCCACTGCCCATCCTGCCGGGCAACCGTAATGACGCTCCTTCGTCTTTCGATGTCGTACAGCTCGCACACGAACACAGAAATACTTTTAATTTTCCTTTTTTTTCTTCTTCATCTCGCGTGAGGGCAAGGATTTTATGTGCCTTCGCCGTCTCCTAATGAGAAACGTTCGAGTGAATGTGTGCGTGTATGTGTGTGGGATGCGAATTAATGTGCGGGAGTTGGAAAGTTTTGAAGAAAAACAAAATGTGTAGCACCCGGACCGACATGACTGGCAATAGTGGGTGGCGGAGATGAGAGATTGGTCATGGATGATGATGAGTGGAGAACAGAGCAAATGGAAGAAAGAAAGGACGAAGACCTCGAACTTGATGAGCTATATGAGCTGATGGTGGCATTCTTCGTTTCCCAGCCCCCCTTGCCCATGACACTGCTGGATGATTTTTCTATGCCAATATGAGAAGGACGCGTATAAGAAATCTAGGCAACTTGGGCGATCCCGGAGAAGTGATTAGCATCCATACCTCCCACGCCAAAGTCACGAGTTCGAATCTTACCCTCGAAAAAGCTAGAAAAATACCCAAAGAGATGTTTGAGTGCCTACGATGGAACATGAACTAGTGCAAGGTTAAAAATCTCGATAATCGCGAATAAAAATAAAAATCTAGGCAAGTAATAAGTCTGCAGTGGTTGAAGATTTTTCCTCAGGAGCTTTGCTCGACACAACGGTGTTTTCATGTGCATACTTTATAGACTGTTTCTAATTTATTCTCATACAAATTAAAACTACGGTTCCTACGTTTCCTCCTTAGTGGAAATTCAGATATGATTACATTGATTGAAAGTCATTGTTACATACAGTTACAGACAATACAGAAAGACTAAAGCTCGAATATTATAAAAATTGGTCTTTTTTGGTGGATTGTATTTCATTTTCCCGTCAACCAAATGAGATAAAATTTCGGCTATAGTAAAGTAACCTGAATTTTTGTCTGTTAGGAATCTATTATTTTTTCATTCGCCACTTGAAAAGTAACAGACACCGCTTACGATAAAGCAATAACACCAACCTTTGAATTATATAGCTTAGGCCATATTTTTATTACTACTTTATTATAGGGACTATTCATTAACCACGTAGACTTTTCTGGGGGGAGGAGGGGGTCTGACCAAAGTCTACGTTCCATACAAAATTTCAAAAAAATATATGGATAAAAGTCTACGAGGGGGGAGGGGGGTTCTGAGGTTTTCAGAAATGAGTCTACGTAGTTTATGAACAAGCCCACTTTCAGCACCGAGTTGGTTCTTCTCTTACTGTAATATATTGTATACTGATGTTCGAATGACCCGTATATCACAAATTGAAATTAAAATTTGAGCATTATTTAGAGCAATCAAAAGGTGGTCTTATTGTTTTGTCGAAAGCGCCGTATTTAATTCTTGAAGTTGTGAATGAATTATAGATTCAAAACAGATGAAAATTCAGGTTACTTTGAGACTAAGGCTGAAATTTCAGCTCAATTTTTTCACGGGAAAATGAAAAACAAGCTCCCTTACATGACCATTTACTATCAAAATCGGGCTTTGGACTTATTGTATTGTCCGTCACTGTAGAAACATTACACCATGTGTATTGGAATAACTCTCCCTTCAACCCTTTTGACCAGTTTCTCAAACACATCACAGGTGGCACACACGGCTTCCATTGGCATCTCGTCCCATATTTGCTGGATTACAGACTTGAATTGTGCCAAAGTGGATGCCATGTGCTCTTTCGCCTTCCACAGCATGTACGACCACACAAAAGAGTTTAGAGGATTGAAATCCGGTCAACTTGGAGGTCATTGATCTTTGACCAGGAAGTCCGCCAAATTCTCTCTGCACCAGCTTTGGACCAGTTTTGCCGAGTGGAATAGTGCTTCATCTTGCTGGAACACGTTATGATCATTTTCCAACATTTATCGGACACTTTTTTGAACAAATTTCTCCTAAACATTCGTTTTTAATGAATAGCGTTAACTTTAATGTCTTTTTCAATGAAAATGAGCGGTAATTTGCCACACTAACAAATTCCGATCAAAGTAAGCTTTGGGTGAGTGCGGACGTGTCGAACTTTTGGTGTCAGATTTTTCCTTCTCTCTCTTCAATTCCTAAAATCATTGAAATTTCAAAATTTAAATTGAGAAGAATACATTATGTAGTGTTTCAGTGCATTGGTTTTTCGACTGTCCTTTGTAACCAGTCAAAAAAAAAAGTCGGTCTAGAACGGTTTGGGAAAAAGTGTTCAAAATTAGCGTGAAATTCGTCCCGCTGAGGGAAAAACCCGTACTAATCCGTCAAAAAATCCAATTGTTCAGAATTCGAAATTTATTCAGCGCAGCTTTTTGGAAGCTCTTATAATGTATTCAGAAATGATCGAAATCGTCTTAATAGCAAAAAAATACGTGGTGGTGGTGTGCTTATTGCCATTTCAACTCGGCCAAGCTGCTGCATTGACCGCACTCCAGTTGACAATTCACTAGAAAAACTCTGGGTGACTTTTAAATTGTTTGATTCGCAAATTAGCATCGGTGTGTTTTACTTACCTGATCGTAAAACTGACGTGACCAGTATTAACAAACACATTGAATCTATCAGTGCTATTTTCTCTAACCTCGGAACATTAGATCACGCACTTCTATTAGGAGACTATAACCAATCTGGATTAGTATGGAAATCCACCACTTCCGACTATGTTACCGTGGATGTTATAGAATCACACATTTCTACTGCATGTGCTGCACTGCTTGACGGATTTATTCTGAATGGACTGAAACAAATGAACGGATTGTTGAATAGAAATAGTCGAATTCTTGACCTAGCGCTCGTCACGGATTCATTAATAGGGCAATGCAAGTTACATGAGGCGATTGAACCACTGACTCCAATAGACACTGATCATCCTGCCTTTCTGCTGGAATCTGAAATGCCAACTCTACCTATTTTTGAACAGTTTTCAAACGAATCAGAGCTACACACAATAAAGCTGATTATGAGAAGCTGACTGAAGTATTTTTTCAAACGAACTGGTTAATCCTGGAATTATCACCGAACATTGACGAAGCCGTGAATCATTTTTCCCATATTATTCACGATGCCATAGAGGATCATGTCCCAACACGCAGACCTGTTTCAAAACCACCTTGGGGGAATGCTCGGTTGCGGCATCTCAAACGGATTAGATCCAGATCCCTTCGGAATTATCTCAGAATCCGTTGCTTATTCTCCAAGCAACAATTCACACGTGCCAGCAATAACTATCGCTTCTGCAACCGGTTTCTTTACAAACGTTACTGTCTACGTACACAAAACAATCTCCGGAGAAATCCCAAACGGTTTTGGACTTTTGTTAAATCCAAACGGGAAGAAAACGGTCTGCCCGTAGAAATGTTCCTGAGAAATGACGTTGCTCGATCATCTTCAGACAAATGTGACCTTTTCGCTACTAACTTCAAAAGTCCATCCAACACTGCCACCTCATCCTCTGAACAAGCAGCAAATGCGTGCAGGAATACACCAAGGAATGTGTGTGAGTTAAGAAACATTGTTGTCAACCATCAACAGGTAGAATCTGCTATCTCGAAAATGAAGTACTCTACATCAGCTAGTTCAGATGGAATTCCATCCTGTGTTCTGAAACGATGTTCAAACGTATTGGTCCATCCGTTGGCAATACTATTCAACATTTCAGAAGGCAGATTCCCAACGAATTGGAAACTATCCGTTATGTTCCCTGTTCTTAAAAAAGGAGATAAGCAGAATGTGGAAAACTATCGAGGCATTTCTTCATTGTGTGCTTGTTCCAAGGTATTTGGATTGTCATCAATGATGTGCTGTTCTCCAGCTGCAGAAATTATATACCAGCTGACCAACACAGATTTTACCCCAAGCGATCAGTTTCTACAAACCTTGTGCAGTTCTCCTCATTTTCCTTGCGTAACATAGATGCCGGTTCACAAGTTGACGTTATATACACTGACCTTAAAGCTGCTTTTGACCGAGTTGATCATAGGATACTTCTTCTAAGGCTTGTCAAATTGGGGAATTCTGGAGATCTTATTAAATGGTTTGAATCATACCTTACGAATCGTCGGTTTTGCGTAAAAATAGGATCTGTAACATCGGAGTGTTTTTCCAGCGTTTCGGGCGTTCCACAAGGGAGCAACTTGGGCCCACTTCTCTTTTCTATTTTTATCAACGAACTATCAGAAATACTGCCACAAGGATGCTGTCTCTTCTACGCGGATGATGTAAAGATATACTTTATCGTGAAGTGCATCCAGGATTGCCATACATTACAGAAACTGATTGACCGATTCGAAGAGTGGTGCACTAGAAACATGTTAACGATTAGTATTCCTAAGTGCAATGTAATAACATTTCATCGGAAAACTAACCCAATCAGTCATAACTACAGCATTCGCAGCCAACCTCTGGTTCGTGTCGATCACATACGTGACTTAGGTGTTATCCTTGATACTGGACTCACATTTCGGCACATTCTGGCATCATTGCAAAAACCAATAGACAACTTGGATTCATATTTAAAGTGACTAATGCATTCCGTGACCCTCATTGCCTTCGGTCTCACTATTGCGCCCTAGTTTGCTTAATTTTAGAGTCAAGTGCAGTCGTATGGTGTCCATATCAGGCCATTTGGATAAACAGAATTGAAGCAGTACAAAAGAGATTCGTGAGACACGCCCTCCGCAACCTTCCATGGCGAGATCTCACGAATTTACTACCATATGAACAACGATGCAGACTAATTGGACTTGATACATTGGAACGTAGGAGATTCTCTGCACAAGTTATGTTCTTGGCTAAAATCCTGTTAGGTGAAACTGATGCAGCGGAAATTCTAGCACAACTCAATTTCTACGCACCGGAGAGGATCTTACGACAGCGAAGTTTCTTATACCTTGATGCCCGCCGCGCCGAGTATGGTCAACATGACCCCATCCGATTCATGGCGGCAAGATTTAACGAAGTTTACCACTTGATTAACTTCAATTCTTCCGCAACTGCTTTTCAGCACAGATTACTGACCCGATGACTTCTACAATATGTAAACAGGAGCTAAATGAAATGATGCCTGGACCGTCACACGCCGATTTGCCTTTCAAACGATTTGCTTCCAACTGATATGGACATAGTTCTAAGTTTTATTTTTTAAACTTATTTTGTATTTTATTTTGTTCGACCTTTTTAATGTATGTTCATGTCATGTAATGTTTTGCTGAAAAGATATGAGGTTTTTACGCCCAATTCAAACGGGCTTTTCCTCATCGGAGAAAAGTTCATTAAGGCACCAAGCCAGATGATGAAAATAAATAATAAATAATAAATAATAACTACAGTTTGTCCCATATAAAAATGCGAATGTTTTCAATACTTATTTTTGGGTAGCTTTAAACATTATTTTTACTGTTTTAATGCGTGTGTGTAAGCATCTGACTGTATACTCTGAGACGATGTAAACAAAACAGTGGTTCGCGAGAAACAAAGTTGAGAAAATTGTACGCAAAGGAGGTTGTGACTAGTTTGCTGCTCGCCCAAAAGCCCGTAGAACAAATTGCAACGATTGTGGGATGCCACCTCGCTACCGTTTACCAACGTTCCAACGTTCACTCCTTGATGGACTACGTCCACGGAAGCCGGGAAGTGGCCGTCCACGGTCCGCTCGCACACCGAAGGTAATCAGTTCAGTGAGAGACAAAGTGAGGTGAAATCGTATCAGATCGATCCGGAACTTGGCTAAGGAAGCCGATATTTCAAAAAATACCATGCAACGGTTGGTCAACGATTTCTTTGGGTGACCAAAGTCTACGCTTCATACAAAATTTCACAAAATTGTATGGAGACAAGTCTACGAGGGGGGAGGGGGGCTTTGTGATTTTCAAAAATTAGTCTACGTGGTTTATAAACCGGCCCATACCTCAAAAAGGCGTCAAGCGTGGCTGAAGGAAAACGTGGAATTTTGGCCAAAGGACATTTGGCCTCCTAGCAGCCCGGACTTGAACCCTTTGGGTTACTCAATAAGAACATATGTGAAGAAAGTGATCGTGAAAAATGGTGGACATATTGAGTAATGTAATCATGAAGCCTTCCAATAAACGATTCCCAAAATAAAATTATGATTCTTTTATCATTTTCTATGAAAAAAACTTTTATGAAACTGAGGTATGGATTTTAGCATTTTTTCATGGGACATACTGTAGAGTTGTGTTTTTTGGGTCCTCCCTTAGCTCAGTCGGCAAAGGCGCAGCTACAAAGCAACAGCATTCTGGAGGGGGCTGGGTTCGATTTCCGGTCTGGTCTAGTAATTGTTCCTATAGGAAATTTTTTCGACTCCCTGGGCATAGGGTATGTGTTCTTGCCACAAAATCATACTAATGCAAAAATGGTACTTGGCATTGAAAGCTCCCAATTAATAACTGTGGAAGTCCATTTAGAACACTAGGTTGAGAACAAGCAATAGACTAATTTTACAGTTCTTAGATGTGTTGCCAAAAAGAGCAGTTTAGCTACACACTAATATAAAAAAAAATCATAAAGTTCCTACCTTAAGCTTATTACAAAAAAAAGTGTTTAATTGATAAAATAAACAGTCTTTATTTGTTTGTGTGATTTTTTTATTGAGCCCAATTGAATAAGATTTGAACCAACGGAGCTGTCCGTTACCACTGTCTTGTCTTGGCTTCGAAATTTTCCTTACCATGGGCTAAATCCATACGGATATGCAACACACCACGGTCGATAAGTAGTTCTCGATTTTCGTAAGTTGAAAGATAAAGGTGCTGTGAATTTCTTCAAGGTAGGTTTATACCTCGGATTTATACAGTCAATTGAGCTAGACATCCTAAAGTTGACATGTGTTGAGTTGGGTTTCATTCATATTATGGCTTCGGACTATGGAAAATTTTCAAATTAAAAATCTCCATTCACTTAACCGTGTATTTCATATACAGCCATCAAATTTACAAACTTGAGCGAACATCTCCTACAGAGCTCATCGTTCCTGAAGCCTACGAATCATCCAGAGGGTGGCAACTCGGCTGCCAGCGTCTATTTGATTATTTTCAACTTCATTTCCCATTCCACCCCGTGGTTCGGCACAGAAGCATCACCCCAGACTAGCAACGAGCATTTCCAAGAACTCCCCAGCGCAGCGCCACGCTCGCCGGCTACGAGGAATTAAAAGTAAAATAAGATGAGAAATTAAAGCGCCTTGTCTTGCCGCGGAACCCCGGCAAAAAGGGGTGTTCCTCTCTATGTAAATATATGACGACGACGGAGCAATTGGAGAAGACGAAACGACGGACGCAAAGTGCGTAGAACACACACACAACACATCGGCCATACAAGACAGCAACGGAACGTCTTCAGCCGGGCTTGTGTCTTGACTGATGAAAATTTATATATTTTTCTTCTTCTCCGTCTTCGTTACGTTCGTCCAACCTTAGCAGCAGTAGAGCAGCATTTTCGTAGGAGGTAGGTTGGGTCGGAAAAACAACGACGAGCCGTGATAAGCGCGGAGGATACTGCCACTGCCAGCGGGACCAAGAAGGACTGGAATGCTAATACTCTGCTGACGATTTTTTCGAAGAAGCGAACCCCGTTCAGGTTGTACGATGATGCCGAGATGAGGTGATGGGGGAGGTGGGATGGGACATTGTTTGTGGAATTAAGCGAAAAACTCCTAAAAACAGATAAAAAGTAAGACGTGGAGATTTAGGAAAATGCCTGTCCCGAGTCATGGCCGGCGTTTTCTTCGGAGTCGTCGTCTTCAATGCGTGACAGCCACCAAGATTTCGGAGCTTAGTTTTCCCTGCGAGAGCGAGCTGTGTGTGAGCTCTTTATATGGTCGTGATAAGACAGCCGAGTAAGAAAGAGAGTGAGCCTTTGTATGAGGAGTGAAATAAGGAGTGAAAAAAGGATAATATGTGCGCGCTATGTGTTGTGTGTACATAAAAGCATCCGACAAGCGGCGGGATGGCAACATCATGAGGTGAGAGCGAAATGGAACCGAAGCTGGGTGGTGTGGTATACATAAACAACCCTTTCGCCGAAATGCCATTAGCATTATTACGGGTGAGCGAATGTTATCACTTTTTGGGCCAATCGCGTGCGGCTGTGACATGCAAAAGACAGCGAAGTTGGTCGGTTGTTGGATGACGACACACGTGTTCGGGATATTTATGGTTTTGAATCTCTTACTTAGCATGAAGATTTAGGCATTACTATGACATACAAAAATCGTTTTTTTAAACAAGTCAAGAGAAACAGTTGAATTCCAATTCCTAATTTTGGTTAGGATGAAATTCTATAAGTCAATTAGAAATTCAGGTGAGATGATATTTTTCTCCTCAGTTGGTTTAATTGTATAACAACTAATGTTCACAACGGTTCAAGAACCCCCCCCCCCTCGTTGCCGACTAACGCTACTGCTTCTATTGACTGACATCGGAAAGAAACGACATGAGGGATGATGATGATGATGGTCCCGCCACTTACCCCTACAAAGGTTTGAGCTAGACGATTTATCTATTAGATAATTTATTTAAAAACAATTCAACCAGTTATGCAAAATAAACAACGAACTGATTTCATCTACAGATGTAAACTTCTTCCAAGACTGTTCATTTGCTTTACAGCGATATAATTGTGAAAAGCTATTGATGTCAACCACGAATGTTCGCAAGTATTCCTAGCGATCAGGAAATCCTATTGCAATTCAAATCACAGAATCCCGTATAAGGACATTATCAAAAGACACGCCAATATCCGATCCTGCCCGCTACACGGAAAAAAATCCATGCCCGGATCCGTGAACTGCAGTCATGAATTCGAGAACAAGCAAAAATACTCCGTGAACTGAATCACGTAATCATGAACTAAATCACGTTTTTAGGTAAAAATCCTGAAAACGTGAACTAGTTCACGGTCCGTTTTCATTTTCGTGAACGCTTTTGTTTCTGTGTACAAAGTCAATGGGGTTCCAACATTAATGGAACCGCCACCTTAGTTTTGGGCTGACCAAGGATATCCCCAATCAGGGAAATCGAGAAAATTTTCAAACCGAAAAACCCCTGGACCGGCCCTAGTCAAACTTTTACTTTCAACCACAACCGAATTGACAAGGAGTTGCCCGATAATCAGCCAGACAACCCACTACTACTTCATGGCATCTTCTCAAGCATCAAAGGTCAACATATTCAAAAAGAAGTCCTTTATGCCTGGATACCGCGCGCGAGGCTCAAACTTTTGTAGACTACACAAAAAATAAAAATAAAAACTACTTTAAATAAAAATAACAAATACAAACTTTAAATTCATCATAATCATCGAGGCAAAAAGTATAGTTTGTTTGTGCCCCATGACAAATATAAAAACATTTAACAATAAACCATACAAAAATATCCGTTGTAATAACATCGTCAAGATACAAAATTAGTCAAGAGTAAAAAGTTAACAGAGTAGCTGTTCAAAAGGCAGCTTCGATATGTGAAATACATTTTCTCTTAAAATCTGTTAGTGTTGCTGCACGTTTGATGTGTATAGGCATCGAATTGAAAACATTTATACCTATACAAAATAACGAATTTTGTGAAGCATATGTCAAGAAATTCGGTGTTCTTATTTCATCCGCGTTTCTAGTATTATATCTATGAATATCACTTCCTCTTTCAATTCGATTACACAAATATCGAGGCAGCAAACCGTTAATTACTTTAAAAATGAACACCATTGTCAAATACACAACTGTCTGCTTCACCGATAGCCACTGTAGGGCATCTAACAAAAAAGAGGAGGAAGTGAACCTATTGCATCTCAAGATCTTATTTTGCAAACGCTGTAATCTCGATATTTGTGTTTGATTAGCTAAAAACAAAATGGAAGGGCCAAATTCAATGTGAGGAGAGATGATAGATTTGTACAATTGTATTTTACTAGCAATAGTTAAATCATTTTTCAATCGGCAGAGAATACCGTAATTTTTGGCTATTTTCTTGATGACATCGTCAATGTGAGAGTCAAATTTCAATCTATCATCAATAATCACGCCAATATATTTAATCTCACGAACGCGATCAATTGTCTCATCATCAATTTTAACAGAGACGTCTTCGATAACTCGATTCCGCGAAATTACCATGAATTTAGTTTTACTTATTTTCAATTGCAACTGTTTGTACTTCAACCATCTACTTAGAGAGCGTAAATCTGCATTCAAATGTAAAACGGCCTCCTCAAGGCTTTCAGCTGCAATGAACAACACGGTATCATCAGCAAAAAGATTAATATCACAAAATCGCAAGACTCGTCGCATGTCATTAATAAATAAAATGAATAAAATTGACCCTAATACACTCCCTTGTGGTACGCCAAGGCTGTTCTCCACAGGGCTCGAAACAGAATCATTAAAAGCCGTCCGTGGAGTTCTGTCAGACGAATAGCTTTCGAACCATCTGTATGCAGAACCCGAAAATCCAAAGCGCTTGATTGTTTCTAACAACCAGGGCCGAAAATCGTTTCAAAAGCGCGTTTCAGATCCAAAAAACACAGCAACAATCGTATCTTTACGCTCTACATTTTCTTTCCATTTTGCTAACACTAAATTTAACGCTGTTTCACAAGAATGACCTTCGCGATATCCCGATTGTTCTGGCGCAATCAAATTATTACTATTTAAATACGTTAACAGCTGGCCTTTTACAACAAGTTCCAAATTTTTTTCTAAAGTGTGCAACATGTTAATAGGACGAAACTCATCGGCTTTAATCGTTCCAGCGACTTTTTGAATGGGAATAACTAAAGATTCTTTCCAAACTTGTGGCACGTGCCCAGTTTGCAGCGATTCATTAATAAGGTCCAGCAGGTTGTTTCCGATGACATTAAAGCAATCTTGTACTACTCTTGCATTTACGTTATCTACTCCAGCCGTTTTGTTCAATGAAAAGCAAATAGATTTAAGATCCTCTAACGTTATTGGGTGAAAACATTCAAAACTACAGTTAATATTAATCGACTGTTTTATTTCGTCTGGTTCATCTACCAGATCAATGGATTGATTGATTGACAAAATACTATCGACGAAATATTCATTAAATCTACATGCATTGATGTCCTCTGACTGTTCTAATGTGCCATTGAAGGTTATGGATCGCGGTTTGCAATTTCTAGGTTTTAACAAAGATTTCAAAATTTTCCATAACTCTTTGCTGTTGTTTTGATGCAAATCAATTTTCCTCTGAATATATTCACAACGAGTTTGTTTAATTGATTGCGAATATTTCTTACGCGCATCTTTGTACCTATTCAAAAAGATATGCCTATTAGTTCTACGCCATTTCTTGTACAGCTTGTCTCTTTTGCGTTTATGACGCAAAAGATCCAAAATGTACCAGCTGTTCGAGTTCTTCACTAAAACAAATTTATTTTCGACTAGTTTATTGGTACATATTTTTAAGACGTCTGTCAAAACAGCTGATTTCTGATCTAGAGAACCGGTATTTGTTTGAAAATCCACACTTCTTTCGACAAGTCTTAAAATAGCTTGTTTCGAATACTTTTTCCAACACTTCAATTTCACATAATCACCCTCACCACTACTATTATCTTCAACGTTAATAATAATGGTTTCATGATCGGTTACTTTCAAGTCAGAGTTGATAACAACACTAACAGAATCAAAATTACAGTACACATGGTCAATCAAAGTCTTACTGTGTCTGGAAATACGCGTATATTCATTAACCAATTGTTTCAAATTAAAGAAATCTGCTAATCGTTTCAAATGCTTCGAATTATTATTGTCACAATAATTGATATTAAAATCACCAGCAAGCACGTTTAGTTTACTTGAATCTACAAAAATCTCATACCAGTTTTCCAAAATTTCAATAAAACGCTGGTCACTGGAACTGGGAGAATGATACAGTACACCATAATTACCGATCTGCATGCCACGAACAACTGCAATGCTTAAAAACCAATTGCCGTCACAAACTTCGTTCAATTGAAGCTTGAATTGAACTGATTCTTTAGCATAAATAGCAACGCCGCCAGTGTGTCTAGAATGTGATAAACAAGCAGCCACATTATATCCCGGAATACTATACTGATCAAATGCTTGCATGTCAACTATATGCGTTTCTGATAAAAAGTCTAAATATGGACGTTTCCTCTACAATCTGACGCAATTCTACGTAGTTGGTAGACAACCAGGCAATGTTGAAGTACAAAATATCGAATTCACTCACATTACTACTGGAACTTGGCTGCTATTCATTGAAATACAGGCTGTTTTTTTTTTCGTTCATATAATCGCTTGAAAATTTCACATTCATAACTAAACGCGCCGTGGTTCACGTCCAAGTTCGTTTTACGTTCGTTATTTGTTTTTTTACAATTAATACATTTCAAAACAGTTGATGTGCATTCAGATGTCGTGTGACTTTCACTACACTTAGAGCATGCTACATTATTTTTACAATCCATGCTCATGTGTCCAAATTCTCCACATTTGAAACATCTCAAGACTTGAATTTCAGGAACAACACGACACAAATAAATTTAATATTAACGTTTTTCGCGGTCAATAAACAATTATAAGTGTTTTTATCAACCTCAATTACCATATTAAACTTGTTGTACTTGAAGCGTGGATTTTCATACGTTCTTATTATTTTAACTTCATTAATCGCGATGTCTTCATTTTGATCTTTCAAAATCCGAATGAAGTCATCGGAGGAAAACTTCTCACTCATGCCCATCTCTTTAAGTCTTGGCACCGATGAGGGAACAACAGCGTTATAATTTTCACCCAAATCGAATATAATGCCATCTTTCACAACATTAACATTACATCCTGTTGCACACTGTTTGGAAGTAGCCCCGCCTAACTACATCACCGTACTCGAGATGCACAAATGTGACCTACTTTGCAGAGACACCAAACCGAGCAGAATATGGGTCACCGATCAATCCGATGGAGAGCGATTGAATCGTGTGTTGCTGTTTGTGTCTATCGTCATCGAAGAGGCTGCCGATATCCAGAGCGGGAGTGAGAACAGTGGTGATCATGAGTGGTCACTCATCGACCCGATCGGAAACATCGCAGGGGCGACAGCAGTCAGCTGATGACCAGAGTGGATTTGTGTAAGAGCCAGATAACAACAGACTACCGATCGAGTGTGAAGGCCGCGCGCGGGTAGAAATAAAAAATCAATTATGTGTTAGCCGATAAGTGTTAGGATCTTTTCCGTTAGTATAAATGTAGTATGTGTTTTAAGTAAAGAATAAATGTTGTATAGTTAGTGGAATAAATGTAATTAGTCGTGTTTGTAATTCGTGAGTGTTAATTAGTAGGGAAGGAAAGAACCCTAAGCTGAGCGGTGAAAACTAAATTTGCTTGGTGAGCAGTAACCAACAGCTGTTTTGTGGTTTGGTCATCATCCACCGGCGAGTGTTGAGGAGCACCAACCAAATCGAAGGCGGAGGTAATTTTGTTCCCCAACACACACTCAGCAATAATAGAGCCATATTTCCCATTTCTAAAGTTACGGATCTTGTGTGTTTTTGGATCCAGTTTACTATTTAAAAACTTGCGAGTATCATCGCTGTTCTGATTGTACCCTTTCGGTTTGATCACAATCACCGGACGAGCCTTACGAGTAACTTTTTTAAGATCAGTATCAATGATTTTTCCCTTATAGGTTTTACTATTATTATTAGCCTCAGAATTACATTTAACTGCATCCGCGAAACTAATACCTTCCATAAAAACATCATTTGACGTCTCGCTAACGTCTTCCTGAACTCTACGCTTTTTGCCTCTGGGATTCAGGCTCGGCTCCGATGCCGTACTTGATGTACCTTGCTTTACATTCATTGCAGCTACTTTTTTGATCGAATTAAATTAAAAAAAATGAACATTTCATACTCTCCAATTCTTTACCCACTGATTTATTAAGTTCAAAAATTGCCTTCTCTAAGGTGCTATTCAAATTTTTCCCCAATAAATCCATACCGGTTACTAACGCGTTGTTTATTTGAGCAGCAATGTGCTCCCGAACGCCACTGATCGAATCAGATAGAGAAGAAATCTTCTTCATCTCCTCTTCGAACTTTTGGACGGTCGGGAGCAATACATTCTGCTCGCCACAACGCTGGCCTAACAAACAATCACCACAATTGAACAGTACATTATCGTTCTCACTGACTAGCTTGGCTACCGCTTTTGTCAGTGGAGTGCACCTATAATGGTATACTCTAGCACAACATGAGCAAGCAGTAGGGATATCACTCGGCAGTATAGAATCCCCACACTGTTTGCACTCTGCCATTTCGCTTACAACCTATACACATCAAACGGACGGCATGCAAACAACACCCAACACAGAGAAATGAAAAGCAATATGCAAAAAATATTCCATGAAGCTCCTGCTTCATGGGATAAATCAAAATGAACCGAAAAGGGAGGGGAAGGGGGAAAAGGAAGGGGGGGGGGGGGGGAAGGTGAGAAAAAATGTGGGGGGGAAAGGGGGGGGGGGGAGGGGGGTTATCGAAATCGGAGAAGCATACACGATTGGGAATATTCGGCAAAGGGCTGACATCCTGCGTTATGTACAAGTGGTACAAAGTCATGAAGCGAGTTTGAGGATACAGCTCAAGAAGTTTCGCAAAGTTTCCGATCACCTTCATCACTTCCCACCTGCTGAGGAGCCGGAGAGACAATTCTGTAAACCGATCCGATAGCGGCAACATGCCAGCCAGCTCTTCAAGGCTCATGGTATGAGTCAAGTGCATGCAACCTAACGCGATACGTTCTAGTTTGATTGTGTGTGACCGAGCCGCTGACTGAAAACAAAAACTACCATATTCATTAACCGAAAAATTCGTTGTCCGGTACAACGTTAGAAGATCTTGCGGATGTGCTCCCCTCCAGGTTCCGGTAATTGTTTGAAGAAAGTTGATTTTTTGTTAGCACTTTTGCTTCAGATATGTGGAATCTCCATGTGCACTTTGAATCGAACCAGACCCCAAGATATTTAAACGACATAGAGTGAGTTACCGGTTAACCCCCGAATTTGAAGCTTCGGATGTGCTGGGTTATGCTTCCTAGAAAAAACTACCAACTCAGTTTTCTCCGTAGAGAATTCGATACCTAGTTCTAGAACCCAAGTAGACAAATTATCGAAGGCATCCAGTAAGGGTCCTTGCAGATCGACCCCATTGAGCCACGTGACAGACACTACGCCATCATCTACAAGTTGTCTCAACGTACAGTTGTCTCTCAGACAACCGTCAATGTCTTTGACATAAAAATTATACATAAGGGGGCTTAAACATGATCCCTGGGGGAGACTCATGAAGCTAAATCGGGATGTTGCAGAGTTGCCATGAGAAAAGCTCATATGTTTCTCTGACAGCCAATTGTACAAAAAAGGTATTCATTAATGGTGAAAAGCCACAAACGTGGAGTTTATCTGAAAGAACTTCAACAGATACTGAATCAAAAGCTCCCTTTATGTCCAAGAATACAGAGGCCATTTGCTCTTTTTTAACAAAAGCTAACTGAATATCTGTGGAAAGCAACGCGAGACAGTCGTTCATTGCCTTACCCCTACAGAAACCATATTGAGTATCTGAAAGCAGATTGTTCGTCTCAACCCATTTATCTCAACGGAAGAGGATCATTTTCTGCAACAACTTTCGAATACAACATAACATTGCGATGGGTCGATAGGAGTTGTGGTCGGACGCGGGTTTACCAGGTTTTTGAATAGCAATAACCATCATCCATCTCCAATCATCCATTCCAGAAACAGATTAAACAAGTTCAACATGCGCCTCTTAGCGACGTCTGGAAGGTTCTTAAGCAAGTTTAACTTGATCCTATCAGCTTCTGGAACCGTATTGCCATACACAAGGAGTGCGAGAGAGAGTTCTACGTTATTCAAAAAGGTTGGCTGATCTCATTTATCTAATTCGTGATTTCGCGAGGATGATCCGTGACGGCACAGAACCTGGACAAACGTTCCGCGTCAAAGTATCCAAAATGCGAGATTTTTGGCAGTATTTCACACTCTTTACATAACTGAAGCCGCCATATTGGATTTCTTAATGGAATAGGATAGTGATTTCCGGCATCAAGCCACTGTCTGACTTCTAAAAATTTCAATATTGCAGGGTACTTGACAGTATTTCTAGACTTTCATTTGAAAAGGCAGAAGAGCCTAGATGTAACCAAATCATTTTGTATTACATTTTGATTGCACAATTTCAGAACAACTAATTTACCTTGACAATGACATTAAAATCAATTATGTACTTCCTTGACCACGAAAAAAAATTATGGCGTTCTTCCGGATCACACATTACTCTAGTTATTTTGCTGCTCCGTCGATTTTTTTAGTTAGCTTAAAATCCTGGCTAATAGTTAAATATTTCAGGCAAACGCTATTCTAATCATCATATACTTATTTCGAATAGAGCTTGAAGTATATCATTACGGATTTTATGCGTAATATAACTTTCCTTATCAAAACTTGAAAATAACCATTACGCCCTAATAAAAATTGGATATGGTTTGTGGGAAAGTGTGGGGCACAAAGCAGAAGTAATTTCGCCGCATATTTTCGCCCGTTAAAATGTCAATTGGAATATGCGGTGTGGTAATAATGTTGTTGATTTTTGTGGTTGTTGTTCCGTCGTTGGTTGTGTTTCGCTGTTCTTGTTGCTGATGATGTGTTTTCGCGAGTTGTGTCATATTTTTTTGTTGTGTGGTGGAGAAGAGAATTTTTAAAGAAAAATACCAAAAAACCGCGAAAATATATAGTGTGAGGCGGTGTTTTGTGTGTGAAAGTGTTCTTATCGCGATAGTAAGGTCTGTATCCACATTAATCCGGACACCTTCAAATCATTGTAACTTTTGAAATATTGCACGTAGGAATGAAAAATTTCACTGTGGTATAGCTGAGAGTCTATGATGAAAAAGACTATGATTGATGTTTACATTTCATGTTTTCAAGTATTCAAGATGGCGACGAAAGAAAAACAAGTGCGCGAGCGAATTTTGTACGGGCGTACGGCAAATCCTGACTTGTCAATACGGGACCTTGCAAAAACATTGGATTTGCCTAAATCCACTGTTCACGATGTGCTCAAATCATTTTCGGAACGTTTGACGGTGGAGAGGAAACCGAGAAGTGACAAAAACATTGGACGCGCTGATCCTGTCATGGACCGAAAGGTGAAAAGGATATTAACGAAAAACCCAAATCTCTCCATTCGAACGGTGGCTCGTAAAATAGGGATGTCGCCTGGTTTTGTCCAAAAATCAAAACAACGTTTGGGACTTAAGTCGTATAAAGTAAAAACAGTTCCAAATCGCAACGACAAACAGAACTTGGCAGCAAAATCACGGGCTCGACGTTTGTACTGCGAATATTTGACGAAGTTTTCATGCGTTGTTATGGACGATGAAACTTATGTCTGGAGGATTTCAAGCAGCTTCCAGGGCTGGCTTTTTATTCTGCTATGGCCAGAAATGCTACAGCTGAGCATTTCAGAACGAAGAAGGCATCGAAATTTCCCAAAAAATACCTTGTGTGGCAAGCAATTTGCACGTGTGGCAAAAAGAGTAAATCTTTCGTCACTACAGGCACAATCAACAAGGAGATCTATCAGAAAGAGTGTCTGCAGAAGCGATTGTTACCCTTCATCAAAAGTCACAAAGAAAAACCTTTGTTCTGGCCCGATTTGGCATCATGCCACTATGCTAAAACTGTGATGGAGTGGTACCAAGCAAATCAAATGAACATTGTACCAAAAACCTCAAACCCGCCAAATTGCCCAGAGCTACGACCAATCGAGAGATATTGGGCTCTGATGAAGCGGAAGCTTTCTGGAAAGAAGCAAGGAATCAAAGACATCAAACACTTCCAGAAAAATTTGGACAAAGACGGCTTCTACGATTTCTGAAGAGTCTGTACAAACCCTAATGGACGGAGTTAAGCGCAAAGTTCGAAAATTTTATGCAAATACCGAATAACTATGTTTTGTCTTCACGAATTGTTAAAACACATCCCATGAATCTGAAATAAACAACTACGACGGAAATATAATGCGAAATTTATGTTTTATTCATGTTTTGAGGTGTCCGGATTATTGCGGATACAGACCTTACACTATTTTACATACAGGTCAAAAACGTTTCCGAATTCAATTTGTCAGTCTGTCACAAATGCAAATGTTTTTTTTTTTTGCAGTGGGTAGAGGGCTAATATCCGTACCTCTCACGCCAAAGTCACGAGTTCGAATCTCACCCCCGGACAAGCTACAAAGTTACCCAAGAGGTATTTGAGTGACTACGACGGGAGATTAACCAGCCCAGGGCTGAAAATTTCGATAATCAAGGAACTTAAAGAAAAATTCAACTTTAACCCCTTTAAAAGATTATTCACTGATACTTATTAACAACTAATTCTGAAATGTCCAACATATTCCGAAGTTAATTCGTCCGGCAGATGCACCCTCTCAAGCTACATAAAGCAGGATGGTTCGCACGGTCGATCCGTTTTTGACGTTCCGTTCGTCGAATCGTATCGCATAGATACCGCACTGCGAGCATCTACTAATACCAAAGAGAACAGCTATCCAAGCTGGAGTGCCCTCCCTGTGTAAAATGTCTGTAACTGCCATTTTGAAATTACATATCGTTTCCGTTAGTTTTGGTGAATCGTATGTTGATGGCGCCACCTGCGCGCCTTTGAGATTTGATAGTCGTTGATCGTTTATCAATTTAGGTTTGTTGAAAGCTAGACTAGGCGGCGATGATTTTCCAGTGGTTTGCTTTCAAAAATTTACACAATAAATTGAGAAAGAAATGTTTTGGCCTGGATATCCGTTCTCTGTGCAAATACTGCGATGGTTGAAATCAGTTGAAATCACTGATCAGTTTTTTAAGATTTGTTTCTCAAAACCTTCCCTGATTGAATTCTTCTATACACAGTGCCAAAGCTGCTAACTCATCATCAAGATCCTTCCGTGCAGTTCCGACGATTTCATGATCTCAGGCCTTAAGATTGGTCACGAATGGATGAATCGTATGCATCATTTGCTAATGTTCTGTCATAGAAGCCTATTCCTCAATATGATAGAAATTTACAAACTATTGGATTTATCGATGTCTCGTATTGAAGAATCTCCTCTTGATTGCTTCATCCGTAACGAAGAAGTCAAACCTGTAAATTTGACAGTGGGAACATCACAACCAAGAAGCTTTACGCCCATGATCAAACGTGCCCTCGACTACACCTAAATAGAATTAGTATAATAAGAAAAATGTTCATTCGATAGAATCAGTTACCTCTGATTTTCTTAGTAGTACCTAGACTCATCTAATTAGTAAAATCAACTGTTTTGGTACATGAAGCATAGAATTCGACGACTTCAAAAATTTAAAATAATGAATCGTAATTCCTCGCCTCTTGATTAATGTGACTGAAGAGCGTAGGTGGTGTTTTTTGGGGGGGGAACTACCGGATATCTGCTCGAAACTAGACATTAACATAATAAATCAAACCTGGATATTCATCCGACGGTCTTATTTATACTTCTACCCAATTTCAGAAAATTTTGTATAAATCACAACTACCGTGTGAGCTTTCAGTGAAACAATATAATGCGTAGTAACGTTTCACGAGTTGTCGGCTCACATCCTCATTCTATGTATTTTGGCAGCTGAATGATTCATCGAATTTTGACAAATCAATTTGTCAAAATATTTATT
Source organism: Aedes koreicus (assembly GCA_024533555.2). Lineage (NCBI taxonomy): Eukaryota > Metazoa > Arthropoda > Insecta > Diptera > Culicidae > Aedes > Aedes koreicus. Next base: position 740,080 of record JAHHFK020002302.1, read on the forward strand.
ATTATTATTATTGTTGGTCTACCTTAGTCACTACTACAAGATTCCAGAATGTCATAATTGAACAGCGAGTTTCCAGTGCTGGCAGTTTGACAGGCGAAAAACCTAAGGCGTGGTAACACTCTAAAAATAAACAGGTCGTATTTTGGTTTTTTATCAATTTTTAACTCATTAAAACATATTTCTGCATATATTGTGCGAAAAGGTTCAGCACTACAGTATTACACAAGATGTGAGCATAATAAATGGTTTTTGGAGCTTTCTATGGAAAATAGGATTTTATTTTCGTATTCCAATCTTTACCTCCAGTTTTCTCGGTTTCGTGACTTTAGAATACCGCCCTTTTCAAATGTTAGTCTAGATTTCACAGTTTTTACGAAACCAAAAACCGCCACCTTGGTCCAAACTGGCATCAGACATCGATTCAGAAATTACATGCCATGATATAATACATTATATATGTACTTTGACAGTCTTTCTGACTTTTTTTCGAAACAGAAGCTGTCATCTATAATTCCAAAATGGCATCAAATATCGATTTCTAGCTTTAACTAGCCGTTTCTGATCCAAAAATATCCATCTTGCAGGGTTTTTGACAGTAATTCCCAGTTTTTCATGAACCGGAATTCACCTATCTTGGATTTCAAATTGGCGTCAGGCATCGACTTACGGCTTCCAGGTGACCACCAGAACAACGTTACGCAAAATTGCAGTCTTCCTAGATTGCCAGGATCTCGAGATACAGCTTGTACAAGATATTCATACGTACAATAGCGCCGCATTGTGAACCAATTCTGAACTACTATCAACCAACTGTAAGGCTTGACTTGAACAACTTTGCTGAAGACAGCAACTTTGCGTATGGCCAGAATCTCGAGATATTCCATGTTGGAACCAATTAATACAAGCATTTTGCTTGCCAGCCAGAGCCGCCTACTGAGCTAACCCTGAAATAATAAGACCACCAGTAGATAGCCTTTGCCTTTCTCAATAAATGTGCACGAAGTCCCATGCATCTAAAAGGTTAAAATCATTAAAATACTACACCCCGAGCAGGATCTAATATTGGTTTTAAAGAGCGTTGATAATAGGGGTCTGCAGAGAACACAAAAGAAGAAACAATGATCGAAACGGCGGAAAAAGCAGATAAGAGGAAAAACCAAGCAAAAACCAAGAAGAAGCAAAAAGCCGAAAACAACGAACGGAACCGGGAAATCGGCACAGAGGATATCGGAGCACCCAGGACGAGAGGGGAAAGGGAATCCCAGAACCCAACACGAATAAGAGGTACAATACCTGAGGATAATACCATAAAATTGTTCCCACAGAATACCAAATCAAGGTAAGACAATACCAAAATAGTACCTCTCATGTATTCTCAGCTATCACAAACAACAAGTTTTGTTATTCGAGAGATATTGTGCTTGCAATTCTTAGGTAGTTTGCTGAGGTATTTTACCTCTTATGCTGTGCTCCTAAATACCAAGGCCTGTTATCAAGATCAAAATTAGGAAGTCATATGTTATTTTCTCCTGCTCGGGACGTTCAAATTATATTTATTTCATCAGCTGCGTGTGCCTCTATCCTAATTATGGTTGAAATTGCTGTAGCCAGCTGCCACCATATACTTTCAGACAGAGGTACCTCTTCTAAAATTGTGAAATCAATCTTCCAAATTGGGCGGCCTTAAAAAATTGATTATTTTTTATTTTTAACTTGGAATTAGGCCCATTTGTGTTTTTTCATAAAAATATCTCGGTGTTTTCGGTACTACCACGGGCACAAATTTATAGATTAATTAATACTAACTATACTTCCTTCCACGCATCAAATCAATCTCCTCCAACACTTGTGGGGCCATGATGTATTATTATGTATGGGGACACGTATTATGATTTTTATTCAATAGCTGCGTTGAGACGATAAACATTATGGGACGGGGGGTTGAAATTGAAAAGAAATGGGGTTGGTAATTAATTGTAAAAAAATGTACGTTTGCATTAAAAAAATGGACTTTTTTCGGATGGTGATAAAAAAAAGGTAAGACAGATAATTGCTTTTGATGAATTTCCCATGGAAAGTAATTATTTAAGCTTACTTGCAAAAAAAATCTACGCCCTTGCAAGCGGCCTTCCGGCAGTTAACCGGAACATTCGCCATGGCGGACGAAAACATGCGTGTAGGCATGTTTTTGAGCTCTTTCTTCGTTTTATTTATCAATTCCTCCTCAGTTTTCGCGACAAAATTGTTGGAGTAGATCTTACGCTTCAAGTTGGCCCAGAAATTCTCGATGGGACGCAGCTGAGGGACGTTGGGCGGGTTCACCGACTTGGGTACCACATCGATATTCAGCCGCTCCATCTCCTCCAACGATCGCTTCGAGTAGTGGGCCGACGCCAGATCCGGCCAGAACACCGCGTCATCGCCCTTATGGTATTTCTTGATGAACGACGCAACTTCCGGCAGGCATTTTGTACTATAAATTTCTCCGTTCACGGCCAGTCCGGAGCGAAAGAAGAGCGGCTTTGACATCCCCTTCTCGCTGATTGTCAGCCACAGCAGCACCTTCTTGGGGAACTTGGTGTGTGAAATGAACTTCACCTCGGAGCTCCCTTCCTTCGTGTGGGAAGTAAAATTCGAAGTTCCCTGCCAGTCGTTGCCATCCAGGGTCCAGATAGGTCTCGTCGTCCATCACCACCGCCACGTCGCGATTTGCCGGGTAAATTGAGTTGACCATCTTATTCAGCCGCTGCCTGTCATGCCGCAGCTCCGAAACCAGTGGACGTGACTTCCGCTTCCTGACATGTATGTTCATGTTTCCCAGAAACTTTGTCAGTGTTTGCGGGACGACCCCCGGCCAAGCGCACGCAGCGATGTAGCCACTTTTCCCTCCGTCTTCCTCTTCAGCATCAATTGGAGCTTCTTGTTGCTCAGAGTCGTCGGTCTTCCGGAACCGGGCTTTCTTTCGATGCTCTGATTGTTGTCAAATAGTGCCAAGATGTTGTAGATGCCGGAACGGGCGTATCTGGCATTCACAAAGTGCCACACGATGTCCGTTTTCGACGCGGCGGGGTACCGTTCTTTGATCGCGCACACTTCTGAACGGAGTTGCTTCACTGTTTTTGCCATCACGGTTAGAGTTCGACTGATGGAGCTGTCAAATTTTGTCTGCTGACTCATGGGTTACTATGATTGATGCTGCATGGGTAGTTTCGTCAGTGCGGCTGAAGGTAAACCCATGAAAAATCTGCAATTTTTGTCCATTTTTTTTAAGGCAAACGGTAGTTGGTATATTTGGAATTGACTGAAATATTATCCTGAAAATGAACTGAAGAGCTTTAAAACATCTATTTGGAATCCAATACAGTGAATTGATTTTTGTTACCAATGCCAGCGTGTTCTGGACCATAGTCTAAAAAAGAGGTAATATAAAAATTTATCAAATGTGCTTTTTTATCGCGTACGTGTGGATCTCATCGTCATTCGAAAACTTCGGTCAACTTAAACTATATTTTTAAAAGTTATCAGCCCCGTGTACAATTACTTGCTGTCACCAATGTCGTCCTTCGTCAACCTCGTGGTTATGCCTCTGGTTTTTGTTGTCGCTGTTGCTTCCAGCTGTTGATTTCTTCCCGATTCAGGTTTGTCAACAAACGTACTCAACAGACTTTGGACGATTTTGCTATCTCGGCCTACTTATAAGTAGATTTCTCTTCTTGCTTGGGCGCTATTTTCAGAACAGACAAGCGAATTTCAATATTATAATTGAGCCATCATTCTGCACGTACAAACCAACCAAAATGACGTGATGAGAAGATTTGTTGAATGCACGATTAAAAGAAATGGTCGACCAAATTTTTATCGTAGCACCCTTTGATTGCATTAATTGGTATTTTAACCTATGTCATAAAAAAAAAACTTTTCAAGCATTGAGTATAGGTTTCCTGAAATATCGAACGTCTGCACAATTCCGAATAGAATACCACACTCATGACGTGACAGCATGAAAAATGAAAAATGAGAAATGGCGTTATTATTTTTGCATTTCAAACAAATTTAATACATGTTGAAAAACTCGCCTAGGTAGCATAAAAAAACAGAAAGAAATAAAATAGCAACCGGACTTCCAAATCGCTGCAATTTTTCAATACATTCTTCCTTTTTCAAACAGATATCACTTGGCAAAAGTTTACTCCCATTTGTTCGATTGTTGGTTACACTCACCATCTTTTTTTATTCTACCTGTCACCTCCCCCAGCGGAGAAAAACTATCGAGAATCTGTTACCAGTTCACATTGACGCTGTTTGTTTGCACCAAGTGCAATCCCGTCTCCCAAATTCTAAAAGAAACCCGACGACGAACCAGTCACACTATGGTAGGTGTCTAGCTACAGTGTTAGTGATGCCGAGCAAGCTCTATCTGACTGACTGATTTCAGCGGATCAGAAGATGATGCTGATGCTAGCAGGTGAATACCTAGGTCGACCAGGACATCCTCCGAATTACTAGCGGAACGTGCGCTGCATTTCGCATTGCACGCCGTCGCCGTCACAAAGGAATACCACTATATAGGGATTAAACTTCTTCCGGGGTTTGTATCCATTCGGTCGGTGAGCTGGCATCGGGCGGTGCGAAAAACGGGGTGCAACAATTTGCTACATCATGACCTCGACAGACTGGATCTGCTCTCCATTTGGCACCTTTTCGGATTTTGTGCTCCTGCAATTCGAAACTCGGACCACTCAGTGGTGGCGTGTGGTTCGGAACAAATAATAGACAGTAGTTACATGCTGCTTTTGGATGTTGATCGTTCCAAGTCCGGGTGGTGCCTCGAACACGAAGAGCGAAGTAAATGTAGGTACCGACAGTGATTCTGGAAGCAGTCAATTGTTATTGCAAGTCACCGTGATTGTTGTCTCCGAAATGGTTCACTGGCTTTTACCGCCATTGTGCTACCGACTGCTACTCGTTGTGACCGATCACAATCAATTAAATTATTGGTTTTCCGAAACTGAGGAACGGTGTTCTATTGCGGATCATTTATCATTGTAATCGTTACTGTTTGTGGGTGTACAATGGGGGAAAATGTTTTCAAATCGAACGTTATTGTTGTTGTAAAAATAACCGATGATTAATGGTGGGAGCCATTCGAAAATGCATTAGCTTAAATAGTCAGTTTATAAAATGTTCTTGTCAGGGTATTGGATAATGGAAGCCGCATATGGTGTTTCAATGGTTGCCTCCGTCGTCAGAGAAGTTTTGAAACTTTGCACAATATATCTGAACTCGGATTGGGATGGCTTTGGGGAGAACTCTCGGAGTGTGATGCGGTAAGTTACATGTGTTTTTTTCTTATTATCGTACGAAATAGACCGAAGAGTGTCAGATTTTCCATCACAAGTAGAGCTCATGAATTTATCAACAAAAAACAATACTGAAAAATTCAGCATTGCCTGTTGTCACGGAAAACCTCTGTTGAAATTATTCTATATGCCGGCTAAACTAAACCCCTAGTTTCAAAATTTGTACCTCAAGAACAGAGCAACGCTGAACTTTTTTTTTCTCAAATTGTAGATATTTTTATTTGAAAATTCGGAGTCTTCCCAAACAGACTTATGTTTTTAATAGTCTCTATACTCTGCCTTCGCGTTTAAACTAAAACGTGCAAATTTTACCTATAGTCTCTTTCAACGTCAAAATGAACACTGAATATTACATCGGGCAGGTTTTGAAGAACCATCTGCTTTCTCATGCTTCAACGCTGTATGGGAACACACCATATGGTTTCCAACAGGACATAGCTCCAGCTTACAAGGCAAAGGTGCGCGGAAAATTTGCCCGATTTCATCACAAGCGAAAAATGGCCTGCATCTTCATCGGATCTCAACCCACTTGACTATTTTGTTTGGGGATATATGCTTCAACATATAGGCCCGACGAAAGGGCTTGCATTAGATCGATTCAAACAACATTTGGTTGATATTTGGGACCAAATTCCTCAGGAAATCGTGCGTGCCAGCTGCGATGGGTTTACAAAGCGTTTGCGCAAAGTTATCAAGGAAAAGGGCGAGAGATTGAAACTGAATTAATATGGTTTATATCTGAAACATATATCTTTCAAATGAAAAATAAATGCTAGAACTTGGTTGATTTGTTTTGCTGTAATCCCATTTTGTTTTAGTGACACCTATTGTAAGACACCCTGTACATAAATTTAAGGACCGATTTAAACCAAGACTACGGATGCTATTCAGGTCACTAACATTGTGTGGGGAAACACTTTCAAATTTAACAACTTTCTTACCAATCAGACCAAGGTCGGTGTGGCATTGTACACAGAAATTGTCTCCATTGTATTCAGTCAATGGCTGTACCTCGCTAGCCTCGCTGTCGCTGCGGAGGGTCTGCAGATCGCCTTCTACTTGGTCGATCCACCTTGCTCGATGCGTGCCTCTTCTTCTTATACCCGTTGGTTCGTTTTCGAGAATCATTTTAACCGGGCTGTCGTCCGATATTCTTACGACATGCCCAGCCTATCGTAGTCACCCGATTTTAGCGATGTGTGCCCTGGGAGGTTCTCCCAGCAACTAATGCAAGCGTGGTTCATTCGCCTCCTCCACGTTCCGGCTTCCATCAGCACTCCACTGTAGATTGTCAGCAGCACCTTTCTTGTACCACAACATTCCTCAAACTAGTTAAATACTGGATCGAAAATCTGCAACAAGCACGTATACCTTTCTAAAGACCATTCTTATCTAATGCTCTTAGAGTAGGGTAACTTATTATACCCTTCTGAAACCTGTCTTGCGACGTTTCAAACCTCATGATTTTGCAAAAGAAGTTTATTGGAGGGCACTTCGAAGAGTTTTGATCACTTTAGCCACATTCCACTGTGGTACGAATTGAAAAACTCCGGGACAAAAATCGATTACTCGAAAACCATTAACACATTCAGAAGATTTAATTTAAAAAAAAATTAAAAATAAGATCTATCTTTTGGTTTGGGTAGTATCAGTGTAAGTAAATAAATGTGAATATATCAACACAGACGAGCAGACATAACGCTTGCAGTTTCTTCATCGATTACGCATTAAACGGTCAATTCAAATGTTTCTAAGTGGGTAGTATCGCCACCGGTAGCGCGCAAAGTCGATTTGGTTACGATTGACGTTGGCACACTACCGCCATCTGTTCAGCTTTATCACCCATTACAGTGTGCTCAACAGATGTTTTAGTAACGATGATTTGTAGTGCAAAATGTTCAATGTGGGACGTAAATTTTAATAAATAAATGGAGATGGGTTAATAGGGTAGATGTATTATAAATCGCCACTGTGTTATATTTCGCCACCCTAGTGAAACATTCAGCATTCCTGAGCATATAAATTGGTTTGTGGCTCAGACTATTGAATAACTCGACACATATCAGTGCCCGGCAGTCGTGTTTGCACCGGTTTTGAATAAAATTCGTTGCTTTAATTGATAAATTATGTATCCTCAAACCGAGCCTGAGTACCACCTAATTTTGCAACTCATTGAAAAACAAGCACATATGGATATTGTCGGAAAATCACTAAATCCAATATTCAGATCATTCACCGCATCTCTAAAGTAGTCCACTCTTGATGATTCCAGCAATTATGTATGGATAAATGACTACTTTTGTATGATTTTTGACTAATTTAAAGGTGGCGATATATAACACTAAATACAACGATTTCAATTATCGCCTGTGGCGAAATCCCTTTGTGCGTTTTCAAATCCCAAATGGTGTTAATCTTCGCCACCCCTAACCAAGCTGTCAAAATTTGTAAACAAATACTACTAGAGTTGCGTTTTGTGTTGCACCATACCGCTGGATAAAATGGTAATACTTCTTGAAATTATTATGAAAAACTCGTTAATTTAACGTTTATTTTATACCCAACAGGCACAGAGACCAAAGGAATACGAAAGTTCATATTCCGAGGCCGAACTAGCTGCTGCATGTGATAAAATACAGCGCAAGGAGATGAGTGCCAAAAAAGCTGCCAACCACTATGGAATTCCTCGATCAACAATCCGATCCAGATTTGTGCTTCTGAAGAAGCACCAAACCGTGTTCCGTCCAGGACCAACTACGGTTTTGACGCAGGACGAAGAGACGAAATTGGAAGAATGGGTGTACGATATGCAGAGCCGAGGATATAAGGAGATGCTGCTGAGTAATGTGAAGGATTTTTTGGATGCGAACCCCAGAGAACACAAATTTCCTCCAAATATGCCAGGTAAAACGTTTAATTTTTGTCTTTTAAGTGCTGTTAGTATTTTAAGATCTTTCGATTTTCATCAAGGTCGAACATGGATGAAACTGTACTTAAAACGACATCCGAAGATGTCGTTGCGGACCCCGGAATTCGTAACGAAGGCCAGTGCGACTGTATCTCTTTCGGATATACACTCCTGGTACGATAAAATAGAACTATTCCTGACCAAGGAAGGGTTCATGGAAATTCTTCAAGATCCGCGACGCATAATAAATGGAGATGAGACTTCGTTTCAATTGATGATGATGATGATGATGATGATGATGATGATGTAATACTACCATCTATTGCAGCAAGGAAACTTTCCATAGCAGTGGAATAATCTGAAAAACGATTTGATCAGGATTCTATTATTGTTTGTGATCATCAAGCTCCTGTATGAAGGGCCAAAAACGTTTGGGTGGGCCCGTAAGCAGAGACGAAACCCGCGAATATAGGGAAGAGAATCTCCTTCCCAAAGCAAGTTCACACTGACAGCACTAGAATCGAGCCCTCGATTGACAGAATAAACCCAATAGATGGGGTCAAAGAGCCCGCCCTCGTTCCACGAGATGTTCACAATAGGGAGGAGGCAGTCACATGCTCCCTATCCAAATCGTTTTACTTGGGTGCCCTGATGGTCCCTCCCTTTCCCCGTTATATGTTATTTAATATATAATATATTTTGTACACAACAAATTAAGATACCTTTATAAACAAAAATGCTAATTTATTCAAATTTCAAACTTGATGGATTGTTACTGAAAAATAAATAAAAGTTAGATATGTATCAATATCCTACTAGTCCTGGGAAAGCTGAAAACAGAATAGATCATTCGAAATATAAAAGATAAAATTTCAATACAAGATATTATTTTATAAAACATAGTAATATTTGTAATATTTTTCTTTATACTGTTCTAGCAACATTTCAAAGATAGAGTGAACGAAGAGTCCGGTTTGATGATTTCTGAAAGAAATGGCTTATCTTACCATAATACCACAAACACAACATTAAAATATAATCCTTCATTACGTATAAGCACATACCAGCCTTTTATGAATATAATAATTGAAGTTGAGAAGTGCAATTTTAAATAAAATGGTATGCTGAAATGCTGAGATACAAATTCCGCCTTTGATGCCTGGCATGTTGCTCCCGGCCCTAACATAGTTTTGGAATGCAAAGATGATTCCAAAGCGTGCTGAAATTATTAGTAAAATGAGAATAGAAAATATAGAATATGATTTAAAGGTATAAGATCTTCGGTCACACCCCCTCACTTCGCTATTGTCAGATTGACAACATTGCCCAGGCTACGCCAACCAGCGTCTCCATGTTTCAGCTGGCAGTCTTTTGTGATCATATGACTCGTGGAGGCGTGAGATAGGAACTTGTGAGGACGAGAGGTCGGTCGCACCCTCCTTCAAAGTTGTCAACTCACCATTTGAAGCCCAGATGAGACTTCGTTTCAATTGAACCCAAAAAACAAAACCGTCTTCGCTTTGCGTGGAAGCCGCAACGTCTACGACGTCCAGAGAACTTCTAGTAAGCTCAACATAACAACCATGTTTTCGTTTTTTGCTTCCGGAGAAGCCATCCCTCCAACCATCATCTACCCGTATAAAACAATCCCAAAAGCTGTGGCTGATTCAGTTCCTTCAATGTGGGGAGTGGCTAAATCTGATACCGGATGGATGACCACCCCTGTATTCCGTGATTATATTAGAAACGTCCTGGATCCCTATCTAGTGGCCAAGAAGGTGAAAAAGCCTGTCATTTTTAGTATTGACGGCCACAGTAGCCATATCAACGTTGAAACATCAAGGTTATGCCGACAACTTGGGATTGTTTTGATCGCATTGTACCCTAACGTTACAAGGATAATGCAACCGGCAGATGTTTCTGTCCTCAAACCAATGAAAAACGCATGACCGAAAGCTGTGCAGAATGCGCGGCAGCTATTGGTGAGATAAGAGTGAAAAAGTACAAGTCACAGTTCGTTTCTTTGGATAATGAGGAAGATGCAGCGTTTTTCAAAATATTTTCAACGTTGGAACAAAACTACCCAGATGTATTCAAAATCATGGAGGACAACGTACCCGAAAATGATCCGGTGTGTGATTTTGTTTATGCTGATATTAACAATGGAACGCCAGATGGGAATGGAGTAGCTGATGGGTTCGAATCCACCCCGGAAGAACCGTCGAAGATGGATCCTGAAACTGCGAAACCTGTGCCTTCCAGAACCCCATTGAAGGATTTCCTGAATACACCACCAACGCCAAAACGGACAGCTAAACGAGAATACAAATCCAAACGCTATCACGTGCTGACTTCGGATGAATTCATACAGGAATTTGAGCAGAAAGAAGAAGAAAAAAATGCGCGCCGAGGAAGAAAAAGAGAATCGTAAGGTTATCCGAATGCAACGGAAGGTAAAAGCAGAAGCGAAAAAGAACAAGAAACAAGAGAAGAAGTTGAAGCAAGATATGAAGGATAAAGCTCGCAAGAAGAAGGCTTAGATAGCATCGAGGTGAGCTCATGTTAATTATCCCGCATTTGATATATTTTCATTCATATGTTATCATGAATTGTTATAACTGAGTTATAAATAAACGTTGAAATCGATTCTGGACTATTATTTTATTATTTATTCTCTTTTTTGTACAAGTTTAATGCTTGTTTGCTATTCTTTAAATATATTGATTTGAGGTGGCGAAAATTGACTCCCAGGAGTGGCGAAAATTAAAAACAGGTGGCGATAATTAAAACAAATACGCACTTTAAAATAAACATGATTTTTATCGAATAGTTACAATTTAATATTGAAAACAAAAACAAAACAAAAAACAAAACAAAAAAGGAATACGCATAAAAAAGGTTTGCTTTGAATAATGTATTGATTTTTTTCGAAGTTTTCACAAAATCCCTTATGTTATAATCAAATATCGGCAAATATTCGTTTGGGGTGGCGAAATATAGTACTTCTACCCTATAACGAAATAAAAGATTTCATGAAAAACTCACGTTTTTACGCTTTTAAATGATAACTGTGGATGATGCTGATTTTTAAAATAAGTTTTTCTCCTGAAAGGGATACACCATTTTGCATATATCTTGTATATGGAAGTTTGTACTTCCAGTTCACGTATTCCGTGTTTGCAAATATTTGCAAATAAGGGAGTAAGATATCTTGCAAAAACTTATTTTTTTACACTTCAACCCCTACAACTTACAATAACTACCACTTATTTTGTATCTTCAAAATGTGCGTCATTTTATTCCTTCAAAGTCATCACTAGAATATTTAAAGTTCAAATTGAAATTAAAAAATTACAGTAAAAAAACTTTTTTTTTTATTTTCACCCTAAGGATAGTTAGAAAAAGTGTGATAAAACGATACGTAGATGAGCTAGAAGTTAATTTTTTTTAGAAATTTTTTATTAAATTAAAATATCTACAATTTTGTAGATGCAAAAAATTCTCTAAATCATAAGAATAAAAGGTAAAATTTTTATTATGAGCATAAAAGATTACCCTAGTCACCAATCAAACCAAAAGATAGAAAATATTTTCTAAATCAAATCTTTCGAAGACATCATGCGTGTAAAGTGTATGGTTTTCGAGTCATCATTTTTTGTCTTGAAATTTGTCCATTCGTACCTTAGTGCATTCCAGGTTATCCCGGTGATCCCGATTCCCAAAGGGAAATGGCTACTTTTTGTGATCGGTTCTGAAATTTAGCTTTTGACAGGCCAATTCTAGTGGTTTTGTAAAACAAGTTCACTGGAAAACATTTTGAGTATGCTTCGTCAAGTTACCCTTGTAACACAGTTGTCACAAATCAGTTGAGGTATCTTATATGTGACTAAAATTAGTCACATATAAGTTTTCTCGACCGATTTTTGACAAATTTGTTACTAGAGTAATCACATTCCGGTATTCAGGAGAATTGAAATAGTTTTTAGGATTTTTATATTCGGTTATTTCCAATTTTTTTGATTTTGAGATTTTTTTACAATAATGTATTCCACCATTTCCATCTCGATTTTTTTTTTAAACAGAATCTTAGTTGGAAAATCGTTTTCTAGTAATCTGCGCATCATTTACCACAATTTTGGCAAGCCAAAGATGTTTTTTTTGTCTTTATTTTGAGGACAGAGTGAACAACGTATTACCTTCTTCTGAGTTCTTACTTCTCCAGTCTCGACATTTGCGCAGTCACTGTGACGATACAGTTTTTCTCTCATCACAATGACTGCTAGAAGTAGTCAATTTGCAGTTGGAACAAATGTTAAAAAGCTCATTTTCTCCGGACACATTGCAAAGCGCTATAGGGTTCAACGTTGGCCTAAACAATGTGTCATAGTTGTCGGTTAAGGTGTTCATCAGACTTGTTATTTCTGTGTGAATTCCAAAAGGCCTCTCACGTGAGAAATAGCAAGGTTTTTTGCCTGCCCTTCGATGTAACTTCTCTAAGAATGGAACACTGAAGGATGGCCTGTCAAGGTGGCGGATCGTTCGTGCCTTGACCTACCCGCATTGGGGATGTCAGGCAAAGGAATGCGTGCTTGGTTCGAATACTGCTATATTCAAGCCCTTTGCTCAATTTTCAATACTTCTATTCAGCTTTCACCACCTGCCGTATACTAACGGAACTATCAACACTTTCTCTTAATATCTTTCATTCTAGCAAACATTACTGAGCGAACATCACCTTGTACATCCCTGAAGGATGGGCCCAACAAATCAAGCGAATTTTGTATCGAAATTTCCACCAAATTTTCAAATAGCGCTTTGGATCAACGGCGCAAACACTCCGACTGATATACTTTTTCGTGACCTGGTCCGTGGCATTGGTACCTCCTTTACTCTTGTTGTACTCATCTACAACAGCAGATAACGGTAAAAAAATTAAATCAGTACTTTGGCACGACCCTATGGAAAAAGTTTCATAGAAAATTAATTTAATGATTTGGAATCACTCAAGCTCATATCTGTTTTGAAATCTTAGCTTCCCTCATCTGCTTGTTCCATTTACTCCTGCTGGACTCTTTGGATATCACTGTCTGGTTTGTTGGCAGCATGAGTACATGTTTGTTTGTTTTTACAGTTTTTGTTTACCAAAACGTGCACTAAAAGAAGGCGACTAAATGTTCAGATTTTTCATTCGATTACTCTGCCACCTAGTAGTTGGCCCACCGGTCAGTAGTCAATATATACTAGTTGCTAATATACAGAGAAAATTTGACAGCTCCATTAATTTGTTTACGCCAGCTATGGCGAAAAAAGTGAAACAACTTCTATCTTTGGTTTGTTCCTACCGCCTGTTCCATCCGGGCCTATAAAAGTCGGCCAGCTTGACCCACTTCGTGTCGGCCGGATACGATCGCGGAAACATCTACAAGATTCTGGCACTCCTGCAGAAGGGAGAGTCCATCAAGTGGAAGCCTGGTTCCGGCCGTCCGACCGTTTTGAGCGACCAGAGAATTCAACAGAAGCTCAAACGGAAGACGGAAGGCGTGCGTTGGACCGGGAGGACGGTGTGACCGGTCAAATGGTCTAGAAGTATTTGGCCAAAATGGATATCCACATGTGGAAGCGTAAGTCTAAGCCAGCCGTGTCGGAGAACCAAGCGAAACCCCGGCTAAAGATTCCGGTTAAATAGATCTTCCCGGCGAAGCGGAACGTGGGGGTAGTTATGGACGACGAAAACTAAATGAGTGCAAAGCATGCAAAATACAGGGTTGAATTCAACTAAATCCTAATGAACTTTCGCTCTTGGAGGTTGCGAAAAAAAAAATCCTGTAACATGGCATAAAGGAATGAAATTGTGAAAAAAAATCTAAATTTTGTTACAATTCCAAAACGGCTCGCTCTTGAATGTTGCAAATTTTTAAATGGACCCTAGGTAGAGCAAAACAAATGTGCAAGTTCGGTTAAGCAAAATTGGAGAAAATGGTTTATTCGATGATTGCTGAATTATGATTAGATGTGTTTAGGAGCGCAGAAGTTACGATTGAAAATAATAATGCTTACACTTATTTAATTTATAAAATACAGCCACTGTCAATTAACAAATGAAACATAGTTATAAAATGTTAACGAAATAATGACGAATAGATTCTGAAACATATGTACCACAGAAAAAAAAGGACCCTTATATGTGTATGATGAATAATTATGTAAAAAGAAGCAAATGCTTCCATTTCAATGTGGATTCAATTGGGCCAATGCCATCAGCGGTTCTTGTGGCCATAGACTAGTACTGTCGTTATATGGAGCTGGAAATAATGAGCGAGATAATCGCTCAAGAAACGATCCAAGGACGATTACGTTAGACAACGCCAAACAATTTGTATCTTGTGAATTTGACGACTATTACAAAATGAAATGGTCTCAATCACACATCACCCTAAAGGGCGAACACGAAAATATTGCGACACCGAAAATGTCATGCCAATTTTCTTATAATGTTTAGAATCAAACCAAAATTTTAGGGTAGTTTTATACATATATTTACTTCAAAAATCAAAAGAAAAATTAATCGATGGAGCCTTGAGTGTAAAATTGAACGCATTTTTGCTTGATGCCCTCCATCAAAGTCTTTACAGTGTCATCCGGTACCAGTTTCTCAGTTTTTTTTCCATTTTCTTAACATGTCCTTCTCGTCTTTGACTGTCTTCTTGCTCTTCCGAAGTTCCCGCTTCATCATTGCCCAGTACTGCTCCACCGGGCGCAGGTCCGGACAGTTTGGCGGATTCATGTCCTTTGGAATAAAATGGACAGAATTGGCCTCATACCACTCCAGGACACTTTTAGAATAGTGGCATGATGCCAAATCTGGCCAAAATAGCGGAGCTTCGTAATGCTGATGCAAGAACGGCAAAAGGCCCTTCTCGAGGCACTCAGATTTGTAGATATCGCCATTTACTGTGCCCTTTGTCACGAAAGGCTCACTCCTCAGTCCGCAAGAGCAGATGGCCTGCCAAATGAGAAATTTGGAGGCGAACTTTGACATTTTCTTCTTCCTAAATTTGTCGTCCACATAGAACTTGCTCTTGCCGGTGAAAAACTCCAACCCCGGAATTTGCTTAAAATCGGCTTTTATATACGTTTCGTCGTCCATCACACAGCAGCCATATTTTGTCAGCATCTTCTCGTAGAGCTCGTAGAGTTTTAGCCGTCAATTGTTGCCGCTCATCGCGGTTTGGGAAGTTCTGTACCTTGTATGTATGTAGTCCAGCTCTCTTCTTTGCATTCTGGACGTAGCTCTGCGGCATGCCGATCTTTTTAGCCAAATCACGGCTTGAGACGTTGGGATTTGCTTTAATCATCCGCTTCACCTTTCCCTCCATCTTTTTGTTCTCCGGTCCCGGTTTTCTTCCAGCTCCTTTGCCGTGACCCAACGTCAACCGCTCCTGGAACCGCTTCAACACTCTGGAGACGGTTGAATGGTGAATGTTCAACATTTTTCCCAACTACCGGTGCGACAGGTCAGGAAATTCCAGGTGTTTGGAAAGAATTTGTTCTCTCGACTCGCGTTGGTTCACCTCTATTTTCGTTGAATCGAAAAACACGACTTCGAGTTTAACAGCATGTAAACAATACACATCAATGAGAAAGTGTGCAAAATTTGGTTGATTTTTACCCAATGGTAAAAAAGTTATGCTCTGTTGAATGTGTCGCAATAATTTCGTGTTCGCCCTTTAAAGGTGGAGCCTATGAAACATAATTTAAGTTCGACTATGGTCATAAACAAAAAATCTTGGGCTTCAGTAAATCAAATCATTGTCAGTTTTCAAAAAGGTATTCATGAACTAGGTTTGAACCATAAATTATGAGCTTACTAGATAAGTCTTCGTACCACTCGACCAGTTCAACATTTGAGAAATGGAACGATTTGAATCCCCTTAAACCATAGCATCATTATTTAAATCAGCTCAAATTTGATAGGGAACATAGTTACTCTTTTTAACTTTAGATAATTCAGGAGTAGGAGAGTAAGCAAATTAAAGTAAATTAAATGGATTTACTATGCTTTGATGATCTGTCGATTAAACTTCAGTTTTTGCTAATACTTCTAATACTAGCAATTGCAAATAATGTTCAATCGTACAAGGAATAGGCCAAAGCAATTTGTTTTTAGCAAGGGGTAAATGCACCCTTCTTTTTGGGGAAATGCTCCTTAAACTTTGAAAAAATGCTCCTTAGATGCGTTTGTCTTCAGTTTCTTCAAGATTGTATAGTTTTGACGGGTTTTAAGTTGCTGAATTTAAGAGTCGTCAAAACGAAATTAAGACCCGTCAAAATAAAATTAAGATTCGTCGAAATGAAATTAGGACTCGTCAAAATGAAATTTAAACCCGTCAAAACTACCTCGAAGATTGCGGAGCGAAGCTCCGCTATACAACCTTGAACAAACTTAAGACCCGTCAAAACAACCGGCAAGCGCTAACCAGAAGGTAAATACCTCCGATTGCATTATACCGGGCAAACGCATCTAAGGAGCATTTTTCCAAAGTTTAAGGAGCATTTCCCCAAAAAGAAGGGTGCATTTACCCTGCTGCCATTTGTTTTTACCAAACTGGCATAGCTGAATTATGTTCCTGAATGTTTCAGCGGCAAACATATATGTGATATAAATAGATATTTGATAGTTTTAAGTCTTATTGAAAAGTACAGAGACGGTCATTCGACGACCAATACGATACGAACAAAACATACCTGAATATTTGTGTTGGCATTTGACATTTTATGAATATGTTTGTTTCTTAAAATACGGAAGACTTGTGTTGCTACATTGATACAACATAATATGCAAACACGCAAGAAGTCAGATGTAAACAAACATGTCCTAACGCAAAACATGAAACAGATATATGACATAATGAGTGAATCTAAGTTTGAATAGCATGAAATGTTCATACATGACTAAACAAGCCAAATTGCACATTTATAAATCTACAGTATGACACATCGAAAATATAACTTTTGACGTAGGACTACGTCTGTGTTTTCGATTTTTCATAGTAAATTTACCAAATACACAGTACTTTCCGCGCACAGACTTCATATTTAAGTAAGGAACGTCTCTTAGGCAGCCATGAATGTTATATAACGGGTACACCTTTGCATTTTGATTTAGTTTTTCGGCGGTCGTGGAGCTGTGCAGAGTAGGATCTGCAGTTGGATCGTAGTTGGTGGCTGCACTGGCGAGCAGTCGTTGCCCAGAGAGGCGTTGGTGCAGTTGGCAGATACAGATGCTCCCGTCAACCTCGCTGCGAGAGACATGGCTGCTGAAGCCTACGAGTTGGCGGGAAAAAGCCGCCCGTGACAACGAGACAAGAATCAATCATCCCACGTCACCTGCAGATGGCCACCCGCAATGAAGAGGAGATGAACCAAGAAAGAAAATCCAAGTTCAATCACGAACTGTTTCTCTCCCGTCAACTAAATCCGTCCTTTTCAGGACGACCAAATTAGATTGCCAACTAAAGAGTTTATTTGGTTGAAATTTTCTCTTGTGATGTTTGAAATTAATTTCAATTACCGCGCCCCGGCTGAACATAGCATTCATTAAACGTCGGGTCCCGTAGTAAATGACAAAGAAGGTTGAACAACCAACGAACGGAATTCGAGCCGAACTGCGTCACTTCAGACCGACCATGTGGTTGAGTTCGTTGTAGTTCCTAGAAATGCATAGTGGATTAGTTGCCGGCGGTGGCAAGCAAATTAGGAAAGTTTCGGTTAAGAAAATCATCCGTCTAGCGTGTAATAATTAAAACTAATTATTGTGGCGCAATAATTGAAGTTCGTCCCCTTTGATGCAATTTGTAACACATTGCCTTCTTTCGTGCACTAGCATCCGACGCCTTTACGTAATAGCTCTGAGCAGAACATTTTGATTCAGTCTTCGACAGTCGTTAAACTGTGCAGTGGTCTTAGGATCGCAGTTGGCGGCGGCGAGCAGTCGTTGCCCAGAGAGGCGTTGGTGCAGTTGGCTGTTGTTGCCGATGCTCCCGTCAACCTCGCTGCGAGAGACATGGCTGCTGAAGCCTACGAGTTGGCGGGAACAAGCCGCCCGTGACTACGAGACAAGAATCAATCATCCCACGAGATGAACCAAGAAAGAAAGCCCAAGTTCAATCGCGAACTATTTCTCCCCCGTGAACTAAATCCGTCCTTTTCAGGATGACCAAATTAGTTTGCCAACTGAAGAGTTCGTTTGGATGAATTTTTCTCTTGTGCTGTTTGAAATTTCCATTACCGCGCCCCGGCTGAACATGGCATTGCTTCAAACGCCGCGTCCTGGAGTAAATGGCAAAGCGCGTTGAACAACCAATGAACCAACAGATCCATAACTATCTTCTACGCGCTCAACCATCGTAGAAAATACAACCGGGGCCGTATCATAATTAAGAGCCACCAAATGCTTTCTAAAGAGTGTACAATAGAATTTTCTTGGCCCTTTTCAGGACTGACCTAAATCAATTAGCTGGTGGCCCTGACGTGTATGGGAATTCGATTGCTGCGTAGTCCTACGTCACCTTTGCGCACAACCCCATTGGGCTGTACCATGTAGTTTTATAATTAATTTTTTTGGTGCTACTTGGGAAGACGTTCAGGAAGCACAACCAAACAAAGGTCTTTGTATACGGAATGTATCGAAAAAAAAGCTATTCACGTACATTTGCGTTGAACGCGTGTATTTGTGATGGTTTTAATGTGTTTACCATAGTATGCTGTGCGTTTATCGGTTATTTTTTGTTGTTAGCACGGTTTACATTCTTCGTTTTCAAAATGTCGCGCATAAGACGTAAAAATTAAGGTTTTGGACATATTGGTCCGTGAAAAAGGGTGTAACTATGCGACAATCGGCGAAGTGCTTTGAAATGCATCACGAGAGTGTAAAATCATTATAACTAAATTTGAGGAGCACTGTTCTTTGGATGAACTGTCAGGAAGAGGCAGAAAACCCAGATTTGCCAACCCTGAACTGGATCGGAAAGTGGTAGCTCTAATTCGAAAGAAGAAATCAATGTCGAAACGTGATTTGGCCACTAAAGCGGGAACCAGCGTCGGAATGATTTAACGTATCAAAAAAACGGAACAACCTGAAGACCTGCAACATGCAGAACATCGCCAAACAAAGTGCAGAACAGAAGCAACGCACGGCAACAAGAGCCCGAAAATTGTATTTGCGAGTTTTGCAGTGAATGGAGGCTTGTATTTTGATGGACGACGAGACCTATGTCAAAGAGGACTAAAAAAATCAACCAGGTCCACAACATTACTCTGCCGTCGTAAGGAAGGATGTAAACGATGCAGACAGGTCGATTAAAGCGGAGAAGTCTAGTCGAAAAGTGCTGGTATGGCATGCAATATGTTCCTGCGGTATGAAGTCTACAATTTTTTACACAACCGGAACAATCAACGCGGAAATCTATTGATCTGAGTGACTGCAGAAGAGGTTGCTGCCTTTATCTCAGAAGCAAAGTACCCCTCCACTGTTTTGGCCGGATTCATCGTTGGGGCAGTACGCCAAAACAACTCTCAATTCGCTCGCGAAAAAGGGTATAGATTTCGTTGAGAAACCCAAGCAACCAAAAGTTCTGATAAAAGGGTGTTTTTGGCTTAACCAGCTAATCGAAGGATTATGATGAGAATTCTATTCAGATTACTATTTAAGTAATTAACCGGACTTTCTAGTTCGCATTCAATGATTAAGCTGCTAGCAGCATTCTTATAAACTTCTAAAGAAAACTTTGAAGTTCACATAAGGTTCGTTCAAGAGGTTGTAGAGAATGCTATTCAGCTTAAAAAGTACCTCAAACGAACTAAACAAAACCACAAAAAAAAAGACATTTGTGTTCGACATTTTTGTTCTTGTTTTTGTTCTAATCCTGCCGCAAATTTATTTTTAGAGTGCTGTGTGTAATGAAATGATGATTGAGTTCAATTTGATGTTATTTTCTTAGTTAAATTAAATTTTTCATAAATACTTACTAGCTAGTCTCGAACTCGAGTCCTCCTCTTTAAAACCGGGATACTTACCACTGTGCCATATGGACTGGGTGGTTTATGCTATGATTTTACTCGAAGCGTTGATTCCATGCAGTAGTACTTTTTTGTTCCCTATAATCCTACATCGTTTTGATTAATTTAGAATCACGCTATGTAACGACTCCTCAGTTTGAGTGTTTGGGAATATAGCCATGTAATTCAAATTAGTAGCCAAAATAGGATTACCCTATAAGGTTAATAAGTCAGTACAATTACTTATATTGAGTCTTACCGAACAAAATCAATTAGACACTGCTTAATAACTGTGTACCAATATTGTCCTCCAGCAACTTTAAAAATTTCGGAAGTTGCTTGCCAGGATGTCTTCCTAAGCGGAACGGGCCACCTTTTCCCGAATAAAAATTTACAATAGGATTACAATACAAAACCATAAATTTATAATTAGTTTTGTTGTTGAACTGTAAACTATACTGTTCATGTATACTTCTACTAAAACGACACTATTATCAGTATAATTCATAGACAATAAAGTCTATTGTAGCGAAAATTTTACCAATAAAAAGACAATAAAATAGATGGTTTTTGTTTGAAACTGTTCGAGAAAAACTTGATTGTTTAATTGTTACGATACATAACAACCCTGCATTTCTATTGTAAAATCGTCATCAACAATAGATTCTATGGTGGAAAAAAATAATTTTAAATGTTACCTGATCGTTGAGAACAATATAGCCTATAGTATCTACAATTCCGTTATATGTTCTTTTACAATAGATTCAATCGTAGTTTTAATCTGATTTAAATTAGGGTTAATCACCAATATTAGATTTATGGATTCGTGTGATTTATTAGTTTTGCGGGCCCAAAACCTAATGCATGCATTCAAATCCATTTAATCCAATGCAGCACTATATTTATCTATTTCAAATGATGAATATCAATAATCTTATGAGTCATCATAACTTTCCTGAAAATCTTCCATTGCGCTGTCATCGTCTTCAGGTCAATTGTCTTCGGACGGAGATGTATGTCTTGGGTAGTCGGTTCCAATTTTTCTTTCGTTTGAAACATTTTGTGATGTGGTAGGCTGTTGTTTTCTTATAAAGCAGGATAAAACAGCATTCAAATAAAAAAAAAACTACATATTAATTAGCTTGTTGAGTGAAAGCTTCATTTTCCGCATTCCATTTAGCCAACAATCAATGTGTAACTAGCGATTTGAAATTGGTTAACTGTTGTACAGCCCTTGTTCCGAAGCTAACCTTGCAGTCTGCACCTTGCCATGCACTCTTGCGCTTTTCAGTACCTAGTATCTTTGTTTTTGTTTTGATTCGCTATGTTGTTTTGACAGAATATTTGAGGGTGTATTGGTGTGAGCTACGTTATTAGGGGCGAATGATCCCAAGCAACACAGCTTGTTATAAACAAGTTGAAAATACTGTTCAATGACAAATACATGCAATTAATAAGCAATTAACTTCATTTCATACTTTAATATGACGTAAAAAGCACAAAATGTCCAGCCTTATGAAACAAAAGGTGAAAAAAATGAAACCTCATACAAAAATAAAACAGCGCCAGGTATGGGATTCGAACCCTGGTCCTTGGTGTGAAAGGTTTGTAGCTTCTTTACTATACCAATTCCGATCTTTCAAAAAGACTGGTAAAGCAGCTGAAAATATGCAAGTGTTCAATAAAAGTTTGGGCAAGGGCGTCCAAAAAATGTGATGAAACAATTGTCCAGAATTTGATGAAAAGTGTTCGATAAAAAATATACATTTCATCCTGTCATCACAATGTTCAATTTCAATCCAGCACAGTGAAAAATCATCCATTTATTTGAATAAAACATAATTTTTTTTATATGATTTGATAGAAAAAGATATATGGATAACTTATTTTTGATTCAGTTCTTAACAATCTTATGAGAAGTTTGGTGCTCTTTAAAAAACAAGAAATTTTGCTTCCCTTAAAAACCGCTATAAGTAGAACGATTATATTTTGAAAAACAAGGAATTTTTAAACTGATGTAAAGTCTTCATTTTGTGACTCATAACGTGCACGATGCTATTGAAACAGTCATAGAAAGGTGGACTCGGCTCTTATTGTGGAGAAAAATAAATTCCCCAATTGTTGAAATTGCGAGTTGGTACTATATGTTTTTGTTTATGAAGTACTTCACCTAACGAACCCTGCTACTTATTTCTAAATAAGTAGGAAATTCTCCACAGTCTACCTTACCAACAGGAGTCAAATACCCCTTTTACATTCACAATTGCCAAACCCTCGGATCGTACAGCAGCCTACCATGCTGCATCAATAATCAGACACTCTGTCCATAAATTCGTCTATAGATTTTCGAAGTTTATTATTATAGTCAACCGTGTTGCATCAATAGCTGGCCAGTCTATAATTCTGATAAGTTGGCGATGTGTGACGGTTGATTACGGTGACATTTGCATCTGTTCAAATTTACGTGCTGATAACGGCATTATAGACTAAGATAAATAAAAAGTGTCCAAATTTTCGAACTAAGCGTCAGGATATCGATGAAGCCTGGTACCAAGCCGGGAACAGCACTTTAGTTAAGCATTTGCCCCCGGAACTAAATATTTCAAATGTTATTATTGTTAAAAAATCAACTTACAGATTAATCTATCCGGATACGGAACCAGCACGGTTCCCCTTTTTTCGTATTGGAATGTTGAAAGTTTTCTGCTTTTAGTTTGGCTCATTCCATCGCTGGCAGAAATCGCTACTTTTTACACTCCTCACCCACTTGAATGCTGCTTTTGATGAAGGCCAACTGTTGCAAAAACGCGGCAAGAAATTCCTCATCCACGCGAATCGCTTTTTGCCCCGACTCAACTGCTCAGTGCTTGCTGAAAACGTGTGGAAAACGAGCGGATTAGCACGGCTGCTGCCGGGTTGAGATCATTTTCCTCCTTTTCTCACACACACACTCCTCACCACCCCACCACAAAGCGAACGAACGAACCGTCGACGACCAAATGAACGGGGTGCTTGTTAAGTGAAAATGAGCACGAAAAATGTTTAATTTCAAAAACATTTCATATTTTTAAGCTAGTTAACCTAGTGGAAACATTCGTGAAAGAAAACTGCTTCTGACTGGGATGATGAAGGTGACGACGGGGGGTGGTGGAGGAGGGTGTCGTTTTTGCTAGTAAAGGGTGTCCACGATGAAATTGCCACACTATGAAATTGCTCTAACTTTTTAACCGTTGGGTAGAATTTAATGAAAATTTGGGTGGATTTAGTTCATAGTGCATTATTTACATCCTGCAAGTTTTAAAGTCCTGTGATCAAAACTCGCGGAAATGGAGTCGAAAGAACAGCTCGTGCGTGATAAAATCTTGCGCATTCATCACGAGAACAAGGATCTCTCGCATCGTTCCATCGCTAAAACGTTGGGAATCGCGAATTCCACGGTGTCGCGAGTGATTAAGCGGTTCGAGGAACGGTTGACCACCGATCGGAAGCCCAGAAGTGAAGGAAAAAGTATTCCGTACAACACCAAAAATCACAACCGCGTAGTTGGGGCCTTCAACCGAAATCCGAACGCCTCCGTTCGGGATGTGGCTAAGAAGCTGCACCTAAGCCGAAGTTTTGTCCAGAAGGCCAAAACTAAGGCTGGGCTTCGAACGTTCAAGGTACAAAAGGCCCCTAATCGCGACGAGAAGCAGAACAAGTCCGCCAAAACCCGTGCCAGGAAGTTGTACCTCAACATGCTGACGAAAGTTGAATGCTGCATCATGGACGACGAAACATATGTGAAGGCCGACTTCAAACAGATCCCCGGCAACCTGTTTTTCACGGCCAAGGATAAGTTCAGCGTTCCGGAGCATGTCCGCACTCAGAAGATGTCCAAATTTGCGAAGAAATTCCTGGTTTGGCAAGCCATCTGCACGTGCGGGAAGCGGAGTGCACCTTTCGTGACCCAGGACACGATGAACGGACAGGTGTACATAAAAGAGTGCCTCCAGAAGCGGCTGCTTCCTCTCCTGAAGGCCCACAACGTCCCAACAATCTTCTGGCCGGATTTGGCCTCATGCCACTACTCCAAGGACGTGCTGAAGTGGTATGCGGACAATAAGGTCAATTTCGTGCCGAAAATGTTCAACCCTCCCAACACTCCGGAGCTCCGCCCCATCGAGAAGTACTGGGCGATTATGAAGCAGCACCTTCTTAAACGACCTAAGGTAGTGAAGACAGTCGAGGAACTGAAGAAAGTATGGGTTTCATGCAGCTAGGAGTTCAAAAAATCTTCTAAAGACTGGCCTGTAATTGTTCATGCACAAGCCAGTGTTTGTTTTTTGACGCTGTGTGGGATTCACCTGTGTGCCTACCCACTAAAAAACACTCTCCTAGTTCGCCATCACCTGAGCTTCCCCTCCGGGACTACCATGCAGTATTACTTCGGAGGGAGGTGTTATGTGCAATGTGCACCTCGTCCCATTTATAATTTTATTTTAGCTGAGCCCTTTGGCTCCCATCATGCCGAGCCCTTCGGCTCCTGTAGATATATTGTTAGCCCTTTGGCTCCTATAAGTTATCGGTTAATTGACCTCCCACCTCAATGGACGAACCTCGCACATTATTGTCCTCCCACATCAACGAGCTGGTAGGATACCGAGGTCGGTCCGGCGATTCCGGGTGGATACTGACTTCCGGTTCGCTGGCGCCCCGACAATCCAAATCCAGTATTTGTCCGCGCTCTACTCGACTAGTCCCCGGCGGTGGACCTAGCCTACACCGACAAAGAGTTCCCCGGCGGTGGACATTCTTCCGAGACCGATTCTTCTGTTATTCGCTGGCCAACCGGTAGGGTGCCGAAGTCAATCCAGCGATGCCGGTGGAGCCAGGCGTCCGGTTCACTGGTGCCCCGACGACCCAGTCCGGTGCTGCTTCGAGATCTACTCAACTAGTCCCCGGCAGTGGATCTAGCTTACTCCGGCGGAGAGTTCCCCGGCGAAAAAATTTCTCTCGAAACCGATCTAGCCAGTGGCGTTGGAACGTTGATCATTACGCCACTTCCTCTGCAGTTCGGACAGAATTCGCGTTACTACCCGGTCGACAGCGTTCCATTTCTCTTCTTCGCGGCACATTTTGCGTACGACATTGTCGGCGGTCATACCAGGCATATCCCTGCGCGCTTCTTCGAATCTAGGACATTCGAAGACGACGTGCTCCAGTGTCTCTTCTAAGTTTCCGCACTCTGGACAGAGAGGCGAAGGTGCGTGACCAAACCGATCCAGATATTTCCGGAAGCAGACGTGCCCGGACAGGAACTGCGTCAGATAGAAGTTCACTTCTCCATGCTTCCTATTCACCCACGCTGACACATTTGGGATGAGCCGGTAGGTCCACCTTCCATTTCCCGCATTGTCCCACTCTTGCTGCCACTTAGCCAACGAGTCCGTTCTGACGATACCCCTCACGTTCCTTGTATTCCTCCTCTGATAGCATTCCACATCCTCAACCAGGGTGATGCAAATGGGCATCATCCCAGCGATGACGCATACTGCCTCCGATGAAATCGTTCGGTAGGCGCTTGCGACCCGCATAGCCATGAGCCGGAATACTCTGTTCAGTTTATCCCGGTTAAGCTTTGATTTCAGCGCTGCGGCCCAGGCCGGAACTCCATACCTCAGAGTTGAGGTTGCAACGCTTGCCAGAAGGCGTATCTTGCTGCTCCTCGGCCCGACGACGTTTGGCATAATCCTTGCTATCGCGTTGACAGCCTTGGACGCCTTTTCGCAGGCGTAATCGACATGTGCGTTGAAATTTAAACGGTCGTCAACCATTACCCCCAGGTGCTTCAGCGCGCGCTTCGATGCGATTTCGTGTTCTCCGACGTTGATGTTTACTAGTTGAACGGCTTTCAGGTTGCTCACTAGCACAACCTCCGTCTTATGATGGGCCAGCTGCAGTTTTGATCCTGTCATCCACGCTTCAATGGTATCCAGCGCCTCCGCCGTCAACATCTTGACCTCCTCTAACGTTTCGCCAGTTATAGTGACCACGACATCGTCAGCGAATCCAACGATCTCAACTCCAGTGGGCAGCTGCAGCGTTAGTACTCCATCGTACATCGCGTTCCAGAGCGTTTGTGGTGTGTGTGTGTGTGTGTGTGTGTGTGTGTGTGTGTGTGTGTGTGTGTGTGTGTGTGTGTGTGTGTGTGTGTGTGTGTGTGTGTGTGTGTTATCCAACGCCCGCCGCCCGGCAGTGTTTTTATGACAGAAAAATGTTTGCAGTTAAACGACCTGTTGTCGACTCGGGAGTCGGGAGTTCGAAGGTGATAGCTCTGTTGGGTTCCAGTGACCCATTTCAGAATGCCGGGTTACTCACGTCCATTTCGAGGTCATTTTCACTTACACCAAGCCCCGCATGGACACAGAACAAACATCAAATGGATTTGGGTACCGTGCATACACTTCCATCATCAAATCTTACTGTTTTGAGGGTGGAACGTATTTAGCAATATTGTTCAAATTTAGTTATAATCAGACAGATCTCACCGGAAATTGTTCCTGATGTTCAGTCTTCGTTTGGAAGGCTTCCCTGAGGTGCTAAAGAATGCATTTATGTATCTGCAAAAGTAGCCCTAAGCTATTTGGTAAATATTTTCACAACATCCTTGTTGAATGGAACAGCACGAATACAATTAGTATTTTGCGCACAAATACAATGAAAATCACAGGTAAAAAACACTTTCGAAAAAAAAATTAACTTGAAAAATCACAATCACTGTGCACCAAATTGCAAAAAAAAAACCTCACAGCTCTCCCTCTGTACACCACGCGGTGAGTCAAACATTACACTCTAAACTAGTTTTACCCAAAATTTCATCAATTTTTATCCATGCAAAAGTTATACACAAAAGCAAGTGTTGCATTTTTTCTCGAGTACGATCTTTACTAGCAATTTTGTAAGATCTGATCCTTCGTAGAAAACCAAATAATCATTCATTTTTATTCTGACTACTAATCCAAGGGTATGAGAAACTAGCCCAGAAATAAAAGATGTGGTCATGAGTATTTGGTTTTAACACCAATAAACTTTCGTTGCATTTTTATGTGTTTACATTCAAATTAATACCAGACACTTCCCTTGGAGTGGCCGGAATATAGCTGGGCTTTGTCAATTAGGTCCTTTACGCTCAATATGACTATCATTATTCACCATTCTTGATAGCTGCATTATAGTATGATTTGAAGTGTTGAAGGATGGGTCTAGCGTGATTAAGTCTGATGGTATAGGTATGCTCTATCGGTTGTTACGAGGGGTGCGACTCTATCTCAAACGTACAAAAATGTTTGTTTTGCTTTTGTGCGATGTACGCACGCTAAGCAGATAGAAAGCAGATTGATGAAGATTTTGAAGATTAACTGCAAAACGATGGAGCGCGATGCAAGTTGATGGATTCAGATTTTAAAGCTGAAACAAGGTTTTTCAAAGATAGATTCACTTGCGTAAAATTTTGCGATCATTGTGAATCTGGATTTAGATGTGTTGCGCCCCCAAGGTTGTTAGCCTACAGGGTGCGGCAGAAAATAATGCGAACATGTTCAAACTTGAGTATTGGGTTAATTCGTGTAGCTAGTGACTAATTTTTGTCGAAGGTGTATTTGTTTATGTTTACTTTCAAGTGCTGCATCCAAATATTCTATTTGTTTTATTGCAAATTCGTCAAAATGTTCGCGAAAGAAGTGATCACCAGTTTGTTGCTCGCCCAGAAGAAGCCGAAAGAGATTGCCAAGGTGGTAGGGTGCCATTTGGCAACAGTTACCGCATAAAAAAGTCCTTGCAGGATGGTCCTAAGCAGCGGAAGCCGGGAAGTGGACGTCCGCGCTTTGCACGCACGCCGAACGTGATCAAATCGGTCCGTGCAAAAATTGCTCGCAACTCGGGGCGTTCCATAAGAAAACTTACAAAGCAACCCAATATTTCGGAGAATCATCAAAGAAGACCTGCATGCATCTTCCAGAGCCAGAGTGAAACGACACTTGATTACGGACCGGTTAAAGGAACTACGAGTGACTCGTTCCAAGAGATTGCTTTCATTGTTGAAGAAGGAAAAAATGATAATCCTGTTCTCCGACGAAAAGCTTTTCAGCATCGATGCTGTGGCCAACAGCCGCACGGACCGGTTTATTTCACCGCAGAAAATGGAGAACGTTCCGGAAAAAGTGAAATTCAAATGTTTGGCTTGGTGGCGTCCAACGGTTTGAAAATGCCGCCTGTTTTCATTGATGCTGGAGTTAAAATCAATACCGAAGTGTATATCGGTATTTTAAAGGACCAAGTGCTTCCCTGGGTGAAGGCCAACTTCTCCGAGGACCAAAACGTTGTCCTACAGCAGGATGGAGCGCCGTATCACACGTCCAATCGAACCCAACAATGGTTGAACGATAACATTAAGTTTTGGCCGAAGGATTTGTGGCCCCCTAGCAGTCCAGATCTTAATCCTTTGGATTATTCGATTTGGGCATATGTTGAAGCACGAGCCTGCAAAACACCACACCCTAGTGTGAAAACCCTGAAGTCAACCATAACACGCACATGGCAGGCAATGTCGCAGGACTACGTCCGAAAGGCATGCTCTGGCTTCCAGCGTCGGCTCGAGGATGTTATTAATAAAAATGGAGGACACATTGAATAAATTTGTTTAAAAGGACTTTATAAAGATAACTGCACTCGAAAATGTGGATATTATTGCTTGAATTTATGAAAATAGGATTTGAAAGAAATAGAACAATTTTTTGCATTATTTTCTGCCGCACCCTGTATATAAACATTTATTACGCGTAATGCGAAATGATCAGATCCTTCGCTGAGAGTCATCGTAGCGCTGGTTGCTTTCTTTGGTAAGAAAAAGCTGATTCTGTTACAAACACTATGGTTGAACACTCTTGAAGGCAACGGTGGCTGCGACAAAGGAATAGGTGAAATAATGAGCCAATGCGCTTTTCATACCATCTTACCGATGAGATAGATGAACTGAGAAGCAACGAAAACCAAAATGTCAATTTCAAACATTTTCATTGCAAATTTCCACTTGATCACCGCAACAATACCAGACCCTTTGCCAATACAAATACAAAACGAAATCCTCACCATCATCATCAGCAACTCCAACCCACAATCATTGCCAATTTCACACATCGCAGAGCGCTCGTCGATTGGCACAGCAATTCAAAAACATTCACAAACAAATCCAATACAGATCCACTCGATGGATTTTCGCCCCTTTCTTGAGTCTACTTCTCATAACAATCATCGCCGTAGCCGGCGTCGTCGTCGTCGTCGTCGCCGTCGTCGCAAAACGCAGCGAAGCACTCGAGACGAGAAAAAGACCAAAACCACTTGAATCGGATTATGCATACAGATACAACAGCCTGCCGACGGGTGAACCTGCTAGTGAGCCAAGAGAGACACCGCGGGACCCGCGAACCAATGTTGTGGAACCGCATTCCAAAGGTGTGTCCGCGCGCTCACCTTCCCCAATCCCTTCTCAACCGACGAACGAGCGCGAGCGGAGTGAAAGAGTCGCTGCTTGCTTGTGAGATCTGTTTTCGCAAAGGCGGTTGCTTGGATTGGGTATTTTCCAATGTTTGCATGTTTTCTCGTACCCAATACAGGAGGATTGGTAGTGGTCCGTAAAATCGATCGATGTGATTTTATTTATGTAAACTAGACGACTGTTTAGGAGAAGTGCACTATCAGCGTGTTCGTATCTGTTGCTGCGCGCGATCGCGAAATAGTGAAAGTGACTTGAAGATGCCTCCGATGCGCGATGGTGCGGTTTTTCTACTGAGCTGGGTGCTGATAGAAATACTGATTTTGTTTTTATCGGAACATTGCGATTCGGTATCATTAGTGTACGGTAAAACCGAATCGGAGTGGATGTTATGCGATTTTGTTCATTTAGATCATATCCATCGTTCGTTTCGTCACAGCTCGGATCGGATTGAGCGATCACCACCGGGATGCCATAAAAAGACAAACTAATTTCATGGGTTTCTGAGCAGCTTATGGAAAATGATCACTGTATGCCACGAATGCTGTGCAAGATTTGAATGCATGGGCTAACTGGTAGAATAAGTCAGGGAGTTTGTAGTAATTATGATGCTAACGCTAACAGGGTTGAAAACTGTTAAGTGAAGGATTAAATGTGGGGCGTGATCGTCCGTTCATCTATCTTCTATGGTAGCATGCTTTCAACCATTGAATAGATAGAGTCAGAAGCCTTGACAAAGATATAATTGAGAGCGAAATATTGTTTTTGAAAATAATATATTTTATGTTTAGAGCGCGTATTTGTGAGAACCAGACCGACTCGCTTAGTGAATTTCCGGTATTTTAATATTTTTTTTTTTTTTAGATTTGTGATTATAATTCAATGAGGTAGGGAAAATGTACTAAAGAAACGAAAACATTTTAAATACAAGTTGTTTTTTTTTTGTTCTGTTTAAATGGTAAAATTACTTTAATGTGTGGTGTCCATAATAAGTCTGTGAATAGGTAAGCATACCTCTCAAGACTTTTTTTTCGGGCAAAGTTCCGTTAATAATACCTAAAACGTGTGCACATCAATAAACAGGTGACTTCTTCTTTAGACAATAACGATCATGGAAACGTAGCTTTTTAGCTTTTTGGACCCCTACCCACACAGTTTAACGGGTGCCCATTAAATAAAAATGATAATAAAAATAATGGGTCGGGAAAAACACCAATGAAATTTAGTTCAAACTAATTTACTTCAGACAAAGGGTTAGCTCAAGGCTTCAAATAAAGTTCAGTGAATATTGGCACAAAGTCCGTGGTTCACAGTGCGGAATAGGATGTGCTTTCGAGCGAACAATACGATTTCTTTCTCCGCCATAGTTTTTTTTTTTTTTTGTTAATAGAAAATCGTGTTTTTGACCGATATCAATATTTAAAGTGTGCCTAGGTGAAAGGGTTTTGCTCACTAGTGTGGTAGAATCAGTGCATTTCTGGTCGTTTTTCAGAGGAACGTCCGTATCTTAGAAGAAAATAAGTGATTTCTTCTGCATTGTCACGAGTGAATTGATGATTATTATTATCGTTTTACTGAAAAAATAAGCTGTTTGAATTTCGTCTCGGAGGCTCCACATAGTGGAGGATTTTTTTTATTTACTTGATTATTGAGATTTTTCAGCCCTGGGCTGGTTCATCTGCCGGCGTAGTCACTCAAATACCTTTTTGGGTATTTTCGTAACTTGTCCGGAGGTGAGATTCAAACTCGTGACCGTGGCGTGACCTTGGCGTGAGAGGTATGCTACGCCGGGGGTCGCCCCAGCGGGGGATTTTTTTTATTGACAGAGTATGGAGTGAAAGAAATTTTTTATATTATAAAGAAAACCAATGCATTGAAAAAAAAACAGCCATTTGCAGGTCAAAAGCAACGAACGAAGCCAACGCGAATGCATTCCAGGTGCACACTCACCGCGTGGTGAGTAGAGTTTTGTAATCCTGTTTGATATCTAGTGGGGGCGGTTAAGCAACGTTAATTTTTGCATTTATTTTGTCACCAGCACATGAATAAAACTACGAATCAACGTTGAAATTTATGGCTGAACTAGTGAGGTTTATTTTGGTGAGATCAATCTGATTATAAATTTATTACAAAAACCTATTTTCAATCAATACTAAAAACTAGAAGGGACAGTCAAATGGGGTTGTACGCAAAGTTGGCATAGGACTACGTAGCAATATGTAAAGAATGTTATTATTATTATTCTTAATGAGCCTGTATTAGAATACAGTTTACATTGATCGATTAGAACAAGCGAAGCCTTGTCAAAAGTCAGTGGGGTTATGTGTAAGGACTGTATCGTTAATCATGAATACACCTAGAAATTGCTGTATTTAAATATGTTTTATTTATTTTGCAGCTCAAATTCATTTACATTGTTTATTAACCATCAAAAAAGCCTATTACATCAGTATTCATTTAAATTTTCCAAGATCTGGCCAGCTCTCGCACCTTCTTCTCGATGTTTCTCATGAGGTTTTGCACAACCGTTCCGTCGATGGTTTTGCTTACGTTTACCCGGTCTTTTTTTAATTTGATGATGTCATCTGCTCCTCTAGCCTTCTTCCGCAGCTTTCCTTTCATCAAAGCCCAAAATTTCTCAATGGGCCTTATTTGCGGACAATTTTGAGGATTCATCGCCTTTTCCACAAATTGGACATTGTTCTCTTCATACCAGTCCAAGGTGGCACGCGCATTGTGGCAGCATGCCAAATCATGCCAAAACAGTGTCGAACCTTTGTGTTTTCGGATTAGTGGCAGAATTCGTTTCTTCAGGCATTCCTTCCGGTACATTTCGGCGCTCATATTTGCGGTAGTGAAAAAAGGTGTCGATTTCATACTGCACTGGCAAATTGCTTGCCACACCAACACCTTTTTTTCCAAATCCATGATAATGCACATGTCATTTTTGCTTAAAACGTCGTCTTTCAGCTTCCGAGCCCGAGTTTTCACGGAATCCGCCTGAATTTGGCTGCGTTTTCGACATTTTTGTTTCCTCCTTTTTTCCTTCAAAATCTTTGCAAATTTGTTTGTCCAAATTTGGGTTTTAAGCACCTGTTTTTCTAACAAGTCCGGGTAAGTCCTTCAATGTGTTATGCATAACAAACCGGTTGATCGCATTTTGGACCGCACGGACACTAGCCCCTTCTTCTGTTGCTAATTTTCTTAGCGACAATCCCTTTTAATTGCAGTACTTGGTCACAATCGCTCTTTTCGCTTTTCTTCCGTAAGACCTCGCATTGTTCCGCTTGAAGTAAAAATTTAACATTTAATGAATTTTTTTGTTTTGTTTTACAAGGCAAGCAACACTAAACAGCTGTCAAAATGAGTAATAGTCTTTTCTCATACAGAACCTCAAAGGTGTACTCATAATTAACGATGCAGTCCTTAACACATGACCGGTTGACGTAAACTAAGCTGAATGTTTTGATCATTGGGTTAAACATGTTAGCTTAGTTTCCTTTGTTTGCAAGAGCAACACTGCAACGTGCAACGTGCTGTTCTAATAGGACGTTGGATCGGATGTATGTTAGGGCCTGTTCAAAAACCACGTAGACTAATTTTTGAAAATCTCGCACTAAAACGAACAGAAACACTTCCAAGCACTGAGTATAATTTGAAGAGAACATTACCATCATTAAACAACTTGTTATAAGAGGATTATGTCTGTGGTCAGGAAAATCATTACATGCCAGCAACCAGCGGGTTGCGATTGCAAAAAGTAAGCAAACTTCAAACGACCCCGGGGTTTTTTAAATACCGAAACATGGTTTTTTGGAAGAAATATTTGGAATTCATCGAACAGAAATCGTGCAAAATTCAAGATCAGCCAGGATTTACGAATTAGGGAGGTTTCATGCGCATACAATGAGCAAACTCTTATAATAGTTCAGAATAACACTATTTCAAAATCAGAATAGTAGCTCTGAAAAGAGCTTTGTATACAGCATTTAATAGTTGTTGGCATTCTGTCGAAATTTGGGGACTGTGGTGCTAACCACAGATGGTTCTACCCCCGAAAAATCCCGTTCTGCCTGTATAGATATCGGGATTTCAGATTTTTAGCACTCAACGTTGCGTCATATCTATAAAATCTACATACATCTACGAGATATCATGACCATTTCGTGGCCGATATCATGGCGGTTTCAAAAATCGATTTTTTTTAAAGTTTTCCCGAACATCACTTTTTTTAAGAAATCATAACTTTCGAATCACTGAACCGATTTTCGAATAATTAAACACCAAATGAAAGATAATTAAGCATACTCTAAAGAAAAATATGACAACATTGAAAAAATTTGAATTTTGTATTGTAAAATATTGATTGTTCTTGTATTTTGCGATTTTTTATTGTGTATGACTAGAAGGCGCTACACGATTTTACATTTTTTCTTGAAAATTTAGACTTTTTTACACAATACTTCAAAAAAAAATTAGAGGAGAATATTTTGTTCGTTTTCGAGATATATTTTTTTAAAGTTATAAAGTTTTGGGTTTTGCCCTATACCCATATGCGATTAAACTATCATGATTCTCCATTGATTTATGGTAACTGTAACTTAGTCAAATTATCAACACTTATTTCAATTTCGAATTCTAGACTAACCACGGATTTTCCAAAGATTTCAATCAAATTAATAGATTGCTGTTGGGTAGCATAAACTGCCACAGGGATTTGTAGAATTGTAAATAAAGATGCAAAGGGTAACAAATTGTATTAAAAAATTAGTAGAAGTAGTATTAAGAAACTAAATTGTGAGGATGCATCTTTCACGTACAATACGATACCACATATTGATTTCCATTTGGACTTTAATAGGACAATCTCATGGTTTTCAATCAATCATGTGTGTGTAGTTTGAACTAAAACTCGGTTATTAATTCAGGTTTTTAAATATTTTTATTATTATAGACATAAAATACGCTTAAGGAGCGTATATATCGTGAATCATATATGTTTCGCTCCTTGTGGTTGCGCAAATCAACTAAATTTGCCGCGAGCTGGGCATAGCACACGACTGCAGTAAAAATGGCTGTCCAGCCAGCCGCTCGCTAGCGACAGCCGTTGACCCATCATTCCGGCTGATTCCTCGCCCGCGTACCCTCCTGCAGGGTACTTGCAACCGCCAGCTGCAATACTGGCCATTGCCGCTCTGCACTGCTCCGAGGCTGCCGAGCGAATCAAGCAAATTCCGAAGGTGTCCCCTTCGTTATATATCGTGCACTGCTGCATATGAGACGTTCGTTTCTTAAATTTGAAGTCTGTGATAGGAAAGTACTGTGCATTTAGTAAATCTACTCTGAA
Organism: Aedes koreicus; assembly: GCA_024533555.2. Taxonomy (NCBI): domain Eukaryota; kingdom Metazoa; phylum Arthropoda; class Insecta; order Diptera; family Culicidae; genus Aedes; species Aedes koreicus. Next base: position 775,281 of record JAHHFK020002302.1, read on the forward strand.
AAAATTGGAATTATAGGACATAAGTTTATATTTGCGTTTATTTCAATAGTTGAATAATAAAAATCAATAGTTTTAAAAAATTGAAATCAAAGCGTTGAAAATGTTCCGATCGATTGGTGCAAACATTTTGGAAATCAATCGTGAAATGACTTAGTTCTAAAACCTATTTATTTTTCGTGACGTTCCAAATTTTCGCAATTCCGAACGTGTACCCCAGTATTGAAAACACAGACGCAGTCCTCCGTCAAAACGAGCCTGGAATAGAAATTTCACCTATCACTTGCAGGACTTCTTGTATGGAAATTGTAATTTCGAAACAGGCGCGACTTTTCAGACATTCTGAAATGGGTTGCTGGATCTGGAATAGAGCTTTCACTTTCTAGTCCCGGATTAAAGCTGCTTTCAACTGATCACTCTAAGGATTATTGCTCAAACATTGTCAAACATACATACGTACACAAACACACATCCCGCTTTACAAGAGGAGGCTCAGCTGCCAGCCATCGGATAGTGGGACAACCTGCAAACGTTAGTTGCGAATCAGCAACCCTGGACGAGCAGCGGGGCTAGCCCAGGAGGTGTCAGGGAGTGGAGCAGTGGGCTCTGTCGAATTTCTATAAAACACGACAACATACGGGAAGGCAGCTACAACAAGCGAGATAGTCCCGCTTTAAGCACTTCAGCCCACCACCCTCAGGGAGTGCCACCCAGGCATATTAAGATTGACGCCACTTAACAACGTGTGGTCGAAAGTACCCAAATAAGCCAGGATAGAGGCGGCGAAGAATCTTGTTGATGACATTAGCATGATTTCGTCGGCAAGAGAAATAACGTGCACAAATAAGTCAAGCATATGGTTATCAAGATCCAAGGGAGCCATTGGAATGGTCGTTAAAGAATGGAAAAGCGATAACCAAAAGGCTTTTCTCGGTTAGCTCTTTGTAGGAAGAGCTGCTAAATTTTGGATCATTGTTTGGCTCGATGATCATCTCACCGTTACGCGAGTTCGCAACTTCAGTTCCGGTTTTGACTGCATGGCGCGCGTTCGAGTCGCCGCTTGCTTTTGTTACTACGAGGGCTTTTATTTTCCCCCCTTTATGAACTTCCGATTCCTGTTCCTTTTGTTCTTATCCTTATCTTTAGTGCCGACGGAATTTAGCTGTCTTCTTCGGTGCCTTCCCAGGTACCGTCTTCGTTTATTAGAGATGCACTACGGATTGGAGCGTCCTTGTGATTCTTGGAGTCTCTTCCCGAGCGAAGGTTTATAGCAAATTGATAACAAGTTTTAATATTTGATTATCAGTGTTCGATCACTAAATATGTTATCATTCAGGCTGAATAAACAACCAAAATAAGAAAAGAGATAAAAAATGAATATTCGTTGGATATTACAACATTTACTCGTTTTATTATCATCGAGTTCATTTTGATAAGTGATGTGAACAAATGTCTTGAGATAATTTCAAATTATGTTTTCAACATGGTATCAAATTCATACACTAAGGTCTGTATCCACATTAATCCGGACACCTTCAAATCATTGTAACTTTTGAAATATTGCACGTATGAATGAAAAAATTCACTGTGGTATAGCTGAGAGTTTATGATGAAAAAGACTACGATTGATTTTTACATTTTCATGTCTAGTATTCAAGATGGCGACGAAAGAAAAACAAGTGCGTGAGCGAATTTTGTAAAAACAAGGGCGTACGGCAAATCTTGACTTGTCAATACGGGACCTTGCAAAAACATTGGATTTGCCTAAATCCACTGTTCACGATGTGCTCAAATCATTTTCGGAACGTTTGACGGTGGAGAGGAAACCGAGAAGTGACAAAAACATTGGACGCGCTGATCCTGTCATGAACCGAAAGGTGAAAAGGATATTAACGAAAAACCCAAATCTCTCCATTCGAACGGTGGCTCGTAAAATAGGGATGTCGCCTGGGTTTGTTGAAAAATCAAAACAACGTTTGGGATTGAAGTCGTATAAAGTAAAAACAGTTCCAAATCGCAACGACAAACAGAACTTGGCTGCAAAATCACGGGCTGCGAATATTTGACGAAGTTTTCACGCGTTGTTATGGACGATGAAACTTATGTCCTGGAGGGATTTCAAGCAGCTTCCAGGACTGGCTTTTTATTCTGCTATGGCCAGAAAGCTACAGCTGAGCATTTCAGAACGAAGAAGGCATCGAAATTTCCCAAAACATACCTTGTGTGGCAATTAATTTGCACGTGTGGCAAAAAGAGTACATCTTTCGTCACTACAGGCACAATCAACAAGGAGATCTATCAGAAAGAGTGTCTGCAGAAGCGATTGCTACCCTTCATCAAAAGTCACTAAGAAAAACCTTTGTTCTGGCTCGATTTGGCATCATGCCACTATGCTAAACTGTGATGGAGTGGTACCAAGCAAATCAAGTGAACATTGTACCAAAAACCTCAAACCCGCCAAATTGCCCAGAGCTACGACCAATCGAGAGATATTGGGCTCTGATGAAGCGGAAGCTTTCTGGAAAGAAGCTAAGAATCATTGATGTCTTACAGCACTAACACTTACAGCAAATTTGGACAAAGACGGCTTCTACGATTTCTGAAGAGTCTGTACAAAACCTAATGGACGGAGTTAAGCGCAAAGTTCGAAAATTTTATGCAAATACCGAATAACTATGTTTTGTCTTCACGAATTGTTAAAACACATCCCATGAATCTGAAATAAACAACTATGACGGAAATATAATGCGAAATTTATGTTTTATTCGGCGTTTTGAGGTGTCCGGATTATTGCGGATACAGACCTTAATTTCCAAGGCGCATTGATTTTCTGCTCTTATTGTGCCTATATTCACCATAAAAACAAATGTGCATATAATTTGGAGCATAATACGCTGTAGAAAACACAATTTGTTTTGGTTATTTTGCTATCAAACAAAATTTCCCGCAACACTAGACCTTTTTTTTACTGCCTAATGAATCAGAAGAGAAGAGAATCGAACAAAGCAGAACAACAAAAAAACAACCTCGATTTCACAGTGAAGTTTGACAGCTGTGGCACATTTGGCCACATTCTGGTTTTTCATGGCAGCCAATAGGTTTTATGAAGGTTCTCAAGTGGTCATAACATCTTTCACTAGAATATTTTCAAAATCTTAATGTTTTTATAAAGGTTTTATTAACATGTTTTCACAACCGTCTATAGAGTGGGCCATTTTGTACAAATTTCGGCTTTAAAGGAGCATAGAGGCGGATTGGTAGACAAAACAGTTTTGAATGTAGTTTTATCAACAAAGCCGGGAGGAGTGCTATACGGCTGGAATAAAACGAAAATTGTTACTTGAGAAGATGTCCGGCCTACAAACAGGCGACGGCTATTCTATCACAGTGGAGGTAACACAAATGAATCTCAACCACTGTGGCACGGCGTGTAATATTTTTTTTTTAAATGTGTTCTTTTTTTTTATATTTCTTTATTTTCTAATATTTGGGGGTGAGGAAATGAAAAATAGTGAGATTGTGGAAGGTTGTTTCTTTTCTTTTGTACTTTACATTGTATAAATGTCTACGACCCAAGTAATAATTGCATTACATAATAAATGGATACCGTCGACTGGAAATTCACAGTCAAATTCCAATGCAACCGCAAGTGGCGTCAAGTTGAAAGAATCCAAAAATATTTGCTGTTTCTTTCGAGCGAAGAACTATAGTGAACGGCATCAACTGAACTCAAACATGGATAGTTCGAATTGAAAGTTTTGCATCGACCATTTGTGAACACATTTCATCCATTTGGGAACACCGAATGCAGTGGGTAAACAAAGCAACATGCTATCACTCCTCCTCCCTACAATGTTCTGTGGTTTCAAAGAACACACACATAAGGTGTAATTCAAATTTGATTTACGATAAGCAAAGTAAACGATGATTTCATGTAAAATTATGTGTTCCGAAACAGAAACGAGAAAAAAGGTGTGTTCGTTTGAATTGACTTTTTCATTTCGTTTGACTGATTGGTATGTCCTGAAGGCTGCTCCAACATGTCGGTCTCATTACAACAAAATTTACATTACTTTTTGGTTGCGTGTATGTTATGTTAACTAGGGATTAAAGCATTTTTAGCTCTTCTGATTTCAATAACTTAGATTCAACCTGTTATGCAGCTACTTCGGATGGTCACAAAACCGATCCACACCTGTATTCGACGTCCACGCCTCAAAACCTCATGTTGACGCTGGATGATCAACACCGACTGCCTCCAATGATAAGAAACGAGAGTGTGATCGTAGGCCCAGGCGCCCTGGCAGCAAGAGCTAGTCGAACTGGATTGATATGCAAATACCTGTTTGTGTGAACAGCTTTGCTTCTCCAGTGAACTACTTTTCTCCCGCACCCTGTTTCGAATGTGGCGAGGATAACCGGTGTGTTAGGTGTCCGATCACTTTCCGACTCGAAAGTCATCGCGTAAAACGGGCCGATTTTTCTTTTTAGTTGAAAGCATGCGCAGGAAGCAAACTCCAGATCTCGAATTAAGGTGGGATTTTATCAGGCCTAATAGGCGAAAGTGTGCTGGCCGTCGACATTCAGCGGGAGCATAATCAGATCAATTAGCAGGCACAGCAATTAGCGAGCAATTTTACACATGTTCATTTGGAGTCTCAATTTACCTAATGGGTAGGGACCCCGTTCCTAGGGTCTCGCAAGTGTTGTTGTATGATTCATTATGATGAGGCGTCGTCGTCCCATTTTTCTTCCTATCCGTCTCGTGCAATAATCTGTGAGATCGAGGTTGGCGCTGACTACAATTCCAACGACGACGACAACGACGACGACGATGATGAACGTAATCCGTTTTGACATGAAGCCACCTCGAGAAGACGGTGGTCGGCATGGTGATGAAGCGGCGCGCGTTGTTGGTTGGAAGGAGTAGGACTCAGTACGATGACGGTGGTGTTTTGCCTCATTTTATTATTGTTGCTTCAAGTTGCAATCTGTAAAAGAGGCTGGTAGGTCGCTTGGGGATAGATAGCAATTCATTAACCTCTCGCAGTGCCTGCGCAGCCGAGTGCCACTAAACTTTTGACCGCAGTGCCACATTGTAACCAGTTTGGCCTGTTTTTCTTTTTCTTTTTGCGTTCGCTCATAATTAGTAATAACTGAAGAAACTGAAGAAAGGGCGCTTCTCGCATTCTTCCCTGCCTGTGTTCGCTAAATAATGTTGTAATTTTAATAATGCTCGTGTTGGAATTGATTGATCTATTGCGTTTGAGTGGCACGTGGAGCTGCGAGTGGTGGCAAAAGTAGCGGCAACAGATGTCGGTAGATCGATGATTTCATGCTTTCAGTTTTGATTTCCTGTGCTCAATTTTCACCTCAAAACGGGTGTAGGGTTTGGTTGAGGCGGTTGTGAATTCCGATTGTTGCGTAACTTGAAAATTATAGATTAATTTTTAACACAAGATTCGACTGATCATTCAATGTGTTTTTGAAGCCTTTGGCTTTCAGTGCTTTTTAAATCCTATTGTAAATATGAACTCGACTTAAGGAAATCTACACAACATCGGAGCGAACATTCCGTTTTGAAACTCAACTCAATGATGACGAAAGCTTAGTTCAGACATAGAAAATGTACAGCAATTCCTTGGGAAATAATTGTAATCCTTGTTCATCGAAGTGAACGAATCAATTAAAACTGACAGCACCGATCGATTCCAATGCAATCGGCGCAGCAAGGGCGCGAGTGATATACATATATTCCTCATACGAACGGTTGGTTGCCTTACATTCCTATGCCGAAAAGCACCCACAACATTCTCATTGCTGAAACAGCGAACGTTTTAAGGTAATCAACCGAATAACAACGACCGGCGGCGGCAGCAGCAGCGGCAGCAACTCGACGCAAACGCAAACTGCCGGAATGCGCAAGTACCTCTATCTCGATCAACCACACTGACATTGGCCATTGGAACTGAATTGGTTTTGATCGGCAGCAGTCCGTGCTGCGCAGTGATGGTGTTTTGCAAATTTTCGCCTGGACACAGTTAGGCTCGGGATCCAATCAAACACGGCCGGAACGTGGCTGGAATGTAAAGTTCGTGTTCTCTCGGACAGGGACCCCGGGGCGAGGTGGTTGGGCGGTGCGTGTTCTTCAGCCAGCTTCAGCTTAAGGTGGTACGTTTGCAATGCAATTTGTAGGCGATTGCTTTCTTAGCCTTGGTTTTATCGATTTAACCTCCACCTAAGCACACACTGGGTAAACAAAGTATAGGTAGGCAAATCACGTTTCTAGTTGTTTTGAATGCATGGAATCACTGTTTTAAAGCTCGATTCACTTAAAACTGGACGCACTGCATACTTTTTTGTGGCGCTCTTAGCGGTCGGTTCTCGTACGTTTTGACAGCAGATTGTTTGGTTGTGAAAGTTTTGTTACGATTTATTGAGATTTTGAAAGTTGTTGCAAATGGAAACCGAAAGAAGGACCTTTTCTTTTTGAACACTTAGTAGTTGAAAATCGAAAGGTAAGGTTCATGAATTGCGAATTCTACCGTGCGCAATGACCTCAAACATTTCGGTAAGCATTACAATCGTAAGTGGAAATTACAATCGGTAACTGCCTTGGAAAGTATTGAAAACAATTAGAGCAAACTCAAGACTCTCAGATGCCGACATTGCCATAAAATACAATTACAACAAAAACACCGTCCAAGGCAAAAGCTATCGTTTTTGTCATGCCAGCAAGCAGCCGAACTGCACACTGAAATAAAACCTAATCGAGAAAACATGCGCTCGGATAGTGGGTTTATCACATAACATTAGCTACTTTAGTGACTTAAATAATGACTACAGTGTGTCTCACAACAGGTGTCACCTTTTTTCAGTCTTGGTTTATTTCAGCTGGGTAATTTTAACAGTGGAATTGATTTAACCCGTTTTAGGTGTATTCTTTTGACAGCCTATCGCTGAAGATAAGTAAGCGATTCCGTTTGTTTATATTTATCAGCTACCATGGAAGCCATACGGGAGCAAGTTTTAAAATGACATTTACAAAAGCTTAGACCGTGTCAGATATTCAATAGCCTTAGCTTAGTAAGCGTTTCGTTTTTCGTACCTTGAAACGGTACAAGGAAACTGAAAATGTCCATATTCAACGCAAAGAAAGTCCCAGACGAACTGCCGGAACGAAGAAAATGATCAAATGTGTGAGGGAGCGAATAAGACATAATCCGGCCGTATCTGGTCGTAAATTGAGCAAACAATTTCAAAAGTCCGCTGCTTCAATGAACAGGCTCCTCGGACATGATCCGGAATGCTAGCTGTACAAGAAACAACGGTTTCACGGGTTGACGGAGCGTCAAGAGCAAGCCAGGGTCCAAAGAAGCAGAAATCTTTTGGTACGGCTCGGTGACTGCGAGATTTTATTTTCGGATGAAAACCTCTTCCTCGTTCAGGACATTCATAATCAACAAAATGATCGTGTGTATGGCAAAAGTCTTGACAATATTCCAAGAGATAAACTAAGGCTTGCTTCATTTAGAATTGGAACAAACTTTTGCTCATATTGTGGCGCTCCTGGTGGACGGATTTGGAAGTTCTTGGCACCCACGTGTCGGGAATTTTGTCAGCTTCACGTATGTATTTTTGACATTCCGCAAATCGACTGTACTTTGTAAACAATCAACATGGAAGCCGAAAGAAGGGAAAAAATTGTGCACAGTTATTTGGAAAATCCATTGTGGTCTGCATCTAGGCTAGCTAAACAGCTGAAATTGCCCAGAAATATCGTATGGCGCGTTATCAAACGGTATAAGGAAACATTGACGACGATTCGGAAGTCTCAAGCCAATGTGGGAGTGGAACTGTCGACCGGAAACTGCGTGGTAAGATTTTGAAGACGATTAGGAGGAATCCCAATCTGTCGGACCGTGATTTGGCCAGAAAATTTGGTGCTGCCCATAGCACCGTGAGGAGAACTCGACTCCGGGAAGGAATCAAGTCGTATCGAGCTAGCAAACAGCCAAATCGGACCATAAAACAGAATAGTGTGGCCAAAATCCGTGCTCGGAAGCTATACGACCAGGTGCTGACCAAGTTCGACGGGTGTCTTCTGATGGACGATGAAACCTATGTCAAGGCTGACTTTGGGCAAATCCCAGGTCAAAAATTTTACTTGGCAACGGTTCGGGGGGGGGATGTTCCAGCCAAATTTAAATTTGTTTTTGCCGACAAATTTGCACGAAAATTCATGATTTGGCAGGGCATTTGCAGCTGTGGCAAAAAAACGAAAGTTTTCGTTACAAATAAGACAATGACGTCGGAACTATACCAAAAAGAGTGTCTCCAAAAACGAATTTTGCCGTTCATTCGATCCCACGACCATCCCGTAATGTTTTGGCCAGATTTGGCAAGCTGTCATTACAGCAAAGTCGTTCAAGAATGGTATGCAGAGAAAGGGGTCCAGGTTGCTCCGAAAAACCTTAACCCACCCAACTGCCCCCTGTTCCGCCCTATTGAGAAATACTGGGCAATCATGAAGAGGAGACTCAAGGCAAAGGGAAAGGTTGTCAAAGACATCAATCAGATGAAGACCTGGTGGAATAAGATAGCTAAAACGATGGACGAAGAAGGTGTGCGTCGCCTAATGAGCCGTGTTACAGGAAAAATTCGAGAATTCCTTCGAAACCGTGACGAATAATTTTATCCGTATTTTTTCTTAAAAGTATGAAGAAAACGCTACATTTGTATAAAAAAAGATCTTGAATTCAATAATAAATAACTTAAATACAGGCAATTGTTTTTGTTCCAATTCTATCTGAAGCAAGCTTTAGTTGTAGAACGCTATCAGAATGTTTCGAAAATCATGGTATGGGGCGGAAAACTTCGTCTTCTTTTCATAGAACCTAACGTAAAAATCAACACTGAATATTACATCCAGCAGGTTTTGAAGAACCATATGCTTCCTCATGCTTCAACGGTGTATGGGAATACACCACATTGTTTCCAACAGGACTCAGCTCCAGCTCACAAGCGAAAAATGGCCTGCATCTTCACCGGATCTCAACCCACTTGACTACTTTGTTTGAGGTTATACGCTTCAACATATATGCCCTACGAAAGGGCTTTTTTTTGTTGGGGCGTAGAACCACTGCGTCCACTGAGTTGAACTTTTGTGGTACGAAAGGGCTTACTATAGATTGATTCAAGAAACATTTGCTAGATATTTGGGACCAAATTCCTCAGGAAATCGTGCGTGCTAGCTGCGATGGATTTACAAAGCGTTTGCGCAAAGTTATCAAGGAAAAGGGCGAGAGATTTGTATTGAATTAATATGGTTTATTTCTATAACATGTATCCTTCAAATGAAAAATAAATGCTATGATTGGGCTGATTTGTTTTGCTGTAATCCCATTTTGTTTTAGTGACACCTATTGTGAGACACCCTGTACATAAGATAAGACAAATTACATAAGTTAAATAAGTTGATAGTTGATAAAATTGGGATCACAGATAAATTAGACTTTTCGGCACAGGCAATCAGCGATATCTAATGCCAATGTAGTTTTCTACCCTACCCACTCGCATACTCAAATGGGCCTACTATTCACTTCACTCAAATTCAACAACATCTGCGCACAATTATTAACACGACTGTTTCCCCTCTCCCCTTATCTTCAGGGCAACCAAAAGGGAGATCGCATCCCAGTGGCACCGCCAGCAAACGGATTCGTGTGGCCACCGGATACGGTACCGGGTGTAATTGGTCTGCGGAACCACGGCTTCATGAATGCCGTCCTGCAGTGTCTCAGCCACATCGACATCCTGGCTGAGTACTTCGTTTTGGATCAATACAAGGTCAGTTATCTACCCACAAAATGACTCGGAGCGTTATTCTAACTCCCATTCCACCCTTTCCTTTTTTCAGGCGGATCTAAGACGGCGCAACAAGATCAATGCGAAAAAGTTCAGAACCAAGGGTGACTTATGGCAATAAAAAAAATGATCGATATTGACATTGATTGCAAGATTGCAAACCTAATAAAAGCAAAAAGGTTAACTTGAATCGATATATTATTTGATTGGAATTAAGTTGAATGAGATGGTGACGTGTACATTTGTAAGTGATTCATATAATAATTTCCACAACCTTTTATTTAAAGACTGTACTCGAAAAACATTAGACACACAAAAATGATCGTCAAAAATTCATTTTTAAGCGGCTTTCCTTCAAACTTTTAGGGAATAAACAACAATATGATGGTTAGGTTTCTATTGCATTGCACAGAAAAAATAATGAATATTAATTGACATGTAAAATTTCCCCTCGTTTAATTGCAAGCAAAAGCAAGCGTGAACAACGTTATTGTTTGCCATCTTTCATACAGCATACAACATTTTTTGCAATTTTCCACACAACAGACCTGATTCCAGCGATATCTGGCTTAAATTTACATGAAAGATCCTATTAATTAATGCCAAATCTAGCATTCCCTTTATGTGTATTAGATAACGCAGAAAATGTATTGACCATCCGCATGAGAAGCGGCTTAAGCTTTCAATGCACACAGTAAACAAAGCTCTGAAGATGTTTCTTTCTATCTGTGTGTGTGTTTTTTTTGTTTCTCATCTCCATGGCCGAATGCCCGCACTTTACACCACTCATAACGTTTTGGGCTATAGTGAGGACGACTTTTTTCCCTGCCCTCCGGTTAGAAGGGGTATGGGCGCGTTCTGCCGAGTTGGTCGCGGCAGATTTCATGTGTGAATAGGCTGCCACATCAACGTTCAAAAGTGCCTGAACCAAATAGACAGCTTGTAACGATCACTTGAAGATGCGATGGGGGATCATTGCCCTGGTATTCTCAATGGTAGCACGTAGTAAAACGTTTCTTGTCTCCTATGACTAAACGTAATGGAATGGAGTAAACTAGTGGAAACTCATGGGGAATAATCTCTCATATACATCGGTCGAACCATTCTGAACGGCCGTTGTAAGAATATCACCATGTAAAGCTCGCATGCGCATGTCATGTTATCAATTATTAATGCTTCTCTCCTTTCTCCAATTTTCTTCCCTATCACATGGCCGCGAGCGGTGCCAAATGACACATTGTGAGTCTCGATATGCGCTACTGAAGTCAGCGCTTCAAAAGCAGAAACATCGAGACGACCCTAAAGCAAAGGGAGGTTGAAGCAGTAAGTGGGGAACGGTATATAACCATCACCAATTTTACCAATCAAATTTTCTAACACAAGCTTCAAGGTAAGATGATTTCAAAATCAAGGTAAGAAAATCATATTATTTCTCTAAATTTTGCATATATTTATTTAACACCATATGCTGAGCTAAAAGGAGGGACCATCAGAGCACCCGATTGAAGCGATTTGGATAGGAAGAGTGGGACTGCCAACTTCCTGTTGTTAACATTTCGTGAATAGAGGGCGGGCTCTTTTCCCCATCTAGTGGGACTTTTTACTAGGCGGGGGCTCGGTTTTGTTGTGGTTTCTGCGAACTTGTTTCTAGAAGGAGATTCTCTTTAGACCCCTATAGCTCTGGGCTGTGCGTAAGTGTATCTGCTTACGGGCCCACAATACGTTTTTGGCTCGTCTTATAGGGACATGATGAAACATTTACCACAATGCAACCTTGATCAAACCGTTTAATTAAAACAGTCCAGTGCTATAGGCTGTAGCCTTGCTACATTAGATGGTAGTTCACATCATCCTCATCATCATGGTGAGGACGACTTCTTTTGATACTCTTTCCAACTGTTTCTCTAAAGCCAGCTCATTCTTGAAAACTTTAGGTATTTTACGAAATTTGGCTTTCATGTTGGCTCTAAACATCTCAATCGGACGAAGTTCAAGTTGCAGTATTTTGGTACTAAAGGGTGATACGGTCAAAATTTGGTCAAGGGAAAACGCGTGTAAATCGGTGAAATCGTTTATTTAAAAAATCAAATTAAATTTCCTTTTCAAGTTCAATTAGTATAAAATTCAGGAAAAATATTCAGTTAGGCTTCCGCTTTTCCAAATCCGAATTGCCGGGCCTTACGCTTGACCCCTGCCATCAGATTTTGTACAGCCACCTTGTCCACCTTCTTCGCCGCAGAAAGCCAGTTTGCCTTGAACTGCTGCTCGTCCTTAGCAGTTTTTTTTTGGTCTTCTTTAGGTTCCGCTTGACAATAGCCCAGTATTTCTCAATTGGGCGGAGCTCTGGCGTGTTGGGAGGGTTCTTGTCCTTGGGAACCACCTGCACGTTGTTGGCGGCGTACCACTCCATGGCCTTTTTACCGTAATGGCAAGATGCCAAATCCGGCCAAAACAGTACGGAACAACCGTGTTTCTTCAGGAAAGGCAGCAGACGTTTATTCAAACACTCTTTCACGTAAATTTCTTGGTTGATGACAGTCCCGGAAGCTATGAAAATGCTGCTTTTCAAGCCACAGGTACAGATGGCTTGCCAAACCAGATATTTCTTTGCGAACTTTGACAGTTTCGTGTGCTTGAAAATATCTGCTACCTTTCCCCTTCCTTTTGCCGTATAAAACTCCTGTCCCGGAAGCTGCTTGTAGTCGGCTTTGACGTAGGTTTCGTCGTCCATTACCACGCAGTCAAACTTCGTCAGCATCGTCGTGTACAGCCTCCGGGATCGCGCTTTGGCCGTCGTATTTTGTTTATCATCGCGATTTGGAGTCACTACCTTCTTGTAAGTCGATAGTCCGGCTCGTTTTTTGGCTCGATGCACGGTTGTAGACGATACACCCAGCTTATTTGCGGCATCTCGGAGAGATAGGTTAGGGTTTCGCTTGAAACTACCGGCAACTCTCTTTGTCGTCTCAGCGGCTTCCGGTTTTCGATTTCCCCCCGATCCATACTTCCTGGCTGTCGACAAACGTTCCCCAAACACTTTAATTACATTTGTAACGGTTGATTTGGCAACTTTTAGCGATTTTGCCAACTTTGCGTGCGAGTAGCTCGGATTTTCGCGATGCGCGAGCAAAATTTTGATACGCTGCTCTTCTTGCTTGGACGGCATTTTGACAACTGAAGAGTGAATTCCAAAATCAAAATAGGAGCAACATTCTACACACACACACACCTTCAAAATGAGGGGTGTTCAGGTTTTTTAAATGCAAAATTGAAAGAAATACGTCAAGTTGATATTGACCAAATTTTGACCGTATCGCCCTTTAAAACAGTATTGTTGTATCTGTACCATTCTAACACCAGCCGCGCGTTAAGGAAGGATGCTAAAATCCAGCCACAGTAGGGTCTCGCCTCAGTGTTTGTTTTGTTTTGTTTATCGTTCCGGTTCGGAGCCTTCCTGACCTTGTAAACGAGGAGACCGGCACGTTTCATCATTTTTTCGACAAACCAGATGGAAATGTCCGCCTTCTTCGCGACATCACGGATCGAATGGTTCGGTCGGCGCTTGAACAGATTCAACACCTTCCTTGCCTTCACCGCATCAGCTGTCTTCAGTTTTCTGCCACTGCCTGACCGCAACTGGGTCGTCGGGGTTTCCTTGAATGCCTGCACCACCCGGGACACCGTCGAATGAAGGATTCCCAGGTGTTTTCTAACCATTCTGGCGCACATAATATTTTTGGCAGATCTGCTCTTGCTACGAAGCCAGACAGTACAAAGCTCTGATGCCCGACTAATGATAAACTATGAATAGAAACTACTGCTCAAGCCTAATTTATATTCTTTTAATTTTCATAACATTAATTATTTATTGTATGTTACTTTCATCACTAAAATATCTCCTTCCTGTTATTTCATCACCAAATGATAATTATGTCGATATGTTATTGGATATGAAAAGACGAGAAGGTTTTGTGCCTACGGGAGAAGAGATTTCATAATTTTCACTCACGCGGGTTTACCTTCACCATATAAAAAATTAAATGAAACCGTAAAGCATATTCAGAGTCTCCGAATAGTTTTATCTCAACGCCGCCCAAGCAGCACACAAGTTTGATAACGGTTGAAAATACTTTTATATGACTAAATTTGGTTATAATGAAGCTTACTCAACATAAAAGCATGAAGATGTGTTACTCGGGTGAAACTCCCACGGACGAACCGTCATTCGAAACTGTTTTGATAATTTGAATTTACAAATGTGGTTCATAATCTTATATATTCAATTGAGGATAACATTCTAGCGGACAGAACAAATGATGTATATATTTTTAACATTGGAACTATCAGGAAAACTTTCAGGAGTGACGGAGAGCAACATTATTCTGTAGAGAAGGTTCAACATGAGCGCTGATTTTGAAGAGATTTTCGTACAATATGTTTGGGTAACGGACGGCGACAACCAACAGCGGATAAACTAATCACCAACTTAATTTCTTAAATATTCAAATATGTAGATTGCCGTACAGCTTGCTGAGCGTATCCTGAAACTTACCCTCCCAACTAACATAATTTTACCTTTCCCGAGACACTTATGAGTGGTCGTGGAGTTCTTCGCATGTCTCTTAAGTAAGTGTCGGACTAACATTCCTTCCTTATTCCCACCAGTTGCAAGGACGTGGCCAGGACAGCTCTGGTCTGTTGGAAGGCGACACACCTTTTATCTAAGAGGTAGAGATTGCTCCCAAATCACTATCTAACAGCAACCGATGAAGGTGCCTCTCCCACTTAACAACAGTTCAAAGCTTATACCACCTACGATATTGTGCAACCTGGTTTATGCTATGCTATGCTATGCTATCTGCTTTTGCTACGAAGCCATCTCAATAACCACTTTACATATTGTGATAAAATTTACACTCTTAGCTAGTTTTTAAATTTCATAAATTTTTACTCCCGCGCTCAAAAGATTCATTGAGTCTCAGTACAGTCTTTAGTAGTACAGTACAGTCGAGTACAGTCTTTAGTAGTGAATTGTTCATGCTGTCACTCTATACAACCGAGACGAGAAACGAACTCTTCACTATCTATATATACACAGATAAAAAGAAACATTTAATTTTCTGCGTTATCGAATGCACCTTAAGGGAATGCTAGATTTGGCATGAATTATTGGGATCTTTCATGTAAATTTAAGCTAGATATTGCTGGAATCAGGCCTTGTGTATGGAAGATTGTAAAAAATGTTGTATGCTGTATGAAAGATTGTTAACAAGTACTTTGTTTACGCCTGCTTTGGCTTGAAATTAAACGAGCAGAAATTTGACGCGTCTGTTAATATTCATTATTTTTTTCCGTGTATAAAAATTAATCTCTGTCTGTGTGACCCTTATAGACTCGAAAACTACTGAACCGATCGGCTTATGCTTTACTGGTTTGTATGCAGGAATTGTTGGGAACGTGGAAGATTCTTATGATGGTTCGAGACCCCTCCTCCTCTGGAAAGGGGGAACCAAATTTGGCATGTGGTGGTTTTTTTAGGCAAAAAATATTTCTATGGTGGTTCGAAATTGCAAACGTGAAATAGTGCAAGTGATATACTTATGAGATTAAATGTTTGCATGAATTGCGCGGTCCAAGAATCGTATGAAATTTTTGTGCCGAATATTCCGCATACAGATACTCACGATTTTAATTCTGAAGACTGCATTTGCTGTCCTATGTGAGCCAATTTTTTTTCGGGCAGTCATCAGTGCTGAAGCTTTCAATGAGAGCAACCTGAAAATGGGGATCTGCGATTTTCTTGCGTTTGAAAACAAAGCGAAAACCACAACATCGTTGCAAATTGCAGAACCGAACATAGTAATGTTACATTCCTGAAATACTCCAAGAAATTCAAGATTATGTTGATACTCTTCTAGCAGACCATCTACGATTAGGACTACGACACAAAACGGCATTGAACTGACGACTGACGACTGACGACTGACGACATTATGTCTAAGCGGTTCCATTAATCTTAGGTTTTGAAATGAGATAGGGGTTTTGTATTTTCTTTTTTCCTTTGCCGTTTCCTGATCTTTGCTTTTCTCATTTCAGAAAACCGAGTAAAATGGCGGCGCTATAACGATAAGCCATAAAAGGCTAGCACAAGAGTTAGTTCTCATGTTCGCAACAGAGGAAACGCCTGTGTTCCAGCCCCCACAAAAGTGGACAACAAAAGCAGCGCATTAACTTTTTAAGCTCCTTCACTCCCAACGACTCACTCATCTTAAAACTTATCTCATACCAAATCAAATATACATATGCTTTCTCACCAAAGGAAAGCCTCCCGCACGATCCCATCAAATTTCCAACTCCGGATATCTATGAAGGTATTATGAGTTCTCGGCATATTCTAAAGTAGACATCTAATCAACTCTTCACTCCCATCCCTGCTGAACATAAGGGCCTGGCCAGGTGTTGAGCAAAGAAAACGAGAACGCCTTAACAATCCTATATGTTCACCTGTTTGTAATACCTCGAACAACAATGTGCTGTCTTCGAGAATATGCGATGGTAGTTCTGGTTTGGTCATGAAAATGTCAGTCAAACAGACTCTTTAGTTGTAAAACTGATCGAAGAACGGTGGGCATGGAACGCATCTTTCCGGTTTTCTTGGGCAGCATGTCTGACTGCAAGATACGCTAAATGGTTCTTGTAATCTAGTTGTCATGGGCGGCATTTCCTATCCTTAAGCATATCAGTGGCCATAAAATTCAACACAGGTTCTAGCAAGCAATGGTTCGCAATGGTGATCCATGACGACTAATCGAAAGTAAATTCGGTTAAACCATCAGTTGAAAGCTGATGTCTAACACGGAAATTGTTTCGCATCGTCCCTTGTGTCCCTAGCGTTTAGTAGCATAGTCTGGAAATAAGAGAGTCAGGCGAATACAGTTGGAAACAAAATTGATAAAAGGGGGACGGGCTCGGCTATAAAATCAAACACTATCGCAATATTAAATATAGCATGAAGAGAAAGCTCATTTTGAACCGTTTTCTACTTGTTTTTGAAGACCCTGATAGAGAAAACTAAATTTTCAAATGTCATTTCTAAGCACATAATTGCACTATTTCTACTGAAAGCAAGTTATTCAAATTTTAATACAAACAAATGTGAATTGTTACAATCGAATGGTGTATGAAGGAAATAATTTTGTTCAGTTGTACGAGAGTTATTAGCGTTCAAAAAACTTTCAATTTTGCGCAACGCTCTAATTTTTCAAAACTTTGAAATGACACCCTGTATAGAAAAGAAAAACGTAGTTCTACGTTAAAAAAATATCAAAACTTATAGCATCGTCATTTGGATCATTGTCTAATCTCTACGTTGTTTACTGTTGGAAACTGATAGACTACCCACCATACAGTCAATGTCATATATTTTTTATTTACGCGTGGAGCTGTTAAAGAAAATTTGACTTGGATTATTATTTCAAGCATGATAAATATTTAAAAAAGGTTTGGCAAAGGTCAAACTAGGTCGTGCAGTGCATCAGGACCGCATATGGACGAGACATAACTGAAATTAAATTTGAATAGGTCCTCCTATAGTAGTATTACTAAACAATTACAGGGTAGGCCCAAATTAGTGAGAGGATTTGCATCTGGCGAAGAAGCTGGCCATAATTCCTTAGGAATGAAGTCTGGTAAATTCTTGGTGCACCATGCTTGAGTAATCTTTGCTCCATGGGACGGCACAGAATCCTGTTGAAACACCCATTTGCGGTTACCAAACATCGTTGAAGTATGCTTCTTCAAATGCTTTTCCAGGACCTCTTTTACGTAGTATGCTTGTACGGCACCATTCTCAAATCCTCTTTGATTTTTACTCCCTTATCAATGAAAAGCAGTGGTAGACGACCTTCCGCAGAAATCGCTCCTTAAACCATGACCGAAGTATGATTTTGGAAGCGTTGAACTGCGCGAATTGAAGAAGGGATATCCTGAATACTCGCTGCATAGACCCTGTCATTTTGAGCGTTGAAACTTGCTTCCGAAAGTCCATGAATTTTTCCTTTCTAGTACGGCACCATTCTCAAATCCTCTTTGAGAACTGATCTGATAGTTTTCCTGGAGACGTCCATATCCTGAGTCAGTTTATATGAAGAACAACACGAATTTCGGCGAGTTCGCTCACGCACCGGTCGATTCATGTGCGGCATATTCCTTCCTTCCGGTTCTCGGCCAGTATCTGGTTGGGACGCTTTCCCGCCAAATGCAACTGCAAAATCCGTTGTCTTTTGAAATCCATATTTTTCTTAGGCACTTCCTGTCGACGAAATCTAGCGAACACTAGTTTGTTTACATATTAATCAGTCCCTCTTTAATATGCTGGCAACCAGATGGCTCTTGCGGTGGCTAGAAGAATTCCACACTGAAACAAAATACTGCGTCACTTATTTGGACCTACCCTGTAGAATGCAATCAAAGGCGTTACCTACAAAATCTATTAGTATTTACTTAATAAACATTTTCAAAAATATTCTGAAAATCAGCGTATTTGGGTGTTTTATAAAACAAGCTATTTTCCGTATAGTCAAATTAATACAACAAAATGTCAAATGAATTATTATCACAAACAAGCGACTTTACAAGAAACAATCTTTATCAACAACGAGAAACATTGAAGACGTAATTTGCTGAAAAACAACTCTGAAACTCCGACTTGTGTTGTGCTTCTACATTCGGCCAATTGTGGATGAAGCGGCATCGATTAGCACGAATGCGTCGTCTGCAACGATCTCCTAACCCTAAAGTACTCAAAAATGGTCCATCACTTAATTCAGCGGAACCGCGAACGACCCAATTGCCCCCCTCTGGGTCCGGTTAGATCCATTTCTCCACTTCTGTCACATTTAACGACCCATTTTTCTGCCATCTCGCGTCCGGAATACTTTCTCGCCGCTCCTGGCCAGCACAGTAGCAATCTAATCTCGGTCCACTTATGAACGGAGATGAAAACCGCCCCGGCCCGGCAGTAGCACGCAAACTAGGTGTGAAATCGATCCCATCCCATGCCAACGGTGGATGTGGAGAAGTTAAGCTACTCACCTTTCGGCATGCCACAGGGCGCTTTGGTGCGTGAATTGTCCAGGAAATCCAGGTCATACTTTCGCGCCGGTGGAAACGTGAGGGCAACGTGAGCCTCGGCAACCGGTCCCAGCAGCACCACCAGCGTCGTCGCGACGATGGCGACACGCAACGACAGCTTCTTTACTTTGATTATCTTCATTTCGAGTCGATTGCGGGTTACTGGCACATTTGACTTCCACCTCAACAGCCAAAACAAAAAAAGTAACACTTCAACTCCAACTCCACTCAATTGCCTAACAAACGGTCAGTTGCATCAGGTTTCACACTTTTCGATCTCTTTAACCAGATCCCAATAACGAAGAACAACGATCCTCGATTTCGACGGAACCTTTCTAATTTTCACACCACGCACTTCTTCACAAGAGACACCTTTTTATGACACTTTCCGAATCGAAAGACCACTCCAATCCGGCTCGGATGCTTTATTTGTTTGTGAGCCCAAATTTGGACACAAATCACAAAACCGCGAGGCTGTTATTTTCGTAACCACGCGTAATTACACACACACGCTCACACATCGAGTAGACCGGGTTCGTCGCGCAGTACTGGCCGATCACGGGTTGCTACGATTATTGACTCACTGCTTCCGCGAATCGGGCTGAGATGCTCCTCGCGGTACTCTGCATGAAACTGAAAGTAAAGCGGAAAAAAAATCATTAAAATTCGATTTGCAGTCAAACGGGGGTGCGTGGGCCGGATTCGACAGCCGGTTGCAATTAGCTGTTGGCGGTCTGGAGGAAAACTTTTTTTTTTTATTTTCAAGGCGTGCAGCATTTAAATCAATTATACGAGATTAGGTGTGTGCTCTGCGCGATTTTGCTATGTTTGTTTTTTTTTTTTGTGCGAACTCCCCTGCGTGGATGTTATGTAAATTTTCTCCACCAGCAATGTAGCTCCAGTACCTCTCAGCCGTTGTAAGAAAACTGATAAAAACGCTTTCTTTTCCGTTTTTTTTTCTTTCTCCTAAAGGCGTGCATGCCTAACCGTGCAGTCGTCGCTGATCGTGTGAGTGGAATTCACGAAAAAGGTGTTTTCTGTGATGCAACTTTGAGTTGGAACGGGCGTGCTCTATTAGGTGCATTTAGCGGCATTAACGAGTTCCAAATAGGATTGGGCATGGTTTTATTTTTTTAGTTGAGGACTGAGATGCTTTTTGCTAGTTTTATGTACGATGTTTATGGCGCCTGACTGAGTGTTTGGTTGGATAAGAGCTGCTAATGCTTAGGACAGATGATATTGATAGTGTATGGAGTCATAATATCACGTTCAGTGGGCCAGTTTTTTGTTGAAGTAATTGTTGATACGAGTATGTTTGAAAAGACACGGGTGTACCATTTTTTAAATGTTTGTTATCAATTAGGACAATAGTGCAGGGGACTCACAAGAGCAAAATATAAGAGGTAATTGCCCACTCGATTCTACCTAAAAATTTGTATCCATGGTTAAACTTATTTAAACAGAATCATCTGGGAAATGATTAAGTTCCTGAAAGAAATAATACTGGCGCAAACTACTAACCAACGAGTCGTCTTGCTCTATGTTTTTTTGAATCCTTGCCCTTAGCACTTTTGGGATAGGAAAATTGACATTTCTTTTCGGCGGTATCCCAAGTTTTTGGAAAAGTCAATAGCTTCTATTTATTAGAGGAAGATTGATTGATTGATTTATCTCCTAAAGCCTTTCAGTCACATCTGGTTCGGCTCCACGTGAGGGAGATTATTTTTGGTTTTTGTTTATAAAAGTACATTTTGAAACAACAATTCTAATTGATTCAGAAAACCGTTTCTTTTGAAGAAACTTTAAATAATCGCCCAGATGTTCACAAATGCACGAGCTTCGGACAATATAAAAGTTTCTATCGTTGTTGATCGATTCTCTCTTTTGACTTTCTCACCCTTCACTAGAAAAAGGAAGAGTCGACAAAATAGAATCAAAAAAATTGAAAATTGAGATCGAATGGTTATCCTGCAATATTGTTAGAGGGTGGATGGTCAAGCACAAAATATATTTTTTTGGTTCAGCAAGTACCAGCGCAGCAGTAATTAGCTAAATGAATCACCCCTCAATACATAACTTCCAATGAATAACCTCTTAAATATTCTGTCAAAATAGCAAAGTGATTAAAAAAAAACAAAGATTCTAGTACCTAAAAGCGGAATAATGGGATTGTCTATGGTGTTCAACAATCCATATGAAACTCAAAAATTGACTTTTTTACGAAAATTGAGTAACATTTCTGTGTGAGAAAAAGAGAAAGGAACACAACTCTACTCCGTCACTGAGTATAATTAAACGGGAGTGCACTTTGCAGTAAGCACCTTGCAAACACTCTTGCACTTTTCAGTACTAGAATCTTTGTATTTGTTTTGATTCACTGGGTAGAGCTTGGCGCAAAGGAAGATGATGAGAAGATCATGATGGAGAGAAATATGACGGAGAAGAAGTTGACGGAAAATCAACAGAACATGTTGAAAAAAAAAGCGAAGGAATCAAATGTGTCGTAGATGAAAATAGTGATAAAAATAAGTGATGGAGAGAAAGCAGTTCGGCTTCTCATCAATGCTGAAAAACTGTTTGTTCAAACAAATTTGAAGAAATTGTTCAGCTTTTTCTTCTAGAAAGCTGAATAACATCTCCAAATTTGTTTGAACAAGCGGTTATGCGACACTGATGTTTGTTGGGAAAAAAAAGCATGACGGAGAAAAAATGACGGCAAGGAAGATGACGGAGAGGAGGATGACAGAGAAGAAGATGATGGAGAGGAACATAATGAAAAGGAAGAAAACGAAGAAGACGACGAAGGAAAGGAAGATGATGGAAAGCCGGAAAACGATGAAAAAAAACATGATGGAGAGAAAGATGGCGGAGAAGAAGATGTCCGAAAAAAAAACAGAACATGTTAAAGAAAACAGAAGGAAACGAAAGAAAAAAAATTGTCGCAAATGAAGATAGTGATAAAACTAAAGATCATGATGAAAGCCATAGGGAGGAAGTTATTGGAAATGTTTGAAGAATATATGAAAATTGAAGGAAACAGATACGAAAAGAGAAAGTGCAAACGAAGCTGAACCATTACGAGGAGTCACGACCATAGGAAATATCTAAGTGAAGTTGAAACATACTTATTATAAACTGCAACACTCAACCTAATATTATGCACTCTGTTAAACTTTAAACAACTGAAACTGAAACAAACGAATCCGATGGATGTAAAGTGTCCGTCAATTATAAAGGGTGTCCACGATGAAATTGCCACACACAAAATTGATTCGCAAAATTCGAGTTTTCATCCGATTGCCATCAAATTTTCAGGGATTGAGAAATAACTATTAAACTTCATTTTACCATTTTACTCGTATTTTATTTACAGTCCATACGCAAATGCCCGCACCTTGGCCTTAACCCCGGCCATAAGGTTCTGCACAACCTGTGAATCAACCGTTTTTTGCATGTAAACCCATACTTTCTTCAGTTCCTCGACTGTCTTCACTACCTTAGGTCGTTTAAGAAGGTGCTGCTTCATAATCACCCATTACTTCTCGATGGAGCGGAGCTCCGGAGTGTTGGGAGGGTTGAACATTTTCGGCACGAAATTGACCTTATTGTCCGCATACCACTTCAGCACGTCCTTGGAGTAGTGGCATGAGGCCAAATCCGGCCAGAAGATTGTTGGGACGTTGTGGGCCTTCAGGAGAGGAAGCAGCCGCTTCTGGAGGCACTCTTTTATGTACACCTGTCCGTTCATCGTGTCCTGGGTCACGAAAGGTGCACTCCGCTTCCCGCACGTGCAGATGGCTTGCCAAACCAGGAATTTCTTCGCAAATTTGGACA
The DNA here is from genome assembly GCA_024533555.2 of Aedes koreicus. Classification (NCBI taxonomy): domain Eukaryota; kingdom Metazoa; phylum Arthropoda; class Insecta; order Diptera; family Culicidae; genus Aedes; species Aedes koreicus. The sequence goes on from JAHHFK020002302.1 coordinate 798,111, forward strand.
TCTTCTGAGTGCGGACATGCTCCGGAACGCTGAACTTATCCTTGGCCGTGAAAAACAGGTTGCCGGGGATCTGTTTGAAGTCAGCCTTCACATATGTTTCGTCGTCCATGATGCAGCATTCAACTTTCGTCAGCATGTTGAGGTACAACTTCCTGGCACGGGTTTTGGCGGACTTGTTCTGCTTCTCGTCGCGATTAGGGGCCTTTTGTACCTTGAACGGTCGAAGCCCAGCCTTAGTTTTGGCCTTCTAGACAAAACTTCGGCTTAGGTGCAGCTTCTTAGCCACATCCCGAACGGAGGCGTTCGGATTTCGGTTGAAGGCCCCAACTACGCGGTTGTGATTTTTGGTGTTGTACGGAATACTTTTTCCTTCACTTCTGGGCTTCCGATCGGTGGTCAACCGTTCCTCGAATCGCTTAATCACTCGCGACACCGTGGAATTCGCGATTCCCAACGTTTTAGCGATGGAACGATGCGAGAGATCCTTGTTCTCGTGATGAATGCGCAAGATTTTATCACGCACGAGCTGTTCTTTCGACTCCATTTCCGCGAGTTTAATGATGCACTATGAACTAAATCCACCCAAATTTTCATTAAATTCTACCCAACGGTTAAAAAGTTAGAGCAATTTCATAGTGTGGCAATTTCATCGTGGACACCCTTTAGGGGCTACATTACATCAATAGTCATTATTACGTTGCACACAAAACTGTATTGGACGACCCTTCATCGCTTTGTTTACATTGTGGCTAGGTTGTCAGTGGATGTATGTGTTACTTTCATAATCGAATGTTATCCGGAAAAATGAATCTCGAACAGCAACGTAGTCCTGTGGTTGCCTTGTTCCGTGCTGGAAAACGGCGATTTTCAAGTGTGCAGAAGTTTTGTACAACGTACAGTCAAAAGGTACCTGGAGCCGGAAGTACCAAAAAACGGTATGGTGGGGGAAGTTGAGCTACTGTGGTGACACCTGCAATGGCGAAGATCGTCAAGCGGCGCATTAAGATAAATCCTCGACGTAGTACCACTAAATTGGCGAAGGATCTCAACGAATCGGATCGAAGTCTCCGTCGGATCACGAAAGATCCTGAACTTCAGGCCAAGCCCAAAAAGATCCAGAAGGTTCAAGAACCTTTCGATGAGGCAGAAACAAGACCGGGTAAAACGAGCGAAGGTGCTGCTGAAGAGGGCCGCGGAAGGAAGGTTGGAGAATATCGTGTTTACCGACGAGAAACTCTTCACCGTACAGGGTGTGGCAGAAAATAATGCGAAAATTTTGTTGTATATCTTTCGAATCCCATTTTCAACTTATTCAAGCAATAATATCATCGAGTGCAGTTATCTTTATAAAGTCCTTTTAAACAAATTTATTCAATGTGTCCTCCATTTTTATTAATAACATCCTCGAGCCGACGCCGGAAGCCAGAGCATGCCTTTCGGACGTAGTCCTCCGACATTGACTGCCATGTGCGTGTTATGGTTGACTTCAGGGTTTTCACACTAGGGTGTGATGTTTTGCAGGCTAGTGCTTCAACATATGCCCAAATCTAATAATCCAACGGATTAAGATCTGGACTGCTAGGGGGCCACAAATCCTTCGGCCAAAACTTCATGTTATCGTTCAACCATTGTTGGGTTCGATTGAACGTGTGACACGGCGCTCCATCCTGCTGTAGGACAACGTTTTGGTCCACGGAGAAGTTGGCCTTCACCCAGGGAAGCACTTGGTCCTTTAAAATACCGATATACACTTCGGCATTGATTTTAACTCCAGCATCAATGAAAACAGGCGGCATTTTCAACCCGTTGGACGCCACCAAGCCAAACATCATGACACCAGCCGGATGTTTGGTTTGAAATTTGAATTTCACTTTTTCCAGAACGTTCTCCATTTTCTGCGGTGAAATGAACCGGTCCGTGCGGCTGTTGGCTGAAAAGCTTTTCGTCGGAGAACAGGATTATCATTTTTTCCTTCTTCAACAAGGAAAGCAATCTCTTGGAACGAGTCACTTGTAGTTACTTGACCCGGTCCGTAAACAAGTGGCGTTTCACTCTGGCTCTGGAAGATGCATGCAGGTCTTCTTTGATGATTCTCCGCATGGATTTCTCCGAAATATTGGCTTCCTTTGCAAGTTTTCTTATGGAACGCACCGGGTTGCGAGCAATTTTTGCACGGACCGATTTGATCACGTTCGGCGTGCGTGCAAAGCGCGGACGTCCGCTTCCCGGCTTCCACTGCTTAGGACCATCCTGCAGGGACTTTTTTATGCGGTAACTGTTGCCAAATGGCACCCTACCACCTTGGCAATCTCTTTCGGCTTCTTCTGGGCGAGCAACAAACTGGTGATCACTTCTTTCGCGAAAATTTTGACGAATTTGCAATAAAACAAATAGAATGTTTGGATGCAGCACTTGAAAGTAAACATAAACAAATACACTTTCAACAGAAATTAGTCACTAGCTACACGAATTAACCCAATACTCAAGTTCGAACATTTTCGCATTATTTTCTGTCGCACCCTGTACAGCAGTTCGTGAATAAGCGGAACGACATAGTTTGGTTGCCAGAAAAATCACGAACCCATGCTGACGTGCTGATGGCCACCAGTGGAAGTCCCGAAGTGACATCTGGCGGCAGCCTGAGATAAAGTATCACAAGAGCACCTGCGGGCCTCGTACGATCTGTTCCTCGATCGACTGCGGCGAGTGATTAAACTCAAAGCTGAACCAGTTGAACTGGACCAGTGAATTTTCAAAAAGCGATTTGTTTGCAAGTGAAGTTGAATGAATTTGAAAGAAAATGTTTTTGTTTTGAATTTATCTGTTTGTTTCAATGTAGCACTTCAATTGCCGGACCCTGTAAATAAAAAAACAACAACAACAACAGCAACCTCTTTATACAATGCACAAAATGAATTTCGCGAATGCCAGCCAATCGCTGCGCACCTTTAATCGGTGGCCGGGATTCATTGATTTATCCCGGAACTAAAAATAAAAACGCTATCGATGGTTGTGACGTCATACTCATTGATCGAGTATCTTCTCATGAGTCATTATGGCCTGGAGAGATCAGTCACGGCTTCAATACCAGCTCTTCCCAGAAGTACGGGATCAACTCCTATGTTTATTGTTTCTGACATTTCCTCAGGTTGAGCTCTTTTTCAATTGCTTACCGAGGTGATAACAGCGTCTGGATATTCATGAAGAAAATGAATTTATTTTTTGGCTTAGGAAGTACTAGCACACCGGTACCAAGCTCGGTCCCAAGCTTAATGATTCAGCCCTAATAACGCAGCTCACACCAACACACCCTCCAATATTCTGTCAAAATAACATAGCAAATCAAAACCAAAACAAAGATACTAGTACCGAAAGGTACCGAAAAGCGCAAGAGTGTATTGCAAGGTACAACCTGCAAGGTGTACTTCGTACCAAGGGGTTCTACAACAGTGAACCAATTTCAAATCGCTAGTTGCACATCGATTGTGGGTGATAATGCAGATCTGTCAGTAATTCATGCAACCACCTGTTTTTTTCTTTGTAGTTCTTTATAACGGGTGGCAACTAAAATTTTGAATTTGTTTTTTTTTTTCGAGTACAGGCCTTATAACGGCTATATCATAGTAAACTATAGCAAAGATTTCAAGCGCCGTGTGGCTATTTAAGATTAAATCATATCTTTATCTCATAATAACTTTCTTTCACCAGATGTTATTGAAGACTCGGTTTTTGATGCCTTATGGGAGCAGCTGAATATTATGAAAAACTTTTGTTTCTTCCAAGGGCTGTGGAAAGTTCCGAGTGGAGGCGTTATGCCCTAATTGCCAAACGGATGGGCAAATATCTTAGTTGTCGTTTTTCATGGACGAGTGAGGAAACTGGCACATTTACAGCTTGACCAGGCATAGCAATAATGTTTATTTTCGAATGCCAGAATGATCATCAAGGAAATGACGTCGAACATATACGCACAGTGAAAATGTTGAAAATATTTGTCGAAGCTTTGAGTCAGCCGGGAAACCAACATGCAGAGAAAAGGGATAAATCAACCAAGAATATACAACAGTTTATAGGAATTCTCGCACTTTCTTCCAGCTATGAGCTTCTTGAGCTCTATTATTTATTATGTACATCCATCACTAAAAGTTACTGTCTCAACATAAGATTATCAAAAACGCGATTTCCGGTACAAAAATCTTGATCGAGATTCAAATCGCATGCAAAAGTTTTGCAAAGCAAAACAAAACAATCGCATGGTTGCCAGGCGCCCAAGCAACACACAAGTTTTATAACCGTTGAAAATACTTTTATATGACTAGATTTGGTTATATAGAAGCTTACTCAACATAAAATCATGAAGATGTGTTACTCGGGCGTAGCCAGACCATAACGATTAACCTGTCAAATTACCGTGGCACACATGGGCACTAGCCTGGGACAAAATTTAAATTTCAGTTCCCTAATGATTTTCGGAAGCCTTTTTGGGCCCTGTAATAACTGTGCAGAATTTCGGCTCGTTTGGTGAAACTATATTTTAGCGCTAGTGGTTTTAGTTTTACATAGGATTTTCCATGGGAAAACTTACTTTTACAGATAAAAATTTAGCAAGGTGATCCATTGCCCTTGAAAAATAAATCAATACAACCACTTCCTGGGAAATTTTTCAAGGAAACTTTTCTTCGAAGACCGCGATGCGATCCGACGCTTGTGGAAAAAGTTATTAAGCTGAAACTGATTGCTATCCAGTCGAACGGTTCATTGAACTGTTTTCTCTTGCAGCACTGCCACCTGCAACCTGCTGCTGGCTGCGCGAAGCAACCACTGTGTTTTGTTTATGTTCACTCAGCATGGAGGAACTGTGCTGCTAGAAAAAAACAGTCCAATGAGCCTTTCGATTGGATGGCAGTCGGTTTCAGCTTAATAACTTTTTCCACAAGCGTCAGATCGCTTTGCGGTCTTCTAAGAAAAGTTTCCTTGAAAAATTTCCCAGCAAATTAAGGGATTGATTTATTTTTAGAGGACAACGGACTACCTCGCCAGATATTTTTTTGAAAAGGTAAGTTTTCCCATATAAAATACTATGAAAAATTAAAACTGCGAGCGCTAAAATATAGTTTCACCTATCAAGTTGAAATTTTGCACAGTTATTATAGGAACCAAAAGGCTCCCAAAAATCAATAGGGAACGAACATAATTTTGTGTCATATATCCGTGTCCCAGGCTATTGGGCACCTATTGGCACTATGATCAGAATATCGTATCCCTTTGTGGCGAACTAAAAAAATATAACAAGATATATTGTACACTTGAGTTTTAGTTTTGGAGCAGAAAACAACGATTAGATTTGCGAGTCTTCGAACTCGTAATATGAACTAAATTTAGTTTTCAGTGCGGAAATGCTCAATTCCGATAGCGTATTAAAAAAAAAAACCAACCAACATGAGTAGGTGAGTAAAACAGAAATGACTACCCCACACTAGTTAGGTAATCTTCCACCTCTAACCAATCATCTTGAAAACCACTTCGATTCCAATTAAAACGCATCCTCAGTTTTGGTGCAATTACCTTCCGTTGTTGTAGGCAGAGCGCTCATTCCGAATGACCTTCAGCGAGAAAAACATCAAGATTATCCGTTAATTGCCGTCGTGTTTGGTTAAAAAAAAAATATGTCCCAGGGGCCCACCTAGAGCGTAGCGAGAGAAAGCTGAACGCTGCCCTGAGGGGGCAATTTCCTATTTCCTGAAATTGACTGACATGCTGACGATCCACCAAGGGCCGAAAAGGGCTAAAATTCCAGAAATTCGATACTTTGCACCATCGTCGTCATCTGGTTTCGAATGTTTCCTCGAAAACAGTTTCCAGATCTTCAACCTGTTTCGCGAGGAGTCTGCAAGTGGTTTATGACACCTGCCTCTGCGCCAGATGAATTTAGCGATTACCTCAACAAGATGGAATCCGTCTCTCGGTTGGGAAAGAAGACCTGACGACTGTTTGCACTTTAGAGTCGTCGGCAGTGATCTTCTCGATCTCGAGAATTAAAATTCTTCACTCAGCCGATGCTGAAGCCCCGCCGTCATCGTGAGACTCCCTTCTCCGAGGGGTAGTTTGACCGATCGCGCCGTGTTCGCCAGAAGGCAACATTTTTGCACTCGTCTACCTTCAGCTGGCAACGACCAAATGAGCAGAGCGCGCACCTGGCTTGGAATATGGCAAGTGTCATTTTTTTTTTATTAATACTTTAATACTCATCACCAGTGGCGGCCCTCGGAGATGGATGGCGTAATCACGCTCGAATGTATGTGATGCGCTAACTACTCGATAGGTCAGCGGCACTTGAACAATTCGAGGGACAATTACGCTTCGCCGCTGTGATCAAGTGATCCACTCATTAGCGGATCGACCGGTTTCGGTGCAGCTCTACAGCGCGCTCTAGTCGTAGCGTGAATCTTCGTAGTGGAAAATTGTGTTTGTGTGACACACGTGATCGTCCGAGAGATTTCCTACTTTGAGCTAAAAAATAAGTAGGCTACGGGTTTAATGTTGACATCCACTGCGGTGTTTGCGTCGGGTGGAATGCGAAACGTCAACATGGGAAATGGACCTCGAGTGGGTGACAATTATTTTGACAATGTTTACGTATTATATTCTTCGGTCGCTGGTTGACTTCATTCCGGAGTTAAGATTTCGAAAATTGCATTTCATCAGTTGACCACATCATCATGATTATTTTCGACAAAGAAAGATGTTGAAATATGTATAACTGATTCGTATTTTCCTAAAGTTGTTGGTTTATGTTACATTTGAACCATAATTTTACCATAATTTGAGGTGGATTTAACGGCCATATTTATTGAATTCCATTGAAGTTCTAACAATAAAACAATCAAATGAGTTCGCTCGCGACCCTGCGTTGCCTTTCCCCGGGTGATTCCAACGAGCGCAAAATCAGGAACTCGTAAATCTTACTTGCCTCACACTTGAATAGCAATAGCGTCGAGCCAAGAATTTCTACCACTCCAATACCAAACCTCAATCGTAAAAGTGTCATGTGTTGTTCTATTCTGGCGCGCAGGCCCCGAAGACCTTGAACTATAATGCATTCAAACAATCCGGTTCAACTCTCCTCCTCCAGTCCAGGGTGATGGTTGTCAAACGGCTTCTCGTTACATGAGTAGGTGCCCGCCATCACCGCCGCTGTCGTGCGATCCGCGGGGGACCGGCCGTCATGCGAAGCCAGTCAGCCATAGAACGCGTCCAATCCGCTCACTCACCTACGACTGGCTCGCCTCTCGGTCGTCGTCGTCGCCGTCATCATCGGGCTAACTGCGCGAAACTTAGAAGTCATGAAAGAGAGGGTTCACCAGCTCACATTCAAGGTTGAAGTGTTAGCATTTTTTTTCCACTCTGTTCTTCAATCGGTGTGGAAGTGATCGTGTGTGCACTCCCTCGGATGGTTCGTTGGTGTCATTAATACTGGCATGGCTTACTTGCTGGAGCTCAGAACGGAATCAGCATACATCAAGTAGGCCAGCTCTGAAGTTCGTGGGTTTAATTTTGTGTTTATTTGTGTTGCCAATGAATGGAGGAAGGAACGCTAGTAGGCGCTGCGTATGTAATAAACTTGGGAGTACCAGGCAAGGTCATAGCGAGCTGTGAAGATTTTTGTGTACCTACGAATGGCGAGTGCTTGAATGGTATAGGAAGAGGTTTTATGGGACGCTTCGCCGGAAAATGTATGCCGTTTGTAGATTTTAATTGAAGTGAACTGTAAACGCTCTGGCCAGAGGCTAATGCTTTGGATTACACTTATGTGAGCTCAGTCATGTAATAATCTTAAGATTAGTTGAACGAATTAATTCTATTAGCAGCAAAAAGGATTCGACCAAAGCTTGTAAAAATGGAATCATTACTTTACACATTTCAAATTAGCTTCGTTATGAAGACCACATTGGTTCCTCCAATCAATGTTTCCCTTATACGGGATTCACCATGACAGTCATCACCAACGCCATTTTTGGAGATATCAGGTTCCACATCAAAGAGGACGTACAGTCATCGGCAAAATAAAGTGCCCACCCTTCATGATTTCAGCAACCACTAATCTAATCTAATCTAATCTCACACTAACGCAGCCAATTCTTGGAAGCATCTTGGAAAATGATGACTTCTTGAAAACATCACTTTTCTTGTCACCGGCCAGGCCAACTGCGTAGCATGTACCGCAGAGAGGATTCCAAGAAATAGGGCGATTCCAGAAAGAGTGTCTGAAATCGCTCTACTACTTCGAATAAAGTTAAATAATGTGATAATTTGTATTTAACGTTGGGAGCATAGATGCTCGAAAGATTGGTTTATGCTTCTTTTGCCTATGGGTAGATTTTTGGCATTCGAACCAAAAGTCTGAGAATAATTTGCCAAGGTTATAGAGCCATATCTCGCTCGCTGAAATTGAGATTGATATTTAATATTTACAGCATAAGGTCTGTATCCACATTAATCCGGACACCTTCAAATCATTGTAACTTTTGAAATAGTGCACGTAGGAATGACAAATTTCACTGTGGTATAGCTGAGAGTCTATGATGAAAAAGACTATGATTGATGTTTACATTTCATGTTTAGTATTCAAGATGGCGACGAAAGAAAAACAAGTGCGCGAGCGAATTTTGTAAGGGCGTACGGCAAATCCTGACTTGTCAATACGGGACCTTGCAAAAACATTGGATTTGCCTAAATCCACTGTTCACGATGTGCTCAAATCATTTTCGGAACGTTTGACGGTGGAGAGGAAACCGAAAAGTGACAAAAACATTGGACGCGCTGATCCTGTCATGGACCGAAAGGTGAAAAGGATATTAACGAAAAACCCAAATCTCTCCATTCGAACGGTGGCTCGTAAAATAGGGATGTCGCCTGGTTTTGTCTAAAAATCAAAACAACGTTTGGGACTTAAGTCGTATAAAGTAAAAGCAGTTCCAAATCGCAACGACAAACAGAACTTGGCAGCAAAATCACGGGCTCGACGTTTGTACTGCGAATATTTGACGAAGTTTTCATGCGTTGTTATGGACGATGAAACTTATGTCCTGGAGGATTTCAAGCAGCTTCCAGGGCTGGCTTTTTATTCTGCTATGGCCAGAAATGCTACAGCTGAGCATTTCAGAACGAAAAAGGCATCGAAATTTCCCAAAAAATACCTTGTTTGGCAAGCAATTTGCACGTGTGGCAAAAAGAGTAAATCTTTCGTCACTACAGGCACAATCAACAAGGAGATCTATCAGAAAGAGTGTCTGCAGAAGCGATTGCTACCCTTCATCAAAAGTCACAAAGAAAAACCTTTGTTCTGGCCCGATTTGGCATCATGCCACTGTGCTAAAACTGTGATGGAGTGGTACCAAGCAAATCAAGTGAACATTGTACCAAAAACCTCAAACTCGCCAAATTGCCCAGAGCTACGACCAATCGAGAGATATTGGGCTCTGATGAAGCGGAAGCTTTCTGGAAAGAAGCAAGGAATCAAAGACATCAAACACTTCCAGCAAATTTGGACAAAGACGGCTTCTACGATTTCTGAAGAGTCTGTACAAACCCTAATGGACGGAGTTAAGCGCGAAGTTCGAAAATTTTATGCAAATACCGAATAACTATGTTTTGTCTTCACGAATTGTTAAAACACATCCCATGAATCTGAAATAAACAACTACGACGGAAATATAATGCGAAATTTATGTTTTATTCATGTTTTGAGGTGTCCGGATTATTGCGGATACAGACCTTAATAATTTGCTTCCATGAATCCACAGCGGACGGAGGCCAAACCAATGTTCACAGGCCGCAGCGTGGAAAAGGAAGGTTTTATTCGAGAATGCCTTCAAGGAATTTTGACAAATAATTTCGAAACATACAGAACGTTTTACAGAACCTTTTAAATATTTCCAGGAAATTTCAAATATCCAAACTTGTTAAAGTTATATATTTAGGAAAAGAAATATATAAAGAAAAGTACAAAAATTCAAAAAACTTTTGCTGAGATTTTCTGTAAAGCTTGAAGAAACACAGACAGGTTTCTGAGAAAATCCTATTTTTAAAAATTTTTTTGACAATTCTAAAATTTCTTCAGACTTTAAAATTAACATCTAGAATTATGACACTTCATATTACCTTCTAGAATTATGACATTTCATGCCACTACAGATAATTTAATTTGCAATCTAAAGTTGAACAAGAATTTAAAAAAAAAAACAGCAAATTCTTGAAAGTTATGTGTAGAATTTCCAAAAAAGGAACTTTTTTTTTCGAGAAGCCTACAAACGGGCTCTTATAATATAGACATACTTTGAAGCTCATCAAGGTTCAGATATGGTTGAGAGTATTTCAGTAAAACTTCCAGAGTTTCAGAAATGAGCTCCTTAACCCTCGAGCACTCGCGTCATTGTACTTTGTACAACACGTGTAGATTTTCTCTTACCATTTTGATGCAGAAGCACCTATCGAGGTAAAACATACGTGTATTACTCGAGAAACTCGTTCTGGTCCAAACAGCGTTTTCTTTGATTACAGAAATGCTCTTCAAATTGCCCGGTAGAATGCGATATTGCCAGATGCTTCCGTGTAAATAAAATACGCAGTTGTAAGGAGTGTATCGAAAATAAGCTATCCACAAACTTTCTTTCAAATTATGTTGAAAACCGATCCTTTATTGTACGAGGTTAAACTTGAACATAATGAAGACCGGATGAAATTTAAGTTATTCCTTCACGAATTTTCGAACTTTGGATCGAATGCTCTTCATCAAGTTCCGGACAAGTGTTGCATCGCATTTTTTGGACGCTTGAGCCCAAATTTTTTGAACTCCTGCATGTTCCCAGCTGCCTTACCAGTCTTCTTGAAGACCCTCTTCACGATTGCCCAGTAACGTTCGATGGGTCGAAGCTGAGGGCAATTTGGTGGATTGATATTTTTCTCAACGAAATCTATACCCTTTTCCGCAAGCCAATTGAGAGTGGTTTTGGCATAGTGAGCCGACGCTAAATCCGGCCAAAACAGTGGAGGTGTACTATGCTTCTTATATAAAGGCAACAATCTCTTCTGGAGACACTCAGATCGATAGATTTCCGCATTTATAGTTCCGGTAGTGTAAAAAATGGTTGACTTCAAACCACAGGAACATATTGCTTGCCATACCAGTACCTTTCGACCGAATTTCTCCACTTGAATCGACCTGTCCGCATCGCTCACATCCTCCCCAACGACGGCAGTAAAGTATTGTGGACCTGGAAGGGTTTTTGAGTCCTCCTTTACATAGGTCTCATCGTCCATCAAAACGCATGCATCCGGACGCTGCAAAAGACGCGAATACAATTTCCGGGCCCTTGTTGCTGCTCGCTTCTTCTGTTCTGCACTTTGTTTCGAGATTTTCTGCTTCTTGTAGGTCTTCAGGTGGTTTCGCCTCTTGATACGCTGGATCATTCCGACACTCGTTCCTGCTTTTTTGGCCAAATCACGTATTGACATTGATTTGTTCTTCATGATTAGAGATACCACTTTCTGCTCCAGTTTCGGGTTGGAAGAACCGGGTTTTCTGCCTCTTCCTGGTAGCTCATCCAAAGAATAGTGTTCCCCAAACTTATTAATGATGGTTTTAACACTCGCATGATGAATTCCAAACCGCTTCGCCAATTTTCGCATAGTAATACCCTTCTCACTTAGCCATGTGTCCAGAACCTTAATTTTCACTTCCTTTTCAATACGCGACATTTTGAAAACGCAGAATTTGAACCGCACAAACAAGTAAACAAAAGAAAGCTGACAGTCAAACGCACAGCATGCAGTGTTCAGAGCATAAAAAACCATCACAAATACATGCGTACAACGCAAATGTAAACATGAGAGTTGGAAGCATAATGGTGTGGGGGTGTTTTGCTTGGTCTGGAACTGGTAATTTGACTCAAATCGATGGAATATTGACGGCTGATAGGTACATAGACATTATTAATGAAAACTTGGAGGAGTCTTTGTTGAAAGTTTGACAAGTTTATCTTTCAACAAGATAATGATCCGAAGCCACACGGCCTGCAAAACTATGACGTTTTTCCATGGATGTCGCATAAAACTTCTGAATGGCCACCGCAATCACCAGACTTGAACCCAATTGAAAATCTATGGTCAATTCTCGATCAGCAAGTTGACAAAGGAGAGGTACCAAACAACAAAAAAATCTCTTCGAAGCCCTCGAGTGCGCCTGGCAAAGAATCGACGAGAACCATCTGAAAAACCTAGTTGAAAGCATGCCTCGACGTCTTCAAGCAGTCATCGGGGGGAAAGGAAGTCACACTTAAGATGCAATTCAATGTTCTTGGTTTTGAAGTAAACATATCACGGATGAGCACTTTATTTTTGCCACTGAATTAAAAAGTTTTGTTTATTGTTTTGTTAATAAAGTTATATGAATAATTTTTCGTTTGTTCTTTCTCATTTCAGAAGAAGAATTGAAGTCATTCATTTTAAATCAAAGGGATACACACTGAATCGCTGCAAATCAAAAAGTTGTATTGAGAAAATAAACATAAACCAACGTGAGCAATTTTTATTTCTGCCAGTACTGTATGTGGATAGCTTATATTCGATACACTCCTTAGTTGATTCTTGTCTCGTTGTCACGGGCGGCTTTTTCCCGCCAAATCGAAGGCTTCAGCAGCCATGTTTCTCGCAGCGAGGCTGACGGGAGCATCGGCAACAATAGCCAACTGCACCAACGCTTCTCTGGCACAACGACTGCTCGCCACTGCCGTTGCCAAGGATACAAGCCAACTGCAGATCCTACTCTGCACAGCTCCACGATCACCGAAAAACTAATTCAAAATGCGAAGGTGTACCCGTTATATAACATTCATGACTGCCTAGGAGACGTTCGTTATTTAAATATGAAATCTGTGCTAGAAAAGTACTGTGTATTTGGTAAATTCACTCTTAAAAAATCGAATTATAAGACATTACCTTATATTTGCGTTAATTTCAATAGTTGAATGTTATAAATATTGGAATCGAAGCGTAGAAAATGTCCCGATCGATTGGTGAATATCAAACAAAATTGCCCGCAACAATCGGACTTTTTTTGAATAATTATTTTCTGCTAAATGAATCAGAAGAGTAGAGAATCGAACAAACCAGAACAAAAAAATCCAATCACGATATCACAGGGAAGTTCGGCGGCTCTCTGGCCATTTGGCCGTTTGCTGGTTTTCATGGCAGCCAATAGGTTGTATTAAGGTTCTCAAGTGGTCATAACATCTTTCACTAGAACACTTTCAAATTCTTTATGAGTCTTATAAAGGTTTAATTAATTTGTTTTCTCGACCGTCTATAGAGTGGGCCACTTTTTTACTTGATTTGTTTTGTGTTGCAGTTTAGTTAAGCTCTTCAAGCTATACAGAGAAGAATTGTATATTTTCCACTAGGAACCCACTTATCAAAATTCATACCAATAGAAGCCAAAACCACCAGCCAAGCCAAATGTCCTCAACATTAATGGAATCATTACTCTTATAGGGTAACAGTTCCAATATTGATCTCATGTTCCTATATTTAACTGAATCAAGGGATTGGCGGGTAAACAAAATGGTTTCTTCTCGTAATGATGTTTGCTTACGTTTAAAAACAATGACAATTATCACAAACCTTTAAGTCAGAGTTCTCTTCAAAGTTGGCAAAACGATTGGACAAGTAATTTTCTTGGGCGGTGGTTACATTCCATTATTCCAAATGGTTCGTCGAGATCGTGGTTCAAAGGTCTGGATGTAAGCCGCGGTTTCATTCGTGTGATGTCAAGACTTATGTCCAACCACTACTCGCTAGACGCACATCTCTACAGAATTAACCTCGTAGATAGCAACATATGCAGGTGCGGAACCGGTTATGATGACATCGATCACGCAGTTTGGTATTGCCCGGATAATGATGCCTCCAGAGCACGACTATTAGATACCCTAGTGGCCCGAGGTACACAACCCTTCCGCGAGGTAAGAGATGTTTTAGGAATGCGTGATCTCCCCTACGTGCAAGCGATCTACGAATTCCGTTGTTTGTCCGACCTCAATGTGTAATGTCATCACCCCTCCCTCCCCACCACGCTAGTAATCACGCATGGCACCGGGAGGGGGGGAGTGGGTAGGGAAGGAGGGGAAAGGAGTAAAGCTTGCATCAGATAGAATTGGAACAAAAACAATTGCCTGTATTTCAGTTATTTATTATTGAATTCAAGATCTTTTTTTATACAAATGTAGCGTTTTCTTCATACTTTTAAGAAAAAATACGGATAAAATTATTCGTCACGGTTTCGAAGGAATTCTCGATTTTTTCCTGTAACACGGCTCATTAGGCGGCGCACACCTTCTTCGTCCATCGTTTTAGCTATCTTATTCCACCAGGTCTTCATCTGATTGATGTCTTTGACAACCTTTCCCTTTGCCTTGAGTCTCCTCTTTAATGATTGCTCCAGTATTTCTCAATAGAGCGGAACTGGGGGGCAGTTGGGTGGGTTAAGGTTTTTCGGAACAACCTGGACCCCTTTCTCTGCATACCATTCTTGAACGACTTTGCTGTAATGACAGCTTGCCAAATCTGGCCAAAACATTACGGGATGGTTGTGGGATCGAATGAACGGCAAAATTCGTTTTTGGAGACACTCTTTTTGGTATAGTTCCGACGTCAGTGTCTTATTTGTAACGAAAACTTTCGTTTTTTTGCCACAGCTAAAAATGCCATGCCAAATCATGAATTTTCGTGCAAATTTGTCGTCAAAAACAAATTTAAATTTGGCTTGAACATCCCCTCCCGAGCCGTTGCTGGGCAAGTAGAATTTTTTGACCTGGGATTTGCCCGAAGTCAGCCTTGACATAGGTTTCATCGTCCATCAGAAGACACCCGTCGAACTTGGTCAGCACCTGGTCGTATAGCTTCCGAGCACGGATTTTGGCCACACTATTCTGTTTTATGGTCCGATTTGGCTGTTTGCTAGCTCGATACGACTTGATTCCTTCCCGGAGTCGAGTTCTCCTCACGGTACTATGGGCAGCACCGAATTTTCTGGCCAAATCACGGTCCGACAGATTGGGATTCCTCTTAATCGTCTTCAAAATCTTACCACGCAGTTTCCGGTCGACAGTTCCACTCCGACGATTGGCTTGAGGCTTCCGAATCGTCGTCAATGTTTCCTTATACCGTTTGATAACGCGCCATACGGTATTTCTGGGCAATTTCAGCTGTTTAGCTAGCCTAGATGCAGACCACAATGGATTTTCCAAATAACTGTGCACAATTTTTTCCCTTCTTTCGGCTTCCATGTTGATTGTTTACAAGGTACAGTCGATTTGCGGAATGTCAAAAATACATACGTGAAGCTGACAAAATTCCCGACATGTGAGCGCCAAGAACTTTCAAATCCGTCCTCCAGGAGTGCCACAATATGAGCAAAAGTTTGTTCCAATTCTAAATGAAGCAAGCCTTAAATAACAAAATTGAATATCGGCTCCGCAAAGTGTCACACACGTCTGAGCCTTACAAGTAAACGAACTAAGTAAAAAAAAAAAAGCAAAAAAAATATCACAAGCCGTTCCACGCACGCATCATTCCTTTGTAGGATCAATTTAAAAAAGCATAAATTGCAAGCGATGAGAATAATATAGGAACATGCACCCTACATCCTTGACTATGCGTCCGGCAAAACGCAATGCTTGGCATTCGCTTCGCTTCCAGCATGTAATGGAAAATTGACAAGATAACTTTCGCAGAATTACGACGGTTGTTGGTTGAAACTTTCCCAGCTACAAGGACAACGAAAACGTTCAATCAGTTGCGAGTAGGATGTGTAGCTCAAATTGAAACCCGTGCATCTACGAGACACCAGGCGCACGAACACATTCCAGAACTCTGGCGATGTTTTTTCTGTTCTTGTTAGCAAAACTTCGCTCCACTTGTTTGGACTTGAAACTGTCTGTGAAATGTCGTTTTTGAAACAATTTTCCTCCGCACAAAGCTTCTTAGGAATTGAATGGTGTCCGTTGTGTGCGTATGTGCGTGTTCCTGACATCGATCATTGAATTTTCAAACCTGCCGCCGTTGCCATGGGATATTGATTGGACGACCTACCCTGCTCAATCGAACCTAGAAGAAGGACACGGGAATGAAAGGAAAATCATCATTCATGCCAGTCACGCTCTATTTGACCTTCATTTTGGTCCTGACTTTGACAGCCGGCAGGTCCGTCGGCCGTAACTAGGTCTGATTTTGCTTTATTATTAAACTTTATCGTTCCCGTTTGACTGTGCCCGCCTTCGTCACACACTTTGAGCTCTCAATTTATCGTCGAAAAAGTGAGTTCCACCGAACTGGAGTTTCCATGTAGGAACCGGGAAGCAGCCGGTAGTCAATGATAATGACTTTTCGTGAGGAGAACTTTTTTTTGTCTCTGTTTGGTCCCCAGGGGAGGATAGATGAAAAAATGTCCAAATGTCTGCTACAGGAGAACGAGAGGAAGCATGGCAAAAAGTAGTGCCATAAAGCACTTTTCATGATTTATAGAAAAGTTAAAATAGCTCGATTATCTTTTGGCACGATATCACGAGCCCTCGGTTGTGGGCGGACAGATGGAGGTGGTTGCGAATGCAGTATTTTTTTTTGTTATTCCACTTTATATACCGAAACGAAAAAGTCGATGGTGTTCCGTGTTGGCGGATGTCGTTTATTTTCGCGTGCGAAAAGCAGTTTTCTGAAAATTAAATATTATCCATTATCGGTGATTACTTTTCCATTCAAACACGGCAGCTGGCTTTGGTTCGCTCGTAAGGGGCCACCCACCGAACGATGTTGACTACCAAGCTGCTGAAACTGGGACGAGTGAGCTTCCTTCAATTTGAATTCGAGTGTGTGTTTGTGTTTCGGGAGGAGGCAATTCAATTCGTTCAACGCGTCGTGATTTATGAACGGTTGAGTGTGTGTGTGAGTGGATATCAATTGCAAATAAGTAAATTTGTGTTTACTGGAAGGAGATACGAGGTGATAGAAAAATTTACTGTCGCTGAGTTTTCTTTGTTATGGATCCGCTACATATCTCAGAACAGTTGACGAGTTCAATTTATGGTTGGCAGAAGATTCGTACGATTTACTTCCTTCATCGTTGAATAAAAGGATGATATTGATATCAAGATAAGAGTGTATTCGTGGAAAATGGTTCGTAGGTATCTTTTCAACCGTGAGAGTAAAAATTCAAAGAAATATTTGAGCAAAATTGGTTCGTTGTTAAAGTCTGTTGAGAAACTAAAAATCCGTGAGGAACGTTCGGAATAGCAAATCTTGCGTGAAAAAAACTGTGAGTGTGCACTGTCAAATCATATGTATCCCATTGGTGAATCGCTAAGAAGCTTGATATCGGAAGAGCTAATGGAGTAAAGGATGGCAGAAGAGGCCCGGTTGATTTCAAAATGACCAAGAAGCAGTATTCAACCGCCTTTTAATCACGTTGATCCGGGATGTCGCTAGAAAATCAAAAGTGTCGATCTGTTTTGTCCAGAAAATTATGAAACCGGTCCGAACTACATGTTTACAAAGTGGAGAAGGTCTTAAACATGTGAAACAATGTGAAGCAATATTTCACTGATAAAACTCATCAATTTGCATTGCATTTTATTTTTGGAGGCCCAATTGCGTTTGCTTTACGGAGCCGATAATTCATTGTTTTTTTTTTAAATATGGGAGGTTATGAGTGAGGATTCTCGCCACAATAAGTACATCTCTTCTAAGCTTGTGTGCAAGAATCCTCAGTGTGGTTGTCCCCACACTTGCCGCAACGAAAATGGTTGCCACATTGCACAGTGGGCAAAAATGAACCCGAATTCACATTAATTTAGACGGCGCAGGGTAGGAGACCTCTCTTAGCTTAGTCGGTAAAGGCGCAGCTACAAAGCAACACCATGCTGGAGGTGGCTGGGTTCGATTCCCGGTCTGGTCTAGAAATTTTTCGTTAAGGAAAATTTCTCGACTCCCTGGGCATAGCGTATGAGAGCAAGCAATAAGCTAATTGTGAAAGCAATAAGCTTGAAATGCTAAAGAAAGAAAATGGGTAGGAGTCCTCAAAAACAGGTAATCTTATGGGAAAAAATGCGGGAAATTGAACAGTGTTAGTTTCATTTAGGGTTGACCACTGCAAGTGTCCCATTTTGCCCGATTCTCCTCTCGTTGTGGATGCAAACAAGAATTATTACCCAAACATTCATCTCGGTGCTACTATATAGATTCCAAGTGCACTGTAAAATTGCCAAATAAGTGGGAAAATTGAATGGAACGAATTTTACTTTGATCGGATGCCAGGAAGTGGTCCATTTTACCCGACTTCCCCTCATATATGCATAAACTCATATACCATGTGGTTTTTAAGATTGGTGCCAGTAAAATTACTCTCACTTGCACTGTACTTATGTTAAAATGTCCGGAAGATCGAATGATGGTTGTTTCGTTCAGGGTTGACCTCAGGAAATTGTCCAGTTTACCCGATTTCCCTCAAAATTTAATAAACTCATATACCATGTGGTTATGAAGATCGGCGGCAGTAATATTTCTCTAACTTGAACGTTACTTATGTTAAAACGACCGGAGAATTGAATGGTGATGGTCTTGTTTAAGGTTGACCTGAGGAAATGATCCATTTTACACGATTCCTCCTCATAATAAAAACATACACCTAGCGGTTTTGAAGATCGGCCAGAAATGACTTTTATAAGCAGCTGGGATATTACAACGTAAATAATAAAGCGACCGTAGCTAATGCTGAAGACAGATATACAGATTCTGATTCAAGCGGAGACAATGATACGTTATAGAGCAAACTTTTTTAGTCGATGTTCATATTAATAAATTTTTTTTTTCGAGCGGATCATTTGTTGAAATGACAATTTTTTTAACCACGTGGTATGTTTGAGGAGAAATCGGGTAAAATGGACCCTTTTCCTGAGGTCAACCCTGCACGAAACTATGATAACCTGATTTTCCGGACATTTTTACAGCGCAAGTGAGAGAAATATTATTGGCGCCGATCTTCATAACCACATGGTATATGAGTTTATTCAAGTATAAGGGGAAATCGGGTAATATGGACCATTTTCTGAGCTCAATCCTGAACGAAACCATCACAATTAAATTTTCTGGATTTTTTAACATATGTACAGTGCAAGTGAGAGTAATTTTACTGGTGCCAATCTTAAAAATCTCATGGTATATGAGTTTATGTATTTATGAGGAGATGTCGGGTAAAATGGACCACTTCCTGGTATCCGATTAAAATAAAATTTGTTCCGTTCAATTTTCCAACTTTTTTTACAAATTTAAAGTGCACCAACTTTTTTTACAAATTTACAGTAGCACCGAGATGCATTTTTGGGTAATAATTCTTGTTTGCATCCAAAATAAGACGAGAATCAGGCAAAATGGGACACTTGCAGTGATCAACCCTACATTAAACTAACACTATTCAATTTCCCGCATTTTCTCCCATAAGATTACCTGTTTTTAAGGACACCTATCCTGCGCCGTCTAAATTAATGGGAATTTGGGTCCATTTTTGCCCACTGTGCTTTGACTGGCCGAATGTACCAGCCGTTTGCAGTTGGAACAATTATATAGAGCATTTCCAGCCAGAAACGATACAACAATGTTGATTAATCTTATCAAAATGTCGTCTGAGAAGTAGTTGTTGGTCATTAAGTATTCTTCAAGAAAGAAATACACTGAAACTAAATTAATGTAAATTCATGCTAAGAAAACATGAAACATTGATTTTTTTGGAGACCCCCACCAGTGTCTGTTTTTATCACTTACTATCATATGTAATGAAAAGCATTTCGAGTCAGTGTAGATGAATTTTAATTGTTTTGAAAATCTCAGATGTTCAAATCAAGGGCGATGAACAGATCAACTAATTATGCTTCTATGACTACTCGTTGCTTGATACTCATTAGGGTTTGAGTTTCCAGGGCAACTTTGTTAAAATCTCAAGTGATCATCAATCATCTAAAATTCATTTTCAATTCAAGCAAAATGATTATTTTGAATAGTGTCAATCGCAGAATGTTTCTGCCCTCTGTTATCATAATTACAACTTGTAGTAATTGTAACCTATCGATCTGAGCCTAAAAAATTACACATCGTGTTCTACTTAAAAATAAAAGCAAATATTGTTTCTTCATTTGATACTCAAAATCAACCCCACCTAGATGAAATTGAATATTGACATTGACAACATCACAGGCGATAATGAATATCAATCGACGAATGAATAAAATCAACGAACGACTTCGAAACTCAGCGGTTGCTCTGTCATTTCTTAATTCAAATTCACGAAGATAATTGGTCTGTCCGTTAAGATTATCTTCATTTTCAGCTCATTTGAGAGCAGATGAATTGATTTTTACCGGCACTGCCCCCCACCCCCTCTTCGATTTTTCTAATTTTTTTTTTGAAAAAACTTGAAGCTATATCCTAAAATCTGGTGAAGAGTTTAAGACGGGCACTTCTTTAGTTTTTTAAATTTTTGTTTTTAAATTTTTATAGATTTTTTAAATTTTTTCAAATCACGTATAATTCTTCTATACCAAAAATAGATTCTACGATGTACTCATTTCTAATAAGAAAGCACATCATTTTTTTTCATAAACGCAGCGGTTCTGAATTTATTGCGAATTTTGTTAAAAGGAAATTTTTGTTGCAACAATATTTTAAAATGTTAGCCGCGATGTCCACAAAGAAATGTATGTTACATGATAGATTATTGGATAAGAAAAAAAAATTTTAGACATGGAGGCTGTCAGCCCTACCCGTTTCTGTTTAGACGCAACGGAAGCGATACAAACTGATGCTATCTGAAGTAAATGATCAAACTCAAAATTTTATATATAGGGATTTTTTAACCCTCCCGGGAAAAAGAAGAAGTTAAGTGAATTTGTTTTTTTACCCCTTTTCGGAACCAATTTTTTTATGGAAAATTTTAAAACAAAGGAGTCTGTCATACATTTGAAATGAAAATAGGTAACAAAATTCAACATTGGTTTTTTGGGAATTCTTCCCCTCCTTTAATTTTTTTTTCTTTTCATTTTTTTTCAAAAAAAACAAACTTTTTTTTTTTAAAATAATTATTATTTCTTGTAGTTGTTGTCACCCACCCCAAAAGTGGGGGGTGGGGTTTAGAAAAAAAAAATGACTGGTGGTGTTGTGTGTGTGTGTGTGTATATACAATCCAACGCCCACTGTCCGGCAGTGTTTTTATGGAAGAAAAATGTTTGCAGTTAAATGAACTGTTGTCGAATCGACAAACACTTTTAGCCCGGGAGTTGGAAGGTGATAGCTCTGTTGGGTTCCAGTGACCCATTTCAGAATGCCTGGTTACTCACGTCCATTCCGAGGTCACTTTCACTTACAACAAGCCCCGCATAGACACAGTACAAACATCAAATGGATATAGGTACTGTGCATACACTTCCATCATCAAATCTTACTGTTTTGAGGATGGCACGTATTTAGCAGTATCGTTCAAATTTAGTTATAATCAGATAGACCTCACCGGAATTTGTTGTTGATATACAGTCTTAATTTGGACGGCTTCCCTGTGATGCTAAAGGAGGCTTTTATGTCTCTACACTCCGTTATTCGGCAAATATTTTCACATCATCCTTTTCGAATGGAACAGCCCGAATTCAATTAGTACTTCGCGCACAAATGCAATACAACGAAAATCACAGGTAAAAAAAGCACTTCTGAGAAAAAAAATTACTTGAAAATCACAATCATTGTGCAACGAAAGAAAAAAAAACTTCACATAATCACTTCAAATTATATGCCAGTCACTCACGCATGCATGCGCGTTAGCTTCGTTCTTTGCTTGTGATCAGCAAATGGCCGTTTGCTACTTTGCACTGGTTTTCTTTTTTCTCTCTCCACACTCTGTTAATAATAAAAATCCGCCGCTATGAGGCGACTCTATATCGACTTCTAAACTGCTTATAATCATCAATTCACTCGCGACAAAGCGGAAAAATACTCGAATTTAATCATTTTTCTTCGCGTGGCACATTACTAACTGCACTAACAAACACAACAAAGCTGATATTAACTCTTCCTCCGGGTGCGGGGGCAAAGCACAAAAAACAAACAAAACGGGGAAAAACTACCGACCATCACAAATTTCGGGAGGGAATCGATTGTATTCACTACATCTTACACAAAACACGTGGAGATCTTATGATTTCACTGTTCGATTAGGTTGAATTACGAATATATTTTTGATTTTATTTTTCGCGAAAAGGATGCAGCAAAATCAAAACACGTCAGTTTCCAAGCACGGCTTGCTGCGATTCAAATATATGACGCTTAACTCCATCCATAATTTCCTTGGTTTTTTGCTGGGGGTAGGAAGCACTTCTCATTTTCTTCGTTGAAATTGGCGATACATGAATTCCCATGATGCCATTGTTGAATGTCTCGATGTTATATGACAAACTGATTTTATTAACAATAGACTCCGCTGAAGTCGATGAAGCTAGAGACGTAACGGATGGGATGGTATTGACTATGGATTCACTTTCCATATCTACAGGTCTCGTTGATTGCACACCACTGGTAGAAGGCACTTCCTCATCATTCGAAGGTGGTGGTTTTTGTTGGGGACGATTTTTAGCCTTTCAAAGCCTAACAAAAAATTAAATTTTGTATCGGTATGCACAAAAAAATAATAAATTTCAACAGACGCGTCAAAATCCCCCGGTCAATTGCAAGCCAAACAACGAAATTATTTGCACTCTTTCATGCATCAGACCCGTTTTAGACAATATCTGGCTTAAATTTACATGAAATATTCCATGAATTTATGTTAAACTTCGACACTTCTTCTTATTCGCAAACTTGGACCACTGATTCGGCTTCGCCGAAAACACATAGAAATGCCTGATGGCTGCACATTCGCCTATCAAGGTATACAGTTAAAGAAAGGTGTGGTAATATCATGCACCTAAATGAAACGCCACAAAAACATTCTAAAACTTTGAAAAAATCCGAGACATTTCATACCTTGCCTAAAATATTAAATGCAAAAGCCGGTATTTTCCAACCATATTTTTTGCAAGCTGCTGGTTCGTGTGGAATGAAATAAAGTTTAACGGTTTTATAGGCATCTATATTTATATCACAATTAAAAATCAAATTTATTCTTCAGTTTCGGTAGGGTATTGAAGCAGCCAAATTTATCCTTAATTTTAGAAAAAAAAAGAAAGGGTAAACATTTACAAATTTCACACTGTAAGATAACAAGGATCATATTGTAGCTCTTGAACTGAAGCATGTACCAAATGTCAATTTATTTGATAACGTTGCGAACACAGATAAAATTAACTTTTTCAACCCGATTAGCCAAACAATTCACTATTCGAGAAATGCAGTTCTCTACACAATATGTAAGTTATGCTTTTCAGCCCAAGAACCCCATTTTCATGAGAAGTCGATTTGACATACAGTTTCTTATAGTATTAACGATCAGTTCAATGTACGATGATTTAAGGTCTGTTAAAATGAACTATTGCATTACTAACTTGCTTGTTGCAAAAAAAAAAAAAATGCTTAACAAAAGTGAACGATTGAAGTTAGAATTGACGGGAGGGTTTTTTTTCGTTTTCAAGAGAAAGAATATTGGGTTTCTTTCAGTAAATGATTCATGTTTTTTCTCTCCTTATATTATTATAAAATCAGATTGACCGAATAACATATTTTTACTGTATAAAGTTCTTCTGACTAATTAACATCGAGGGTACTGGAGAAATATTACTAATATCTAAACAACCCTTCAATTTTACCATAAGTCTTATAACAATTTGTACTATCTCAATGACTAAACCTTACACTTATTTCTGTTTCTTAAATTTACATAACATCTCAATGAATATGGCCTGCTAAATTCGATTTTTTCTGGTTTTACCTTTCTGGTAGCTCTTACAGTTGGCGGATGATAAGTACGCAGTGCTTTCAGCGGAGAAAACTTAATTGCTTTTTCATGTGCCTCTTGATGCTCATGCATACGTTGGCCATCATCGAAACGTATCCTACAGTAAGGACATAGGAACTGTTCATTACGCAGCAACATTCCGGAATGTTTCTCCTTAACAAGACGAGGATGCTGCATCTCATGCCTTAGCTGAAGGTATTCATACTCGAAATACTCGGTGCAAAATCTACACTCGTACCGGCCTTGTTTTGCTAGTGTGCGTCTGTCGTGAATGAAGCAACACGTTATCCGATGTAACACCACAACTCAAACATACGCGCTCGCCAATTTCTGATTTGAGAGATTCGAGAAAGCTGCAAAACTGAGGACAAGTTTTTATAAGCAGCCGTGCCTTTTTTTATGCTTTTAAATGCTTCAAATAAATTTATCTTCAACATCTGTATGCTGGCTACAGTTTCCTCGTTTAAATCCTGGCTGAGTTGACATTTGAACAGACATACCAAGTGATACTGTTCTACAAACACAATATCAAAAATATCGTTTATAGGTTTCAGACAGTGTTCGCATAGAGTAAAGCTGATTAACGTTTTAAGCTTTGTTTGCAGGTTTGATTCGAAAAATGTTTTAAGCCAGGACAAAAGATGCCCAAATTGTTGATCATTCGAATGATGACCTGTGGCCCATGCTTCGTCTCCATCGCCTGTCAGATCCACCACAACTTTTGATTCAACCATTTCACCGTCATCATTACTTAATCGCTCCATTACGCCTTCCGAATATTGTAGTGTTGATGAAATTTCTTCTTCCTTAAGCTTATGGTGCCAGACGAAATCCTTCGAAACACTTTCACCTTCCACATCTTCAAACAATCGAACTTCCATTTCCACTGACTAGCGGCCTCCTATAAGCAACGTGTTGTGGTGCTGTTGATGCGTTTATTTCTGCGTTTGGTGCTATATTTGAATCTATTTAACACTGTTTTGCAACTTAACAAATTTGACAACTCCTATTACGACGAATGCAGTAGGTAAACAACTACCCATACACATCCTACTAGCAGAATAATTAAGCATATCCTCGTGTATGTGGGTCACTTTGGTAGGACTGTATTTGTTCACATGTGTACTCCAAAATTGCTGCCGTATTATGCATTTTGCATACATCTTGGCAAAAGTTTCATCGATCTACCCGCTAAGAAAAAAGTACCCAACGGAGCAGTTAAGTGTGGGAAGCCAAAATTGGGTATAGTTATGTTTACCTACCCGCTAAGAAAAAAGTACCCAACGGAGCAGTCAAGTGTGGGAAGCCAAAAGTGGGTATAGTTATGTTTACCTACCGTTGGGTACAAATTACTTACTATAAGGTAGAATTTTACCCAAAAGTAAGTTATTTGTGCCCAACGGTAGGTAAACATAACTATACCCAATTTTGGCTTCCCACACTTAACTGCTCCGTTGGGTACATTTTTCTTAGCGGGTGGTTGGTTTCCATAAGCGTCTACCTACACACTTAGAACATTTTACAGTAATCGGTAATTTTTTACCGAACTTCTACAGCTGAACGTTCTGCAATCCTGATTTACCTGATTTCGGTGAAATTTTACAGTATTCCGGTAAACAAATTACCGAAACTTGTCAAATTTTACCGAAATCCGTTAAATCGGATTACCGAACGTTCAGCTGTTGAAAGTTCGGTAAAAAATTACCGAATACTGTAAAATTTTCTAAGTGTGTACCCTAATAAATTTCGTATGGTTATTTTTCTTAACAACCTATTTGGGGTATCATCCAAACCATTAAAGAAATTGTTGGAGGATTTGTGATATCGTTCGTTTAAAGTATTTTTTCATCAGGGTAGTTCCCGATAGTTTTTTCCCTGCAAATTCTTTCTTGAAGTATTTTAATTCATTTGCCAGTTTTATTTTATTGAACTGAGAGTATCTATACTGCCGTTCTAAGCATAATTGTCCCATGTTGCAAAAGTTGTAGTTGAGAAAAGTGTTTTTAGTTTTGCATCACTATTGTGTAGTGCTGGTAATATTCGTGGCAAAACCCACAAATTTATGATTGGCATTTGAAGATGTTGCTGAGTTTCGATGGAATCTGTGATATTACAAACAACAAGATTATTTTTGTATGTAAAATAGTGGGACTGACATGCGTAGAATCTTTCTTTGCAGCAGAAAATTCTAGGCATATCAGTCGCACTACATGATGTATTGATGGATCGTTGGCGATAGAATTTACGTTCTCAAATAGACATGCCATGTGCATTATCGTTTATGCTCCTACCATGATTCTGATTACTTTTTATCACCATATCATCGATAGAAACACAGTTCTATCAAATGCAAATGGTGGCTTATACAGACAATTTAATGTCAATGTTTTCATGTCAAAGTCATTGTTTAAGTTTGCATATAAGCCCCTTATCAATGCTGAGTGTCGAGTTGTTCCTACAAAGAATGATTTAAACTTAAATCAAATTTTTTTCTAAGATCTCTTAAGAAACGTAGTAGTGGAATTTTATGCCTAGAATTTCAAAATGGCACAATCTAACTAGATGTTTTTTTGATACAAACTCAGAACAAAGTATATAATTTTTTGTTTGTATTCAATAGTATAGTTAAAAAATTAAGCATATATTGAAAAAACTGGAATTTGACCAAAACCAACATGGGACAGTTATGCTTAGAACGGTATAGAACAGGTAGTATCAATCAATTCCCTAGGAAAATTATACAAATAGCCTCCGAACTTCCAACAATCTAGCAAACTCGTAAAACTTTGCTTGTTCAAATCATCAAAACGTTGGTCTAACTGTGCAACAATGCGGTTAATCAATAAGTTGTATATTTTCTAGTACAGCAACTGTTCGCCGTTTAACTGGGCTGCTTTTTAGCTGGGCGTTCGCTAACTGGGCTATAGCCCAGTTAAAAAGCAAATAAACTTCAAAAATCAGCATTTGACATTTTTTTTTCTCAAAATCAGCAAGGGGCATGTAAAAGGCATATAAGGTTCGTGGAGGAGTGAAAAATTGTTAAATTGCACGAAATTGAGTCGTAATTCCTTGCAAACTGAGACAAAAAACATTTTTGAATTTATGTATTGTGCAATGTAATATCCCAGCCGGAATCGGATCGAAAGCCCCTTCGAAATTTATTTACATTTGAATTGTCAGCCCAGTTACCGAGCTGCATCCGCTAACTGGGCTGTGTACTTAGCCCAGTTAGCGAACGGTTGCTGTATTTTTCAAATTGACTGCGGTCGTGTTTGCCACCGGATCATCTTCGGACATGTCTTCGCTTCGAATGTTTGATCATGCAACAGAATGTTTTAAAATTACATTTATGAATGCTTAAAGTCTGTTTCATTTAGAATTTGGCCGCACAAAATGGGTGATTTCTCCGAATGGAAATAACGTACAAGAATCGAAGTGTATCATTTTATAGGTTTTTTAAGCAAGGGAGGTCTCATATGCAGCAATGAACGATATAAAACGGGTACACCTTCGCAAATTTACTCATTCGTGTTGCTGTACTGGAGCTGTGCGGAGCATCGAGCCAGTATGGATTGGCAGCTGGCGCCGGGCGATAGCATGTACCCTGGAGGTTGCACTAGCTTTATTCAGCGGAGCGGCAAGACGCCAAATTGGATTTGGCAGCTGGCTGTGGCAAGCACCATAGAAAGTGCACTGGCGACCTACCAATTGGTCAGGTAGCTGATTGCACTGCAGTCCGTTGTTACCAAGCCGTTGGCTAGGCAACTGTTGCTAAGCAGCCATACATTATGCTGGGGTGTGCACTATGGGCGATTTCCATACAAGCAGGCGGACGAAAATATTTTGATCATTTTTTCTTGTTTTGTAGAGTTTTCTTTGGTTGATGTTATCAAAATATGTTGTTAATATACATTTTTTAACATTTCGGGATTAACTTTTCAAAAGGGCTTAACTTTCCATTGATTTAAAAAAAAAACTATAATATCTTGAAAACGGATGTGACTAAAACTCTAATTTCAAAGGATAAATCATGATAATAATATTTCAATCTTTCTAAGGGAACATCCACAAATTACGTGATATATTATGGGAGGGGGGCTCAGAAATAGAAACTTACCATGTATTGGGTATGGCATAATATGCTACGAAGTAGGTCTGGAAATGATCAATATTATGCTACGTCATTTGTGGATGGTCCCAAACAGAGATATTGCCTTTTCACAGAAAACTTAGCATGCATAGAATATTCAGAAAGAAGAAGAAGCAGCATCCGCAGCTGTTGCTTCCTTCAATGATTTGAATATTACCAAGCAAACTCGATGCATAGGTACAAGGTAATCGCTGAACAAAATAGCTGTGGTTGTCAGTGACGATTGTCAGTTTCGGGTATTTGAATCTGACCCCTGATGCAATTTTTTCTCTGAAACGGCAATAATAAGAATTGATTTTCGGTCCAACCCCCCCCCTAAGTTTTGATTTTATTTTTAGAATTTTATTATTTGTTTCAATATATTATTATTTATTTTTTATCTCTAGAAGGTTGCAAGGTAACTTGTTGCAATACAGTTGATGTTACTCCAATACTACTCAATTAAGTCACAATCAAGTCACTGTAACCAAATATGACGATTTTGTGTTGCTTGGGATGTTTGTCAGATTGCTCCTTTGCCTAAATAAAAAAGCCAAATTACGCGAAGTTGCCTCGATTTTGTAACAAGTTGTAGCAAAAAAGCGTAAAAAATTGACATCCATGAGAAAAAAGTTGTAATTATATAATAGTTTTTAAATAGTAACGAGTAACAATTTTATTACAATATTTTTCCTTTAACCTAGAACCCAACCTATGTAGCCTAAAGTATCTAAAAACCCCAAGCAGCACACAACAGTCAAAACTGGTTTCAGCAGCTCTATTGTGACTTAATTGAGTCACAGAGCAGTCACCTTTACTGGGTTGAAACAAATGTGCTACTAGGGAAATATCTCTTAATCTGTAATGTTAGCTATTAGATAAGCATTGATTGATTTTTTTCCCCGCTAGCTGAAAGTTGAAGAAGCTATGCTCAATAAAATGTTCAGTTCTTGGTTAATCAAAAAACTGAATATTCAAACCTATGCTATAGCTTTCAGAAGCCAAATAATACTAGATTAAGAAACACAGTTGATAGTTAGAAAAAGTATCAACGAAAAATATTTATTTGAACTATTCATGGCATGGGTCAAACCGCCCCGTTACCCCGCTTTCCCCGTTTTAGGGTACTGTAGTTTCGTATTATTGAGAATATATGTTGATCATATCTTACAGTTTGATTCAGCGTGTGAGAAGCAGAACAGCAAGCTAGTCAGGGCGAGAAGTTGCAGTTGTCTTATCCTATTCAAATAATTTATCCGTTTTTATGAGCATGAGCAGGATAATGAGCATGATTGACCGCCCGAAGTTGTTATTCCGTTACTGCCAGTTCAGCTGTTATTACTCAGAAGATCAACAGATGATGCAAACATGCTCAATGTGTAAAACTGGTGATCCCAAACTAAGGCAATACCGGCGCTGGCCTCGCCCGAATGCAGGTCAAATAAGGAAAGGGTAGGAATGCGTTAACGTTTATTTGGACGTTTTATTGGAAGCCGAGACCACCGCCGCACTTCCACGAGAAATCACTGGGATTTTGGATGACAAGATTGGGTGGCAGCAGGGTTCGTTTTGGTAAACAATAAGCTGAATTCACGCTTCGTTTAGTAAAATATTTAAATACTAGTACCGATTTCTGATTCGAACCGATTACAACAGTAAGGATGCTATTGGGGCCACACACAAAGTGTAATGGTGTTTTTTCATCGGAAAAACAAGGTGATTTTTTATAATGTTGGAAATCCGATTTGATCTGAGTTAAACCAATAATAAGGATGCTATTGGAGCCACTCACAAAGTGTGATGGTGGTTTTCCGTTAGGAAAACAAGGATAATTTTATGAACGCTTGAGAGACGCTTTGTTGTTCTCTTACTGTGCTCACTCGATCACTCGTTACACCGAATTATAGATAACCGAAACAACACGAAACGCGCCATGCTCGATAGGAAAATAGTGCGTAATAAAGCATCGACACAACCTTTCACAGCCGATGCTCGAACCAAACTCTTTTTTCGTAACTTACAATTTTTACTACTGTATTCTACAATCTATTGCACTGCTGTAACTAATAACTGTATCAATCAAGTTGAAGTGTCTAATGAACAATCTATGCTAATCCATTAAAAATTGAAATTGAGGGATTTCGTAAAAATAAGAGTCCGTAGATGCATTTTGTGCCTTCTGGTAACTTTATGTTTCTATTGATATCCATGCTCATCGGTTTAATACCAACCGGGAGAGACTTGGCCTTATACAAATGGATTTCATTATCTCCAGTCCGCTCAACCAATCGCAACGTTTTGTGATAGATTGGACGGATTATTATAATTTGAGATAACTCCATGCAGATGTCTTCCAAGTTTGGCAGATCGACAAGCAATCGGTGGAGAGTTTAGAGGAAGACCGGAAGAATAAGCGATGGTTCTGCGCGTGTTTATAAACAGAAGAACCTTCATAACAAAACGAATCATCGGGTAAAATACATACGGTTTTTTTTTTAATTATAAGCAGTCTAAAGCAGTTATTTGATTCATTTTATCCAGAAGTACCATAAATGGACATTCGAAAGTTTTTCAAAAGTAAGTATAATATTTTCCAGCATGTAATTAAAAAAAAAACAAGCAAACAAAACAAAACGAATGTTTTTTCATGCAGCTGAAATAACCACGAATAGAAAAATATGCAAAATGGTTGTATTTCTCGAATTTGAACAACAATTTTAATGTAATTCAATGATACACCGTTTTGGTTTCATACTACTCAGATACACATGATTGCTACATATACCGTGTTTCGACAGAACGTGTTTCAGTTGGATCATATCAGATAAATCGGTTCAAATTTCAAAACGCAGATGCAGATGTGTATATAAATTATTTTTAAAATATTGAGGAATAGCTGTTGGAACGCATATGAATTTCTTTTCGTCATTGATGAATAAAATTTCTTAAATTATTTACTAACTACTCGTGTGTTGAGAATGCAAGTAGCAACAATTCAGCACAAAAAACACAGCTTGCTTACATTTGTTACTTACGTCGTTTTAAAAGGTTATGTTTGATGTTCCTGTTTAGAAAATATCAGATAAAATAATTATACTAAAGGTGAGCAAAGGGGACACAAACCATAAGCTATAAACCACCAAAACTCAAAATGTATGTTTGTTAAAAGCTAATCACTTATTATTTGAACAACCATTAAAAAAATATAATCTATTCAAACGGTGTGAGCATGGTGAGTAAAAAACGGTGTTTCTTCTGTGTTGCTTTGGGTGAGAGGGTCGCGGATGAAAAGTACATTTTCAGTACAAACTGCAAACAAATTCGGTGGTTATTCTATACAAAAATCCAACATGACCCGTTAAATGTTTGGCATTCAATGTGGTTTGATTTAAAAACATGGGAAAAATCGAAAGTTTTTAAAATCGTTTTTTTTTATTCCAGAACAAGCCTAGAATTGTTTAATCTTGTTGCAAGAAACGGACGGGTATTGTCAAATACTTTGGGTGAGAGTAGAGAAGATAATCCACCCGCATTCAGGCGTAATGTCACATAAATGGGGCTCCATTCCCGCTCCATCTGTCGGAACATGAAAATGACCCTACTCTACTGGTCCACCGGGCGTTGTATTGTCCGTTAAGTGTCCGTTAATGTTAATTGTTCAGTATGTGCAACCACTGGTTGGAGACGATGTAATTCTCTCTCTCTCTCTCTCTCTCTCTCTCTCTCTCTCTCTCTCTAAAAAAAAACCCCCCCCCCCTATTTGAAATCCTGGCTACGCCTATGTTGAAAAACAATAAATGAGTTTCATAAACTCCAGATCGCGTGCAGCCAAAATGTCTCGAATCGGTACATTGGGTTGTCTACCTCGAGCCCGAAGGGAATCATAAAGCTCAGATCTGGCTCAAGATGCTCAGCACAAGACCATATTACGTGATCTGCGTCCTGGTAACCTTGTCCTTCCTGAAGATTGCTGTCGCCCAGCCCAACACGGAACAAATGAGCGTTTAAAGAATAATGATTGGACATGAGGCGAAGACATCACACGAATGAAGTCTCGACCCACATCCAATCCCCTGAACCAACATTTCTTAGACACCTTAGGAGTGATAGAGTGTAGCCATCGCCTAAATCTCCTTTACTCCATTTATACTGCCAACTATCGAGTGATATCTGACGATAAACTATAGAAAAATTCGTTGAAGGCGATTTGTCGGTCACTTAAATATCGCCTTCGATAGCGCCCACCCTTGCAAGCGAGTCCCGCTTTCTCATTGTCAGAATCGAACAATGAGATGGGACCCAAACAAAGGTGATAATAAAAGAACGTGAAGATAAAGCACTTAGAAGACCTCGTATTTTCATAAGAAAATAAGAGGTGTACTTTACCGGCCTCAAGGAGCGAATAGCCTCTATATAGAACTAAGACTATCCGTGAAAATGAAGTATTGATCCGGTGTAAGAGAGGCAACAGTTTCTAGAGAAAAGTGAATTGCCGCCAATTCTACGACAAAAACAGAACAAGGTACTTCTTGAAGTTTACGAGCGGCGCTATAATTTTCATTGTATACACCAAAGCCAGCGAGTTCTCTAGTCCTCTATCAAAGACCCGTCAGTGAAAAACGTTTTAGTGGACTCAATCCTAGGCCAAACTTTACAGCAAATATCACCGGAGCAATCATAGGGCGATGATGCTCTGGGATTCCACGAAGCTCCTGCTTCATGGATAAATCAAAATGAACCGAATCTGCCGAAGTCAGAGAAGCAAACGCGTTTGGGAATATGCGGCGAAGGGCTGACATCCTGTGTTATGTACAAATGGTACAACGTCATGAAGCGAGTTTGAGGATTCAACTCAAGAAGCTTCTCAAAGTTTTCTATCACCTGAGGGTTCATAACTTCACACCTGGTGAGGAGCCGGAGAGATAATTCTGAAAACCGATCCGAGAGTGGCAACATGCCAGCCTAAGCACTTCAAGACTCATGGTATGAGTCGAGTGCATGCAACCTAACGCGATACGAAGACACCGATACTGAATACGTTCCAGTTTGATGATGTGCGACCGAGCCGCTGACTGAAAACAAAAACTACCGTATTCTATAACCGACAAAATCGTTGTCCGGTACAACGTTAGAAGATCTTGCGGATGTGCTCCCCACCAGGTCCCGGTAATTCTGCAGAGAAAGTTGATCCTTTGCTGGCATTTTCGTTTCAGATACTCGATGTGAGATCTCCAGGTGCACTTTGAATCGAACCAGACCCCAAGATATTTAAATGACATAGAATGAGTTATCGGTGTACCCCAAATTTGAAGCTTCGGTTGTGCTGGGTTATGCTTCCTAGAAAAAAACTACCAACTCAGTTTTCTCCGTAGAGAATTCGATACCTAGCTCGAGAGCCCAAGTAGACAAATTGTCTAAGGTATCCTGTAAGGGTCCTTGCAGATCGACCCCATTGGGTCCCGTGACAGACACTACACCGTCATCTGCAAGTTGTCTCAACGTACAGTTCTCACTCAAACAACCGTCAATGTCTTTGACATAAAAATTATACAAAGGGGCTTAAACATGATCCCTGGGGAGACCCATGTAGCTAAATCGGGAAGCTGTAGAGTTTCCATGAGAAAAGCTCATATGTTTCTCTGACAGCAAATTGTACAAAAAATTGTTCATTAATGGTGAAAAGCCACAAAGCGTGGAGTTTATCTGAAAGAACTTCAACAGATACTGAATCAAAAAGCCCCCTTGATATCCAAGAAAACAGAAGCCATTTGCTCTTTTTTAGCAAAAGCTAACTGAATATCTGTGGAAAGCAACGCGAGACAGTCGTTCGTTCCCTTACCCCTACGGAAACCATATTGAGTATCTGAAAGCAGGTTGTTCGTCTCAACCCATTTGTCCAGACGGAAAAGGATCATTTTCTCCAACAACTTTCGAATACAAGATAACATCGCGATGGGTCGATAGGAGTTGTGGTCGGACGCGGGTTTACCAGGTTTTTGAATGGCAATAACTCTCACCCGTCTCCAATCATCCGGTACAATGTTGAGATCCAGAAACTGATTAAACAAGTTCAACATGCGCCTCTTAGCGACGTCTGGAAGGTTCTTAAGCAAGTTGAACTTGATCCTATCAGCCCCTGGAGCCGTATTGCCACACGAAAGGAGTGCGAGAAAGAGAGTTCTACCATTGAAAAAGGCTGGCTGATCTCATCTATCGAATTCGTGGTTTCGCGAGGAAACATTTGTGCAAGCACAGAATCTGGACAAACTTTTCGCGCGAACTTGAGGATCCATTGGTCCGAATACTCCCACTCGTTCTCGTTGTTCGTAATTCTGTTACGCAATCTTCGCGCCGTATTCCAAAGGGTATTCATCGACGTTTCACGCGATAGTCCGTCCACGAATTGTCGCCAGTATCCGCGTTTCTTGGCCTTGATGAGGCTCTTGGAATTTCTCGTTCGAGAGCCGTGTACCTTTCGAAGTGCTCAGGTGTTCCACGTCTACGAAAAACTTTGAACGCGTCGGACTTTTTGCGGTAAACCTCGGTGCATTGCTGATCCCACCATCAGGAAGGAGGTTTCCTGCGAAATGACGTTCCTGGAACTGGTCGAGTTTGAGCTTGAAGCGCGCTTTCCAAAATCAGGTTGGAAAGGAAGTTATATTCCTCCATCGGTGGAAGCGCTTCTATCGTTGTAACGGCTTCATCTATTGCTGTCTTGAACCTTGACCAATCGATGTGACGGGTAAGATCATACGCGACGTCGATGGATTCCGGCGGGTTGAACCCGGTGGCAATCGAAATTTGTATGGCAAGTGATCACTACCGTGGGGATCTTGAATCACATTCCATGTGCAATCCAACGATAATGAATTCGAACAAAGTGTGAGGTCTAATCTACTGCCAACTGAGGATGAACCAGCCAAACGTGTTACTTCTCAATTGTTGGGAACGTTCATATTGAAGTTGTCACAGAGGTCATATATCAGGGAAGACCGGTTGTCATAGTACAGTTCTCCCCAGCCTGTACCGTGAGAGTTAAAATCTCCCATGACCAACCGCGGAGCAGGAAGGACCGAACGAATATCTGAAAGTTGTTTTCGATTAATTGAGGCTCTAGGAGGAATATACACAGAAGCAATGCAAAGGCTTTTATTTTTAATAACAGCCTGACATGCGATAATTTCAATAGCTGGAATTGGAGGAAAATTCACTCTGTAGAAGGAGTAGCACTCTTTAATCCCTAAAAGTACTCCTACGTCACGTGAATCCTCACGGTCAAGACGAAGAATATTGAAATCATGAGAAGGAAGCACGATTTTGGAAGAGAGCCATGTTTCAAAATGCATCACAACTGGTATTGTGAGTTCAAAATTTGAATGATTCCAATTAGGAATCAAACTTCGACAATTCCACTGTAGAACAGTGATCAAATCCCCGACCTCATTTGGAAAATTATCCATCATGATAGCTTAGGGGACTTAATTGTCAATTGCTTCAAGGTCTTCACTGTGGGAAGCATTGCCAATACAATGCTTTTGATCTCGAGGTACTTGAAGACACCTTCGACAATGTCATCAAATGAGAACAGCCCAGTCGAGGAAGGGGCTTCTGTTCTTGAAATCGAGGCATCAGGGGTTTAAATGTCCTCGGAAGAGATGGGATGTCATGTGTGTAGTAAATACTACATAAACCAGAAGGAATTGGAGTTTTCCTTTTTCCACCTTTGCTTGAAATGGGCAGTCTGATTTCCTTCTGTTCAGCAATTTTCCGTAGGCGGACGCGTCTTTTTTTCTGTGAATTACCTTCCGGGAACTTGAATTGTGTTCCCTCTTCAGCCAAATCTAAGTCAGACTTGTCATCTGACAGAGGAGCAAAGCGATTTATATTGGTATTGGATGATGAGGAGGTTATTTTTTCACCATTTCTGTGAAAGATTGCCTAGAACGTTGTTTAAGGAAGGGCAGAGCCAGAAAAGGTCAATTCGAAACGAGTCTGTGGGGGAACTTTTTTCTTATTCTCGCTGTGCGATATTTTAACTAACTTTCTTACTTCCATATAAAATGTGTTAAAAGAACCACAACGCAAGCTACACTTGAGAATTGGATTTATAAAGGTCATTTATGAATAACTTGGTTAAAAAAAAACCTATACGTGCATGTAGATATCTAAATTGCCGATTGTAAATTTTTGTTTAAACTA
Organism: Aedes koreicus; assembly: GCA_024533555.2. Taxonomy (NCBI): domain Eukaryota; kingdom Metazoa; phylum Arthropoda; class Insecta; order Diptera; family Culicidae; genus Aedes; species Aedes koreicus. The sequence goes on from JAHHFK020002302.1 coordinate 834,473, forward strand.
TATGATATATAAATTTTTTGGACATACCTACCCATTTAGATCATGTTTGTATTTTAATGTGGATCCCATGTTACTTTAAAAAGTTTATTCATAATAATTATAACGTCCAAAGTTGCATATATTTATTGTCTAGAACTCTTCCGAGACCACCACCCACAAAAAATCAAGTTTTGCAACTAAAAATCTCGAGCGATCATGTTTTTCATGACGATTATCGCAAATATTTTTTGCCATATTTTTATTTTCGAATCGAAAAAACCCACAGTGCAGTAAAATTCGGAGAACGCACCGACGGAAAAAGAAAAACACGAAACGTAATGTTTATTGAAAAAGTGTGTGAAATGTGCTTCGCGAGTGGATTATTGTTCATCGGGGTGGGATGGGTTGGAATGGGTAGAACCCACCTTCCGCCATCAATCATCCGCAGTCGGAGGACTCGAAATCGACGGAAAGCCAACTCGAGAGTGATTTTTACGGCGTCAAAGTCATTCCGGGGACTTGGTGATAAATCATGCCTTTCGGATGGAGGTAATTCATAACGAAATGACAGCTTTCGGAGGTGCAAGTTCTGTTTCGCTCTCTCCTGCCGTTCATGTGTTGTCGTGATTGACACGTTGGGATTCATCAGCACCACAAACGGAAACTTATTTTTCATCAAGGACATTTTTTTGGCATTGCATTTCGGAAATTGCAATCGAGACTTCCTCCGCTCGACGAAGATGCAACTTTTTTCGCTTTGTTTAAGCGCGAGGAATCTTCATCCGATCATGAACATCGAACACATGTGTACGTGCAGAAGCATGCATCCGGGAAAGTTTCCTTTGCAATTCCTGTGAATGGAAAAGTTAAAAAATGAACCAGCTTTTCGGCGATCTTTTACTCAGCCACCATCTCCGCCATAATCATCATCATCATCCTCGTAACTGCAAGACTAGCTTTCAAACTCATTGAAAGTGGTGAAACTTTCCCCCGCCAGTCGCTGACATTTCCCTAGAAGAAGAAGTACAGCTTTTACCATGCTCACTGTTTTCTTCTTCGGGATAAGTTTGCTATTTCGACAATTGTACAAAAGGGTGAGTAGGTTCATCTAAGAAAACTGAAACACAAGCACTTTTTGAAGGCAACTTCCATCACAGTGGGCTTTTCGTGAGTGGGAAAGATTTCCATTCTGTCTTGGTTGGGTAGTTGATTAACGATGAGATCAAAAAGGACGGAAGTTTACCCAAAGTTCTTTGCTGTATTGTGCGATCTGCTTGAGAAAAGTTTGTCTTTTATTTTTGGGCTGTTAAAAAAACGAGAAAGTTGAGCTTTATTCGATAGTTTATGAAGGATAAGTGGTGAGAGGTTTCAGTTGGTGGTGGATAATAGGTGACACTATTTAGAAAAGGCAAAGATGGTTTTTTGCTTTGTTACTTAGGGTTACTGCCCCCATATTAATCTCATTGTTCCTATATTCATCCTACAATGAATCAAACAATTGGGCAGTTGAAGGATCGGTTTTGTTTTCTAATAATGTTTGCTCACGTTAAATAACTACAACAAACATTACTAACAAATTCTGTCACGTGTACATCGTTTTATTTCAAGTAGAATTCATCAAAGTGATAATATAGGTACATCTTGCCTACTATTAACAGATTGTTTGGGATGATACAAATGCCAAGTGTAACTAAAACAGACAAAAATTCGACAGTTGTTTGTTCGATTCATTTTGATGCATTTTTGATAGACTTTCATACTCAGTTTTGACACTTCATTTTAGATTGAAAAATGAGATCGAAGCAGGCAGAGCTGTGAAACTGGCATGTTTTGATAATGAAGCTTCATAAAACCATTTCCGCGAGGGAACAAACTCATATTTTTCTATAGTGGTATAAAGAGAAATGTATCTTAAAAAGGATACAATTTATTCAAAATGCTTGCAAATACATGCTACCACACAGCATTGAGTTTTTGAATTAAGAAGTTTGTTTGAAGCAGAAGTGTAACAAATTTTACCAGATGTTTTTAATTAGGGGATTTTCATTGTTATCTTTATGAGAACGAAGTAAACAAATATTCGCTGTAAAGAATCTGCACAGCAAAAAGTAGTCACCGTAAACGTAATGTTATTAAAATAAACAAGTGGAACAAGCAACATTAAAACGTTCATTAAATAGTTCATCAAAATACATATATACAACACATTTTGTTTAGCCGATTGGATGTGTTGTATCCAAATTCTCGTATCTTTCGTTTGACATCTTCCAAATGTTTTTGTACAGTATCATCCGACACTAATTTCGCAGCCTTTTGCGAGTGAATTTTTTCTCAGTAATCGCTATGTTTTTCGTTTTCCAAAAATTTTGTTCAACCAAAGCCCAATGCATCTTGATCGAACGGAGTTCTGGCGAATTTGGGGGATTGCACTCCTTCGGGACCATGCACCAATTCTTAGCCAGCTATCCATAATGGCATGATAAAACAGCACCGAACCGTCATGTTTCCGAATAAGGACTGCGTCGTTAATTATGAGTAAACCTTTGAGGTTCTGTATGAAAAAGACTATGACTTATTTTGACAGCTGTTTAGTGCCAATGTGTTGCTTGCCTTGTACACAAACGAAAGCTTTCATTAAAAGTCAAAGTTTTACTTCAAGCGGAACAATGCGAGGTCTAACGGAAGAAAAGCGAAAGTCGATTGTGACCAAGAAGTACTGCACTGAAGAGGGATTGTCGCTAAGAAATTTAGCAAAAGAAGAAGGTGATAGTGTCTGTGCGGTCCAAAATGCGATCAACCGGTTTGTTATGAATAACACATTGAAGGACTTACCCGGCCGTGGTAGAAAAACAGGTGCGTCAAACCCAAATTTGGACAAACAAATTTGCAAAGTTTTTGAAGGAAAAAAAGGAGGTATCCATCGGAGATTGCGCAAAAAGTGTAGAACGACAATTGGAATGGTCCAAGGCATACACAGCAACGCACATAACAGCCAAATGTAACCGTTCGACCCAACGTGCTTTCCGGAAATGTCAGCAGATGGTTTAAGCGCCACTCCGTTGGGAGACCATCCACCTGTTTGCAGGGTTGCCCGGCCTGAGACCTCTCAAGGGAAAGGGTCTTGGGTTCCATTAGTGGAAGGAAATCGTGAACGATCGGCCGGCTGCTAAAGCTCAACCAGAAAACTTCCCTTTAAAATGACTTCAGCCGATTAATAGGCGCGAAGGAAAAATAAGCCGATGAATAGACCGCTCTCCTATAAATCATCACTGGCGGACTGAACGGGTAAATTTGATCTGTTTCATGGAAGAATGAGCGAGTTTTCTTTGGTTGGATTCGGAGCCAGCCCTCCCCTGCAAAATAGACGCAACTACTTGAAACCGGACCCGGATGACCTGAAAACTCCCCTACATTACTTCTTCTAGTTCATTATAATGGAAACCAGTCGGTTTGTCTGTGATACTATAAAGAGTTTATTCCATTCGCTTTCACAACGTTGTACTTCTATTTATATCCTTTATTCAAACCCGTAGGCCTTCATTACCGACATGCTTCTCTCTCCTATCATCTTCTGTTCTTTCCTATTCATTTCTTCTCATCACCATTAACTTCCTATCTATCCACTATTCTCACTTGCTATCTTGGCGGTGTGCATTCACATTCGGGGGTCGGCTATTGTCGGACAAAAAATAGCCTCTCACGGCCACGCGTCTCCGAACCAACAATCCGGAGCGGGCAAAAAGTTACACCATGCGCATGGGAAATTAATAATTATACGTGCATTTACTCATGGGACCACGTTGACATGTGATTGGGAATATGCTGACTTTGTCCTCTATTTTACATTCAAATTTAAGCCTTCTAATCCCCTGCTTTTAACATCATCAACCGTAATTGATTCAACTTCTAGTCGAATAAATATACTACTACTATAACTATCGACACGCAAACCTCGATATGGCAAACGAAAACAACAACCATAATTTGAAAGTGTTTCTTGATATCGTTGATGATGACCTCATTCACACAAAATTCACGCATTCTCTCAGCATCACTATTAAAACGGCATCTACTCAGTGTAGTCGACTAAAACACTGAGCGAGCCCAGAGTAACCCTTTACAGGACGAAATATTATCTTCTACACCAGGACCAATGCCGATTAGCGAAAATAATATTCACGAAAATTTCCACAAAAGTGGACGGTGACTAGTAAGTCAGATTTGCAATCTCAATCCCAGCCCGAAGCGAGAGTGCGAGATTCAAATCTTTCTTACCAAAATACTGTTTCAAAACCGAAATTGCAGCTACAGAAAAGCATCCGCGATTAGTACCCAATGGGATATTGGAACCAAGTAGACTCTTTGGAAGACTTTTTAACCCTTTATTGAAACTTTGACCACAGCTCTTCTCGAGAAAGATATCATTTTAACAAGCAAACTCACCACCCCCAACTCATTAAACGTCCCCTAGCACCGCGACCACCTCGTTTCCCCACACTTACCTCCGCGTTTTTCCCCTTTTCAGCGCTCCACCACTCCCCCATTCTTCTCAGAGCGGGGGAGTATGAGAGACACCTCAACACACACGATACTCCTGGAAGGAGTCGCCAGGAGGCACCAGCGTTGCCAGGTGGATTTATACAATATCGGTATTGCTTATTAAAAAATATCGGTATTTATCGGTATAAAGTAAAATTCAGATTTTTTTTCAAGTGAACTATAGTTTAATTTTGATATAAGATTACAATATATTTTGGCGATCATTTTTCTTCTATTTTCAAATTTTATATGGACAAAGTTTGACGTAAAAAAAAAACATAAAAAGTAAAATAAAAAATACATTAGCCATTTTTTTATATTTACCATCTCGAGGTTGAATATGTATACTTTGAATAAATATACATTTCAATATATATTTTTTAGAATACACACTTCTTAAGCAACGTTTTCTAAGATAACAAAAATCATGTATAGCGATATGGTTTTTGAGCCAACTCCCGTTGTGCTAAGCACATCCCTTATTTTTGACGTAGACTACGTCTTACGGGAAGGGTAGGGTGTCAATTGAAAATCTAAAAATCCGCGACCGTCACGAAATATCGTTACAAATTAAACGCTAATAACTTAGTAAATGCTCAATAGATTTTCAAGATGTTTACATCAATCGATTGGATATTTTCCCACGTATTAATTCAATTATCCAACATTATCCGTTAACAATTTTAAGCTATTGAAAATAACCAAAATACGAGGTGATGTCTTATAATGCCGATTTTTCAGAGTAAATTTACTCAATGCACTTAATTTTACTATCACAGATTTCAAATGTAAGCAAGGGAGGTCTCATATGCAGCAGTGAACGATATAAAAGTAGAACAACTTCGCAAATTTTCTCATTCGTGTTGCAGTACTGAAGCTGTGCGGAGCATCGAGCCAGTATGGATTGGCAGCTGGCGCCGGGCGATAGCATGTACCCTGGATGGTGCGCTAGCTTCATTCAGCGGAGCGGCAAGACGCCAATTTGAATATGGCAGCTGGCTGTGGCAAGCACCATAAAAAGTGCACTGGCGACCTACCAATTGGTCAGGTAGCTGATTGCACTGCCGTCTGTTGTTACCAAGCCGTTGGCTAGGCAACCGTTGCTAGGCAGCCATACATTATGCTGTGGTGTGCTAGGCAGTCGGTTGCTAGGGCAAATAATGTCTTTGCAGCCAGCCGGTGGGTGCTACTACTAGGGGCAAAATGAGGTGCTTGTGTGTGTGTGTGATATTTGGTAGATAAAGACTTTGTAGCCAGCTGGTGGGTGCAACCACGAGGAGCGAAATAAGGTGCTTATGTGTGTGTGATATTTGGTAGACATCTTTTGGTAAGGCGCAGCGAGGGTTTTGATTCAAATACGGACCATTTCAAATCCGTCCTTTTAAGGACGACCAATTTTATTTTGAGAGAGTTTGTTTGATTTGAATGTTTGGTTCTTACCGATTGGCTGACAGCGAGTGGCTAAAACAAAATTAGTTTTTTCTCTTTGTGCATACCTTGAGCATTTTGTACAATTTACAATTTGCTACTCGTCACGGAAAAAGAAAAATTGGCATGTTTCAAGAAATTCCCTATCACGGACAATGTTTTGATTCTCGAACATGCACATTTCAATGAGTACTGTTATGAATAGTTATTCTGTTGTGTTAACGATTCGAGTTGGATAGCGTTTTACTTCTAGGAAGAAATAAATTTTGAGAAATAGTAAAAGGGTGAATAAGTGCAATGCCTATTCGTTTTGATGCCAACCGTTTGCGCAAATTTCGAAAGCGCGTTAAGATCGAACATTCGAAAAATCCTCCGAATTGACCATGTACCGATGCCGAGCGAACTCGGGGTTATCGGGCGAAACTGGAAGCAACCAGAGGTAATGCGTTACTAACTACTGGTCGGAAAGCTAGAGAAGGGCCTTAAATTTGAGATGGGAAATAAAATCAAGTGGCCAACCAACTTGACAAAGTGCAAATACTTTTCAAATGCTTTCTAAAGAATGTACAATAGATTTTTGCTAACATACTTACTATCTAATGCTGGTCTAACGATCTTTGAGGACAAACATAAGCGCTATTTTGATGAGACTAGGCCTTACGGCAAGGGTAGAGGTTAAATCAACATTTAAAAATAACTGAAACAGTGTGAACTCTTAAAGCTTTATCATTTATCGATAGATTTTCGAGATTACGCGACATGGATAATGGTCTCCAGCTGGTCGATCATATCAACACAATCACTAAAGGCAGCACAATTGTTGCCCTTTCATCATACTAATATTCAAACCAAACGTCCCTTTCCACGGCTGCCAAATAATTTCTAAGAAGCGAATCATAGCATGTTCTAACATACTTTCTCACTTATTTATGCTAACCCAACATCCCATTAGAACAGTATACTAAGAAACTAATCAAACGGGTTAACGTAGTCTACGTCAACCGGTCGTGTGTTAAACACAACCCCACTGATTTTTTAAAAATAGATTTTAACACAAAAACGGATTAATTCTAGTGTATACCGCTTTCAATTTTATACACTTTTCCATACATACCACTGGATTTGTTAGACACGAAAAGCTAAGATATGATCGATTATTCACCACTGCTTCTTGAGCGCATAGTGAATTTGATATTTTTGATTTTTTTTTGCTTGATAGAACGAAAATCTATCGACGAAGTAGCGCTCTACCCTATCAATAAACAGATAATTTCTTTTGAAAATCCCATATTAAAAAGCATAAAGGTATAAAGTATTGTTGCTTGTTACTATAGGACTGATGAGTTTACCCAACAAACAAACGAAAGCAGTAAATAAGCATATGTGCATTATTACAAATGAATTAAGACTATTGTGGCTGAATAAAAAATCTGGCTGAAGTATAAGCTGAATAACCATGTCTTCAATTGAAACAATAACATTATTTCAAGTGTTTCATTTTGTTTGAATAACATGCTTATTAAAATCTATTTTAGTATTTATATGTAACTAAATTTACACAGTTCAACAAAGAGTCGAATAACAGTTTATAAATCCGTTGAAACATCGTTTATATAGCCTATTTATAGTTATGCTGTATAAATGATGCTATATTCATTGAGTTCAGTTAATTCCTATGTTTTTGTTTATGAGTTTAATTTTTGGTACTGGTGGGGGGGGGGGGGGGGGGGGAAAAAGTATTGACCTGTTTTCAAGAGTTTAAATTATAGTCAATTGCTTGAAGCAAATAGCTCAAAGGCTACCCTTTACATTGCCCATCAGAATAGAAAACAGCGCAGTGTTTACAAATAACATCAGAAAACATTGTCATATCTTTTAATCGTCTCTTGTTCAATATGCCCTTGCCAGTAATGCACGTAGTGAAACCGAACATCAACCATCAAAGCTTCGTAATTCAGATGTTTAATAACAGCATTTAGAAGGTTTATTTGAGCACTGATATTGCTTATATACAGACCACGCTATAAACAGAATATCAATGTTGCTCAATAAGAGCATCACTTCTGCTACTATTCAATATATAACATTGAACTTATATAGCCGATTCGTTTGTACTTCATTCAATTCTAGAATAGCGCAGTTGGTAAGTCACGTAGTTGAAAATACGAAAGTTGATAGCTCGAATCTCGCTATTTAATGGTAATAAATAAATGTTACAAAATGTTTCTGTTGATGTCTATGCATAATAATATCAAATTAAATATGCACAATATGAAATCCAAATAAAAATGTTTGTATCATATGGAAAATCACACAAAAACCCAACAAAGTTCTATAAAAGACACCACAGCTTTTTTAATATGCTCAATGATGTTGAAGAAAAATATATTATTCTTAACAAACACTCGCTTAGCTCAACAAAGGTCTCTTCGACTCTCGGAATTACCCTCAAGTTCTGTAAAGCATTAAAACAGCAGTTATTCTATTATCAGCTGAACTCCATTGCTGCAAACTTGCTTCTTAAGCATATGCAATTGGCAGTGTTCAAAAGCATTTGGCGACAGCTTAATAACTTCTCCAAATTTGTGTGAATAATGCCTGAACAAAAGCTGTGATGGAAAATAGTTCAGAGATTATTCAACACGCTGCTGAATTAAATCGCCATAATGATGTTTATTGAATGAGTGACTGTTTATTGGGTATTATGCTTAAAATTACAACCTGTCTTCATTTGTTAACGCATTTAATATCATAATTAAACTCGATAATTTTATCACAGACATACAACCATAACACATCTACTTTCAAATTAAATGCTTAAAATGGCAGGCATCCATTTACTCTAACTTGAAACTTTTTCCGTTTCTCGCTCGCCTCGCATAGCACGTGAGCAACGGAGGAAACAAAAACAGAAGCTAAAGCTAAAGCTAAAAACAAAATACAGTGACCATTCGTTCATTGCAACATGTTTACATTGCAATGAGCGAATGGCATTCGCTCATTGCAACATCTGACAACGTCAAATCGACTGTCAAAAACTCGTGAACAATAGATCGTAAATGACAGATTACTGCTTGACATTTGCATATGACAGTTAATTGCTTTTTAATTGCAAAACGTTGCAATTAGTGGACTAGCAATGAAAAGACGTTTCAATTAACGAAATTGCAATAAGCGAATGGTCACTGTACGCACAATGAGCGCAGTTGCAGCCGCAGGGTTTTCCATTTGAAGAATGGCGATGGCGAGGGGTAAGAAATCTAAAAAAACACGCTGATAAATCATAAACCAAATATAATGTTGAAATAACTTTCATTGTAAATCGGTATTTATCGGTATAAAAAGTTGGAAATCGGTATTTTCAGAGCCCTTGTCGGTATATCGGTATTAAGAATAAAAATCGGTATAAATACCGATAAATCGGTATACCTGGCAACGCTGGAGTGCACATAAGTTGTAATTTTTAACAGTTTAATGAAGAATTTGTGTCAAGTATCGGTGAAGCAGCGAAGAAATTTGAAGAAAGTGTCGCAAATTTTTAATCGGAAGTGCCATAAGGATAGTATGAACAAATAATCGTTCCAACCTTGGGTGTAAGTTGTTTGTTTTCATTTATTTCCCAGGCTGATCGTTCGGATGAGTGTCAACCACGACAAGATGTTGGACCGAAGACGGATTGAGACGGGACAGAAGCAGTTAACTACCTACATCACACTAGGACTGAATATATTGAGAACTGAGTGGAGATTTGCAATACGGACGTAATCTACTTAATAAATATAACCAGGTATGACAGTCGTTCTAATTTGCATCGGACTTTAGGCATTCCGGAAACTAATTATATGTCTTTATTTTAGGTATTCCTAAGTCTAAACAAGTGAGCACTAAACAAAAAGAAAACCAAAAAAAATGTGACCGTATATGAGGAAAACAACGTAAATAAATTAAAGACGAATGGAAACGGAAAAAAAAGATTCCAACGTATTTACAGTCTACGGTAACGACAAATTTAATTTTAACATTAATTTTAAGTACTAACATTAATCTAAGAGTTAGGGAAATAGGTAACTAACTATTTACATCTCAACATTGAGTCCGTCTTGTTCGATTGATGGTTAGACGTTTTCCCTTCAGGTGTCCTTTGTTGTCGTTCTTGTTTAAATGTCGGAAACACACTCGGTACCCTCAGTGTTCGGTCGGTTCGAAAACTTTCCTCCCACGAGTCCTTCGAGATTTGCCCTTGGATGTGTTATAACCCGTAGGTGTTTTGTTTCTCTTAGATAAGTGGTCACTCCATTGGAGGTTCATAGCTTAAAAACAGGGAAAACAAAAATGTCCGAAACGCAGCCAAATTCAGGCGGATTGCGTGAAAACTCGGGCTCGGAAGCTGTACGACGACGTTTTCAGCAAAAATGAAATGTGTGTTATCATGGATGACGAGACGTACGTCAAATTGGACTACAGGGCACTTTCAGGGGCACAGTTTTACATCGTGAAGCGTATGCGCCACTATTCGCGTGCCAGCTTGGACTGGTATGAAGAGAACAATGTGAATTGATGAAAAGAGAGCTGCGGAAGAACGCTAGAGGAGCAGATGACATAATTAAATTAAAAAAAGACTGGGTTAACGTAAGCAAAACCATCGACGGAATGGTTGTGCAAAACCTCACGAGGAACATCAAGAAGAAGGTGCAAGAGCTGGCCAGATCTACGAAAAATTAAATGAATACTGATGTAATGGGCTTTTTTGATGGTCGATAAACAATATAAATGAATTTTAATTGCAAAATAAATAAAACATATTAAAATACAGCAATTTTTAGGTGTACTCATAATTAACGATACAGTCCTTATATGGCAATAGTCGTTTATTAAGACATTGTTCCACGTAAATTTTTCCATTTATGGTGACAGTCGTGATGAAAATGTCGCTTCTGATACCGCATGAAACGTGAGGACTTGAATAAACGGATTTTCAATAAATCCACCCAAACTACCTCATGGACATGATAAGAGCAACGATGGACGGTGTGCAATGCTGCGTGAAAATGTCAGGTGAACAATCCAGTTCGTTTGAATCTCATCGAGGACTTTCAGGCCTTCTGTTCAATATCGCCCTAGAAGTTGTCATGCGACGAGCCTGTTTTAAAAGCCGGGGCACGATTTTCACGGGATTCAGCCAATTTGTTTGCTTCGTGTATGTTATAGACATTGTCGGCCAAACATTTAGAACTTTGGAAAAAAATTACAACAACCTGATGTGCAAAGCAACCAATTTCGGACTGTTGGTGAATGCGTCGAGAAAAAAAATACATGCAATAAAGCTCCGCAAGGTAATAGTCCCAAGTAACAATTTTAGTTGTATTCGAGCCTGCACTCTTCCTGGTTCTGTTAATAAAACTACATTCAAAACAGTTTTGTCTACCAACACTTCCGCTATGCTTCTCTAAAGCCGACATTTGTACAAAGTGATCCACTCTATAGACGACTGTGGAAACAAGTTAATATAGTTATAAATTATAAGACCATACAGATTTTGAAAATATTTTAGAGAAAGATGTTATGACCACTTGAGAACCTTCATAACTCCTATTGTCTGTCATGAAAACCAGCATACGGCCAGATGGCCGTAATTTAACAGCTGTCAAACGTCACCGTGATATTGTGGTTGGTTTTTGTTGTTCTGCTTTGTTCGATTCTCTGCTCTTCTGATTCAGTAAGCAGTAAAAAGTTCTAGTATTGCGAAAGATTTTGTTTGATAGCAAAATATCTAAAGCAAATTGAGTTTTCTACAGCGTTTCATTTTACAAAACATATGCGCATTTAATTTTATGGTGAATAATGGCACGATAATAGCCAACAATTAATGCACCTCGGAAATTATGCGAGTTTACAACAACAAAAACAAATATATTCCTGGAAAGTGTGATATATTTAGTGGAATACCTGTAACTAGAAAATGAGAAGAAAGATTAGTAATTTCCATTCGACCCGTAACGCTGGTAGACCACCTTTTCGTGGTGTGTTACGGGGTATCTGATCTACCACCGAACCCTAGTCTGAATTTATTCAAACTAGGGAACATATTTGTTTTTGTAGTCAAAGGAACATATATTAGTCCTTATTTCATTTTATGTCTTGTGAAAAGTGACAATACTCGGATTGAGCCACCGAGGATGAGCTTGAAATAAGGAAAACATGGTTAGTCTTCATTTATGTGAATTCTCATTTTCTATTTGATGTTCTACAGTTTGAATTGGTCATGACTAGGGTTCTGATGCATGGTCAGTATCGAAGTCATTGTTTCTTTTCTTTGCAATGAACCCGGTTTTGACTAATAATGGGGCGCGCCTTTGAAGAGTGCTCTTACTCCTCAAAGGGTTTAAATAGCGGAAACATTCAACAAAACTCGATTCATTGCCAACAACAAGTGAGCAAAGGGAAAAAAATCCATTTAATTTCAAGTAACTTTATTGATTATCTTGACAGATTTTGTCGTGTATTTTGTCTGCACATTGTTCCGTTTAGCGTAACGGCAGGCAGTGAAATTGAAAGATACAAGTTGAAAACGAACGAAAAGCATTTGAACGGTAGTATACGATCGGGCGAATAATATTTTACCAAGCTACCAGGATTATGCGCCCGATCGTATACTACCGTTCAAATACCCTGCGATCGTTTTCAATTTGTGCCTTTCAATTTCACAATTATTACTGGTTCCGACGAGCCAATTTTACGAATGTAAGGTATTTTAGTTCCATGAACATAGTGGTCTTAGAGGCCTAGAGAGTCACGAAAAAAAAAACGCTATAGAAAATTACCTGGTTGACCGATCCTTTCCAAACTTTCAGACAATAAAAATAGTTATTAAAAAGCTCTTTTGGAATATTTGTTTCATTCAACTTCAATACCATAGCAACCCCAAAAACAAAGATAGAGTAAAAGTAGTTTTGGTAGGGTAAAAAAGTAGGTAGGGTAGTTGTTGTATTAGTAAAAAATTTTTTGTTTTTGTTAATTTAGAAACAAAGTAGCCGGCGTCGGTGGTGTAGTGGTCGGCGTGATCATTTGCAACACGGTACCCCAGTGGGTCTGGGTTCAATCCCAGTCGATGTCGGTGGTTTTTCTGAGGCGAAAAAATTCACCACGTCTTCCTTCGGAAGGGGTGGTGAAGCTGTTGGTCCCGGTTCATATTCATGAGTCGTTAGGTAGGGTCCAGGTGGTGGAGTCGTCTTCCTGGCGTCGGTGATTGTCACCATGTGAGGAAATAGGCCGACGTAAAATAAAGATTTAAAAAAAAATATCAAAGCTTGGGTACAGCTTGCCAATTCAGACGTTTAATAACAACATTTAGAAGGTTTAATTGAGCACTGATGTTGGTTATTTACAGACAACGCTATAAATAGAATATCAATGTAGCTCAATTAAAGCATCACTTCTGCTACTATTCAATATATAATATTGAGCTTATATAGACGATTCGTTTATACTTCATTCAATTCTAGGATAGCGCAGTTGGTATGTCACGTAGTTGAGGATACGAAGGTTGATGGTTCAAATCTCGCCATTAAATGTTAATAAATAAATGTTACATAATGATTCTACTACTATCAGAACTATAGTTCATGCCCGCTGGAAGGCTGCCACATCAATTTTCCGGATGCTGCTTCTGATCCTGTTGATGAGTTGCTTCGCTTATAAGCTGCGCCGCACGGTGGACCACTGATCATATGCTAATATTCATTGAGCTAAGTTTGAAGACTAAGGTCAACCCAGACTGCTGAGTTTAGTCCAAAGTTAGGTTGCAGTGCAAATTGAAATTCTTTACAAATCCTGTGAATGTTTGGCTCATAATGGTATCAAGTGTTCAATCAATGTTAAGAGTAGAGTTTGCTGAAAATTCTGAAGGATTGTATTTGTCCATTACTAGGTAAGCATAATTTACTCACTATCCTAAAGAATGAATCACAAATATTGTAACACTGAAAAAAATCGGCTGCGAACAAAATCAGAATCCAGGGAAGCATTTGCTCAACACCCTATGCAAAATTCACTGACGAAGTGTATGCTGTGCGTGTGACTGTCATGTTTCGTTCGTTTACTTGTTTTCACGGTTTAAATTCTTCGTTTTCAAAATGTCGCGCATTGAAAAAGTCGTAAAAATTAAGGTATTGGACACATGGCTACGTGAAAAGACGCGCTTTGGAATTCATCACGCGAGTGTAAAATCCATCATAACTAAGTTTGGGGAATACTGTTCTTTGGATGAACTGCCAGGAAGAGGCAGAAAACGTGGATCTTTCAATCCTAAACTGGATCAGAAAGTGGTAGCTCTTATTCGGAAGAACAAATCAATGTCGACACGTGATTTGGCCAATAAAGCGGGCACTAGCGTCGGAATGATTCAACGTATCAAGAAACGAAACAACCTAAAGACCTTCAAAAAGCAGAAAATCGCCAAACAAAGAGCAGAACAAAAAGCGACGCGCAGCAACAAGGGTCCGGAAATTGTATTCGCAAGTTTTGCAGCGACCGGATGCATGTATTTTGACCTATGTCAAAGAGGACTCAAAAATCCTTCCAGATCCACAATATTACGCTGCCGTCTTAGGGGAGGTCGATTTAAGTGGAGAAGTTTGGTCGAAAAGTGCTGGTATGGCAAGCAATATGCCCCTGCAGTATGAAGTCTACCATTTTTTACACTACCGGAACAATCAATTCGGAAATCTATCGATCTGAGTGTCTGCAGAAGACACTTTATATCAGAAGCATAGTGCATTTATATCAGAAGCATAGTGCCCCTCCACTGTTTAATTCCGATTTAGCGTCGGCGCATTACGCCAAAACAACTCTCAATTGGCTCACGGGTATAGATTTTGTTGAGAAAGACATCAATCCGCCAAATTGCCCTCAGCTTCGGCCCATCGAACGCTATTGGGCTATTGTGAAGAGGGTCTAAAAAAACTGGTAAAGCAGCTGAGAATGGGCAGCAGTTCAAAAAAAATGTGGACTAAGGCGTCCAAAACATGTGATGAAACACTTGTCCGGAACTTGATGAAAAGTGTTCGATCAAAAATTCGCAAATTCGAATAGAATAATATTAATTTCATCTGGTCTTCACAATGTTCAAGTTCAATCCCGTACAATAAAGAATCATTCACTTGTTTCAATAAAACATCATTTTTTTATGACTTGAAAGACAAATATGGATAACTTATTTTCGATACAGTCCATAGGAAATGACTGAGCTACCAGTGCTGAAAATAATATCATTTTTCGTTGCATCCCCTAAATTTAGACACCGCCATCCCACTCCCTAAGTCGAGGCGCCCACTGATGTGGCGGAGGTGTGGTATCACTTCTTCTTCTTCTTTAGCATTTCAAGCTTTTTGCTTTCACAATTAGCCTATTGCTTGCTCTCAACTTAGCGTTCTAAATGCACTTCCACAGTTATCAATTAAGAGCTTTCGATGCCAAGTACCATTTTTGCATTAGTATGATTGTGTGGCAAGTACAATCATACGCTATGCCCAGGGAGTCGAGAAATTTTCCTTTACGAAAAATGCCTAGACCAGACCGGGAATCGAACCCAGCCACCTCCAGCATGGTGTTGCTTTGTAGCCGCGCCTTTACCGACTGAGCTAAGGGAGGACCCGTGTGGTATCACTTACCATGTCAAAATATCGAGTCAAAGTCTTGTGGCGTGAGGTGAACGTCGACAAGGTGTTTTGACATGCTAGCAGATGCCGCACCTCCGCCACATCAGAGGGCGCCTGGCCTAAGACATAGTTTTTTTTTTAATTTTAAATAAATTTAAAAAATATATCGGAGATGTGAATAACTTAATTTTCTCGTTCTCATCAACCCACCTCATGTTTTACAAATATTAAACATGCAACGTTTTGCATTCATCGTTGAAACATTCAAAAAGATTTCAAGAAGTAATCTGACTGATACACAAAAAAAAATGTTCCTTAATGTATTAAGGTGATAGTCCATAGAATCTAGAAAGGGTTGCCATTATTGCCGACTTGTACTGCTTCTACGAATTTTTGATTCCACAAATCTAACGAACAAGATAACTTTTTTGTTGCACTGCAGCATTCAAGTGAATCACGAAATGTTTAAGGTTTTTGAAAATGCGTTCGAAAATAATAGAAGCCACTTGTGGAGTCCATCTACTATCACCTTAAGCGAACCCCATAAATAGCATTTTTAAAAGGTATTCAAATCCTTTTCTTAGTGTGATGCTGGACATGGTTCTGACGTTGCTTAAGGTGAAGATACAAATAAGCCTTAATGTGAAACTTTGAGTGAACAAATGTAATCACCCACATACAGTCCTATAATTGTCCTAAGTGGAGGGTTAAGTGTTTTCTAATAGTTTTATTTATTTTATAATTTAGAAGAATATCACGTAAATGCCATTGAAGTAAGCATCAAACGAATAATTATTGGTTGTCATAAGAACTATCATTATGAAAACGGCTGCGTAAATATTCGATTAAATTGTACATATTTGATATTAATATATGAGTGTATTAATATGAGTGTCCATAATAAAAGTGTAAAACGGCCATATAATTCCAAGCGTACATTTATTTAACAAGATCTTTAAAGCATACATAGAGAGTAAAGTCATTTAGGTATTAAAAATTAACTATATTTTATAACGATTCAAAGCCAGATCAACTTGCATCTGGATTAAAGTTTTACTTTCTTCAAAGATTTCTTTTGCAAGCATTTGACGCTTCTGCTCCAAAAGTGCATTCTCTTTCGCATAATGAGCTACCAGCCGTTCGTAATCTTCATTATCACTAACAGAACAATCCAAACTCCTAGGCTCAAGGGTAATCCCGTTGTCAGTGATCAACAATCTTTTCATTCGCACGATTTCTGCTCGTTCTGCATTGATTCTTGCCTGCAGTTGTGCCTTCCAACTAAGCAACTCCTGATTTTCAAGTTGCAAACGAATCAACAACAAATAGTCCGGATGATTCTCTGGGAATAACATGAAGCCATTATCTGTAACAGTCACTTGGTCTGTCGTAATCGTGGGATCAGTGTTTGTTGGAACGACCGATGTCGATTGATCAGCCTTTACGTTTTCAGGAGATTCGATTTCGCTTATTTTCTGCTCTATAAGTGCAGATTCCTCGGGTGTTTCGTGAGGAGTATTTTTCGTCTCTGTGTTTGTGGCTGATTCTGTAGAAATTCCAGTGACGGTTTTTATTGACGATTCATCATCAGAACATGACAATTTGGCTTTGTTTAAATCGATCGAAATATCACCATCAACAGTATCGTCCAAACTTTTTTGAGTGCAATCAGATTTTTTCTCGAACGATCTAAGTTTTCTCTGAAAATAAAAGGATGGATAAAATCAGATAATGGTCAACTATATCTTCATGGTTAGGTCACGTACGTTGAGTTGTGTAATGATTCGCTGTACTTCCCATAGTTGCTCTTCTCGTTTCTTTGATACAAAACCTGCATGCATCTCAGCATGTATTTGTGCCAGTAAGCTCTCTTGCTTTTTCAATTCGGTCGAAATTTCGTCCGGTGTTTCCGGTAGATTTGGACTTGATGCGGTGATAGGAGGAACATATCTGCAATTTCAAATTAAAACAAAATTAATAATAATCAGAAAAGTCCTCGCATACAATGTTTTTCGTTACTTCAAGAACAATCTTGAGAGTAAAGATGTCTTCTGTTTCTTAAATCGCTTCATTGAATATTCTGATGAAAGACCATGCGTAGTTATGACTGTGAAATATATAAACATTGCTATTCACAAACCATTGTCACCGCACACAGAGGAAAAAGTTAGAAGAAGAACAACGTTATCTTTATTTGAACAAATGACAACATGTGTGTTGATGATGGTATCGTTGTAAACATTATCTCGAATTTCTCGAAACTCCGAACAGCATCTTTGTCACCATACTGTTGTTTCGAATTATTCCATTGGCAAAACTTAGCGAAGGCAGGAACACGTTATACTCACCAAGGAATGCTTCTGAGGCAATTCAAGCATCTTTAGGAATTAATCTGATCAACTATTTAAAATATAGCTGAAACTAGACTGGCTTCTTCCTTCCTTGAAAACATTTTTTTATTTCATTTTGGATCACGGCCACGTTTCGACTGTGTAAAAATGGTATTGCTGGTAATAAAGAAAATTATCGGACCAAAACTTGGTGTTTGATTGGTATGGTGTCTGCGGGAAGGAAAGTTGTACGTAATAAGCCATTCTGATAAAAAATATACAGTAAAAAATATTTATGTACAATTATTTGAAAAAAAAATACGAAAAATTAATTATCTCAAAATGCGAACTTTCGAAAAACCTTATTTTTTATATAAAAGCCTACAATGTTTGCTAAAACCGACAGTTGGCTGTATATTACTCTCCAATTTTTTTTTTAATACCTACAAATCTGTACGATACGATTAGACCATCAATTTGAGTGGTTCCAGAAATTCTATCCGCAAGAATATAAATGTAACGAATATACATATAACAATGAAACAAATGAAACTACAGTCATGTTTTATATAGTACGGTGGGCCGTATTCTATAGACAGACGACAAATAAGGGTGGGCGGATGGTATCACCCACCGTACTATAGGAGACCCGACTGTACACTTTTTGCATGATATGAGAGTGGTTGATATTGAGAAAAATAAAATTGTAGATAAGCGAGCTTGTACATCACATTATCAGCAATATGAGGGCTGCTTACTTTTTGATATTCCAGTGTGATGTTAAACGGAATATCAACGTTGATTTTCTGACGCGTTGATATGCGATTTTGATTTTTTGGGCTTTATTTAAGAACTTTGTCAATACTATAAACCCCACTATTATGCAAAATAAGATCACAAAGATTAGCCTGAAAACACCAATGTCTTAGTGCTTTAGGCGAAAAGCTTAAATGCCACTTAAATAATTTGAAGGATCTACCTAAATTACAATATGGAATATTTTTTGTCGCGCTCAACTGCGCGGTTTCAACTGCAAAAATTTAAATTCTAGTGCTGTATAGCGAATCTGATGTGCCATACAGCGATTTTAGGGTTGAACAGGAGAAAAAAAAACCATTGTCAGGTGTGACTAATTTCGGTTTTCAACTAGAATGAGAATACACAATGGTATAGTTACTTACTTCAGTAGCTCGGTATCTGCAAAAAGATTGTTGCAGTGGCACAAAATCGCAACAAACAAGCGATGAGACATTTGCAACGTTGGGCTGAGAAGCATTGCGATGTTCTGAGCGTTCATCTTAGTGTACGATTCATTCTGCGTCACAGCATCCAGGTGAAGGATAATCCAAGAGAGTAGTGTTCTATTGCAGCTGGGTAGTTGTTCAACCAGACTTACAAGTTCTTGCTCCTGCTGCGATACTTGCGAATGTGATGCAGCTTCTTCGAAACGTGTCGACAAATCAGTAGTCAAAATTGGTTCTGGAAGCTCTCGAAGGAATAGCTTCAGTAATCCACACGCCGTTGGAGTGTCGAACTCGTTAGTGTAACTTGTTTCACGATTGTTGTAGCACTTTTTTAGCTGCTGCAATTTTGTCTTAACCGCCTCCACTTTGTAAATTTGATCGCTTCGCAGTCCATGTTCTTGCAAATAGTCAATACAGTCGCGAACCACTAGTGGAAGATTAATACCGTCGTGGCATCGACTCCGTTCAACAGCAAGCCCCAATGAAACACCAAAGATGGGCTGAGCGTCTCCCAATTCTAGTACTTCCTCACTAACGCTACTTTGTTTTAACTTTTTGTCTTTCTTATCCTTTAACTTTTCCTTCTTGTCCTTGTCTTTCTTATCTTTATCTTTCTTCTTTTCCTTCTCTTGCTTCTCTGATTTCTCTACCTGTTTAGTTTCTTCTGATTTGGAACATTCCGGTTTTTCCTTCTCTCTGGATTTTTCACGTTTTTCTTTGCTTTTGGAAGGGAATTTGAAAGCTTTCGATTTTTTCGACTTCGAAGGGCTTCTGAAAAGACATAATCAGAAAAATAATCCCACTGGATACTTGAACTTTAGTTAACGAAATCTAACTTGGTTTCCAACTCTTCCTCTGGTGAGCTTTCCCCTTCCAAAGTGGCGTAGGCAGATTTCTTCTCTTTCTTGTCCTTTCTGCGACCAATTAGCAGCTCTTTCTTGCTGATTTTCTCAGCATCCGTTTCGACAACTTTAATAAGAAAGGGTTTAAAGCGTAAATGACATTAACACTGATCACTATTTTTCAAAATATGCTTACAATCCTTGTCATCCTTTTTACTTTTACCACTGGTTTCTGATGCATACAACCCAGGGAAGTCTTTTTCGACATCCGGACTGTCGAAATCCATCGAACACTGGTACGGATATTTCTAGATGGAAACAATCTTTCGTTTCCTTGATGATTGATGGAGTAAACGATCTGAACGGTCAATTATGGGGTTTTTTTTTTCGGGAATTCTATTCAAATAGTTGAAAAAAGTTGGTACCTATATAGAAAGATTTTTTCGATACGCCCAGAAACAAAACAAATTCTTACTTTGTTTACTTTTGACTTCTTGTTCTGTCTAAACCAGGGTCCTGGCGGACAGTGATTTTCCTGTACACGGTTGTTTGAGATAACCCATTAATGGGTAAAAACACCCATTTTCATATAGCACTCCGATCTGTCATAAAATGGGGGAATTTCTCAATCATGCAATGGGTTAAAAAATACCCATTAAAGGAGACCTCATGCAATAAAAAACGGGTATATTTTTACCCATTAATGGGAGAAAAAAAATGCAATAACCAAGCGTATCCGATATATTGTTGGTGGAAAAACTAAAATAATATTTTAAACTATACACTTTCGGAACAACGCAAGTAAGACATATGATATTTTTTGTACACGCTAAGTTCAGTTTACCTAAATATGGGTGAAGAATACCCATAATCGTGAAAAGTGCACATACCAATTTATGGGTACAATACTACTTACCCATATTTGAGTATTTTTTCCCATACAAATTTACTCATATATAGGTAAAGTCAACTTTACCCATAAATGAGTATGTGCACTTTTTTGCGATTATGGGTAAACTGAGCTTAGCGTGTATGTAAGAAATCTAATGCTTCAAAAGTATGCTTCCAGATTGTCGATTGTAAAACGATTGTTATGGAGGAACTAAGAAAGAAGTTGGACGCAGAGCCATACGAAAAGCTGAAGGGTAAGCATTTTATATCTTGTTTATTCAAAACACTGATTTTTTTAAATAAATATTATAAAAGGTTATCCCTGCCCAATTGATGTTACAGTGGTCTCTCTGGGAACCACTGAGGTTTAGTACAAAAATAAGTTTCGCCAAATCGCCCCAGAGGTTTCCGGATGCGCCATTGTGATAAATTATTCTTTTCATACTCTAATTGTTATATTTGTATTCTCCGAACGTGGAGTAACGATTATGATATAGAAGGAGATGTTTCGCTCATCGCCATGAGGCACCAAGAGTAGATAGTCATGTTTGCTAGAATGAAAGATATGAAGAGAAAGTGTTGAAAGTTCCGTTAGTGTACGGTAGGTTGAAAATGGAATTTTCCATTTCCAAAGGAATGACAAGTCAAGGTTTTTAGAGCACTGATGGGCTCAGCAATTTGGATTTTTTTTTCTCAACTGACAGTTCAGTACAGTTCTGTGATTAATGGCTCGAACGCAGTGATAACGGAAGAGGAACGGCAACGTCAGTGGAAGAGCCCAATCTGACTAAACCAGCATGTTGGATAGAAAACTAACTTATTGGATCCAATTTGATTCCAATTCGACATATCGACGTCATTTGCAATAACTGTCAAACTTGCCGTTTCCGTCCACATTGCGTTTGGGCCTTAAGTGTGGCCATAAACACAATGATAACGGAAGCTGAACGGCAACGGCAAACGGCAAAGCCCTATCTGAGTAAGCCTGCTTGTCGGAAAGATAACAGGCTAGAACCAAGCCGATTCTAATTGGACTTATCGAATTCATATGCAACAACTGTGAAACTTGCGGTTTGCCGTTCCGTTTCCGTTATCATTGTGTGTGGGCGGTAATGCTTTGTTCCGACCAAGGATTCGACTACAAGGGTGTTTTAAAAAGTGTCAACAAGGAAGATGTCAGCAAGATAGCTTTGTATCAACAATCAATATGAAACTAGCGATTTGAATTTTTTTTCACTGTTGTAGAACCTTACACCTTACAATACACTCTTGCGTTTTTCATTACCTTGTGGTAATAGTATCTTTGTGTTTGTTTTGATTCGCTATTTTGTTTTATGTTATTTATGTTATTTTGACAGAATATTTGAGAGTGTGTTGGTGTGAGTTACGTTATTAGAGGCGAATCATTAATCTTGGGACCGATGTACTAGTACTTCCTGAGCCAAAAAATATATTTATTTTCTTCATGACTAACCAGCCGCTGTTTGTAACATGTTACAACATTGTAGTATGAACAATGCATAAACCCTTCACTCAGCCAAATAATCTTAAGAATTTTACAAGGTTGAACTTATGAACGATGCGTTGAAATTTCCTAAGGGACTATTCATAAACCACGTAGACTTTTATGGGGGAGGGGGGGTTCTGACCAAAGTCTACGCTCCATACAAAATATCAAAATAATGTATGGAACAAAGTCTACGAGGGGGGAGGGGGGGTTTGAGATTTTCAAAAATGAGTCTACGTGGTTTATGAACAGGCCCTAAGCCTGACTTATGAATGGATTTTATTTCACCAAGGTTCGAATCCAGGTTGCTCCATATTTTTATTTTTTTACATCATTATATTTGATAAGGTAAATTGATAAAATTCATTACGATTTCTTGTAGCAAATAATCATAATGCAATCTTATGAATATCGAAAGATTATTTCTCTGAGCGTTGGTGTAAGCGGTACACAATTTTGGATTATATTCATTAGCCGTGCACGTTTTGACGTTTTGCACAATTTGCTTAAATGTTACTTAGATTTGGGGTAAATTCATCGGCCGTGACATAATTTGTTTTGTTTCGTTAATGGTTCTTATAATATTATGGTTTCAGTTGAAAATCGAATTTTGAAGTCAAATTTTTTTTTCTTTTGTATGTTAGTGAAGTGGGGGGAGGGTGGGATGCATTAAATGGAAAAAAGAAATAAGGTTATTATTCATAATATATGTCGTATACAATGCAGCTGCATCGCAAAATACAAAACTTTAACAGTTTATTATTTGATCATTAATAAAGTGCCGAAATTGTGTGAAAAAAAGGGCTTGAATTGAACCGATGGAAAAGTCAGTAGGGTAAAATGTCGTGGCTTCATGATCTCGCGGGCAAAGCTGAGAATATCCTCACTAAAATCGACCAGAATGCAGCAACAGTATTGACTCGCCCGTCAGCTGAAAATGGTGATGTGGAAGCTTCAGAGTCACTGATAGAAGTCACTACCGTTCCTGGAACAACCACGACAGAAAGGACAACGGATTCCACTTTTGCCATCGCTCCGATAAAATTTCCAATTTCAAAGGGTCTCTCTTTAAATGTCAAAACACCACCTAGGGGCATGATCAGATCCGCTTCTTCCGCTTCTCATGAGAGGAACAGTTATGTAGATTTGGATAGTGGATCTGTGAAGTCAGAAAGGCAAAACTCATCTCGGAGAAGCTCGGTTAGCTCTAGAAAGGATGGAACGGTAATTGAATTTATAGCAAATTCTGGTGAGAGCAGTGCAGCTTCGAACTCTGGCTATTCCTTGGAAAAGGAACTAGCAGCAACCAAATTAATTCTAGCAGAAGTTAAATCTGAAAGAGACGAATTAACGATCGAGCTTGACAGCGCTCAATCCCAGCTGTCCAATTCTGAAAATGAAAGCAGGATTAAGGAATTGGAATGTCTCTGCCAGGTTTTAGTCGATGAGAAAAATAAACTTTTTATAAAACTAACGTCGATTGAAGAATCTAATGCCAAATACATAAAATCGATATCGGAACTAGAATCGATTGTATCAAAGCATATGCAGAATGAACAAGATCTTCGTCAGAAACTTGAAATCGCCAAAGCAGAGACCAATAATGCAATAGCTGAGCTGCAACAATATCGTGTAAGAGCTCATGCAACTCTGCAGTTAAAAGAGAAAATGATCGAACAATTGAAGGAGAATGTAATTTCCGGTGCAGTAGACAAGGTTGGCAATGCAAAGTCTGAACAAATAACTTTGATAGAATTGGAGCAAATGAAACACGAACGACAAAATCTAGCAGATGAAATTGGCACACTTAACGAAAAATACGAGAAAAGTAAGTTGTTTTGGCAGAACACGGAACAAAAGTTTAAAGGAGCAGTATTTGATCTGGAGAACAAAGTAGAAGATTTACAACAGCGTCTTAACGTAGAAACCACCAAGCTTCATCAGTTAGATGACGATCTTGGAATCAAACAAAAAGAACTGCAATCGGCAAGAGAAGAACTAGTTAGGCAACGCACAGCCTTTACCGTTAAAGTTCATGAAAAGTAAGTTACGCCCTACATTATAGAACTGTTCCCATATTATGATCTATGCTATTTCCTAGGGAAGCGGAAATCGCCAAACTACGTAATAAAATACACAATCGTCCTACGAGCCCTTCTTCAGACTTGGAGCAAAGGCTGGCATCTCTAACGCAGTCTTTGGTTCAAAAACAAAACACTCTGGAATCAACAACAGCAGAGAGAAATGCTCTTCGTCTTCAGCTTGAGAAACTAGATGTAATGCACAATCAATAGAGTAAATAGAATAGCGAAACTAATCTAGTTATGGATTTTTTTTAGACTCAATACCGGGGTGTCGTATCCCAGGTCCGAAAACAACGGGTGGCTTATGCAAGTCTTAATGAAACGGATGACGGTGAGTGTATGATTCGAAAAGATACCAACATAGAACTGATGTTGTTGAACGGTTTTTGTTACAGCTAAATCTCAAGTTCCAAACTTTATGGTCGAAAACCCATTCGACAATAATATGGCGAGGCGCGTCAAACGAGCCTACTCTTCGTTGGATTCCATTGGCATACGGTTGGGTGTATTCCTAAGACGATATCCGTTGATTCGGATATTGGTAATCGTCTATGTTGCAGTTCTGCACTTGTGGGTCATGTTTGTGTTGCTTTCGTCTACTCCTGGATAGCTTGAGTCATTTAAATATTTATCGGATCATTGAGATGTACAACTAAATAAATCGTATCGTATGTATAATAGAATGAAACATTTAAAAAAAAGCTTCATCTCTAATCTTCACAACTATAACCTATGGTAAATGTCCGTGTTATTTATTTTGTGTCAGCCTATATTAAGAAAGAGTAGGTCGATGGAAAAAAGCAAATGAAGTGTATTTCCCCCTATGTCTAGTTATACGTGGTTTGAGTACCCATAGCTCCGTCAGCTTTTACATTTCCCGCCTGTTTTTTTTTTTTCGAGTTGCACAATGCCTCTACTAACTCGCGCAACTTTACTTCACGATCATTCAAAACTGAAATCAATGTTCCTTGGTATAAAGTGTCACTATTGAAGAAAAAAAAATAGAAAAAATCATTCAAAACGATTCGATGAACTTGCTTAACGATTTCTACATTCGTAGTTTTTGGCTTAACGATTTTGGCCTTCGAGAGAGAGGTGCGTCCTGTTGTTTTCGAAGAATTAGATGTGGGTTAACAGTTTTGCAACCATTGTAATGATTGTTCAGAAGTTCTGTTTTTACATTTTCATTCTAATGAGGTGGTGCAGCTTTGCTATTACATTGATGAGGAGATCGCGGGGGAATGGAGTTAATTTTTCAGGGAAAAAAGTTCATTAGAAGGGATAAAAGTTCATTTTTAGAGCAAAATGTTAACAAACTGGTTGGCTTTCCTGTACACGTTTCAGATAAAAGACGATTGAAACTCTCGAAATGAGCTTCATTATGTATATTTTTCAGTGTCTCCACCTATTGAAAAATACTGGAACTTATGGGTGGAAAGTTCATGAAATATAAGTGAAATTTATGGGCCTCCCTTAGCTCAGTCGGCAAAGGCGCAGCTACAAAGTAACACCATGCTAGAGGTGGCTGGGTTTGATTCCCGGTCTGGTCTAGATTTTTTTCGTTAAGAAAAATTTGTCGACTCCCTGAGTATATTGTACTTTGTCACACAACCATACTAATGAAAAAATGGTACCTGGCATCGAGAGCTCTCAATTAATAACTGCGGAAGTGCATTTAGTTGAGAGCAAGCAATAATGAAACGCTAAGAAAGAAGAAAAGTGGCTATTCATAAACCACGTAGACTTTTCTGGGGGGAGGGGAGATCTGACCAAAGTCTTCGCTTCATACAAAATTAAAAAAAAAAAAGTATGTAGAAAAGTCTACGAGGGGGAGGAGGTTCTGAGATTTACAAAAATGAGTCTACGTGGTTTATGAACAGGCTCAAGTGAAATTGTAAAGTTTTCAGGCCAGTGGTGGGTAAAACAGAGTCCTCATTGGGGATGTCAAAATGAAAGACATAGAAACACTCGTTTATGTAGAGAATAAGGTTGACTGAATGAAAAAAAATTAAGAAAAAATATGATAACAATAATATTTCCTTAAAGAAAATGAATCTTCTTCTTCAACATTAAATTGAAAGTTTTTTTCGCTCCGCGAGAGAAATAAAAATTAAGAAGAAATCATATGCTTCCTTACTGAATATGATTCGTTCCGTAGCTGGCCAATGAGAAGCAACAGTAATCTGACGTTAAGCTATAAAAAGCAAGGTACCTCAGTCATCAGGGATTCTACAAACTAACGTTAAACCGAACGGACCTCCAGCAAGCAGACGCCAATCCAAGCAACCGCTAGTTTTCATCAGACCCGAGTCGCATCTTGCCAACCACCATCCCGACCAGACTGCGAGGTTTCTATCAGACACGAGCCACATCCCGCAGCACCATCCACGCACCAACTGGACCAACCGTGTGCTCGCTGCTAGCAGGCGTCGATCCGACCAGACTGCGAGGTTTTTCTAGAGTTCCCCTCGCATTGGTAGTCGGACTCGAGACGCGTCCCGCAGCACACCGTACATCAGCCCACCCAACCGTTCGCTCGCTGCAAGCGAGCGTGTATCCAAGCAACCGCGTATCCAAGCAACCGCGAGGTTTTAGCCAGACCCGAGCCGCATCCCGCAGCACGCCGTACATCAGCCCACCCAACTGTTCGCTCGCAAGCAGGCGCTTATCCAAGCAACCACGAAGTTTTCGTCAGACCCGAGCCGCATCCCGAAGCACGCCAACCACCAGCCCGACCTTCAGTGTGCTCGCTGCTAGTAGGCGTCGATCCGACCCAACTGCGAGGTTTTTCTAGAGTTGCCCTCGCATTGATAGTCAGACTGGAGCCGCGTCCCGCAGCACGACGTACATCAATCAGCCCGACCAACCATACGTTCGCTTCAAGCAGGCGCGTATACAAGCAACAGCAAGGTTTTCGCCAGTCACATCCCACAGCACGCCAACGACCAGCCCAATCAACCGTGTGCTCGCTGCAAGCGGGCGCCGATCCGACCCATCTGCGAGGTTTTCTAGAGTTTCCTCGCAGTGGTTGTTTAATCGCGCTGTAGCACGCCATCCGTCAGGCCATCCATCCGCTTTCAACATGGAGCAGCACCACTTTGTTCGGGCACCACGTGATCCGGTTATACCGGATACCGAAAATCACGACAGTTTGTGTTAGTTTATGTTATTTGGCTTTATGTTTTGTAGTATTAAAATTGTAGTATTGGCCCCAGTTTTGTAGTATTAAACTTGAAATCTAGACAACTTATTCACAACGACGTATCTGATTTTATAAACAAAGAGTTAAACAAAGTTTCAAGCGTAACATTATTGAAACCCTCAGTACTTTTACGCAAAATATCCAAGTAACCACAAGCATTATATCATAACAATAATTAGACCTATCAGCAACTGTAATGCCATATCATATTCAGCAGCTCCGTTAACATTAAAAATGTGTGATGTATTACTATATTCCTAAAAACAACTTAACTTAACAGCCTGTCTATTATTGAATCAGGTTCCATGTTTGACGAATCCTTTCTTTGTCCATCTAACGGCGTCTTGAGAAGGAATGGAAACATCCTCTGGGTTCAGCTTATGACCAATACCAGCCATACGATCCCATTGGATGATGTTAGTCCAGCTTGTTCTTCTATCTGGGACGGCAAGTGGCAAGTGGCAAACAGATTCCATTGAATAGCGAGGGTTGTTAAAGCAGCAGACGAAGATGCTGCGGATCGATCATTGTTTGGGTTGGGTGTGTGGGCCATTTACGTTGCTGGTGGAAAAAGTACTTCATAGTAGAGTCAGAGGTGTTGGACAGGCTGTCAACTTTATGTTCTGGGGTTTTCTTAATGGAGGGAGGGATTATTTCCGTTGTGTATAGGCGTTTGTGGCAGACTTTGAGCAATTGATCATTAACCTTGGAAGAAGTCTCACTCACCTTGCTTTCATCGACATGAACATTGGAGTCGGTTTCCATGTCCGTCTCTTCCGATGCCTTCTTCTGTTCCCGGCTGGGGGTGCGACACATCTAAATCCAGATTCAATATGATCAAAAAATCCCACGCTAGCGAATCAATCTTTGAAAAATCTTGTTTCAACTTGTGAATCTTAATCCATCAACTTGCATCGTGCTGCATCTTTTTGCAGTAAATCTTTAAAATCTTCGTCAAAATCTTTGAAATCTTCTTTCTATCTACTAAGCGTGCGCACATCGCACAAAAGCAAAACAAAAAAAAATCCTGCATCTAAGATAGAGTCGCACCCCCTGGTTCCCGGCGGGTATGCTTCTTCTACTTCTATGTCGTTCTTTTTAACTCCAATTCCTCAACTCGGGACGTAAGCTTGGCAACGGTGTCCATCAGTTCATTGATGATGTCGTCCTTTTTCTCCAGCAGGCGTGCTACAGCGTTGTTTTGGTTGATACACTCAGTAGCAAAAAAAAAAGCCGAGCAAAATTTTTCTTTCAAAAAATGCCGTGTTCAACCTTCTGTTACTTTGTCAATTATCAATATTTTTGGCTGAAAATTTGACAACGCTATAACCAGTCTATAGACCTTATGTGACCAAAATTTCATATTGATAAGATTTATAAATTTTAAGTTTTCATAACATATGTGAAAAAATACGTTTTTGGACACACCAATTTCAAAAATCCGTATTTCTGTGAAAAATTTAGGTAACATACTCAAAATTTCATCATAGCCTAAAAACATTAAGAAAAAGATGTGGACAAAATTTGAACTGTTTCCATTAAGTGGTTTGGACTACAGCTGGCGTCAAAGTTGACGCACTAACATGAGTATTTCCTTTTTTCACCCGATATTGACCATGCTGAAATATCGGTGCAAAAAAAAAAGCCGAGGCGTTGTTGTTATACCATGCTTACTTCGGCATACGAGCCAACTCCTGCGTTGAACTGCCTGCATGCTTCAGTGTAGTTGATGCCTTTCGTTACGCGAAGTCCCGAGAACTTTCTCACCTGCTCAGCACCTCAGCAACACGAATTTGCTTCCGTTAGTTTCGGTGGTTGCACCTTCGATATCTCCGACCAATGCATCCAGATACTTCGCTACCATGAAAAGGTTGAGCTTTATTCCATCTTCCATGCTGCTACCACCATCACTACAACTGTTCAATGTCATTTTTCACCAGGTATACGTTCTTCTGTTAACCACGACACTAAGGATGGTCACAGCATTCGAGATGAGCGAACTAACAAGTTTTCGGTTGTTGAAACGATTTCCGAGAGCCACTAACAAAGCAACTTAGCCGATCGATTGTCAACACTCGAAGGTGATGTGATATAATATTGGATGTCATTGCCCAGTGAATAAGCGAACGGTGCAGTTCGTTCGGTCCGCTCTCCGCTGCTTTGGAAGTTTTTACTAGGCGTTTCAAGTCTTCAGTAAAGTATTTTATCTTTTCTCGATCGCGAGTGAATTTCAGTTTCTGAAGAAGAAAACGTTTTGTGTTAAGAAGTGCAACAACGTCATAAAGTGCAATTAGCAATATTGCCACGATCTAAAAATCATATTGCTCCGCATCTATACGGCACGCACACCAGCAGTCCATCGTGTGGAAGCGTGCATTCGTTCATCTGCTAACCACCACCGACCAGTATCATCATCATCATCGTCATCATTGTCATCATCGCTGAGCTCCACGTCTAGCCGGTGCACGGGGTTACACATCGTCGCTCGGCAGCAGCAGCACATTCGTTGATGGGCTGCAGCAGTACTTGGCACACTATCGACCAAAAAGGGTGAAAAAAGTTCTGACCTTCTCTGGCTCAGCCCTTCCTCAATACGTCGAGTTGGGAAAACTTCGGCTACCTGTGCGGTTGTTCGTACCTCGGGTCATGATCTGCCAGAAATGCCAGCAGATGGGACATACGACCTCCCATTGCGGCAATAAGGCACGGTGCTCCAACTGCGGGGAGAAACATGAGGATGGCGCCTGTGCAGACAGCACACCAAAATGCGCTTTCTGTAAGGGAACACCTCCTCATGCTCTCTCGTCGTGCCCGGCGTACAAACAACGCGGGGGGAAAATTAGAACGCTCGCTAAGACAGCGTTCCAGGCAATCTTTCGCTGAAATGGTGAAAAAAGCCTCACCATCACCCAATGCCAATACAAATCCCTTTGCTCCTCTGTCAGATGACGAGTCTGACTTTGATTTGGTTGAAGAGGGAACATCAGTCAGTTTTCCGGAAGGTGCTTCACGAAAACGAAGACGCGTTCGCCCACGGAAAGTTGCTGAGCCGGAGCCCAAAACCAGTTTGCTCATTCAAGGAAAGGTGGAAAGAAGGAAAATCCAATTCCACCTGGTTTTCGTAGCACTAACAACTCCCAGGACTTTCTATCTCTTCCGGGGACATCCAAAACCCCTGATGCCCTGATTTTAAGAACAGAGGCCCCCTCCTCAAGTGGGCTGTTCTCATTTGATGACATTGCTCGAAAGGTATCTTCAAGTACCTCGAAATTTCTGACCCTCTCAAAAGCATTGTTTTGGCAATTCTTCCCACAGTGCAGACTTTTTGAAGCAATTAACATTAAAGTGGCCCCTCCTTGCAGCTATCATCTCCTTCGATGGATAATTTTCCAAATGAGGTCGGGGATTTGATCATTGTTCTACAGTGGAATTGTCGAAGTTTGATTCCTAAATTGGAATCATTCAAATTTTTAGCTCACAATGGGGGCTGTGATGCATCTGCTCTTTGTGAAACATGCTGCCTTCTTCTGAAATCGATCTTTTCTTTCATGATTTCAATATTATTCGCCCTGATCGTGAGGATTCACGTGGAGGAGGAGTACTTTTGGGGATCAAAATGTACTACTCCTTCTATAGAGGGAATTTTTCCTCCAATTCCAGGTATTGAAGTTGTCGCATGTCAGGCTGTTATTAAAAATAAAAGCCTTTGCATTGCTTCTGTGTCAACTTCAATATGTCAGTTCTAAACTACGGAAAAGTAACACGTTTGGTTGGTCCATCCTCATTTGGCAGCAGATTAGAGATCACATATTTTACGAATTCATTATGGCATTATTGCACATGAAATGTGATTCGGGATCCCAACGGTAGTGATCATATGCCCATACAAATTTCGATTGCCACCGGTTTCAATCTATCAACGTCGTACGATATTTCCCGTATTATCGATCGGAAAAAGATCAGGACAACAATAGATGAGCCGTAACGACTGTAGAAGGGCTTCTACCGCTGGAGGAATATATCTTCTTTTCCAACCTGATATTAACTCGACCAGTTCCAGGAACGTCATTTCACCGGAAACCTCCTTCTCCATGGTGGGATCAGCAATGCACAGAGGTTTACCGTGAAAATTCCGACGCGTTTGAGGTTTTCCGTAGACGTGGAACACCTGAGAATTTCGAAGTACACACGGATCTCGAACGCGAACTTAAGAGCCTCATCAAGGCCAAGAAACGCAGATACTGGCGACGATTTGTGTACGGGCTATCACGCGAACGTCGATGAACACTCTTCGAAATACGGTGCAAAGATTGCGTAACCGAACTACGAACAACGAGAGCGATGATTACTTGGACCAATGGATCCTCAAGTCCGCGCGAGAAGTTTGTCCAGATTCTGTGCTACCACGAATGATTCCCCGTGGATCCACGAATTCGATAGATGAGATCAGCTAACCATTTTCAATTGTAGAACTCTCTCTCTCGCCCTCCTTTCGTGTGGCAATACGGCTCCAGGGACTGATAGGATCAAGTTCAACTTGCTACAAACCTTCCAGACGTCGCTAAGAGGCGCATGTTGAACTTGTTTAATCAGTTTCTTGAACTTAACATTGTACCGGATGATTGGAGACGGGTGAGAGTTATTGCCATTCTAAAACCTGGTAAGCCCGCGTCCGACCACAACTCCTATCGACCCATCGCGATGTTATCTTGTATTCGAAAGTTGTTGGAGAAAATGATCCTCTTCCGTCTGGACAAATGGGTTGAGACGAACAACCTGCTTTCAGATACTCAATATGGTTTCCATAGGGGTAAGGGAACGAACGACTGTCTCGCGTTGCTTTCCACAGATATTCAGTTAGCTTTTGCTAAAAAAGAGCAAATGGCTTCTGCATTCTTGGACATAAAGGGGGCTTTTGATTCAGTATCTGTTGAAGTTCTCTCAGATAAACTCCACGCTTGTGGCTTTTCTCCATTAATGAATAATTTTTTTATACAATTTGCTGTCAGAGAAACATATGAGCTTCTCTCATGGAACCTCTACAGCTTCCCAATTTAGCTACATGGGTCTCCCCCAGGGATCATGTTTAAGCCCCCTTTTGCATATTTTTTATGTCAAAGACATTGACGGTTGTCTAAGTGACAACTGTACATTGAGACAACTTGCAGATGACGGCGTAGTGTCTGTCACGGGATCCAATGGGGTCGATCTGCAAGGACCCTTACAGGATACCTTAGACAATTTGTCTACTTGGCCTCTCGAGCTAGGTATCGAATTCTCTATGGAGAAAACTGAGTTGGTAGTTTTTTCTAGGAAGCATAATCCTGCACAACCGAAGCTTCAAATTTGGGGTAAACCGATAACTCATTCTATGTCCTTTAAATATCTTGGGGTCTGGTTCGACTCTAAGTGCACCTGGAGATCCCATATTGAGTATCTGAAGCGAAAGTGCCAGCAAAGGGTCAACTTTCTTTGCACAATTACCGGGACCTGGTGGGGAGCGCATCCACAAGATCTTCTAACGTTGTACCGGACAACGGTTTTGTCGGTTATAGAATACGGTAGTTTTTGTTTTCAGTCAGCGGCTCGGTTGCTCGTTCATTAAACTGGAACGTATTCAGTATCGGTGTCTTCGTATCGCGTTAGGTTGCATGCACTCGACTCATACAATGAAACTTGAAGTGCTGGCTGGCATGTTGCCACTCTCGGATCGGTTTTCAAAATTATCTCTCCGGCTCCTCACCAGGTGTGAAGTCATGAACCCTCAGGTAATCGAAAACTTTGAGAAGCTCCTTGAGTTGAATCCTCAAACTCGCTTCATGACTTTCTATCATTTGTACATAACACAGGATGTCAGCCCTTCGCCGAACATTTCCAATCGTGTTTGCTTTTCCGATTTCGACAATTCGGTTCATTTTTATTTATCCATGCAGCGTATCTTTGATAGAAGAGTCAGCCGGCTTTGGTATATTTAATGAAATTTATAGCGCCAATCGTAAACTTCAAGCTTCTTGTTCCGTATACGTCGCTGAATAAGCGGCAATACACCTTACGCTAGAAATGTTTGCCTCAATAACACCGGATCAGTACTTCATTTTCACGGATAGTCTCAGTTCTATAGAGGCTTTTCGCTCCTTGAGGCCGGTAAAGAACTCCTCGAATTTTCTCATGAAAATACAGGAGCTTCTAAGTGCTTTATCTTCGCGTTATTTTATCATCACCTTTGTATGGGTCCCTTCTCATTGTTCAATTCTGGGTAATGAGAGCGGACTCGCTTGCAAAGGTGGGGGCTATGGAAGGCGATATTTATGATCGACAAATCGCCTTCAACGAATTTTTTGCTATTTTTCGTCAACAGTCACTCGTTAGCTAGCAGTATAAATGAAGTAAAGGAGATTTTGGGCGATGGCAACATTCTATCATCCAAAAGGTGTCGAAGAAATCATGGTTTTGGGGTATGGATGTGGGTCGAGACTTCATTCGTGTGATGTCTCGCCTCATGTCCAATCATTATTCTTTGAACGCTCATTTATACCGTGTTGGGCTGAGCGACAGCAATCTCTGTGAGTGTGGACAAGGCTATCAGGACGCAGATCACATTATTTGGTCATGTGCTGAGCATCGTGCAGTCAGATCTGAGCTTTATGATTCCCTTCGGGCTCGAGGTAGACAACCCAATGTACCAGTTCGAGATATTTTGGCTCTGCGTGACCTGGAGTTTATGAAACTCATTTATGTGTTTTTGACTAACATTAGCCTTAGATTGTAGTTAGTTTAACCTGTATGTTTACTTTAAGTTTTTTTTTCTTTTTTTTATCTGTGTTTGTGTGTTTTTTTTTTCTTTCTCAAAAATGTTCAAGTCAAAAGAAGCCAAAAGTTGTATAGTTTTAAGTTTTTTAGACAATTTAGAATTTAAAAAAAAATGTGTTATATAAACCACACTTCAAATTCCAGCCCACCTTCCCATCCTTTCAGTTGTTATTCCTATTAACCTCGAGACGGCCGCGAGTAATCGGTCCTATCCCCTTAACGTTAGGTTTAAGATAATTGATGTATATAAATATGAAAACTTGGCTCTGTAAAGTTAAATCGATTGAGCCTGTACAAATAAATGAACTGAAAAAAAATTGTTAAGTTACATACTTACCGTCTGGGAAAAATCAGCCTACTCAATTAGATTTTCCTGTCATACGTATCCGATAAGTCGTGATATTTTTTTCGGGACTATTGACACAATGTGTTATGCACACCTTATGAACTTTATATCACATAACATGCAAGAAAAATCGTTATCGAGATTTCAATTGAAGAGGGTTTAATACCCATATCGTCGATAATCGTTTGATCACGCGCAGGAATGACCCTTACGTTGTGTATTCGGCATTGTGCGATAAGTGAATTAAAACACTGGTTTATTGACCGTCCTGCCATTGCGGACGTATGAGAAATACTGATCTATTTTCTGATGATGTTATTGCCTAGTCGAGAGATAAAATAAGTAGGGTAGCTAAACATATATGTATATAACGTTGTCTAAACATCGTTCGTCGAACAAACATTCGCTTATTTTCTATTTCAACAAGAATGCATACATTTTTGTTTTGTGACATGTGAAAAATCTTCTGTGCCTGAGAGAAAATCCACTGCATCCGGGTTGGTAATGCCATACTATTACCAACTAAGCAACCTGTGCCATCATCAGTATCTACCAAAAACAGAAAATGCTGGCCTAAAGGAACACATGTCACTTTATATTAATATTGCTCAAGTAATTCATGTTAAGGGCCTAAAAGCCATTTATAAACAATGACTTTAAATGCCGATTCTCTTGAATCTTAAATCACTCTCGTGAAATGAAAGCAGCATTTGGTAGAAGAATGTTAGTTCTACCATATGAAGTAGCTGGATATAGTGGGATTCTCGTGATTCGTGAGAGATCAACGTTAAAAGTAATTGTTTACAAATTGTTTAGGCCCTAATCATGAATTACTCGGCGTTTTATAGTTACATAATTTCTGTTTTTCCCGCTGTATTTACTGGCTACACTGTGCTTTTCGGCTTCCGATTCATTTTTGCTTTGAACGCGGTACCACAAAATCACCAAGTGATCCGATCGGAAGTTTCGAGCACTAGCACTCAATCGATTCAGGAAACGAAAATGTATCACCAACAGAAGCCAACGAACGAATCAGTAAATTGTACAACCAAGCAGTGATGAACACGCATACAATTGACTGGGGACGAAGTTCATGCTATGTTCATTCAATGTTTACCTTGGCCCATTAGTTTTCGGTTTGAGAGGTGAAGCAGAACTTCTCATTGTGTGCGTCTATTGAATCAAAGAAGAGCGTGCAATGAATGATGTGTGATACGATTGTAACCATCCTTGACTGGCGCATTCAAAACCAAAATTGCAATAAAACTAAGCATAAGCATGAGCATGATCGACCGCCCACGGATGCAATTCCGTTATTGCCAGATCAGCAGTTTTTGCACAAAGAACCAACAGATGATGTTTGGGACAAACATACATCTTCAATGTGTAAAAACTGCTGACCCATTATAAAGCAATACCGGCGCCGGCCGTGCCCGAATGCTGGTCAAGTAGGGAATAGGAAGGAACGTGTTGACGTGATACTCGCTTTGAAGGAAGCCGAGAAATCCTCTGCACTTCCACGAGAAATCACTGGGATATTGGATAGTTGGGGAAAGGTTAGCAGCAGGGTTCGTTTTGGTTAACGATACGCTGAAAGTACATACCTACACTATCCGCCAAAAGCAATAGACCGCTCCAATGTGACTGAAAATAGACAAGCGTAACGAAAAACAAAACAAAACAAAACAAAATAGACAAAATAAAACAGGATATTAGATATTGTCTTCGAAATATGGTAGAGATAAATTATTTGTTGCTTTGCAAACCAGCTCTCCTCGATGTCCTAGATGGCCAAGTCCTGCTGGAACCGCAGCTGCTGCCGTCGGCACTCGTCCACATCAACTCGACCGTCGCCGACGTGTCGGAAACCTTCCGTTGGTAACATGATATCTATTTCTAATACACTCTTCTTGCACCGATTAATTTACAAACGAAGCCTGCACACCGAATCAAAATTCACTTTGGCACAGTTGTGGTATTTTGCTCTAAAATCTAGTTCTAGATATTGGCACTTCCAAAATTGCAATAAAACTAAGCAAGATAGAAAGTTTGTGTCAAAGAGAAAGTTGTAGAACACTTGAAAAGCCATGCTTTTTTTTTTGAAGGTTTACTGACGGGACTCTGAATAGAGTAGAAACCTCTACGCCAGGCCTTTGATGATATCGTTGCGTAAATCATTTCGAAACATTTTGCCAGCCGTACACGGAACATGTCGTCTAAGAAGACGCTGTTGCAAATGACTCGGAAGGAGCCACGTTTGAGAATTTTGAGTCCTTTCGTCTGTTATTTTTTTCAATTGTTTTTTTTTTTTTTGTTACTTTGTTAGTCAGTGTTGCGTTTGCAAGTTCAATACGGTGTTTCGTAATTTCTTCAGTCTTTTGTAGTTCAGTCCGTGAAGTGTGTCATTTATGTGCTCTGAGAGTCTGGAAGCAGTATTCTCGAACCAAAAATAAGAAGCTATTGTATTGTTCGTTGTGCGTTAGAATGATATAACGATATAACTTAACTCCTTTTGAAGCATTTCACCAGCCGTGCAAGGACCATGTCGTCCATAGAGACGCTGTTGACACTGCCTCAACAGGTGTAACATTTTCAAGTTTGCTTCCCCTTTCTCTCAGTAATGTTCATGTCCGCTGTTTTGTATGGTGTCGTTTTGTTTTTTAGTTATTTAGTTTGTCAATGTGTTTTCTTCAGTCTTTTGTAGGTTAGTTCATCATTTATGTGCTGCGAAAGTCTTTTTGAACAGTTTTCTTGAATCAAAAATGTCGTTGAGATATTTGAATTCTACCAATTTTAGTAATGTCTGATGTTACAAGTCCCAGTTTGCTGGTGGGACTCATGAGAGAGAAGTTTCCTTTTCGTTGCGTCTCTTTATGCTATTTAATTAGTCAGTCAGTGTTACGTTTATATGCTCAAGAGGGCACTTCGTAACTTCTTCAGTCGTTTATAATTTAGTTAATAGATGTCTAGTTCTTATGTGCTCTGAAAGTCATCGATGCATACCTCGTCTTACCACGTTTAATTCACTTATCACTTTGTCCGCCTTAGTCAGTTTTTATCTTCTGCGTTATTTAGTTAAATCCTATAGTTCTATTGTAGAAAACTTTACGTTTACTTGTCTGTTCATTGTCTCCTTTTTATTTGTCAAATCCTAATCTCTAAGTTGTTTAATCGTTTCAAAGTCGTCATGCACGTGTAGCCTAACAATAAATATTTGAGCCTTACTTAACTATAAGATTCATTTTTCGGTGGCAAAGTAAAGCAATAAGGTGAAATGCAAGGCAAAGTCGAGAATGAAGCCGTTATAAGATTGTTTGTATACCATTGTTACAATGTGTAGTATTTTTATTATAGCTCTTTGAAGTGAGACATAACAAAATAATACTAGCGCCACGTTCCTAGTTTTAATAAAACTTCTACTCAGTGAATCCAACAGTCGATTCCCTACGAATGTCAATAATCTTGAACAATTGTCTATCAACATATACATATCTAGCTAGATTTATATTTAAGCGTGGCTACGGCGCATCATGTCAGAGAACGCATAAGAAAGGTGTTGCAGCCAAGAGGAACTCCCACATCAATATTACTGAGGAAAGAGCCCCACCAAACTGCAACAGCGTTCAATGGTCCAGGACAGGATGTCCGTTGGATCACATGTGTAAAATTAGTGCATCAGTGCCAGATATGTGACGCGGCATTAAATCAAAATAATCAGCATGTGATACCACCACGTCAGGATATGTCTTTGGTTGCCATCTCAGTGGAGATGACGTAGGCCCACCCATCGCGTCCAGATCACAAATCCAAGGGGAGGGCTTTAAAAACCATGTTTTTGTTAAATCAATAACTGCTGTTTATTATGTGTTTAATGCAAAAAACATGAAATAAAAACATAAAAAAAAGAGCTGTTTAGAACATTTTTACGCCTAAAAAGACACTAAGACGCCTAAGTAACATAATTCTTGAGTTACAGTCAATTTAAGATTAACATGTACCAAAACATTAAAAGTTAATAACTCCGTAAACTTTGAGATTTGACCATATGCGTAGAACAATTTTTTTCTTCAAATATCATCTTCTATGAAAATATTTGCACCAAGGAACCGAACACCCTGTATACTAGCGTTGTGTCGCAAGTTTTAGCAAGGAAAGAAGTTTACGCAAATGCAGCATGAAGCTAAATTCATAAAATTATTTCGCAGCTGAGGGGTGTGGGTATTGCAGTATTAAGGGGTTATATACCTTTTTCATTTTCAAAAAATCGCAAAAAAATTTATTGCTCTATCTTGAAGAACAACTCCTTGAGAACATTTTCCCAAATTTTCATAGAGATTTGAGCAGTAGAAAGAAAGTTACAGCGCTCCTAGCCGCGCACCTCGTTCCGGCCCCAAACCGGGAGCGGCCAGCTTTAAACGCGAATATCTCGAAATGGTGTTTTTTGCTAAATGACTTTGCGGTGATATGGATTGGCAAAAAACTACTGCACCGATATTCTTCAATTATTTTTAAAATGTTCGTAATGAATTTTGTGTGTGTTTGAACGATCCATTTTTCAAGCACAAATTTTTATTTCGCCGAAATGATTTTTTTAGTAAAACCTCTAGCGACCGAAAAATTAAATTTTTGCATAAAACGTTCCCGTATGCACAAAAAAAATATATAAAAACGATCGTTCAGATACACGGAATTACTCTAAACTAATGATATTTTTTAATTTTTATGGTTTCAGTTGGCCTGTTCGACCTGGGGAGTTATCACCGCAAGGCTCTTCAAAAAAAAAAAAAAAATGATATATTGATCGTCAATCAGTTTGGACGCAATTTTAAATCGCTCGCGACCACGCGCGTTTTGTTTTACCAATTTTTGCTTACATTTCGTTTTATTCTTGAGTGCTTTTTGCCGGTGCCGTATTCAAACATGAGTCAAATTAATTGTGAAGTGTGCTTATTGGACTCGTCTGTCGATTCCGTTATGTGGACGTGTGTGCATCCAACGCAAGTTTCACGCCGCCTGTGTAGGTGTGACGGTACCCCGAGGCTCACTTCGGAATCTAAAAAAGACAGAAAAACTGTTGATCCGTCGTCATTTGTGCTACCATGTTGTGACTCATGCCAAACTCTGGTAACCGCAACATTTGAGTTCAACGTTCTCACACAACAACAAAAGGTCCTGGCTAAGCAAATTAGTGAAAACACGGAGGTTATGCATCGACTTGCTCTCCACCAGGAAAAGCCAAATTTAGTTTCGGAAGCTATTGAGAGTATGGAAGTCATTCTCACTAGCATAAAGAATGAGCTGTCTTCCATTCACAGAAACAGTAGTTTGACTGGGAGTACTACGATGCTGAAAAATCATTTAACTTCTTTAGTTGACACAGCAATGACTTCAACAATGCATACTCTAGTAGGTGATCTAAAAAAGGAGCTGCTAAATATTAACAATGAGATAAGTCAGCTCAACCAGCTGAGCATAGAAACGGCAGCCAGTTTTAATATGCAAAGCAACTCTATGCTAGAGCTCGATATCTTGGACGAGCTAAAAGCACTGACTGCGAACATAAACGCAATACCAAGACATGAGGAAGCACACACCAATGCACATTTAACTCCGTCACTCAATTCAAATCCCAGCCTGGCAAAAGAATTGAATCGTAACAACAAACACGACAGCGACGACTCAGGTTGGCGACTTTTGGGAATGAGGAAGGTTTGGAAAGCGGATTGGAATGAATATGATGTTCGAAAATTGCGTCGTTTGAATCAGCGGAAATTGGCTGAAAAGGCTAAAAAGAAGCAGAAACAGTATCTAGCAAATCTAGCAACAACAACAACAACAAAAATAGCAACCGTACACACTCAACTGTTTTCTACAATAAATGCAACAACAACAACAACAATAATCTCAACACCATCGGCAATCCACACAATCCACTACCACATGATCGAGACCTACTTGCGGCAGCGAAGTATCGTTTTTCCAGTCCGCCACCTAACTATCAACCGACACAATTTCAACGAGGCGAAATCCTACACCCTTATGGCTGGCCCACAATTGATACGTTGCGGGTGCGTTTGCGTGAATTTGACAGTTTTCCCATAGGTATTCTGTCAAATTTACGTCAACGGAACGCAAACATATCTATTGTGGGTGACCCTTTACCCGGCATTTGATGAATCTTCACGCATAGCTCCTGCACATTCACCCAACTGGCTCCGGGGAGTTTTTCAGCTGCACCATGTGAGTCATGCTCGCATGGGCATTCGAGTTTTCATCGGTAGTGACGAAACCCTTAGAGGTGGATAATGATTTTGAAGAGCACGACGATAACAAGAACTTGATGACATCTCTAGATCAGAGAGGGGTAATTAGTTTTAATAATTTTAATTTATCGACTAACTCGAATCTGCTAACGCTTCCACCTAAAACACAATTAAGTACCGAAATTATAGTTTATTGCCAAAATTTTAACCGTATGAAAAGTGCGGTTAAAATTCAAGAAATTCATAATAAAATTTTGGGTTGCTCATTCCCAATAATAATGGCAACTGAAACCAGTTGGGATCAAAGCGTTAGGAGTGAAGAAGTCTTCGGAAATTCTTATAATGTTTTTAGAAATGACCGCAATTTGGAAATTTCTGAAAAGAAAGGTGGGGGTGTTTTAATAGCTATTTCTACCAAATTTATTCAGAAATTATCGATACTTCAAAAGTTAAGGAATTTTAAAATAAATCAATAATTTTTATTATTAAAATTGGCACTTAAATCGGTCAATTTTTGCTTCGAATTGAAATCATGTGGGCCAGTATGATTTTCATTTGCCGCACATAATTTTTAACACCCGTCACTTAATACACAGGTTCGTTTCCAATGAGACTGATATGGTCCGCACATAATTGTCAATGGAGCGAGAAATGTCATTCAAGTGTGTTTTCACTTTGCCCTATTCTATCCATCTTCGCACTTAAAACGAAATAAAAAAAACCCGTGCGCGAAAAACAATCAGCTGCTTTATCGTTCTAGAAGGAAAAAAAAACTGCAAAATGGAGAAGCAAAGTGAAGTTTACCATGTGGTGGTTTAGGTACTTGGTTTGCCAGCGGAAGTCACTGAATTTTTTGAAGGTAATAAATTACTATGGATGTTCTTTTTTGCCATGTTGACAGTGTTTATTTTGAATATTTCAGATCTGCCGAGCATTTTATCCATTCCCGCAGAAAAGCTGCTGAACGCGATAGCTTCAAAGAGTGATGAAGTTTTTATGATAGTACAAATAAAACCTCTGTCATTCACACATTTCGTTTTATTACATGAAAAGTACAAAAAATCCAATACTAAACTTTTTATGAAAAAATAAAATCCATGCACCTTACATAAAACATAAAACGTATTTAAAAACTCATTTGATTTTTGCTAGGACAAGTTAATGCAATCCATGTACACTATGATTAATATCTATTCAGCTCTTGCACTTAAAGATTATATATTTATTGCATATATGGTTAATTGACCACATTTAATAAAAAAATAAGTGCCGCATCAATACAGAGCAATAACTTTGCACTTTGCCCAAATCTATAGGTGATTGCACTTAAATATAAGGTGCAGTGTTTTTTGAGTGTAGGAAACGAAGCACCCCAGACGTAACTATTAATTTAGGGAATCAGCCAGTTGAAAAGTGTAAAAGAGTAAGGGACTTAGGGGTTATCTTGGATACCAAACTTACATTCATTGAACATTACAATACTATCATCAACAGAGCAAATAATATGCTTGGATTTATAAAACGTTTTTGTTACAATTTTCATGACCCGTACACAATAAAAACGTTGTACATTGCATATGTGAGGTCAATACTGGAATATTGTAGCGTAGTTTGGTCAGCCTTTTCAGTCATACAAGAAGAACGAATAGAATCGGTACAGAAGCAGTTTTCACTGTTTGCCCTTCGTAAATTAGGTTGGACAAGGTTACCTCGTCCATCTTATGAAGCACGCTGTATGCTTATCAGCATCCAATCATTAAAGGAGCGCCGTGAATTTGCATTAGTTTCATTCGTAAATGATATTGTTGCGCGTTGACTCAGAAGAACTTTTATTAAAACTTAATTTTTACATTCCGTCCCGGCCATTACGAAATAGAAATATATTTACTACAAGCCATCATCGCACAAATTACGAAAAATTTGGACCTCTTAATCAGATGATGGCAACTTACAATAAGCACGGAGAAAATGTTGACTTCACTATGACTAAAACAAAACTGAAGCAATACTTCAATGTAGTTAGATAACCTATACATTAAAAATATAAACTTGATAGGTTAGTTTTTTAAGGCGTACTATATATTTAAGAAGTGAGACATAAAATGTAAATATCATTGTAACAAAACGGTCTACTACTGATTGACGACAAATAAAATAAAAAAATAATAATATAGGCGTTTAAGGGAAACAGCCACCCCTTAAAAACTATTTAACATTTTTTCACAAATTTTTGCATAAACATTGTCAACAGACTGTACGGTCAGAAAATAAAATCATTCATGTAATAAAAATATTGCTACATGCCTAAAAAATATCCAAACTTTCCTTTTTTTTTTCGACAAAAAAGGTATATAACCCCTTAAATATGAAATGAAACCTAATGAAATAACTTTTAAAGCATTTGCTACCCGTTTGAGGACCCTGAAAGGAAATAACCAAATTTTTCAACCTGTTCATATTCAGATTT
Source organism: Aedes koreicus (assembly GCA_024533555.2). NCBI lineage: Eukaryota > Metazoa > Arthropoda > Insecta > Diptera > Culicidae > Aedes > Aedes koreicus. The sequence goes on from JAHHFK020002302.1 coordinate 878,061, forward strand.
GTATGGGAGCAACAAATAGGACTACCTATACTAATAGCACTTAAATGAAATTTTAATGCAAAAATTTTGTAAGTTTTTCCGATCGGATGGTGTACGGGAGTTATTAGCGCTCAAAAACGTTTCACTTTGGCGCAACACTCTCATTTTTCAAAATTTTGAAATCACACTCGGTATAGAAAAGAGAAACGTAGTCCTAGGTGAAAAAATAAATTGTGTGGAATGTTTCACAACACTGAGAACAGACTATTTAAACACAACGGCAATATGTATTCTTCTTTTGTTAGTGTTTCAAGCTTATTGCATTCAGAATTAGCTTATTGCTTACTCTCAAGTTGATTGAAAAAACAAATTGCCTTAGTTTAACGTCTCTCAATTGCGGGAACTGATTGTATCGAGGCTAGATTTGGAAATGTCATCTTAAAAATATATTCAAATTAGTTCATGACATACATTTAATTCCAGTTTTTTTTTTGCTTAATCTACAATACCCATATTCGAGTTTTCGTTAGACGCATATTTTGTAAACGAAATACGATTTGAACGTAAACGAGAATATAGGTAGGTGAAAATATATATTGTCACGGTATTGTCACCCTTATTCCTGTTTCTGTGTGCAAAGAAACCATCGCACAAATACTTTTTCTATGTTTTGTATAAAGGGTCAGATTCGACAAAAAATGGGAAAATTTGAGTTTATATTCTTAACACAAGGCCTTAAAATACGAATTGCGGAATATTTTATAATTGCAACAGAATTATTCGATTTGGCATTCAACATCACTGATCGAAACTCAGGCATTCATACCTTATTAAAATGTGCGTAAAAATATAAAATAAGCTTCTCTTGCATTGGAAATTTAAAATACTTTCAGCTAAAAGTATATCCTTCTATCTTTTTCTTCGTCATAGATTGCACTATTAATAATCCCGTCACGTACCCAAATTTAGGTAAAGGAAGGGAGGGAAAAGCATCGATTTGTAAAGACATTTGGATTCATCACATGCTTACATTTATATACCCGAGTCCCTGCAGGTTAACCGGGACTTCGGTCTTATTTTTAAGTAATTCAAATATACCGTGGGATCGCAAAGTGAGCTAGGGTACATTAAGCTAGAATGGGGCCTGTTAGAATCAACAGGATGCCGCTATGTAAGATCGACAATTTCTATAGGCGGCTCAATAATGGTTACGTCGGATATATTATTCAAAGGCATTAAAAGCTCATCAAGATCCATTCTTTCCAACAGCAGGTCTAAATTGAGAGGTTCCAATTCTACACGACACGGACGAACATCGATATGTCTAACAAGGCTTTGTCGATCATCGAATCGTTTATCACAATAATCGCATTTGTAGGTTGTTATTTCGTCGTAACATGAACTATCGTAAGGATTGAAATCGTTCAGCGCATTATGGGATTGGATTGACTTTCGACGAGAATTGCCTCCTCCACTGGATGGATAATCGCTGCCATAATCGGAACTGACCGATATACGGCGGGCAGGACTGGCATAGCCAGAGGTTATGCAAGAGTTCCGTCTCCGAGGAAATACAGCTTCTCCAGTCGCTGCTCTGTGTATAATCGAACGATAATGCTGATGCAAACCTTGAGGACTGGTGAAAAACCGTTGACACAGTTTGCATTCTAGCATACCGTCTGACACATGTTTCTCTGCTTTATGTTTGTTAAGCTCTGTACTATTAAAAAACGACTTAGAACAGAACCTACATGCTAACTCATGCTTCCTATCGGCATGATAGAGATCAATATGTTGGCGGATTTGTATTGCGTACGGGAAAGATCCGTCGCAAAACTCACAACTGAACAAATCGTCACCCCTAGTCGGATCTGTGGTAGATGCACGAGAAGAACCACTGGCAGACCCCTCTCTAGACGGAGACGGACAAATAGCGCCGTTTAAACGAGCTAGAGGTATTACTAGAGAAGGAACTTTGTTTTCAATGGAGGTGCTCAACCTTATCCTTTTGGGGGACTCTTCTTGGGTGTCTGTTTCGTATGCTAATTGACGGATAGGAAGCACCTCTTCGGCATCATCGTCTCCGTCATCATCTTTCTCATCGTCGTTCTCACTCCAGGAAACATCACTTGCACTTGTGGATTGCTCCAAGTTGCTACGTGTCGATTTTCTACGTGAATTAGTTCTCTTGCGTTGAACCGTTGGCATCCGATTTGCACCACCAGTCCGAATTACCATACGAAGTTCATTGCTACTTGGTTCAGAATGGTTTTGTTGGCTTGCAAGAAGGTTTTTTATAATCTTATTACTTCTTTGACAAAGCTCCAAAAATTGATAACTCTTGTAAACCGACGTCTTACAGGACATGCAAATTGAAGTTGGACCAACTGCAGCATTTTCATCGACCTGTAAAAAAAACTTATCTTTATGAAAATAAATTTACAGAGAACTCACTGAAGAAATCAAACAAACCTGAACGCCAGTGCATGCGAGGATTTTGTTGGCCAAACTGTTATCACCACGGTGTATGAAAATCGGCTCCGTGTCTTCTGCTCGCATCAAGCAAAGGCGGCAAATGTAGCGAAACGCTGATCTAAACAAAATTCCAATACAAGCACAGTGAGAGCCCACGAACAAAATTGCTTTCGTCGTCAAAGATTTAATGAGTACTTACTCTGAACTTGTTTTCGGTGGCTGTTTTGGTAGATTACATTTACAACAAAGCTCGCTCATATTTTGTTGATATTTTATGTGATTATTAGCAAAAACATTTAATCTGAAATATCCAAACTTCTTCGAAACTTCTCCGTACTATGTTGCCAGCGCCACCGCCATATTCTTATTATAACTGATTGCTATAATTTATATCTGGTTTGATGATGATAATCGTGCCTCAGCGTGATGATACATGCCCAGTGACTTTGAAACTCACACTCGGACGGTTCTACTCACATCCTGGGTAAACTTATAATGATTAGTTCGACAAAGATTTTTCATTAGGGCCTAACTGACAAACGTAAACAATGGCTTCTTCCGTAAATTTCTCGTGGCATAAAGGCAACCCATGTAAGCCTCCAATTCTATCGGATAGGTGAAGTCTTCCTCTTCGAAATGACCGTGGTGTATTGATTAGGCCAGTTTTCAATGACGAAATATTTGCGGAATAAGCCATTGTTTACGTTTGTCAGTTAGGCCCTAATGAAAAATCTTTGTCGAGTTGATAGGACCAATAAAAAATAGGAAACTGGCGATTTAAAATTTACTCACTGCTTTTGAACCCTATTGGTCCCAAGCACACCTTGCAGTACATTTTAGCGCGTTTCGGTACTATACAGAGAGGAATTTGATATTCAGTTTTACCATAATTGGGGGTTAAGATGACTATTCCAGTATAGTGATTTTGAACCGAATATGATGTCAAAACTACCATTAAAAATAGTTGATGCAACATTTTCCATAATGTCGGAATAGTCCTTGTTACCATGATCATAGTCAAAAATGCCATGAATGTGGTGTATTCGACCATTTTCATGGTTATTGAATCCATTATATGCGATAGTCATCCTGACCATAATTTAATTGTCGGTACAACGATGAAATTTTCCTCAGAGTAGAATCTGAGTTTTTGTTTTGATTCGATCGCAGTGTTATTTATAGCGAATTCGTTTTTGATCCAGTTCCAAACTGGATCAGGTATCAAAATTGGATCGACTTGTTGTTTGTTAAACATCAGTGTGTATGATATTATTTGTAACTCGGACCGGATTGAGGTTTGCACTGACAATAAGTTCGGATATCGCAGGTTGGAACTGGGGTTGGAACTAGTTCCAACCTACACGCTAAGATGAGAATACCTAAAATTAGGTATGTATTTTACCTAAAATAAGGTATTATTGACAATACCCAAAATATCGGTAAAATTTAACGAGAACAAACAGTATTTTTTACTGACATTTGGGTTATGTTCTTTTTCCAATGTTGGACGTTATTAGTTACCCAAAATTGAATAAATGTCACTGAAACAACACGGACGCCATACTTTTCTAAGCGAAAACGTAATTATTGTTTTTACTAAGCTCTCAACAATTATTTATTTATTCCCCAATAACTTTACTTCCCTTTTTTTTCAATCTAGCTCCAACGGATCCTTGTGGACCAATGTGAATCTCGATGTGCAATTCGGCTTCACTCCGGAGCGAATAAAGGAATGTGTCATAATGTTGGATCGATGCGCAATAAATATTTCTATAATGGAGGAATCCAGGTAAAAGTGAGGTTATACGATTATACGTAGTAGATGGTGCTCTAAAAACACGATTTTTCGAGCTGTAATTGCAAAGTAATGGGTGATAGTAAAACCAGAAAATCGTCGATATTGACGATACTGACCAATTTCATACAGTTTAAAAAATAGCTACAAAGTTATTATCTATTTCAGTTTAAGATTACGATGTTTAACCTCACTTTAGCTTTACTTAGATTCCTCCATACTTTATTGAATTTTTTTTTTGAACACAGAATATGTATTTTCTTATACAATTGAATTCTTCTTAAGTGCTGAATCTGGAGTACAAATCCGAATGGATAAGTTGTTAAATTTCATGTCTTTCCTTGAAGCATTCTATAAAATAAAGCTACAAAAACATACCCAATATTCAGTAAAAACTATCGAAAAAAATCGGTAATTTTGAACGTTTATCTTCCTTTAATACTATTACCTAATTTAAGGTAATATGTGTTTACGCATAATTTACGTATGTGCACTTTTGAGCAATTATCGGTACTTTTTAACGATCTTTAGGTATTCTCATCTTAGCGTGCAGGTTCAAAAACAAATTCGATATTAGACAGAATATTTCTAGACAAAATCGTCAAAAGGTCGAAAGTAACAATTGTAAACAATGACTGAACACGTAAATTTCCTGGAAATGTAAGGTTGCTAACACCTATATCTACTACCGACGGGAAGGTAATAACTCCCTGTATCTGTTTCTGGTGCTATTTTGTTTGTGGGAGCAAGCAGATCCTAGAAAAAATACGCTAGAAGTCATTGTTTACAAATGTTACTTTCGACCTTGTGACTATTTTGTCTAGATTTGAAGGGTTGTTCGTTATCAATAAGATCTATACAGGTGGAGAAGAGATGGTTAACCAAAAAATTTGTTGTGTTAAATTAGAGTGTTTTAAAAAAAGTGGAGGAGCTATTCTGGTAATAGTGGAGAAAAAGCTAATAATTTTTCAATTCTAATTCAACACCGATGTTTGTTGGGTAAGTTGTATTAGTGTAATGCAAAATACTGTCATTGTGTTCGTGAGATGATGCACAGCCTGTTTTTTGTAAACATGCTTGACGTATAGATCTCCAAAAACATCAATTTACAATAGCAGCAAATCACAAGGTGGAATGTTTATTTTCGGTAATTGGTGTAGTTTTTAAAAGGTTTCGGCTGAAAAATGCCGTCTTGTGCACTAAAAGGATGCGGACAAAAACCAAACTTGCTTTGTTATCATTCGCTTGTTTTTGGAGTTTTACGTCACTACCCGAAATCATGGATTGTTTACATATTTTTCGTTAGTAATACCGACAAACACCATGCTCTTCACCACCTGTATAGACCTCATTGATTCGTTATGAGTATCGCTCTGTGGCACTTGAATCTTTGTTTTGTTTTTGATTCACTTGTTGTTTTTTACAGAATCCCTCAAATTATTAGTTGGAAGATACATTTAGCTTGAAACCGGTGCGCTGGTACCAGCACTATGGTATGTACTGAGTCAAAAATTATATGTTTTTTTATTGATCATTCGGCCATTCAAAGGCCCTTCAAATAACCGACAAACCGACATGAATTACAATAGAAAATGTCTTAATATTTCTGTTCAATTTATATTACTGACATCTATCTTAGTGTTCGCTGAGAACTTTTATTGAAGCCCCGATCACGCTTGGGGACTTGATAAGAAGGTTCATTTCTGAGCAATTCTGGACAAATTAATTTTATCTAGATAAAACGATTCTATAGGTTTTGACAGATGGGATCGCTGCACATTTGAATCGGTCGTCATGGATTCTTGATCAAAAGTGAAGATTGAGTTTCATGTCAGTTTGTCGGTGCTTAAAACCTAATGCGAGCGTGGAAACTTTGTCTCGGCCTCTCATTAAACCTACACGCTCGTTTGTAGTTACTCAAAACTGAGTAGAAAACGACTCAGTTTCTTTTAAAGTGGAACCATAGACTAACTCTAAGACCAGTAGGTCCCGAACAAATACGATTTTTTCTTGGCTCAGTCAGTACTAACACATCGGTCCCAAGATCGGTCCCAAGCTTAATAATACGCCCCTAATAATGAACTCACACGAAAACACTCTCAAATATTCTGTCAAAATAACACAGCAAATCAAAACAAAGGCGCAAATATGTATAGTTAGGTGCTGGCTTCAAGGTGTACTTCGGAACATGGGGTTCTACAACAGTGAACCAATTTAAAATCGCTAGTTGCATATTGATTGTTGGTGAAACTATCCTAATAAGAGTAATTAAAGGGTAAAATTTGAGTACACATTACTCAGTATCCAATTTTAGATTATTAAACAATCTGAGTAAAAGCAATTCATTTCTATAAAAACCCGAATGGAGAGTTTTGAATTCCATAATTTAAAAAAAAAAATTGATTCAAATCAAAAATCTCTGTGTATTGTGCCTGCTCTAGGCAGCTATTTTGCTTGATTTTGGAACATGTATAAATTACATTCACTTCATTTTATTTACGCAAAATTTTGGGGGAGGTAATTTAGGATAAGTTAATATTTTATCAGGTATCGTGAATGTTATTATTGGCAGATATATTATTCTTTCGGTGAAAAAGTACAACTTTTGGCAATGGTTTGACGATTATTTTGAACTTCAGCAACGGTGCATATGGGTTTGGAGCAAGGGATGGATCGCTCAGCTCACTTTTCTCCTAAGTTATTTTTTTGAGTGTGTCTACAAGCATTGAAATGTTCTGGGAGTTACCGTAATGTGCCGAAGGTGTCGATGTGTTGACAGCAGGGACCTGACGGACAGTAATTTTCCTGAAGCCAATATCTCTAACATCCAAACGTCAAAAGATCCATTGTTTGTAAACAATACTGGCGTTCATTACCGAAGTGACAAACGTCAGACGGGCCTCATTCAAATATGACCCGTAATATGTTGCATAAAGTCAAACGCTACACTGATAAAAAAGCAATGATAATATCTATGTGTCCCACAGAGCAAATAAAGTTGTTGAATATTACATAGAATCAGATGCACATAGGTCATTCCATCGGTTGTGTAATTTTAGGTTGTCTCGATGTACACAATAAAATGATGCATTGCTTATCGATGTAATTTGGTCGATGTAAACGAGACAACGTAGCCCATCGAGACAACGTGAATCGTCGCGACGTACTACAGAGCCGTGACGTAAAGGGAGCAATGTAAAAATTATAGTGTAAATGAATTTCAGATATTATTCAATGAGAAAAATAGGGTTATAGCAGAAATTAAAACAAAATGTTGCTTTTATTTCTATTTAAACAGATTCATCCTTCTTTTTCCTTACGTTCTCATCCTTTTCGGCATTAATATTGAACGGAAGCGGAAACTCTTCTTTCTTGCGGCCATCACCAGCCGCTCCACTAGCTCCACTAGAAAACGAAGATTATCCACCAGTACTTCACCCAGATGATGCTGGTGGGTTTGCATTGCTTTCACCTTGTTTACTTCTACCATCATTTTCTTTACTTCGTCTTTATCCCACGAATTATCGCCATTTTTTGTTTATATTCCGCACCGTTGGACATGTTAAAGTATTCGGTCTTGTCACTCGCATCCGAATCATACACAGCTGGAGTTTTTTTTTTGTCGTTTTATCAGCACCTTATTTGAATATAATTTGCAGTGTCGGCACCATTGCATCCACTTCCGAGCATAATGCCTGGGACAGACATACAACGTGCAGCGTTGTACTCCTTTAGTCTAGTACGTGTTTTTTGGTATTTGACAGTTCGTACAACGGTCAGCGTTGTATGTCTGTCATAAGTATAACACCGGTTCTTTGATAGAGGGCATCGGCTCAGGTGACATGGGCGATTCACCACTCGATGAAATGTTACCTTGGGGATCTGGTTTGAATGAAAATAGCTCATGAATAAAATCGCCAGATACACCTGCGGATCCTATACGTACCGATTGCAGACGAATATCTGTTCGTCTCAGAGGGATGGATGGCAGAGTGTTTTCAGTTTCCACCATTTCGTCATCATCTGAATACAGCTGATGAACAATTTCGCTCTCAGCTTTCGGATGCAACGGTATCATGACCGCGACGGTTGACTTTGTTTTGACAAGAAAACAATGTTGCCGGAGATGAAAAAATTAAGAACAAATCTGGCAGTGTGGCGAGATTAAATTTTACATAACAACTAAATGCGATAAAGCATCAAAGTCGTGTAATATTCAACATTTTTGCGGAGTCATTTATGTGCATTGGTTTTCGTGTAATATTTATGTTTTTGATATGTGATTATTACATTCATGCAACTAATAATTTTGTTCTGATGTAATTTGAAGACCGATGTAATATTACATCAAGTGGATGTTATTCTGCATCGTATTTCCTTGATTACATCAGTTTTTAATACGTTAGCATCAATTACGTTGACGTGTATTATAATTTTTTTTGCTGTGCACACATGAATTTTTGCAATTTGATCAACAAATGATATCTATTTGTAACCACAAATACTTTCTTTGTGCACAAATAACCACTGGGCGGGGCCACATTTTTTTTTTTTTTGCCATATATATTTGATATGTTTTTCTGGGGGGGTTTTTTTTGTGTGTGAAAAAATGGTGGGGGGGGGGTTTTTTTTGTGTGTTTTTTATTAAAAATGTGTGGGTTTTTTTTTTGGGTGGGGGGGGGGGGGGGGGGGCGCGGGTTTTGTTTCTCTATTTTTTTTTTTTTGTGGGGGGGGGGGGGGGGGGGAGTGAGTGCTTGTTTTGTGGTTGTTTTTTTTTTTTTTTATATTTTCTAATCTATTTTTTTTTTTGGTGTGCGGGGGGTGTGGTGTGGATGGAAAATAGAAGTGGGAGAGTGTTGGGTGGTATTCGTTTTGTGTGTGTGAGAGCGTGGTGTGTGAAAAAAGTATCCCTGATAAAAAATTACCTTAAACGAACGATATCACAAGTCCTCCAACCATTTCTTTAATGGTTTGGATGATACCCCAAATAGGTTGTTAAGAAAAATAACCATACGAAATTTATTAGGGATTAGCCGCGGGGAATGTTATTTTTTTTGGTGGGTTTTAAAAAAAAAATTATTTGAAATTCACCTAAAACCCCCCGCCCCCACAACCCAAAATAACTGAAAAAAAAAATAATATTATAAAAAACCAAAAACAATTTTTTCCCTGGAAAAAAAAATAAAAAAATATAAAATTAAAAAAATACCATTTCCGTTAAAAAACAAATAAAGGGGAGAGGGGAAAATAAATTTAGTGGTGATACAAAGGTTAAAATAAAGGGGGGAGGACGCGGGGCGGAAAGGGCATCAAAAGGGACAACACGCAGCACCACACGCAAAAAAAATAAAAAACAAAAAGAAAAAAAAAATATTGGGCGGCGGGTGGTAAATTATTTAAACTAGCAATACAAAAAAAAACAATATATATTACAGTAGGGTGGGGGGCGGGGGGGCGGGCGGGTAATACCCATAATTGCAAAAATGTGCACATACTCATTTAATGGTAAAGTTGACTTTAGCCATATTTGAGTAAATTTGTGTGGGAAAAAATACTCAAATATGAGTAAGTAGTAATGTACCCATAAATGGGTATGTGCCCTTCCGCGATTGTGTAGTGTGTAGTCTGAACAAGGCATAAGGCTTATACCGCCTTTTGCATTTGTGCTACATGGTTAATGTTAATGCTAATCCTATTGCTACACAATAGAGGCATTGCAATGTAAGTAAAATTTCAATCTTGATTGAAAATTAAATTTAATTAAATTTTGTTAAGAGGGTCGTTCCTAAATTTGGGTAGTTTCTAAATAGCGTCATATTCAAAGTCATTGAGTGTTTTTCCATTACCGTGTAGAAAGTAGATATTCAATTCTTTTCGTGTCGTTTGATGCTTTGGAAAAATTCATTCCGCTTGCTTCTTGTTTTGTGGATAAAATTGTATTTTCCGCTTTAAATTCGTGTTTAATCAAAACCGGAGAGGTGTGAAATCGAGAAATTCCTTCTATAAAGTAGTTTTTTCGCAATGGCAAGACGCGGTAGAAAGGCCAAAAGGAATCACAATGCGAAAACATCTTTGATTCCTATGAAAAAGCAAGTTAATATTGCCACATCAATCCACAATATCTCTACCCCAAGGGTACATCCGGCAACCAATGACTGCTATCCGTAAGTTTTATAAATATTATTGAATATTATTCTGAATTAACACATTTTTTTTTCGATTAATATGCGTTTGTTGTAGGTTGAACAAACTGTGCCGGTTGTGCCTGCTGTCAAACATCAATATGGAGCCTATTTTCTCGTATCCAGGAGACGATCACCTTGCTCAGAAAATTTTTCAATGCACTAATCTGGAGGTATGTATCACAAAAACTTTCCATAGAGGCATAACAGTCACATTTTTACTTGATATTGTATGTTAATACATTCATGGGTAGTAAACTTGACTGAAACCAATGAATTTTGTCTTCGTCTATAAGGTACCGGTATTGATCAACCTGGATTTCGATTTCTAGATTAGATTAATCTTCTCTAGATATTGTGATTCAAAGAAGACTTTCAAAAATAAAAGCCAAGATTGTCGTAATATTTTTGATTCAACCTGAATTTTAAATTAAAGCCTATTGATATTGCATCAAAAGTCATAAGTTTAGGTTTGCATCGCACTGTGGATTGTTTTCAAAAACAATATACGAAATGAATCCCCTCTTCAAAATAATATTCATTTATAGGTTATTATTGTTTTTTCATGAATTAGTTCTTGAGAACAACAGAAACAGAGACACGCAGAAAGATAGACTTAGTTAAAGGTAGTAATCTAATTTAGAAGCTGGTGGATTCGGGTTGTTAGATTTCATTATATATGTTAGGGAGGATGCGAAAGATTCTTCAATGGTGCAGGAAGCTTGTAAATAGTAGACAAAATACGCGAATCTTTTTTAAGCAGTTAATTTATTTGGTGGAAGGTGAGAAGAAAGATTAGTAATTTCCATTTAATTCCAACTACCTTTATTGCTTATCTTGACAGATACGCATATTTCGTCTACAATGTGCGGACTTCTTCAGTGTCGTGTACTAATACTCGACTAGTACACGACACTGAAGAAGTCGGCACATAGTAAACGAAATATGCGTATCTGTCAAGATAAGCAATAAACGGATGTTGGAATTAAATGGAAATTACTAATCTTTCTTCTCATTTTCTAGTTACAGGTATTCCACTAAAAAGTTCACACTCTCCAGGATGAAATTACAGTTTTGAGCTGCTATTAAAGGCTGCTACAGAAAGGTAGAGCATTTTCTAAAGCTCAATCCGAACGAACTCAAAAAATTGATAGTTTGGTCGGATTTAACCTCAAACACGATGGTAAAAGCTGGGAATTTTACGCTGAATCCCTGTGGTGCTTGCTTCAATGCATCGGAGATAAACGAGGATATGGTTGGATGTGACGCATGCGACCTCTGGTATCATTGCCGATGCGTGGGAGCATCTCGGGAATCTCTCGAACACCAAGACAAGTGGTTCTGCCCATCTGAGACTTGCTGGAAAGTTGATGAAGTGTAAAAGCCAAAACGGTGAAAGTAACCAAAAAAACGAAGCAGTGTGATGAAAAAGCGCAGGAAATCACCGAAATCAGCGATGAAGAAGAGAAGGTCGAAGATGATTCGGAAGAAGATACCGATGATAGTTCTGAGGATGAGACGGAGGAAGAGATCGATGAAGATTCGGATCACGAATTGGAGGAAGCAGAGACATCGGAAGAGGAGCAGCGACCTACGAAGAAGAAAATATCACGAAATGGGCCAACAAAGGCTCAGTTGGCAGCGAGAAATGGGATTTCCAGGAAGCTTCCTATTTTCACTGGGAAACCCAAAGAATGGCCGCTGTTAGTTGGCAGCTACGAAACATCCAATTCAGCTTGTGGCTTCAATGACGTAGAGAATTTAGTACGCTTTCAGGAGAGCTTGAAAGGTCCCGCTTTGGAGAGTATTCGAGGGCAGCTGTTGATGCCGAAATCAGTACCGAAGGTGATGAGTAAACTCCGCCAACTCTACGGACTTCCAGGAGCAACTACTGCATTGCCACTTGGAAAAAGTTAAGCGGCTAGATCCTCCAAAAGCGGACAAGTTGGAGACATTCATCCCTTTCGGAAACGAATTGGAACAATTATATGACCACTTAGAGGTTGCAGGACTGAAGCAACATAAAATCAACCCCCTTTTGATTCAGGACCTTGCAGATAAACTGCCAGCAGGAGACAAACGGGAGTGGATCCGGTACCGGAACAAGAAGAAAACAGTGACGTTGAGAACTTTTTCCAATTTCCTCTCCAAGATTGTTTTGAAGACATGCGAGGCCATCGTAAGCGTTGAGTTTAAACCAGAACCGAATAATAAGAACGCGGGACAAGCTGGACAGAGAAAGAGCCGCAAAAAGGGAGCTGTTTTCAACCATAACACATCTGAAAACGAAGCAAGCAATTCAGCCCCTGCCGATAAACTCAAACCCTGCAAAATGTGCAAAAGAACGGACCATCGTCTTCGCTTTTGTCAGGACTTCAAAGCGTTGAGCTTCGTCAACCGCATGCAGATCGTTGAGAAAGGACATCTTTGTAAAACCTGCTTAAACGATCATGGTAAAGCTCCATGCAAGTTTAAGATCCGATGCAACGTAGGAGACTGCAGTGAACGCCACCATCCATTTCTTCATCGTTCGGAAAGAACGGTGGTAATCAACACGCACATCCATGCAGCAGGATCTGTAATATTCCGGTTAGTTTCCGTAACTCTACACCACGGGGAGAAACACGTATCGACGTTAGCTTTTCTGAACGATCCCTGACTGACCAGCTGGGTATTCAAGGTGTAAAGCAGCCGCTCACTATTAAATGGACCACTGATGTCACACGGGTGGAAGAAAATTCTAGAAGAATGGATATGCAGATCTCCGCTCTGGGAAAGGAAGAAATATACCAGCTATCCTCTGTGCAGACAGTGGAAAAACTACTTCTTTTGAAGCAATCGCTGAACGAAGAAGAAATTTCCGCTAAATATAGCCATCTTCGTGATCTGCCGATAGTCTCGTACGCAGACAAACATCCTGGTTCGCTCATTGGTCTTAAAAATCTTCATACCAAAGTCCGGGGTACCGGAGAACCGATAGCTGTGCGTTCCAAGCTTGGATGGTCGATTTATGGTCCGACAACAGTACAAACCAGCTGTGAAAACCTCGTCGGTCACCACCACGAAATTAGCAATGAAGATATCTACAATCTGCTAAAAGAACACTACTCTCTGGAGTAAGCCACAGTATCGATAGTACAGGAGACGAAAGACGTGCAGAGAGCTCGAGAAATCTTGGAGCGAACAACCATACGTGTCGGCGATCGCTTCGAAATTGGACTGCTGTTTAAAGTCGACGAGCCGAAGCTTCCGGATAGCCTTCCAATGGCCCATCGAAGGTTGAGGCAGCTGGAAAAGCGTCTGAGAAGGACTCCGAAACTGAACGAGAAGATTCGACAACAAATAGAGGAACAGAAAAAAGGCTATGCGCACCAGGCAACGTCAGAAGAGTTGGCAGAAATCGACCCACAAAGGCGGTGGTTTCTTCCTCTAAACTATGTCCTGAATCCGAAGAAGCCCGGTAAAATCCATCTCGGATGGGACGCCGCAGCAACGGTGAGCGGTGCTCATACCACTGACAGCTGTATTTTTTCCCTTCCGTGAGCGCCGCATTGCTTTCTGGGGAGACATTCGTGAGATATACCACCAGATGATGGTATGCAAGGCGGACAAGAAAGTGCAACTATTCCTGTTCAGGAAGAATCCACTTGATTAAGAGCCGACCGTGTATATCATGGACGTTGTCATGTTTGGATCAACCTGCTCCCCATGTTCGGCGCAATCCGTAAAAAACCTCAACGCGTCGGAGTTTTCTGCGAAGTATCCAGAGGCAGCTGCAGCTATAATCAATAAACACTATGTCGATGACTATTATTACAGCGTCGACATAATCGAGGAGGCAGTAAGTAGAGCTAAACAAGTGCAATTCATCCACTCAAAGGTGGGTTTTGAGATAAGAAACTGGGTCTCGAACTCCGCTGAAGTACTTGAAAGTCTGGGAGAACAAAGGGCAGTTCAAGCAGTTTATTTCAACATCGAAAAGGCAACGGAAAACGAGCGAGTCCTTGGCATAGTTTGGTATCCAAGCCAAGACGTCTTCTCATTCGCCACCGATCATCGTCCAGAGTTGAAACCGTTCATCGAAGGTGCTCGACGACCTACTAAGCGGCTGGTTTTGAGCTGCGTAATGGGGTTCTTTGACCCACTCGGACTTCTGGCACCTTTCAGAATTCACGGAAGAAATGCTCGTCCAAGATTTGTGGCGAACAGGCTGTGGTTGGGACGATGAGGTAGATGATGACTCGCTAAAGAAGTGGCAGCGTTGGACAGGTTTGTTGAAGCAGGTAGAAGGTATTCGTATTCCCTGTTGTTATCTTGGCGACTCATATTCATCCGCCGTCGAATCACTGGAACTTCACATTTTTATGGATGCAAGCGAGCATGCGTATGGCTGTGCGGCCTATCTCAGGGCGGTAGTGGATGGAAATGCGGTGTATTTACTGGTGATGTCTCGTACGAAGATAGCGCCGTTAAGACGGTTCAACGGTGGTTCAACGGTCCACAATTTCTGTTGGAACAAGAAACAAGCCAGTGTGGTCCGGTTCGTCGCAAATTGTAGCAGGAAAATGACCGGGCAGCCCATCGTAGTATCCAAAGCAACCCCAGGCCTGGAACATCTGCTAAAAGAAAAACCGAAATCTGTCCAGCAACCTCTTCGACAAGACGAGTTACAAGCGGCCGAGACAATCCTGTGGAGGCAGGCTCAATACGACGGGTTTTCAGACGAGGTAAGGATCCTTGAGAGAAACCTAGACCAAAAACCGGAACAAGTTCCAGGTCGAATCGGAAAATCAAGCTCCATCTACAAGGTAAGTCCCATTCTCGATACTGAAAGGGTTATCGTGTTGGGGACAGACTGGAGCAAGCGGAATCTGCCACATTCGACACGAAACACACGGTAGTTCTTCGTGAGGAACATAGGGTTACCAACAGGCTGATATTATATTACCATGAGAAGTTCGGACATGCGAATCGTGAAACCGTGTGTAACAAACTGCGGCAACGATTCCACATACCCAAATTGCGATCCCAAATTGTGGACTATTTGGGACCCGTTGAAGTGCTGGTAGACTGACGATGGGAGAAAAGGTGGATAGCGCTATTCACCTGTCTATCTGTGTGGGCAGTGCATCTAGAAGTAGTGCACAGTTTGTCCACCCAGGCATGCTTAATGTCGATTCGGATATTTGTGTGCAAACGAGGAACTCCGGAAGAGATATTCACCGACAACTGCACAAATTTCAAAAATATTTCTTCAAAATATTCATTAAATCCTATTCCAATAAGTTGTTCCGTCTCCGCCGAAAGTAGCTTTATGCAAAACTCAAACACCAATACGAACGACGCGAATCAACCTGCTCTACTATCATCCATAAGACTGTCCTCCAATCAGCAACCGAAACATCAAAGCGCACGAAGCGCTTCATCTATTTAAGCGGCACGCATTAGCGTGCACATTATCAGTTTTATCGTTTTATCCCTATCGCGGACCAGTTAGCAGCAGCAGCAGAAGCAGTAAAAGAAAGAGAAAGATAAATAAAGAGTTGTTTGGTGTAGCCTGCTGTTTTCATCATTCCGGACCGTTTCCCTCTGTGGCTGGGAACAACGTCAGTCAGCTCTTTTCAGAGCTCAAAGAGTTGATTGAGATTGACGCTTGCTTCCTTCACCCGATCCTGCCGAGTACAGTCCACTACACGTGCCAAACCGTTCCAGTGCGAACAGAGTAAAAAACGAAAACAAACATATTTCAGTAGTACATTTGGGTACACTTGTTACATATAAAAAGTATTTTTTCTCTGGCTATTTCGTGAAATAAATTTATTCAAAACTTCATCCATGTCCAGATATTTCGCCATGTCCTTGTGGAAGTGCCATATGGCCACAGAATTCAGCCGCTGTTTTCCCATGGTGGAGCGCAAGGTCTTCAGTCTGAAGTTCTGAAAATGACCGCTCAGGTGTTGCAGAAGATATCGGAATTGTCACAAATATATTCAGAATTTTTTTAATTTAATATCTGAGATATTCTCAACACACTTGTCAGCTTCCTTCAAAGTTTGCAAAAACATTTCCCGATGCAGCAGCAAGCGTTCCAGATCGACATCACCCTCTTAAAAACTCAGAATTCAATTTCCAAATACACCAAATCCTCCAAATCCTCCCTATCTCCAGCGGTTGCATGGACGTGGCCAGGTGAGCGATCGAGAAGTGTCTGATATTATTGTGTGAAGAAACGTACCCGTAACTGGATCCGTATCATGGGACATGCAATGTCTTCAACAAATTATTCCTCATCGTAGCTCCATCCACGAGGTGTGCAAACGTCAATGCTAATGCTAATGCTAATTCCTTGATTATGTTGTCATTACTGTAAACCTTTGTCAACTCGCGTGCTAATGTTCTGCCGCCCGCGATTAGTTCTATGTCATGGAACAAATCAACAAAACAGCTTCATGTGCACAGAACAATGGTTATTATGTGAACACTCCCGATAACTTGCTTTCCTGTTAAGTTTCAATGCCTTCAGCTCAATCAATTTTTTCGTTGACTATGGACTATGGAGGGGTAAGACCTACCTCGGGAATAAGTCATTTCTTTTCGAAAATAAGTTGTCTATAATTTCTCCTTATTCTGAATTTAGCACCCTATTCTGCTCATTAAACCATAACAACCACAACAAAGTTTCACTAATTTCATATTTTAAAGGGATATGCATTTAGTATAAATCGATCAAATCAAGCAGCATGAGTCCTATTGCAAAATTTAACAAATTTCTATTTCATTTCTATTTCAGATTAAAGAGAACGCAGACACTGGAATTCCGACCTCACTATGCGGACCGTGTAAGAAACAGTTGGACCAGTGCTACGAATTTCGTTTACTCTGTTGGAAGAATAACGAAATCCTGCATAATCTGCATGCAATTCTCAGTCCACCGAAACGAATCGAACCGAAGGCACCACAACCGGCGATGCGAGCCAATCCCGTAGTGCAGCTGGAAAAGCTAAATCTAAGTCCTAATATGATTCCAACTCCAGCCAAACGTGGAAAACCGACCACTAAGAATTTTGGAGAAGTTCCCCTTAGCCAGCTGTATACACCGCCACGACGTGGCCACAGAGCCGTTCAAACTCATTCGCAATTTACAAAAGAATTGGTTGTCTGTCTATCACCAGTTCCGGCGTCGCTCATCAACAAATATAAAAAAGCTACCATTACTCAAACGAAAGCTGCGATGAAATCTTTCCCCCAATCTCCCAATCCAAGGGGTAGACCAAAAGGGTCTTTCAAAAAGGCACCTAACCCCATTGTTAAACGTATCAGTAGACCAATGGCTAAACCTAAAGCTATCCCTAAGGCAATTATCAAGGCTAAGGTAGAGAAAAAAGTTGTTGCTCCAGTCGTAACTAAAAAGCAAAAAGCAAAGCGAGCCGAAATCGCTGTTCCTCCGAAGAAACGAAAGGAAAATTTCGAAACACCTCCGACGGTTACCACGGCCACGTGTGTTCTCTGCACTCAAGCGTTCAACAGCGTTAAAAGCCTAAGCCGCCACATGGCCACTCATGAAAATGTAAGTAAATTTGTGATTGCTTTCTTTCAATGGAACATGTATTAAGACGATTTCTCCAAACGAGTATATCGACTAGATCTTTAAATTTCAACCATATAACTTTTTTATTACAGAAAAGAACATAATAGAAGAAAAGAAGATATTTAAAATATTTTATTTAGTACATCCAGACGGTTTGAAACTTTTGACACCATTCATGTACCTGGCAATAATAATCAAGACGGCAAGGTGCTGTGTGATGGCAGTTTATTTATTAAAGCTCGTTCTTCTCAATGCGTTTGTTTGGAGAATTTCATATGTTGTTTAATGATGTTGTGAATTAGATTACTTGAATCAATCCTCATTCCTTGAAACAAATAATAAATTATTCATATAATTAATCAAAAACTTAAATCAGTATTCGGAGGTTATCGTTGAGATTTGCTTTTGTTGGCCTCCGCAATCAAAAAGCAAGTCGATATGAAAGTAAGTTACCCAAAATTTGTGTCGCAGAAATAAACAGAGCTTTAAAGATGTATTTTCAATCAAATAAATACAACTGTGAGCCGGCGGCGGTGGTGTAGTGGTAAGCGTGACTGCTACTTGGCAACCCAGTGGATCTGGGTTCAATCCCAGTCGACGTCGGTGGTTTTTCTGAGGCGAAAAAATCTGGTCAAGTCTCCGAGATATCCGATTGGTTGCTATCGGTTAGTTGTAACTGGCGCTATCCGTTCCCTTTACGATGTCTCAAGGCGATCGAGTGGAGTCTATGAATGGTACAAGGTTGGGTGCTTTTCTCGACAAACGCCAGGATTTATGTATTTATTATTCCAAAAAATTTCCATATTTTAAATTTACTTTTTCCAAAAGATCTAGTGAACTCATAGTACTAATATGAATGTATCTAATTCAAACGCAACTAACGGTTGTGTTGCAACTTTTAGTTTTAAGCTATGAATATAATAGCCAATAATATAATCTAATAGTCGTTCGTCATTCTAACGGCTTGCCTGTAGTTCGCCGATTTTTAAGGTGTGGATTGGTTGGGGCTTAATTTTATTTAAAGTCAACGCCAACAGGCTTCTTAAACCAGTATCATAAAATCAAATTAACCCTTTATAAGGCAGTGAAAATTAAGCAAGGACAATAAAAAACAATTTAACTGATAGGAAACTCATATGTATACATTTTTTGTTCACTATCTAAAAACATGAAACAAAAAAAAGTTGGTGGCAATATAGTTGCCACTGCCCGTTAGGATTCCGGACATAGCTGTTAGAAATGTATAGAAAATAAGCATTAGTAATAGCCTCTTCTCTTTTGATCAAACCGTTCAACTCCACCCATCCGTTTTGTGAACTCTAGGACAACTATTAGACATTTGATGGTTTGGTACCATCATGTTGCTTTCTATCGCAAGTAGCTTTCTCGGCTTTTGGGTGGAATGCTGTAGTCAATATGGTTACCATTTTTGAATCTTGCAACATTACAAAGGTAACGTTTTTCTTCAAACGCCACTTTTATTCACCTCTTAGGAGACGCTTATGCTTTTTCTGTCGTTACTTACTTTTGTAGTTTTTCCGGTAGATCCGATATATGACTGGTCGTAGTCGCCGTTGCGTAAATTCTGTGATCATACAAGTATTGCACTATATGTACCGTATGAGGGCAAAAACTGTCAAAAGTGACATGGTGTTGAAATCCTTCATCAACTAGTTTTTGCGTTAGATGCTTTACTACATTGGCCCCAAGCCAATGGTTGAAGCGTTATCATCACGTTTGCCAGTGTAAATATAAAACTGAAAAACTTAGCCCGTTTCACAGTCAAAGTTTGTCCAGACCTTGTAACCTTTCATGACAAGTTTCAGTGGCATATATTGTTTGAATGTCGATTGTCCTTAAACAGACTAATAACAGAATTGCGTCCGATGGACAGCTCCGGATCCGTTTCTAGATCATCCTCGGACACATCGATATTCACAGGCAGCCCACAGATCATCTACATCTCGGCATAGTTTAAGCTAAACCGTAAAACAACATGTAACAGCATTTCGAACTTATTTCGTCGTAGAGAATCGGAACTTTTTGTATACACTATTTATCAACCGATCACAAATACAACATAATCTAGCACAGGTCTAAAATTGTTAACTTCTTTTGAAAAACCTACCAATTTGTTGGTTTTAAAGCGAATGTGCATAGGACTTCGTCTTACTGCTTGTGGTTTGTTCGATGAGGGTTGCACCAGTGAGCGAAGCTATGCAGCTGCTGTTGTAGAAGATAACAATCGTTGATTGACTGGATTCGCAGAAAGTTTTTGAGGTCATCGTCATACAAAAGATGCCGACCTTCGGGACCAGATTCACGTCGTTAAAAAAAATCAAGAAGATGAGCCGTCCTAAATGCCTTCCTTGCGGTATCCTGACGTGGCTGCAAAATTGGCCATGCAATCACCAACGGCGACAGAGAGATGACGACCTGCAAGATTGAACTCCACGCCTTTGTAGCTTTGCAATAACAATCGAGTGGTTGAGCTTGGCGAAAGCTGCTGACAGGTCTATATAGATGATAGCCGTCAGTCATACGTGTCGTAATGTACGTATTTAGCACGTAATTAGTGGTAGTAGAGTGGTGGTCCATGCATCCGTGTTGATCGCTGCTCAAATACTGCTTACAGTGAGAGAGTAGAGGTTCCATGATAACTAGTGCGAATAGTTTTGATCCTGCACATTGTGATGAAACGCCACGATAGTTTTCCACGGATTGTTTTCTTGCCTTTCTTACGAACTGGAAACATGTGTGCTACTTTTCAACAGGAGGGGAAAGTTCTGCTGGATGTGGACATACGGCATAGCCGAATCAGTGGGGACTGCAGACTGAGAATATGTTTCTTTAGGAATACTGACGGAACTCCATCTGGGCCAGAACTGAAGGACGACTTGACCTGTGATGCTGCAGTGGACATCATCTCAAAACTGATATCGATAACATTCAGTATCAGTATAAACTTGTTCGAAAATAGGCAGATCTCCTGAGATGTTGATGCGGTTTCGTCATTCAATACCATGAGCGATGGTTGTTCAGACCAGGGCCATACATTTTCGAAACTCTAAAATGAACTGGATTGTTTCTTTCTATGGCTATCTTTCTTTTCTATCTATGTATAGTGTATACAGCGCATCAATTCGATAAAGCCACAGTCGATCAGCTTGAAACGAATATGAAAATGAATGACAGTTAGAACAAACAACTGGCTTTTTGATTTCGCATCTTTGCCTTCCTCTCCCCTTTCAATGTAAAGGCTTTTGATGTTCGAGTCGAAGCAGTCTCAGTATGCCATTTCAATGGCGATCATTAACACTGTTACTTGCCCATTCAATTTGATTTATTTACATTTGGTTCATTCCTTACAATAAGTGTGTGATTAAATGACAATTAAAACATACAGCGTGTAATAGTCTCATGTTTTCATATGAAAAATGCCCTGGTCCAGACTCCATGCGCTGTTGTTAACTTAATTAAATTGAGTTACTTCCAAAAAGATTTTGGCTGCGATTTCAGTCTTCGTTGAATATTTCTCGAGTACTTTTTCAAACCAAACTTGGATTCGAACATTGAACGTTAAGGTTATGGGTCCAGGGACTTGATCACTAGTATATATCAACACTTGTAAACAAGAAAGCTTAAAGGCGTACAAGAACAACGTATTGTAAAACAAAATCCATTCATAAGTCTGGCTTATGAAATTTCAAAGCATCGTTCATAAGTTGAGCCTTATGAAATTCTTAAGTTTATTTGCCTGAGTGAACGTTTGAATCTTATACTACCCCTCTTTGTTTACAAAATCAGATACGTCTGTTTGAAAAAGTACTCGAAAATTGGTTTGTCTCGTCAGAAGCATAGACGACTAACTCGTTTGAACTGGCAATTGAGCCTTACGTAGTAACGCAGCTCTTTTGATTGATTTGAGTATTTAAAGTCCCCTCGTCTGTCACGTGAGAAGAACTGGTGAACTAATTTCGGAAAATGGCATGGGAAAATGTGAATGCTCGCCAGCGTCAAGAATAGAACCTCAATCTATGATTGTTAAGGATTAAGTACGACTATTGATGGTTTCATAGAAAAAGTATAATGTTTATAAAGTATAAACACAATAATTTTAATTATTGATACAATAATGCATATTTGTTACGTTTTCAAAAGCTTAATTTTTACGTCTCTTAAAAAAAGGCGGGGAAGTTGGTTCAGAATAGGAAAGGGTTATTTTTATAATTAATATTCAAAAGCTTTGATTGTCTGTTAAAAAAGATGCACCCATAGTTACAAACAAGTTCTCAACAAACTATAGTACAACTTTGATTTAAGTTTTTTTTTCAACAATTTAATCAACATATAACTTGTTGACTGTTTTGCATGCTTCATTTTTGGTCGTTCTGTTTGAAGTATTTTCTGTGAAGCTTACCTTCATTACAATTTTGCCTTTTAAAAGAGTTATAACATTTTCATATTAATTTCGTTATATTTTACATACCTGAAAATGACTTAATTCGTAAGTCGCAAACACACTAACATAAGCTCATTAGAACTGACTAAGTAAAAATCCTGCCTAGTCCCTACGTAAAAAAATTGTCTAAAGCTCAGCGACAATCGACGAAATCATGATGACATCATGACTATCGATTTCTTCTGAAGCAATCCAAACTTAAAATTGAATCAAATTTTATTTATACACATGTGTAATATATTGTTTTTATCCTTCATTGGTTAAGCGGAGCAAATTATCTTGACGATCTTCAAATGATCTTGATTTATCCAGGACACAATATCAATTTTCATATTGTAGTCAAATAAATTATCTTCGCTAATACCCTTTATTGAATTCCAAATACATCCTTCAATACACTTGAATCTAAACAGGATTTGTTTGAACTAAGAACATCATAATAAACTTCAAACTGTATCTCTTTCAAACATTTCCAAAATTAAGTTGTATGTTGGTTAGTTTTACTAAGAATATTGAGTTCTGTCGGTAGAGATAAAGGTCCCGTTGTAACACACATATGCGTTAGAAAAGGACTTTCCGTCGACAAGTTGTACACTATCGGTGAAATTTTACCTTACTTAATGCAATCAATCTTCCCAGAAATGTTCGTAATTCAACAACTCCCTTCTGTATCGTAATTCAACAACTTTCGAAATACGATATTATCATCACTATAGACACAGGGTTAGTGAATTAATTTCTCTCATTTTTTTTATTTGATTTAACATTCTCAGGACTTGCTTATTGATTTTCTGGTGAGTTTAAACTTGCATTTCAGTGCCTATAATTCTTCATATAAAATTCGATGTTCGAGCTTCATTTCTTTGAAAAATAACATATGTATAGTGAACCACAACTTTGGGCCAGTTTTAAGATTGTGTTAAGAACTTTTTTCTGCTCAGCCTTACATTTACTATCCAACGCGAAAAAGAGACTTTCTATTAACGATGAAAGTCAGCTGTTCAAAATCACTATGATGAAAAAATATGGACGTTAGATTGAAATTTCTTACAATGCATGTATTTTCTTAAAACAATATTTAAAACTAAATTGTTTGATACTTTCGGTTCAAATCTTAATCAATTTGTCTAGTCTAGTCTACACGTACACAGCAAGTTCTTGGAAGAATCCAGGAAGTGATGAAAATCCATCACTTTTCTAATCATTTTTAATATTTGCTGAACACCATGAATGTGAAACAAATACTAATACGGCCAGGCCTACTGTACAGCGTTAAGGTTCAAATCTAAATCAATTAAGAAAACATCAAAATTACCCCGTTAGTTTGGAAAGACCTCCAGGTTCAATTGTAAAATGGTTTTAGCTAATATTTGTCAAACCATGTGTCTAACCTGTTCCCAATATTATTAATTTTTAATTAAGCAATTCATAGTTTCAACAATCGGTTGTGAGTGAATCAGTACAAGAGTCATTATATGTTAAATAAATTATCCATGATTTTTTATAACTTTGTTCTTTTTAGAACCGCAAAAATAATCGTGTTTTCAACTGCGATGTGTGTAATAAGGAATATCTAAAAGCCTCTCAACTCACCGACCATCTGCGAAGCACTGACCACATCGAAAATGCAGCGAGAAATGGAGCAGATGAGGGCGAAGTGTCCATTCTTCCAGATGAATCCGAAGCAGAAGTTTCTATTCTACCGGATGACGCCGAAGTTTCAATACTCCCCGATGATCATACGACTTCTGCCGAGGTTAATGTTTCTGTTGAGTCACCCGATAATACGGAACAGGAACCGGAAGAAATAACGGATCGCGTCGTAGAAGAGACGGAGAGGAGTCAGCCGTCACCTGATACTAACGATATTTCCCAACAAAATGAACCCGCACAACAGGATGGGGAATCCGTGGCATTGGAAACCAACGTTCAGCCAGAAGCAGAGATAAACACAAACAGAGATGCCAGTCCAATACCGGTTGAGAGTGAATCTTCCAGATCTTTAGAAGGCGGCGTACAGTACAGCGATGTTTGCTCGACGAACAACGCAGAAAATTTATTAAATGGAAGCGGAGGAGATCCGTTCAATGCTTCTCGGCGAGTCACTTTTTCAGACATAACAGAAATAGTTGAATAGCTATTGCGTTGAATGTCTCCTGAGAGTGAGACTTCCATTCTATCCCACATTTGCTGAATAGTTTCAGTCATACTATGTAACGCGAAAACAATACCTTTAATTATCTGCAAAATGTAGTTTTCACTTTTTGTCGTGCAAAAGCCGTAGATTTGTATCTTATTTCATAGAATAGGACGTAGAGCTATAACATAACAAACCTTTGGACACCGATTGAATAAACATGTTTATGCGGTAATCAGAAACCAGCGAAATACGTATTGCAAATAGGTATAAAAACGATTTAAACATCATTTAATATAATTTTATCGATTAATGCACGCTGAAAATAAATTGGTGTTGAATAAATAACGAATTGCATTTTTTAAGTTTACATTTTGTTTCTTGAGTGAAATATGCCTGTATGGTATGTAGTTAACTGGCAAGAGCTAAGCAGAGTCCACCCTTTTGGTTTTTCCTGCGGAGCCTTGGAGGTTGCAGCTGTCTACTGCTCGTCTCGATCGCTGAATCGAGTTCTGCTTCTGGTCGTCACTGGGGTTTGGTCGTTTCGTTGCTGCGTAGTTTTCCTGATTTCTGGCAGCTATTGTCTTGTCATAATCGTTCGCTCCTAATCTCAATCTTAGTTGAGCGTTAGTTTCGTTCAGGACTAACCATTTGGGGGGTAAATTATTGTAGAGTACAGATGGCCCACAGCAACGTTGCTGGTGCCCCGCTATCAGCGCGGAGTGTTGGCTTATTGAATCAACAGATATCGATTGATGATTGTCGTGTTTCCTCAAAAATATTCGACTGATCAGCTGCGGGAGTCGATTAATTATTAGATAGAGGAGTAGAATTTTTTTTCTTCTCATGCGGTAGATATTTTATCGTCTTTAATTTGGCCCGACTTTAAACTACCTTTAAGACGTTCGATACATTCTGGCTTGTGCATGTTGCTGACGTTTTTGCATGTGATGAAGCGCCAATAGAAGATGCACAATTTACATTTTTTTTACCAGCATTCAACCATCCAATCCGACCGTTGCTAGCAACGTACGTCTGAGTCTAACAGATTTTTTTTTAAAAGTAATAATCTTGAGCAGTTTAAATAATAAGTAAGAATAAAGCCTGTCCACGTTAATTTCCGGACACTTTTCTTCCATTATAGTTTTTCAATTATTTTACGGATCGCTGAAACGTTTCAATTACATGACAGCTAAAATTCTCCACTTCATTTCTTGATACATGTTTACATTCTAGTCGCATCTACTAAAATTGCGTCGAATCAATTGGAAATGCGCAAACCCATTTTGTACGAACGGCATCAAAATCTGATCATGCGAAGAAACTTAACTACCAAAAAGCACAGTGGAAGTGAAATGACAAGCCAAACTTCACTGCATAAAGTCGTGCTAAAGAGCTTTACACCAAGCTTTTGCAAAAACAAATTCTTGTACAATAATAGACGACGAAACATCTGTGCTCAAGGACTTTCAATAGCTTTAGGGTTTGGCTTTAAATACCGCAATGCAAAGAAACGCCGTTTCCGAGTATTTCCTGACAAAGAAGGTGTCTAAATTCTCCAAGAAGTATTTGGTTTGGCAGGTCATATGTAGTTGTGATCGAAAATCCAAAAGTTTCGTCTCTATCGGCATTGTTAACAAGGATGTGTACGAGACAGAATCTCTGCAAAGCGGTTGCTACCGTTTATAAGAAGCCACGACTCCCCAGCTCTAATTTGGCCTCTTGTCACTATGCAAAATCCGTCCTAGAATGCTAAAAGGCACAAGAGGTCAAATACGTGCCAAAAAGAGCCAACCCGCCTAACTGTCCAGAACTCCGCTCGATAGAAAAATGCTGAGCTCTGGTTAAGCGGAAACTTTTTGAAACTAAAAAGGCAAATGAGGTCGAAGATTTCAAGAGAACATGGAGAACCCCCTCCGCTAGCGTATCTGAGGATATTGTACGAAATCTAATGGCGGGGGTAGTACAGAAAGTTTGAGAAACATCATACCGTAAATGCGCTATATTTTGCGCATTTAAGAAATTATAAGTTTGATATCATTTTTAAAAAGGCCTAAAAAGAGTTACACAATTCTTGTCTTGCTCATATAACGTTGTCTCAAGCCTAGTAAAAGAGTGCAATGCAATACACCTCGTAACTGATCAGAAATTTATAATTCTGGACTGATGAATATGATCCTAACTTTTTTTTTAGTTCCTTTATTATCCGGATTTTCAGCCCTGGGCTGGTTCATCTCCCGTCGTAGTCACTCAAATACCTTTTTGGGTATTTTCGTAACTTATCCGGGGGTGAGATTCGAACTCGTGACTTTGTCGTGAGAGGTATGGATGATAACCACTACGCCAGGGTCACCTCCATTGTGTTTCCCAATTTTGTACACTTGTGTCCTAATTTGACCGAGTGCGAAACAATTGGAGCAGTATAGTTTTAGCAATGGAAATTTTTATTCAATAACAATATTGATAGTATAGTAAGGTAAGTCTACTAATTTTCGACCTAGCTATAAACCGATTTATGTTTAAAAAGCGATAGTTAGTAAATTTTTCATTTGTGTTTCTCAGAGACTTCTATTCATTTGTGAACACATCAGTATTATTTCCATAGAATTTTCCATGGATTTTTGCCAATAAATATTTGTGTATTATTTGCCGTGCAGGTTGACGAGATATCGGTTTCCGGTTTTTTTTTGGCTTATAAGGGGGAACATGGGGGAAACTGAACACTTTTTTAAAAAACCCCTTTTTATAATTTTGGGGGTTTGGTCCGGGGGGTTCTGGGGATAATTAGTTGTGGTGTTTTTTTTGTCATTGCTTTTTTTTTGTCAATTTGGGGAAGTTGGGGGGGGGGGATTTGGTGGGTGGGTTGTTTTAGTGATTGGTTGGGGGAAATAAAAAAAAAACGTTGTGCAACAATAGAAGAAAAAAAAAATAATTATTTTATTATATATATAATTAAAATTTGTTTTTTAGCCCTTAAATGCGCAATGTTGCTTTAAAACAACATACCGGAAAACGCTTAAAAATAAATTAATTCTATCCCTTTTGGGGAAATAATCCAGTGAAATTGTTATATAGACTTCGATGAAGCAGTCGTGTGAACTGGGAGCACTGTATCGAAGCATTTTGTTAGTTTAACAGCAGTGAACGTGTTTAAAAAGAAATTTATTTTTTATGATAATCCTCTAGTATCATGCGCATTTAAGGGTTAATTAGCTTACCATGCATTTTTGATTCACCAAATTCAGAAAATTCATCTTCAACGGAAAGGGACGTTGTGGGTGAGAGATGGCACGGGTAACCCCTTGGAAGGCGTTGGGCAAATTATATGCAGAATACCGCGTATATTCTTTCGGGGGGGTGAACATGAGGGGAAGTGGAAAAAAAGGAGATGGGGGTTATAAAAGTGGCAATTTTTGTTGAGTATGATATTATTGTTTTTTTTTGGTGAGTGGTATAAAAAAAGGGGGAAATTGGGTGTTTGTGTTTTTTATATTTTTTTTTTTTTTTTTTTTGTTTTTTAAATTTTTTGGTTGGGTAAAAATGTTGGGGGGAGGGAGGGGGGAAATGAGGGGGGGGGGGGGAGGAGGAAAATAATGCGAAAATTTGTTCTATTTCTTTCAGGAGCGTTTCAGTTATCTTTATAAAGTCCTTCTAAACAAATTTATTCAATGTGTCCTCCATTTTTATTAATAACATCCTTGAGCCGACGCCGGAAGCCAGAGCATGCCTTTCAGACGTAGTCCTCCGACATTGACTGCCATGTGCATGTTATGGTTGACTTCAGGGTTTTCACACTAGGGTGTGATGTTTTGCAGGCTCATGCTTCGACATATGCCCAAATCGAATAATCCAACGAATTAATATCTGGACTGCTAGGGGGCCACAAATCCTTCGGCCAAAACTTCATGTGATCGTTCAACCATTGTTGGGTTCGATTGGACGTGTGACACAGAGCTCCATCCTGCTGTAGGACAACGTTTTGGTCCTCGGAGAAGTTGGCCTTCACCCAGGGAAGCACTTGGTCCTTTAAAATACCGATATACACTTCGGTATTGATTTTAACTCCAGCATCAATGAAAACAGGCGGCATTTTCAAACCGTTGGACGCCACCAAGCCAAACATCATGACACCAGCCGGATGTTTGGTTTGAAATTTTAATTTCACTTTTTCCGGAACGTTCTCCATTTTCTGCGGTGAAATGAACCGGTCCGTGCAGCTGTTGGCCACAGCATCGATGTTGAAGAGCTTTTCGTCGGAGAACAGGATTATCATTCTTTTCCTTCTTCAACAAGGAAAGCAATCTCTTGGAACGAGTCACTCGTAGTTCCTTGACCCGGTCCGTAATCAAGTGGCGTTTCACTCTGGCTCTGGAAAATGCATGCAGGTCTTCTTTGATGATTCTCCGCATGGATTTCTCCGAAATATTGGTTTCCTTTGCAAGTTTTCTTATGGAACGCACCGGGTTGCGAGCAATTTTTGCACGGACCGATTTGATCACGGTCGGCGTGCGTGCAAAGCGCGGACGTCCGCTTCCCGGCTTCCGCTGCTTAGGACCATCCTGCAGGGACTTTTTTATGCGGTAAACTGTTGCCAAATGGCACCCTACCACCTTGGCAATCTCTTTCGGCTTCTTCTGGGCGAGCAACAAACTGGTGATCACTTCTTTCGCGATCATTTTGACGAATTTGCAGTAAAACAAATAGAATGTTTGGATGCAGCACTTGAAAGTAAACATAAACAAATACACTTTCGACAGAAATTAGTCACCAGCTACACGAATTAACCCAATACTCAAGTTTGAACATTTTCGCATTATTTTCTGCCGCACCCTGTAGAGGTGCGCACAACTGTTTACGAACCGGGGTTTAAGGTATGAGCATTTTTTCTCATCATGTATCCCATTAATCGAAAGTCAACACAATTAACAAGCTATTTGTGCCGAAAGTCAATCTCAAATATGCAGCAAATCATAGTTACAGCACGAAATATACAAAACTGCGCAAAATATAGCGGACTTACGGTATAACCTTGTTTATATTGAAATCATATACCCTACTCGAATTACTCCAGAAATCATAATTCCAATTCCATGAGGAAGCACATCTTACATAACAATCAGATTGAACGATGGATGACTTTCTTATGCAAATATAAATTATTTTCATAAGGTTTTGCTATGAATTCCTCCATGGCCTGTGTAAAACTTGTGTTTTTCATAAAGTTGGTTGTTGGAAAATCGGTTCATAAAGCGAATGGATCATTTATTTATTTATTTATATAATTCCAACTGATTATTATTGACTGACTTATTGAAATGTAATGGGGAAAAGCCATGTGGCGCAAAAACCCCCTATCTCTAAACCGTACACTACATTAATCAACAAAAATAGAAGGAATACAAAGCAAGTACTCCGCTTTGCGTTTTGTATTTATAGTTTTCAAGACATAGGCAGAGAAAAGTTAGGATAGTCAATTTTACCATTATTGGGGGTTATGATGACTATGGCAGTATAGTGATAATGAATCTACTATGATCATAGTCCATTCCATAGTAGGAATAGTCCTTGTAAACCATGACCATAATCAAGAATACCATGATCGTGGAAATTCGATCTTTTTCGTGGTTATAGTAACCATTCTTTGCAACAGTCATCTTGACCATGATTTAATTGTCGGTACAATAATGGGATTTTTTTTTGTTTTTGGGGGTTATGGGTGGCATAACAAAAAAGCCCCTCCCCCCTATCGGGGGGGAGAAAAATTTTTTATATGGGCTTTATTACGAGTGTCACTTCACGGGTGAAAACGAATCACGGTGAAAAAACTCACGTGTAAATCAAATGGGAGTCACTGTCCTTATTACGGGTGTCACGGGGAAAGTGAAAACCGTAAGAAGCCCCATTAAAAAAAACAGGAAATGCCACGAAGGCACGAGGTCTAAATTAAATTTTTAATTGAAGACAATTTTCTTTTTTTTTTTTTTTATTTTTTGTTTTATTAGATGTGTTTTTTTTTTTTGTTTGTAAAATTTTTTTTTTGTTGGGGAAAATGTATGAAAAAAGAAAAAATTCTCCCCCCCGTGAAATGACAGTAAAACTCTTTAAATACATTTCATATGCTTTATTTTACTATTTTTTTTTTTTAGATTTTCCAGTACATTTAATTTACGTTTAAATTAAACTTGTATTGTTTAAATAAGACTTGCTTTTTTTTCATTTCACTTCAGTTAGGTGTTTGTGTTGTTGTAGGTCACCTTTGCCATTTACTTATATTCACTTTTATTCTTGATAATAGTTTATATACTTTTTGCAGTAGTTATCTTGTGTGTGTGTGAGAGTGTGATCGTACATATTATTGTAACTTTATGAATATTTAACACCGTTTAGGTCGGTACGTTTATGTATGGATTACTTTTTTTTTTGTTCATTTTTAACACCTGTCGGAAGGAAAGGATGCCATATAACCGCTTACTACAGCATAGTTTTTGCTCATAACTTCATGATTTAAATAATTTCCTTTATTAGTACTTGTGGTTAGTTATTTCTTGTGGCTGGCATTTCGAGTTTTGATAGACTTGATTGATTTGATGCTATCTGCTACTGTTTTAGCTTCTACTCGCAGAAAAGTTTGCAGATATTGGAAAATCATTCTCAAAATTGTAGGACAATTCGACAGTCCAAATTTTAACTGAACGGGAAGGACACCAAGGAACAGCGATGGGAAAGTGAATAGAAGTAAGGGTCACAATGAAGATTTCCTGCACTAGGGTTCTTACATCGAAGGATGTTGCATTCTTCGGGGGAAAGGGGCTAGTCGATAAAACTCTGCTCCACACATGCTTTTACTCGCTTTTCATATTCTCTGCGGTTCTCCTTGTATAGTTGCGCCGCCATTGAATTTGCAGGTGAGTTTGGATTAGGATCACTAAGTAGCGACTGTAAAGAATAAAACAAATGTCAAAGTTTCGCAAAGTAAACGTTTCGCAAAGGTTGATTGGGATCATGTTTTACCTGTATGGAAGTGAGTATAGCTGAAACGTCATACGTAGGACTCCATCTATTTTGCAGAATGTCTAGACAAATGCCTCCATCAGCGTACACATTCGGGTGGAACATCTTTGATACAAAGCGAACTGTCGGAGGTTTGTTGGGATACTCCTCGGTGAACTCTATCGTCAGCTTAAATGTGCCATCTTCGAACGGTGTGTCGTGAGGCCCGAAAATCACAGCATTCCATATCATAATGTTGTTATCCGTGGGGGCTCCAGAAACGCCAGTCGGTGGGTCTTCCTGGAGTCTGGAATTTAAGAGAAATGATACATTTAGTGAAGATAAGGATTAGTGGAACGATGTAGGTTAAATCGGATTAGGCCGAGGTGTTGAATTGACGTCGGGTGTCGTTTTAGTGTTTTAGTGTCTTTCGTGCGAAAAATGTTAATTTTACTATGTTATGTCGACATGAGAAGTAAAGTGTTATAAATATTACCTAAGGGAAGGTCCATTAATTATGTCACGCAGTAGGGGGGGGGGGGGGTGTTGGGAAAACGTGACAATCCATACAAAAAATGTTGAAGGTCCATACAAAAAACGTGACAAGGGGGGGGGGGGGGGGGGGGGGGTTATAAAAAGTCACTTTTGGCGTGACAAAATTAATGTACGGTTCCCTAAGGGGCATTGAATTTGGTTTTTTAAATGCAATTATTTTTCGATCATCTAAGTAATGTATCAGAAATAAGCTGTACACATACATTTGCGTTGTACGTACGTATATGTGATATTTTTCATAGCATTTTGTGCCTTTGACTGTCATTTTGCGTTCGTTTACTTGATTGCACGGTTTGAAATCTTCATTTCCCAAATGTTGCGAATTAAATAAAGATGAAGTGCGAATTACAGTTTTGAACACATGAATAAGTGAAAAAGGTGTAACTATACGAAAATTTGCGAAGAACTTTGGAATTCATCACGCGAGTGTAAAATCCATCAAAAACAAGATTAGGGAACCATATTCTTTGGATGTACTGCTAGAACTAAGCAGAAAATCCGGATCTTCTCAGCCGAAACTGGATCAGGAAGGGGTATCTATAATTAGGAAGATTAAATCAATGCCAATACGTGATTTGGTAAAAAAAAGCAGGAACGAGCGTTAGAATGAGTGCACTTTTTGTCGTTTCCCTAAATTATTTGATAGCAGGTATTTGTAGATTGTTCCTAGCTTCGCCTTAGAGTGAATTGCGGCTAAACTCGCCTGTATCACACCTTCAAATAAACGTACTACGACGTGGCAATTTAAAGAAAGCAGAGTGTGATACTATTACTGCTGATCATGTTCTTGGTCTCCCATGACAACCTTTTGCATGAGATAAGCCCTCTCACCTACGACAAGGTGACATGACAATTTTTCGATGCCAGCATATTACTGCATTTTATTTTCGACGACGGACAAAATTTGTTGTCCAATATTCCAAACACGGTATCAAAAACCAGTAAATTTGGTACATTCTTAAGTGGTTGACATTTGAAATTCCATTGAAAGTAGCATGGTTCTGGTGAACTTTATGGTGCTCGTTAAGCACCGTTGCTCATTCTGCCATTACTATCCTTTAATGAATTTTAAACGCAAATACGCAACTGACGACCAAACTCATATTAGTTGTTACATTATAAACTGAAATTTTCTTTTTATTAACAGTGTGAAGAGTTAAATTTCGGAATTAAATTTCACCTGATAGCTACGAAGTGTCTTGATGTTGTAATTTTCTGCATATTATCTCTGGAAGAGCAATCTTTCGTCACATTGGTTCACGTTGGTCGATTGAACATTTTGTTTTCTGACGGTTGTTGCCTGGGCATCGAGACTCTGCACTCTGCATTGATAGTGCATCAAAAGAACATATTACAGATACTCTACAATCAATAATCGGGCACATTGGGCGCATTACTCCATTCCATTGGGTTTTACATAATTAACAGGACGGAATATGTATTCAGTTCAATGAGAGCGGTAACTATAAACCCTGTCCACGTTAAATTTCGGACACGTTTCTTTCAGTGTAGTTTGTAAATTATTTCACGGATCGCTGAAACGTTTCAATTAATTGACAGCTGAAACTCTCCACTTTATTTTGTTCTTGTTCATTTGGTACAATGGCATCGAATCAAGTGAAAGTGCGAAAACGCATTTTGTACGAACGGCAACAAAATCCGACATTGTCGGTATTTGGCCAGGAAATACCGTATTTAGTGTTTGCAAATTGTTTGACAAGCGCTTGACTGTGGATCGGAAGGTTGGAAGCGGAACAAATTTCACTGCAAACAGTGATGCTAAGGAGCTTTATATCAAGTTTTTGCAAAAAATCTTATAGACGACCGAACATATGTGCTCGAAGACTTTCAGCAGCTTCCGGGTCTGGCTTTTTATACCGCAATGCTAAGAAACGTCGTTGCCAAGTACTGCCGGACACAGAAGGTTTCTAAATTCCCCAAGAAGTATTTGGTTTGGTAGGCCATATGCAGTTGTGGTCGAAAATCCAATCTATCGGCACTATCAACAAGGATGTGTACGAGAAAGAATGTCTGCAAAAGCGATTGCTACCGTTTATAAGAAGCTCTGGCCTCCACCCTGGAATGGTATAAGGCACAAGAGGTCAAATACGTGCCTAAAATAGCCTATTTGGCTAACTTTCCAGAACTTCGCCCGATAGAAAAATACTGGGCTTTGGTTCAACGGAAACTCTTTGAAACCATGAAGAAAGCAAATGGGATCGACGATTTTAAGAGAAGATGGAGAACCGCCACCGCTGGGGTATCTGAAGATACTGTACGGAATCAGATGGCGGGTGTACCACAGACAGTTCGAGAATTTTACAGAAAGAAGTATTAACAACTGTTTTTACTGTATATATATATTATACTGAAATAAACAATCGGTATGGTTGAATTATGTCTAGACATTTTTGCTGACATTATCTTAGTGTCCAAAATTTATCGTGGACAGGTTTTAGTCACGGAATATATCATGGTTGTTATTATTTCCCCATTGTTTATGTATTCCGAAATAATAGACAACTTTTTTTTCCAAAAAGAATAATTCTTTTTTCGGGTAAACGAAATCCTGGTAGAATCAGGGACGATGACCTAAATCATCACATTGACAATTGTAAACGTGGATGGAGCTACGATAAGGAATAATTCATTGGAGATATTACATGTCACCATGAGGCACTATTAGATACTGTTATGTTTCTCCACGAAGACACTCCCCAATTGCTCGTCTGGCCACATCCTTGAAACCACGTAAGAAAAGAAGGATTTGGCATCTACCAGAAGAAGATACAGGGAACACGCGTAGTTTTTATTAGATATAATTGAAAAAGGTAAAATGGAGAGAGTTGGGAGTAAAAAGATAAATAGAATGCTCTGTTTGGTAAACAGTTGTCATTTAACTTTTTATATTCGATTGTTGGGAGCATCTAATCTAAGATGTTCCATTTTCTTCTAACGGTTGGGACTTTAGCATTAACTAAGGAGTGTATCGAAAATAAGCTATCCACAAACTTTCTTTCAAATTATGTTGAAAACCGATATTTTATTCATACAAAAAATTGATCCTTTATTGTACGAGGTTAAACTTGAACATAATGAAGACCGGATGAAATTTAAGTTATTCCTTCACGAATTTTCGAACTTTGGATCGAATGCTCTTCATCAAGTTCCGGACAAGTGTTGCATCGCATTTTTTGGACGCTTGAGCCCAATTTTTTTTTTGAATTCCTACATGTTCCCCGCTGCCTTACCAGTCTTCTTGAAGACCCTCTTCACGATTGCCCAGTAACGTTCGATGGGTCGAAGCTGAGGGCAATTTGGTGGATTGATATTTTGCTCAACGAAATCTATACCCTTTTCCGCAAGCCAATTGAGAGTGGTTTTGGCATAGTGAGCCGACGCTAAATCCGGCCAAAACAGTGGAGGTGTACTATGCTTCTTATATAAAGGCAACAATCTCTTCTGGAGACACTCAGATCGATAGATTTCTGCATTTATAGTTCCGGTAGTGTAAAAAATGGTTGACTTCAAACCACAGGAACATATTGCTTGCCATACCAGTACCTTTCGACCGAGTTTCTCCACTTAAATCGACCTGTCTGCATCGCTCACATCCTCCCCAACGACGGCAGTAAAGTATTGTGGACCTGGAAGGGTTTTTGAGTCCTCCTTTACATAGGTCTCATCGTCCATCAAAACGCATGCATCCGGACGCTGCAAAAGACGCGAATACAATTTCCGGGCCCTTGTTGCTGCTCGCTTCTTCTGTTCTGCACTTTGTTTCGAGATTTTCTGCTTCTTGTAGGTCTTCAGGTGGTTTCGCCTCTTGATACGCTGGATCATTCCGACACTCGTTCCTGCTTTTTTGGCCAAATCACGTATTGACATTGATTTGTTCTTCATGATTAGAGATACCACTTTCTACTCCAGTTTCGGGTTGGAAGAACCGGGTTTTCTGCCTCTTCCTGGTAGCTCATCCAAAGAATAGTGTTCCCCAAACTTATTAATGATGGTTTTAACACTCGCATGATGAATTCCAAACCGCTTCGCCAATTTTCGCATAGTAATACCCTTCTCACTTAGCCATGTGTCCAGAACCTTAATTTTCACTTCCTTTTCAATACGCGACATTTTGAAAATGCAGAATTTGAACCGCACAAACAAGTAAACAAAAGAAAGCTGACAGTCAAACGCACTGCATGCAGTGTTCAGAGCATAAAAAACCATCACAAATACATGCGTACAACGCAAATGTATGTGGATAGCTTATATTCGATACACTCCTTACTGTCCTAACCCTTCATGGCTTATGGTTATAGCGCTATTATTCGCTCTCTGATAATTGGAAAATATATAAAATAAAGGCCTCACCCAATGAATGTGGATTGATAGTGATGGCGAACCGCCAGCACCATAACTTTCAGATCGAAACCAGTCTAGAATTCAATCTGCCGCTGCTAACTTCTTATCAACTCCGCCGTCGTCTTGGCAGTGGTCCATTCAGCTGCACATTCAGCCTGCCCAGCAAACTCAAAAACCCAGTCCGGTAAAAAATAGGAAGTTTTCTCCGCACCGTGTTTTGTTTTTGCCCAATATGAATACTACCAGGGACGATGGGGGGATCCAGCTCATCGAAACATCCGGTCCGCCTCTAAGCATATTGCTATGAGGTACCAGATGGTTATCCACCGATTGCCTATCGATGTGCCAAATTTGGAAGACGTCTGCATTGAGTTATCTCGAATTATAATATTCCACCCACTATATCACAAAACATTGCGATTGGTTGAGCGGGTTGGAGATAATGAAGTCATTGGGTATAGGACCAAGTATCCCCCGGGTGGTGCTAAAACGATGAGCTTGGAAATCAATAGAAGCATAAAGTTGCCAAACGGCACAAATAGCGTCGAAGGACTCTAATTTCACCAAATCCTTCAATCGTAAGTTTAAGTGTATTAAGGTCTGTATCCACATTAATCCGGACACCTTCAAATCATTGTAACTTTTGAAATATTGCACGTAGGAATGAAAAATTTCACTGTGGTATAGCTGGTAGAGTCTATGATGAAAAAGACTATGATTGATGTTTACATTTCATGTTTAGTATTCAAGATGGCGACGAAAGAAAAACAAGTGCGCGAGCGAATTTTGTACGGGCGTACGACAAATCCTAACTTGTCAATAAGGGACCTTGCAAAAACATTGGATTTGCCTAAATCCACGGTTCACGATGTGCTCAAATCATTTTCGGAACGTTTCACGATGGAGAGGAAACCGAGAAGTGACAAAAACATTGGACCCACTGATCCTGTCATGGACCGAAAGGTGAAAAGGATATTAACGAAAAACCCAAATCTCTCCATTCGAACGGTGGCTTGTAAAATAGGGAAGTCGCCTGGTTTTGTCCAAAAATCAAAACAACGTTTTGGACTTAAGTTGTATAAAGTAAAACCAGTTCCAAATCGCAACGACAAACAGAACTTGGCAGCAAAATCACGGGCTCGACGTTTGTACTGCAAATATTTGACGAAGTTTTCATGCGTTGTTATGGACGATGAAACTTATGCCCTGGAGGATTTCAAGCAGCTTCCAGGGCTGGCTTTTTATTCTGCTATGGCAAGAAATGCTACAGCTGAGCATTTCAGAACGAAGAAGCCATCGAAATTTCCCAAAAAATACCTTGTGTGGCAAGCAATGTGCACGTGTGGCAAAAAGAGTAAATCTTTCGTCACTACAGGCACAATCAACAAGGAGATCTATCAGAAAGAGTGTCTGCAGAAGCGATTGCTACCCTTCATCAAAAGTCACAAAGAAAAACCTTTGTTTTGGCCCGATTTGGCATCATGCCACTATGCTAAAACTGTGATGGAGTGGTACCAAGCAAATCAAGTGAACATTGTACCAAAAACCTCAAACCCGCCAAATTGCCCAGAGCTACGACCATCGAGAGATATTGGGCTTTGATGAAGCGGAAGCTTTCTGGAAAGAAGCAAGGAATCAAAGACATCAAACACTTCCAGCAAATTTGGACAAAGACGGCTTCTAAGATTTCTGAAGAGTCTGTACAAACCCTAATGGACGGAGTTAAGCGCAAAGTTCGAAAATTTTATGCAAATACCGAATAACTATGTTTTGTCTTCACGAATTGTTAAAACTGATCTGAATCTGAATCTGAAATAAACAACTGCGACGGAAATATAATGCGAAATTTATATTTTATTCATGTTTTGAGGTGTCTTGATTATTGCGGATACAGACCTTAGCATAGATTGCTCTCTTTTGAGGGTTCAACTAGCTTGATACCGTTATTGGTTCCAGTAGTTAAATAGTTTGTACAATGTAGTTGAGCAAATTGAAAGTTAAGAAAATTTGAGTTTTGTTTGAAAATAGAGGACGTCTGAATCTGTTGGTCAATATGTTTTCGTCACTTTTTGGTGTTAAAATCGGAGCTGACCAAAACCGGTGGTAAACTGTGCGTAAATGTGGCCGCAAGTGTTTGCGTAATTTTTAAGTGAAAAATTTGACCGGATTTCATGCCGAAAAAACTAAGTTTCCTGTGATACGATCGCAGTTTAGTTTGTACGTATTCAAATGGTGCTGGGCCATTATTAAATGTGATGGGATTAAGTTAAGCGTGGAATTGGGATTTCTCGGCGTCTGTCGAACCATTTTGAACGACCGCAGTGAGAATATCACCATGAATATCTAACATGCGCGTCGCATGTTGCCAATTACTAATGCCTTCTCTCTTTTCTCTTTTTTCATGTTCTTTTGTACTCTTCCCAATCCAATGACTGCGAGCAGTGCCATATGGGGCAAGCATAGCGCGTCTGGATGGGCATCATTTAAATAACCCGAATACCTTGTGGAAGCAGAACGCTAACCAATCAGACCCCACAAAGGAATTGAGAGGTGGTAAGTGCTCTAAAAAACGCAGAAACAGGTAATTGTTATCCACTTTGTCCCTATATCACTTTATTTTGAACCTACATCAAATATAATTTAATTATGAATTATATATATGATCACATCACTTATCAAGGTTAATCCTGATACATCGAGCCCTACCCTACCAACATAGAAAACCCTCCTTCCTGTGACCTTTGTGGGGATGTACCTCTACAACACGGTCCCTAAAAAGCAAATGTCACACTAATTTTCCTTCCCTATTCCCACCTGATTGCAAGGACGTGGCCGGCGCCGTTATTGATTATTAAAGAAATTGAATCACTGAAACGTGTACAGTGAGAATGGTAGGTTACTCCCAGCCCCATTCAGTTGATTCATTGTGCAATTTCACTGATTCTGATCAATCACGGAGTAGCAATCATTGATACGTGCAGTCAGTCAAGCTAAGCTAAGCTAACCTAAATATGAATACCACCAGGGACGATGAACAAAAATATCTTCCTTAAAAATCAAGCTTTCTTAAAGCATGCCGCATGGTCATCGAGACACACGCAATCACACACTCGATCTCCACCATTCGGAGAGCATTTCTTTTTCTCTGCTGACGTAGAGTATTAGCACAGTGGACGCCAAACAACAACGTAGGTAAGTTGGTAGGTATATAGCGTCATCCGATGATGGCGATAGAGTTTTCAAAATATAAATAAACTTTGATTGCATTTCTCAGTATAGCGTGTGGCGGTATATGCTGCCGGGTATGTTGCCAGAAGAGGAACTGAGGGTAAGATGGATACACTTGTTTTATAGTCAAGAAATACGGCATGATGTTGGTGATATCTGCATCTTTGTATAAACTATAGAAACCATTTGGGGGTATGATTTTCGAATTTCGATTTTGATAAAAATGCGCGTTTCTTTCTTTTAATGTGATTCTCAACACATTCTTATATGTTGTTGATTTTAGTAGAGATTCGCACAATGTGTACGTTCGAGACGATTCTAGGAATGCATAATGCATCAAATGTGGATTTAATGAAACTCAATCATTCGAAAGTAAAACTACCGACAAACCGACTTAATTTTCAATTATGCAACAATGAATACTGTCATTCTACTTCAAGCGATCGCTTCTGTCAGGTTTGGCTATCGGATTGGTTGAATTAATAAAGAGAAGAGTTGTTAATAAGTTTTTTGGGACTATTAATCTGGGTAGCCATTGCAGCTTGGTTGTTATCAAACCATCAAATAATCAACCGTCTATCTTACACATCCTTCCCCCAAGTGCATTTAGTGTCTCAAATACCAAAAGAGAATTCGCATACTATGTATGAAAGCAGAAGTAACTTTCGATAGGTCAAATAAAGTTTCGATTTTCTTTAGCTTTCTATGTCAGTGTCTCTGCAGCTAAGTCGTTAATTTAGATGTGATGAGTCGACATGTTCGAGAATAGAGTTTAAGTTCAATGTTGCCTCAAATTCAATGTCAATGGTTAATTTCAAGAAAGCAGCGATTTCCATTTGCTATAATGTCAAAAGATACATTGGATAGCTTTTGCTGGGATGCTGGGATTCAGAAAGAGTACAGCATTGAAGTTGTCCCGGCTGTCGGTATCTAATCAATCAATAATCAATCAATCAATCCGGATCCGGAGCATTCTGGAGGCTGAACCTCCGAACCTTAATACCGACGAAGACACAGTAACAAGAAAACGCATTTTGTCGCTGCTTAGTCCAGTTTTATTTGCCTTGTTTCTTGCTAGAGTTGATGGACTTCATCACCTTTTCACAAGCATAGTCATTCGCCAATCACCACTCCCAAGTAATACCTCTTCGTTCAAACAAGTATGCATTCGTTTTCGACAAATCTCCGCACAATCATCCTCCGTGTTCTAGCGCCTGCAATCGACGTCTATTAAGCGAACAACGACTAAGTTTTGCAAACTGGACACCGGGACGCACAATTGCCGCAAGCTCTAAGGACCTGTGTTTGAGTTGGGAGACGGGGTCTTCCGGACCTCTACTTCAGAAGTATGCTTCTTCGGAAAACTCGTTCCCTGAATCCATTGTTGTTTCCAGTCCATCCCCTACAAGACAGCCCCGATCTATCTCTACAAACCGGACTTTTAGACGATCGAGACCGAACGTTCCAAACGACAAGAAAGACCCTGCTGTGGAACGCCGTTGTCAAGGCCTCACAATTTACTACCAAAATATCGGGGGAATGAATTCTGACGTCGACGACTATCGACTGGCAGTATCGGATCACTGCTATGATTTGATTGCACTAACCGAAACTTGGCTCGATTCCCGAACGGCTTCCCCTCAAGCGTTCGGGTGTGAGTATGAGGTCTTTCGCTGCGACCGAAATTCGAGTAACAGCCGAAAGTCTACTGGAGGTGGTGGTCTCGTGGCAGTTCGATCCAACTTGAAAGCAAGAGTCATAGAAAATGAGGAGTGGAACTGTGTGGAACAAGTCTGGGTCGCCGTCAATTTGAGTGATAGCACACTATACCTATGTGCGGTATATATTGCACCTGGCCGAGTTCGTGACAACGATCTAATCGAAACCCATTGCCGGTCCGTTTTCTCGATAATGGAGAATGCAACTCCTGTTGACGAGATGATCGTCCTTGGCGACTTCAATCTAGCTGGTATATCGTGGAAAATGTCTCACAGCGGCTTTCTCTATCCAGACCCAGCACGCTCTGTATTTCACACAGGGTCAGATAGTCTTCTTGATAACTATAGTGTAGCCACGCTATCTCAAATCAACCACGTTGTAAACGAGAACACCTCTGCTTTGTAAGCGCTCAGGACACCGCTCCATTCATCTCTACGGCTCCAACTCCTCTGGTAAAGCTGGCTCCTCACCACCATCCTTTAATTGTCGCCGTGGAAGGTAACCACGTTCGAGAGTTTGACGCAACTTCTGCTACTGTGTCATACGATTTCCGGAAAGCCGATCACCGTAGTATCGTCGGCGTGCTGTCTAACATAGCCTGGGAGAGCATCCTTGATCCCGAAAACGTCGATTCCGCTGCGCAAACTTTTTACACGTCTTGGCATATGTCATTGACAGGCACGTTCCAAAGAGAGTCCACCAAATAGAGTCGCACCTTTCTTGGCAAACTAGCGAATTTCGAAAACTGAAATCGACTAAGAGAGCGGCTTTGAGAAAATTCACTAAATATCGTACGCTTGCCCTGAAAAACCACTACGTCAGGCTCAATCATGAGGTCAAGCGAGTCAGCCGTCGATGCTACTCGTCATATTTACGAGGGATTCAGTCCAAACTCAGGTCGCATCCGAAGTCTTTTTGGAAGCATGTAAACGAGCAGCGCAGAGAGTCTGGCCTACCATCCTCAATGGTGCTAAACGGTGAAGTCGCTTCATCCCCCCAGGAGATATGCCGCCTGTTTTCCGAAAAGTTTTATTTCTCCGGTGAGAGATTGACTGATAAACACGTTACATCAGCTAATGGTAGGAAGGGGAATGATGGGGGACTGACACCGTTGCTGCTCCTATTCAATATGTCCGTCGTAAGAGGAGTGTTCCCATCCTGCTGGAAATTCGCACATATGTTTCCGGTCCACAAGAAAGGAAGCAAAGGAGACATGAATAATTATCGTGGAATTACTTCGTTGAGCGCGATCCCGAAGCTATTTGAGTTAGTCGTCATGGAGCCTCTACTTTCTCATTGCAAGCAATATCTGAATTGTGATCAACAAGGTTTTACTTCCGGTCGTTCCACCACTACTAATCTACTGTGTCTTACATCGTATATCACGGATAGTATGGCTGAACGAGCTCAAACTGACGTCATATATACCGACTTGTCAGCAGCACCCGACAAGCTAAACCACGCCATTGCGATTGCGAAACTAGGAAAACTTGGGGTTAGCGGCAACTTTCTTCGATGGTATCGCTCATATCTGACCGATCGACAGCTGATGGTCACTATTGGGAACTGCCAATCTGACATTTATCCAGCCACGTCAGGGATACCTCAAGGAAGTCACCCGGGACCGTTGATCTTCCTACTTTATTTCAACGATGTGAATTTGGTCATCGAAGGCCCACGACTATCGTATGTAGACGATCTTAAAATCTACTTTCGGATTCGTACGACCGATGACTGCAACGTCAATTTGAAGCTTTCGCCAGATGGTGCAACTTAAACAGAATGGTTGTTAACCCTGCGAAGTGTTCGGTAATCACGTTTTGTCGGAAGAAATAACCGA
Source organism: Aedes koreicus (assembly GCA_024533555.2). Taxonomy (NCBI): domain Eukaryota; kingdom Metazoa; phylum Arthropoda; class Insecta; order Diptera; family Culicidae; genus Aedes; species Aedes koreicus. The sequence continues at coordinate 921,373 of JAHHFK020002302.1, forward strand.
TCATATTTACCTACAGATTCGAAGGATCAACAATAGATCGTGTGAATCAAGTAAAAGATTTGGGAATTATTCTGGACTCTCAACTTTCATACAAGCAACACATCTCGTATGTGGTTCATAAGGCGTCGAGGACATTGGGCTTCATCTTCAGGATAGCAAAAAATTTCGCTGACATCTACTGCCTCAAATCACTGTACTGTTCGCTGGTGCGATCCACATTGGAGTATTGTTCTACAGTTTGGAACCCAAATTACAACAATGGTGCTGAGAGAGTGGAGTCCGTTCAACGACGCTTTTGTTACGGGGTGGGGCCCGGGGAACTGATATTGATTCTATTGATTCCTACGCTCATTTATTTGGTACCAACCGGGGGAGACTTGGTCCTATACCCAATGCTTTCCTTATCTCCAATCTGTTCAACTACTCGCAATATTTTGTGATGTATCGGGCGGAATATTACAATTGGAGATAATTCTAAGCAGTCGGTTTACCAACATTTGGCAGATCGAAAGGTAATCGGTGGGTGACTGACCACCAGGTAGCAAGATGCTAGGAAGCGGACCGGAAGTGTAAATGAGCAAACTCCCCCCAGTAACTGCAAACTACCTTTCACCCGATTTACTTAGTTTAGCTCCCAGCGCTAAAAAGCCGGGCGTGACGAAAAAAACTTAATTTTAGGTACTTTTTCGTAACCGTGTGGAAAAAATTGGTCCCGTCCTCGATCACATAAACCTCACTCTAGCCGGTTAGCTACGAACAACTCTTGCGTAGCCGAAAATTTGCTTGATATCTTCATTCAACGACGAGCTTCACAATCAAGCACTTGTTGACGCTATAACGTACAACTGCTCCATGCGTTAATCAACCAATAAAAGAGATTTTGATGGGGTCATTTTTTTTGCACCGACGAAGGTACCTACCAAATCGATTTTAGAAGTTGGCCACGTAAAAATTGCAACACACACAAATACCTATAACTTTTTTGCCTTTAGGGTTAAATGTTTCAAACTTTGGGTAATTTTAGTTGTTGTTTGTATCCTGTAAATCCTGAAAAGTGCGAAAAAGTTTTTAAAATGGGGTCGGAAGAGTAAAGAATTTGCGATGAAATTTTGCTTGCGCATTCCGAAAATTTAAATCTTTCGCATAGCAAAAAAGTTGGGAATCGTGAACTCTACATCGGACTGGATACGTACGTCCAAAGTCCAGAAGGCACCAAATCCTAACGACCAGCAGAATATGGCAGCAAAATTTCAAACTTTATACGCAAATGCTGACGAACAGACCCTGCTGCGTAATGGATGATGAAACCTACATAAAGTCCGGCTTTCTACACTGCAGAGACAAGTGTAATGTACCAATGGAAATAACAAATCTCGAAATTTGCCAAGAAGTTGCAGGCTAGGCAACCGATTTGTTCGTGAGGGAGGGAAGTGCTAGTGACGACTTCAACCGTGAATGACCAAGTATACGTAAAGGTATGTCTATAAAAACTACAAGGTACAGCCCCATTAAGTTGTTCGAAAGTTGTACAATGCAATCATCAGTGTCCTCTATTGGAATCGATGCGTAGAAATATTTCCAATCGATTGGTGTAATTTTTTTGAAAAACTTTGGAGAAACGACAGACAAAAACTGAACACTTTTCGTGATGGTAGCAATTCGATTTTTTTTAAATAGTATCTCAGCATAAAGCGTGTACGGAAACATTTTTGGTAACTTTGTCGCGTCAGTGGTCTGAGTCAACGTAAGAATTTCTTTCGGTGTATGATTTATCTGTCAGTGGATCCTTTAACCTTCGCGTCGACTTGCATCTAGTTTACTTTTAAATTGAAATTTTGAAAGTGGCGTCTCAACACAGGAAAAAAATAATGAATTTTAACTGACATGTGAAATTTCCCCTCGTTTTATTGCAAGCCAAAGCAAGCGTAAACAACTTATTAGTTTACAATCTTTTATACATACAGCATACAACATTGTTTGCAGTCTTCCATACGACAGACCTGATTCCAGCGATATCTGGCTTAAATTTACACCAAAGATCCCATTAATTTATGCCACATATAGCATTCCCTTTTTGTGGAATAGAAAACGGAGAAAAATAAATGTTTTTTTTTAAACTTTAAAAAAAAGAGGCGGCGAGGTTTTTTTTGGGGCGGGTGTGAGAAAATCTTCTATTCGCACAAAAAAAAAAAATGGGGAATTCGGGGGGGTTGATGCAACAAAGGGGGTGGATGTCAGTAGGTTGTTTCAAAACAAAAAAGGTCTGGGGGAGAGCACATGTTTCGGGAGACGATAAGTTGACCTGGTGTTTGGGAATGTGTCCCACTTGATTGGACCGTACCGTACACTGCAACACCTTTTAGATATTTCGACCGACCGAGCAACGATTAGCGACTAGAAATTTGGTTTCGAATCATGGAAAGAAACTCGATTGCGTACTTCACGTTTGATAGGCTTTATTCAACTGAATTGTGTATAGTGTGTTATCGTGAACAATGATAGCAAAGTGAGTAGGTAAGTGAGGTGTCTAAAATTTTCCTGGTTCATGTGTATATGTATTTAATTTCAGTTTATTGTTTATTAGGTTTAAGTTGTGTTTTTTAGTTATTGCCGTTCACAACACCAACCAAGCAGTCGAAAAGGGAAACACGCAATAAACTAGATGAGAAACAAGTGCTGAAAGTATACTAAAGGAAGTCCAACAGGCCGGTCGGGGATGTTGCTAAAAAAGGGGAGGTTGCTAATCCAACTTTTCGGGCCGTTAAAGTTGGTGTGTAATTGAAGCCTTCCAAAACCCAGAAAAAACCCCCCAAGGGGAGAAAAGGGCTTGAAAAAGGAAAAGAAGGGGCCAAAACGATATGGGGGGGGGTGGGACATAGGTGGAGGGGGTTTTTTCCCAAACCCCGGGAAAAAATTTTTACTACAAAAGAGAGAAAAACAAACAAAGCAAAAAAAAAAAAAAAAAAAAAAAAAAAAAAAATTAATAGAAAAAACTCGTTTGGCAAGCCATCTGTACGTGTGGTAAGATCAGCTAACCACTCATCTCAACCTTTAAAACGCCTATTGCCACTTCTAAAGTAGAATTCTCAAACACTCTGTTTTGGCATCTTGCAGCTACTCAACAGTGACGAAGAAATGGTACGAGGAAAATAATGTCATTGTGGTACCTCGTGAACCGTTTGGTAATAATGAAGGCTGATTATCGGAAAATGGGACGAAAGTCAAAATCGGCTCAAAACTTCAAGCATAAGTGGACAAAAGCTTACAAACCCAGAGGAGAAAAGTTTGTCCAAACCTTGATGGCATTATTCAAGTCAAAGGTATGAAAGTTTGGGCGTGAGGGTGAAGTTTAATTCTATTATTGCAAAAGTATAAAGGAACATACTTGTAGAGAATAAATTTTGAAAAACAGATTTGTTTGGATTTCTGTTAAACCTTAATCAGCCAAACACCCCAGAGTTGAGACCAATCGAAAAATGTTGGGCTATATGAAGCAGGAATTACGCAAATATCCTAAGACAGTCATAACAGATTAAGAACATAGCATCGGTCAATGTACAAAACCTTGTCAGTTCTAATGTTAAACAAAATCTCACGGAGGGTCTTATGAGTACAGTAATGGCATTTGGATTTGGAATGAAAGTTGAGTCAAGTGGAATTTTGACATGTCGCTTTGGGTGTGAACAACCTTTAATTAATCTTTTTTGAAAAGCTCAGCCCCTCCTCTCCCCTCGTACTTTTGTCCATACAATTTTTTGAAATTTTGTATGGAGCGTAGACTTTGGTCAAACCAACCCCCCCCCCCCCCCACCCCTTCCTCCAGAAAAGTCTAAGTAAAGGGTGTATTCGATAAAAATGGCACACACATATATACTCATCAAAATTAAACTGATTATCGGATTTTCTTGAAATTTTCAGGGAATGAAGAACTACTAATGAGTTTTGATTTACAACATTTGTTTTATTCAATTTCGTATCCCATCCCGAATGCCCGCACCTTCCTTTTCACTCCACCCATCAAATTTTGTACAACCGATTTTCCCAGTGTTTTTGTTGTTTTTACCCAAATTTTCTTCAATTCTAGCTCTGTTTTTATAGTTTTGGGATGTTTGCGAAGTTCCGTTTTCATAATTGTCCAGAATTTTTCAATTGGACGAAGTTCCGGTGAATTTGGTGGGTTCATATCCTTTGGCACAAAATTGACTCCGTTGGCTCGGTACCACTCCAATACGTTTCGAGCGTAGTGGCAGGATGCTAGATCAGGCCAAAACAGAGTTGATCCTTTGTGCTTCTTAATGAATGGCAAGAGACGCTTCTTAAGGCACTCTTCCGTTCAAATCGCACCGTTTATTGTTCCGGAAGTGATGAAGGGAGCACTTATTTCACCACATCCGCAAATCGCCTGCCAGATTAGAAACTTCTTTGCAAATTTCGATAGTTTCTTCTTTCGAACATCCTCCGGAACATCGAACTTCGACTTGGCAACTTTGGGGCTTTTTGCACTTTGTAAACATGTAACCCAGCACGCTTCATGGTTTTCTGCACAAAACCAACTGACACCTTAGACTTTTTAGCGACATCTCGAATTGACATGTTTGGACGGTTCTTGAATTGTTGTACGACTTTCCTGGCCATTTTACTGTCCATTGGACCACTTTTACGACCACTCCCTTCCTTCCTTTGGACACTCAGACGCTCCTTGAAGGTTCTTATTACACGAGACACAGTTGTATTTGCAATTCCAAGCCTTTTAGCAATCCACCGGTGGGACGCCCCTGGATTTTGATTGTGAGTGCACACAATTTTCTCACGGACAATTTCTTGTTTCGACGACATGACTGGAACTACTGAATGTATAACTATGAAACTTGGCAGATGTAAATAATACACTATGGATAAGATCTACTCAAATTTCTAGGTTTTTTACTCATACGATTCAAAAGTTACAGAAGATTTTCTGTGTGCCATTTTTATCGAATACACCCTTTAGTTTATGAATAACCCTAAATAAGCCCTGAAATAATAGAGGATCAAGAAATTAATCACTTCAAACCGTTTTCGGCGGTGGTGGTCTTTTCTTAATTTTGTTGGTTGATTAAGTTGAACTAACGAGCTTGCTTTTTTTTTTTAATTAACCTTCACTTTTCAAAATTTTTGTGTTTAGATTTAAACTTTTATTTTAATAATTTTTTTTTTCTTCACAACACAAACACACGCGTGATATCTAGGGAAAGAAAAAAAAAATTTTTTGTTGGCCAAGGACCTGGCGAGCTGTCATTTTCCTGTAGCTTACATCTCTTGCAACCAAACGTCAAAATATTCATTGTTTGTAAACAACACAGGCGTTCGTACCCGTAGTAACAAACGTCAGACGGGCCTTATTCAAATAAGGCCCGCGATATGTTGCATACTGTCAAACGCTAGTAAATGGGATAGGGTTGCCAGGTCCCTGGTTGCCGCTGATAAAATACAGGAGAATCTTGACGATCGGGAGCAAGGCTGTTGATCGTTAACGTGTGCAATGCAAGTCTCCACATAAGACGCTCATAGACGTTAACAACTAACAACTCTGCGCGACGTCCAAAGTTTATTGTGTTAATTAAAGAGGTTTTTATTTTTAACAAATTCATTCGCCTCTGCTAATTCAAGTGATTTGGTCATTCTAGGTTCAAGTTATTTGTAAGCCAAAGCAAAATTTCTACTCAATTGTTTTCGGAGAAATGTATCACAAATCCGGAGCAATTTGCGATTTCAATGCCATGCATAATTATTACCACTAAATCATGAGTTTTGAACTTTTTGTCCTGGTCGTGCTTTAATTTTATTCATTAAATATTGTTTATGCAAAGGGCGTAGAGTTATTTCATCATCAAAACAATTCACTCTGCGATTTACGCCATATTGATTGTAAACAAAGTGAAAGGCGTAATTTAAATCAACACATAAACTTGGCGTAAAGTAAAAGGCGATAATGACAAAAAATCAAAACAACGGCGAAAAGTAAAAGGCGATACTGATAAAATAATTAAAACAACGGCGGAAAGTGGAAGGCGAAACCTGTGAAAATGTCATAATAAGGCAAATAGTATAGGGCGATACTTTTGTTTCCAGTACTTGTTGAGCCAACATTGAAAATGGCGTAATCAAACATACTAGCATTGACAGGCTAATATTAAAAATGTGCAAATTTCAATAAAAAACGAACGAATTTCCATCAGTATTATATACCTTCTGCTCAAATATGAACGAGACATTATGAATAAAACGGTCCGCGGATGACATATCCTCAATTTTTTTTTCTTCGCTTGCTAGGACTATACGTTTACATGTCAAATTTGAGCACGATCTGTCACGAAGCTTTTTTTACGGCACTATAAACAAGTCAACCTCCAGTGTGTTTTTCGAATTTTACTATAGAATCAAACGTTGAGCAAAGAATTAGTTTGAAATTTTGTTATTCCAACGGAATAAGTGCTTCGGATGCATTGAAAATGTTGCAGAAATGTTGCGGCTCAATCACGTGCACGTGTGTTTGATTGGTATAAGTCGTTCAAAGAGGGTCGTACATCAGTTGAAAATCTGCCTCATGATCGTCGTCCAGCAACATCAATAAACGAAGAAAACATCGAAAAAGTGAAGAAAATTGTGCTGCTAAATCGCCGTGTGACCGAGAGAGAAATAGCTGATGAGCTCAACATATCAAATGGATCCGCTCATAGCATTATACACGATGTTTTGGGCATGAGACGTGTGTCCGCGAGTCTTGTTCCAAAATTGTTGAATTTTCTTCAAAAAGAGCAACGCAAAACTGTCGCTAAGGAAATGCTCACAATGAGTGATACGGACATCCAGCACATAACTGGTGACGAGACTTGGGTCTGCGAGTACGACGTCGAAACAGCCCAGCAATCATCGGAATGACGCTTCCAAAATGAACCGAAACCCAGAAAAACCGCGTCAAAGTCGATCGAAAATCAAGGTTATGCTGACTTTTTTCTTCGATGGCCAAGTGGTGGGCGGTGGGGGAAGTTTTCTTCGATAGCCAAGGGGGGGGGGTCTTGGGGGGCAGGGTGACCACTCAATTTGCATTTTCAAATTCCCGGTTTTTCCCGGTTTTCTCAGACCAAATGTTAAAAAATTTTCCGGTTTAAGACTGGTTAACAGGTTGGGAAAAGCGTCATGGGATTTGTGCGGCTGTGTGTTTTAAATGGAGCCCGGGATTTGAATTACCGTGGCGGGAAGTAAATCTACACAAAAATTACAGTTTTCTTGAAGTGTAAACCCAATTTTACGCTGGGAAATAAAATTCATCTTCATTCTTCGGCGGGAACAGAACATTTCGATTTGTATTCGTGTGGATTTTGCAAGTTTGAATTTGAATTGAAAAAAAAATGTCAAAAGGAGAACCGAGTTCCGAAACAGTTTTTTTTTCGATATAGATGTGCTCGAAGATTTGATGGTTTGATAGTCAGTATGAACAGCTAACACAGGAAGAAATATTGGACGAAGAAAATATAGACAAAAAAATGCCTGCCCAAAAAAATAAGAAAAGAAACGCGTAGCCAAAACGACAAAACGGGATAAGGAGATTTCGAAACATCCTTGCTTGGACCAAATAACATGCAAGGAGAATTCCAACAAGATATATTTGATAAATATTTGATTTAAAGCGGTTTTAGGTTATTGTGGTAATGCTACACTGGTATCGTTTCTTATAATTATAAAAAAAATGGCTGTCAAAATACGATAAGCGTTAATTCGCAAATAAAATTGTTGGAATTGGGCAACGAATATGAGCTCAGTATCACCAACAAAGCGAAAAAGTGAACGATAATTATTAGGTTAATAATAATTATTCGGTTTTCTGATGTCTAATCACCTTTCTTTCAAACGCATAGGACGAATATACATTGTTTTCATAGGTAAACGTTTGTCTGACAGCAAGTCCTGTCAGAACACACGTTGCTACACACTTCGCGAATGAGTCAAGATATTCATAGAAGATAAATCAATTGACACACTCTAGAATTTCACAGATCGTTATGGATGAACACGCTAAGATAGGAATAACTAGAGGTCGAGGATAATCACACACAATCGAAATTATGAAATTATGAACATAAATTCCCGGTTTTCCCCGGTTTCTCCCGGTTTTTTTTTTAAAATTCCAGGTTAATTCCCGGTTTTCCCGGTTCTGTGGCCACCCTGAATACTGAATATTATTTGGGAGTTATGAAGCAAATGCGTGAGAATATTCGTCTCAAAAGGAAAGAGCATCCATTGGTTAGCAATTTGAGCGTTGTTTGTTTTGTTTTGTTTGTGATTTCTAGTCTCGAAGATCGTGAAGTGATAATTAACCTAACCTATAAATTATATGAAAAACGGAATATAAAATCAATATTGAAGAATAATTAACCGTTTGTGCTTTATTTAACCAGTCTCGTTCATATTTGAGCAGAAGGTATGAATCAAAAGCTAGCTTTGTTCTCTGTCGGTATGCTAGATTGTATTTGAATTTATTCGTTAATTTGTAAATTGTTTGAAATTCTACTTGCAATATTACAATCATCATTTCCCTTTTGTTTACATTCTGCATGTTCGTCATAATCGCAAATTGCTCCGGAAATCTCCAAACATATTGCCCGTCACTGTAATTTTTTCAAAGGGTTCTAAAAGGTTTACTAGGTTAACGGATATCCAATCTAATACACGCGCAGCCAGGATAAAAAAAAGCATCCCTTGAGAAATTGGTAAAAAGGTTCTAATTGGTAGCTCTCAAACCAGTCACACACTATCGTGTGTCTTGAGTGGCACCTTCAACTGATCAATCGTATGAGACCGATCAACTCCTACCTGAATGTTGTATTGTGTATGGTAAATATTCCCACTACCCTCACAGGTTGTCACTATGTCACAATACAATAATACATAATAGAAGCACGACACAGGGGGCATCCTGAGCCATCGCCAAAACATGAAACACAGATCGGAAATGTAACAGACAAAATTAATTACAATACCACATACTGTACAACTAAAACGATATTTCAGGTTTTTCAAAAAGAAACATCAATCATAGCTTGCCACCTTAGTGCTATGAAACAAGGTACATATTTCGAGAAAATTTCCTCTACGAAAAAAATCGTAGACCAGACCGGGAATTGAACCAAGCCACAAACATAAACATTGCGGCAAGTCTGACAGATAGATAATAGCTATGCTACAAGATGTTTCTTTTTGTCTGACTGACAAACGTAAACAATGAATTCTTCCGCGAATTTATCGTAAAAACTCGGCTAATTCATCCATCATTATTATTAGCATTGTTGGCATACATGGGTAGAGTTTGAAGGACCGATTTACGGGAAGAGCTATTGTTTACGTTTTCAGTAAGACCCCTAACGAAAAATCTATGTCGAATTGTCCTATGTTCTACGGGATTCCCTATATATACATGGAACAGTTAAGCTTATTACAGCAACATAGCTATCTCCCAATTACATTGCCGTACATCGTGGGCTACCTCTAACGATGAGTAGTTGATAGTAGAGAAAAAAAAACTCAGATTTGGCAACGCTTACACAAAGCCACCACAGCAGGCGAATAAATGTGACAAGGTCGAATGTTTTGCTTGCCCCGCGCATTTATATAAATATGGCATTGAAGGAGGTGAGCAGTACGCAATAATTGATGTTGGTTTGAATCTTGTCGAACCATATTAGGAAAAATATAGAGGAAGTAGGAGCTTCAACGAATTTAGCAGATATGTTCAAAAATAGATCAATACGAACGTCAGCACAAAAGTAAAAGCAGCTGTTCCCTCGAAGTGGGCGAGTGGCTAAATGCAATAAATTGATATACAAAGAGGACCATGTAACAAACTTTCTCCACAATCCAATGCAATACGTGTAGGTAACTTGTAACTTATGAGTCAGACTTATCAAAACAAAGAGACAGAGCGTCAAGTATCATGGAATAAAGGATTTTCTACCGAATGATGCATTCCTTTACGCCTAACTAAAATAAAACTATGACACTTACCTTTTGAAATCTCTCATCAAACGTCTGCGAGCAGGAGTAGACATTTTGCTTCCTCAAAAAGTTCCCGTCGGTTCTTTCTCGAACAATCCCAAAACTAGCTTAAAGGTACAACTCGATTGAATAATCGCTCAACTGTTAATCCGTTTTCCCCAGATCTGCGATTGCTGAAGAAAATCCTCGGGATCTTTCTTTTTCTTTATGTAATTTTCCTCTTTGCTTCTTTCCTTTTCACAACGCTCACACACACTGAAAGATGTTACCGAGGCTTTTCCTTATTTCAGAGAAGAGCTCTGCCACCTTTTTCTTCAACCTCCACCGTCAGGCTAAACGCTAATATCACAAAAACGGACTCTGTGGGAAACTTTTCCAAGCGATATCAGCACATTTCGGGACAGCGAGTGGATAGCAGATCGTTGATGATCTTTCGAACGTGTTAAACTTCCGGAAAAGCTCGAAAAATAATTTTCTTCATCAGCTGCTGAAAAATATAAAATGAGTGAATGACGTTTTGTGCTGCTCCTGTTCCGATACTGCGATGAAAACCGTAAGCCCTGTCAGAAAACATTACTTGCTCGGAAAGTTTGGTCGATGAAATGGCGTTGACATAGCCAATGTCGACTGTCAGTGTTGGTGTCATAAGTAGTTAATGTCGAATGGTATGGACTTGAAAATAAGCAACAGCACTAGGGATGGATAAAATATTACGTGCACTGATATCTAATGCCTGAGACAGACACCCAAGTAACCACGAGGCTATAATAGCTTGCATATATAGGGCATATGCATTACGTCTAGTGCATCATTGAAGTCGGATTAAAGCTGAAAAGGGCCCCACTAAATTCGTACTAATGCTATATCTTTTGTAATGCCATAAGACATTGCTAAAGTAGCATTATTGCATTGGTAATGCATCATTGCATTCTTAAAGCTAATCTAACACTTCATTACTTGACAACTGTTGAATTGATGCGATCCCGTATTAATGATGTTGATTTTGGGTTGTATAAGTGCAATAATATAATGCTTGTGGTTACTTGGGCATACAACATACAAAGTTGTGCTCCTTTAGTCTAGTACTGGCTTAAAGTATTGACAGTTCGTACAACGCTGTACGTTGTATGTCTGTCCCAGGCATAACATTTTAAACCCCACCCCCTCTGTACGCTAAAATTTTCATTTGGTGCGATGCGCACACGGTTAGAAGATAGGAAGAAGATTGTTGAATTTGAAAATTTTACTGCAAAAATATGGAGAGCGATGCAAGTCCTCTAGCCAAGGATGAATGGTTTGACGATGATTCGTCAAGTGTCGATATAATCAACTTTTTGATTAATACTAATAATTATAGCTGAGATATTTCTATTAATTTAAGTTATTTATTTTTTGAAACATGATTTATCATACCTTTGACATAGCTATAGAAACAGTTGCGCATGATCTAACTACAGCTGCCTATCACTACCCGCATAATCACAAACCATTCCTGGACCATATTTCTTATTGTTGACGACCGTTTCCGTTATTGTTACGACATTTACCCTTATAGTTGACAACTATAAACTAACAATAACCTATATCGTTTTAACAATATGTCAGATGGTAAAAGGCCAAATAACTATATGCTGAATAGGCGGTTAATATAAAATTAACCATATAAAATTGGCAATTTTAACGAACAAAATTTTTGCAATTTTAACGAACAAAATGTTTGCTCTATGCCAAAATGTTGGTATACAATCCAGACCACGTGCAGACAATAAGAAACCTTTCAATGACAATATGGCAAACATTAACAATATGTGTATGTGTTAGTGTGGAGGTTGTATAGTGAAAGAGAGATTAAACTATTGGATAACAATAACATAAAATGTGATAATATATCTTACATTCGAAATATAGTTTCGACTATATAGCAAATTGTTTTCGTTATGCGGGTAAGTATGGGTCTATACTAGCAATTCTAGCACTAACAAGACCCGGAAACCAACGTTCATCCGCGTAGATTAGTTATATTGTAGTTATGTATTATAACTAACTTTTCTTTCCTGCTTTATTGTTACTCTTGGTGGTAGGTGGAAGTGTCAATTATAATTATTTTCATTAACTCACATTAAAAATTACTTTGTTATTGTCTCTTTTGTAATTTCTTTTTTCTTCTCTCTCTTGTTTTTGTGGCCAATAACGTATGATTGTTATCTGAACTGCCCTTTGATTCAGTAAAGAATTGGGCGACGTTCTGCCAATTTGGTCGAGGTGGAAGTCAAGTAGGAGTAAGTGATGACATTCGTTATGTCATTGTTATTTGGATCCTAGTTCTAATATACTGGGCTCCTTATTTCACCTCATCTATTTCAAAAGGGCCTGAACAAAATGGGGGGCTTACGCAGATGTGACATGACGGAACATTTTTAATATTAGCATAGAACACGAGTCGTTGTTGCATAAGTTGATTGAGTTGCTATATTGAAAATATAATAACGCATGGTTAATAAATCCATTTGATAATGAATTAATCATCTCGTTGTTTCCCCCAAACATCCCATGTTCCCTCATTTGCAGGGAGCAAATCCGATGTTCCCTCATTTCACACCCGTTGAACCATACTGAATAGCCATTTCGTTTTGATAATACCGCTTTCTAATGACTACATATCTGTTTCTTTTTTGGTATACAGGAAAGCTGGATCTGCATCATTGAAGTAATCTTTTCAGACACATGAGAGGTGGCTAATGCTTCCAAACTTGTCATCAACAATCAGTGGATGAGATCGAAAAGCAAGTTGGATGACAATAGCTTGTGGTACTAGTGCAACAACAACCAATAGGAGAAGAAACAGATGAGAACTAATTCATACTTGAACTTATCAATGCCAAAAATGTGCTAATCACCTAACTATTATTCCGTTTTCGATTCAGCAATCAAACGCCTCTCTCTCTCTGTTGCTTCACTTTCTGCCTCGTACTATCTTCTATGTAATGTATCTAACACTTGTTGGGACTGGTTAGTTAATAACCGGCGCCTGCTTGTGGAAGATCCCGGTGTTGTTGTTTGTTTGTTTGTTTATTTACGACACTTTACACAGTCGTGTGCATTAGCCTGGGACAAAATTTAAATTCCAGTTCCCTAATGATTTTCGGAAGCCTTTTGGACCCTGTAATAACTGTGCAAAATTTCAGCTCGTTTGGTGAAACTATATTTTAGCGCTAGTGGTTTTAATTTTACATAGGATTTTCCATGGAAAAACTTACTTTTACAGATAAAAATCTGGCAAGGTGATCCATTGTCCTTGAAAAATAAATCAATACAATCACTTCCTGGGAAATTTTCAAAGAAACTTTTCTTGGAAGACCGCAAAGCGATCCGACGCTTGTGGAAAAAGTTATTAAGCTGAAACTGATTGCAATCCAATCAAACGGTTCATTGAACTATTTTCTCTTGCAGCACTGCCACCTGCAACCTGCTGCTGGCTGCGCGAAGCAACCACTGTGTTTTGTTTATGTTCACTCAGCATGGAGGAACTGTGCTGCTAGAAAAAACAGTCCAATAAGCCGTTCGATTGGATAGCAATCAGTTTCAGCTTAATAACTTTTTCCACAAGCGTCAGATCGCTTTGCGGTCTTCTAAGAAAAGTTTCTTTGAAAAATTTCACAGCAAGTCAAGAGATTGATTTATTTTTTAGAGGACAACGGGTCACCTCGCCAGATATTTCTTTGAAAAGGTAAGTTTTCCCATATAAAATACTATGGAAAATTAAAACTGCGAGCGCTAAAATATAGTTTCACCGATCGAGTTGAAATTTTGCACAGTTATTAAAGGAACCAAAAGGCTCCCAAAAATCAATAGGGAACGAAAAATAATTTTGTTTCATATATCCGTGTCCCAGGCTAGTGTGCATTCGTGTCGGATAAATCGGAGTTATTTGATACAGAGTAATGCTATATGGTCTAGGGAAAATCACGGGGAAGGCTGGGGGAGCTCACCTCCGCAGATGGGCGGAAAGAGAATGGAAGGGGGGCAGTGGTCTGCCAGGGTGGGGACTGAGTAATTACAACTAAAATTTCAGGCACATAATTTATTTCTACCAAATTTTGAAGACTATATCTAATATCCTGTTTTTGTTTTGTATCGTTTTTCGTTATGCTTGTCTCTTTTCAGTAACAACTCCTTCTCTCTAATTTTTCCCTATCAATCTCCTCCTATCCCTAAACAGTGCACGGAAGCTAATGGGACAACGGGGCCCGTTAGTGAGAGTGGCGGCATGCTATATGGGTTAGTATGCACGAACGGTTAGACTATGTAGGTTCTCACTCAGCTTAGGTGCAGATCGATGGGTTGCCTGCCAGGGTGAGGGCTGATCCATAACAAAAATATGGAGAGCGATGCAATTTGTTGAATTCAGGTTCAAATAATTAAAACTAAAATTAAAAGTTTGAAATGAAACAAAATGTTCTTTTAATCGTTTATTTCTAAGATATTTTAAGATATTAAGTAAACTTATCAATTAAAAAAATCAATACTCAAACTCTTTAGAACACCAAACTCGCAACCCAGCAATGCCAAGTTTGAAAGTCATTCATTGTTCATGGTCGTACGCAACCTGTTCTTAATAAGCTTCATCTTCGGAAATGACCGTTCACCAGTTGCATTTATAATCATTAGGCTCAAGTAAATGCGCAAAGCAACTTCTGCATTGAGGAATGCACTATCCATATTGTTATGCAAAATAAAGTTGTACAAATGTAATTCAATTTATGCATTTTTCGCCCAAGTAACCACAAGTATTGTATTATTGCACTTATACAACCCAAAATCAACATCATTAATGCGGGATCGCATCAATTCAACAGTTGTCATGTGATGAAGCGTTAGATTAGCTATAAGAATATAGTAATATGTTATGGCATAACAAAAGATATGGCATTAGTTTAATTTTAGTGGGGCCCTTTTTAGCTTTAATCCTTCTTTAATGATGCACTAGATGTAATGCATATGCCCTATATATGCATGCTAATATAGCCTCGTGGTTACTTGGGCGGGATGTTAGACTGCTTTGCGAAAGAAAACTGTTGAATCAACTCGTTTTCTAATGCAGGTTCCAAATCATCTTGTACCTTCCAGGCATGTTCAAAGCATTCCCAAGTAACCACGAGGATGCAATAGCATGGATATATAAAGCAAATGAATTTCGTTTAGTGCATCATTGAAGTTGGGTTGAAGCTGAAAAGGGCCCAACTAAAATCGAATTAATGCTATATCTTTTGTTATGCCATAAGATATTGCTGCTAAAGTAGCATTATTGCATTGTTAATGCATCAGTATATTCATAATGCTAATCTAACGCTTCATTACTTGAAAACTGTTGAATTGATGCGATCCCGCATTAATGATGTTGATTTTGGGTTGAATAAGTGCAATAACGCTTGTGGTTAGTTGGGTAATTCCGTTCACGTCATCCAAAACAAAATCTGTGAACGAAAACAGGCACTGTAGCACCAACAGGAAAACGCTGATTGAAATAAGGGAGGTTTAGGGTAAAATCAGAGTATTTTTTTTAAACAAGCATGACTGCTTGCGTTCTAGAATAAGTTGATAGTTGGGTAAATATCTTTTATTTTTATTATGGACGGTACAAGTTATAATTCAGTTCTGTGTATAAAACGTACAATTTCAATGTCAAAATGCTGCGGTACGCTAAAAAGTGTACATGTAAATGATCTCTTACTAATCGATATCTTAATTCTATTTTCAGCTAATAAAGAGATATTCAAAAATATATCTTTCTAAATTATACCCATACGAGTTTTTGTGGTGCCTTAAATACTATTACATACAATCAAACAATTAAAAATAAACTGTTGGAATGGTTAAAAGGCACAAGGTCAAGTAGTAAGATAATAAAACATGTCTTCACCCCACAATGTAAGGAGACCGAAGCCCGAGGCAGATCTTTTGGGGATATAATGTCGCAGAACAGAAGTGGCTCCGAACAGAAGAACAGAAGTGGCTCATTGAATTAAGGCATCAATAGTTCAATATTAGGTGATTGCATTTCCACGAATATTTGATACTGAGAATACACGCACATCCAGCAGTATATCTGTAAAAAATATAAACAAAGTAAGGTTTAATTTGATAAAAGTACACCAGGCTTATAATTAGAATAACACAATTTTGGTGCTTTGGTGCTTCTTTTTATCTGTATTTTTTTATACATGCAGTTTTTATGGAAATGATTAACACACATTCTAGAATACAATGCGATTCTATGCGATAAAAGTCTTATTATTTATAGTCAAAACAAAAAGGCAAAGGTTTGCTAAGTCATTTAGTGGATGTTTTATCGATATTTTGACCTCATTGCATTTTTTTCAACTTGGACAATCACGCCGGAATTTCAATATACTTACATTGTACGCCATCCAAACCCACAAGATCATACTAGACAGTGTCTGTTGTAGCTGTAAAAGATTTAAGTCAGTTTAAATCAATAAAAACTTAGAATGTAAAGTGATCACTTTGTCACGCAGCTTTCACTATAACTAGTTTCATAACAATGGAATTTTCTAAAATTGCTGGTAGGTAGAATGTGAAGAAAAAACTGCTCGACTAAGTGATTGGTAGGGATCTTACATAGATGTAGTAGCCTCCAATCAACCACAGGCCAAATACTAACTGAAAGAGGATGGCCACTCCGAACAACCCCAACCAGGGCAACATCCATCCGCGAGTGGTCGTTTTAAGAGAATAGCAGATTCCAAACGCCGACAAAATCAGTAATATGAAGTAAGCAATAAAAAATCCCCCAACTACTTGCATGGAGTCTCGAATGTCTGTTTCAAAGAGAGGCGAATACAGCTGGGATGAATCACCTCCAGCGAGCATATATCCAGTCTGAAATTGGTTGATCGTTATTAAACTATCATAGCGTATAGATAAAATGCTATTAACTTAGGCACATTAGGTATATACTAACCATTGTTATGAGAACAATACATATCGCCACCGTGTATGCGGCAATGGCATAGCTCCCAGTTTTTACTGAGTTTGACCAAATGCAAGGAGACCAGCACGATTCTAGCCAAACCATCTTGTATTGATACCTGAAAGTGCACGTAAATTGAAAAATTTGAAACGAAACCCAATAGCCAATTAAGAGATCGTCGACATAAACCAAACGCGCTACGTGACGTGATCCGGAGGCACGCCCTTTTAAACCACAAATTGAAACTTTCTTCTGAATTGATTTCAAATTGTCTTCGATTAAGAGCACCTAGACATTCACCTCAAAGCTTAATATGAAGAATAACTTACCTGTTACAATAGAAGAATGAAACAGTATTACGGAATGATATTTTTAAACGATTAAACACCTGAATACTAAGCAAGTGAATCAATGAAAATATAAACAACTTTCAATCTCACAACCATCAATCTCGAGTTGTGTCGCATATGTCGACTTTCTAACTAAATACGATAAAGCTTCATTAAAAGAGGTGGGCGCACGGCAGCGGCCTTCTATACACAGAAAAATATTTTACCGACAGGCGAATAACTTCATAATTTATTTTTATCCAACCCCCGAGCATCTTGACAGATAAGCTAAGTTTAACGTACCCATTTATGAATTGTAGATGTCTCTACCGTGCATAAACAAAAGGGCCATCCTTTCTCAATACTACCGCTTTTTAGCTTCGGAATACACGTTTTCGTTTCCTTATGTGTGGATGTTAAAAACAGTACCAGAACAAATTTTAATTGAGGCGTAATGTTGCTTTGGCTATCTTTCCATTAATTTGATTTCAATTGTATTGAATATAAATCATCATTACTTGAGAACGGGAATGAGGGAAAGTGAAACAGAGAACAGAGAGAGAGAGAGAGAGAGAGAGAAAGAGAGAGAGAGAGAGAAAAAAAAACAGGATATAAAGAATGCAGAAGAAGAGATTATTTTTATTTAATGTATGAGTTTCTCTTTTATTAAATGTATGAGTTATACTTCTCTCAGCACCAAGCATAAAACTTGATGAAAATTATTGACCTCTCTGTTTAAAGTACACAGCGATGAAAAAAATCCAATCCAACAGGTGAGCTTGAAAGAGGAACGAGAGCAAGCTCTAATTCTACCATTGCTCCACGGAGAAAAAACAGTCCCGTTTGAAACAGCAAACTTGTTTGTTGACATCCAAACTAAAAAACTAGTTGTTTTAAACCAACTATTTTCTTTTGAAATAGAGAAGCAGGCTGATTGTTTGTACCTAAAGACCTTACCACAATACAACATAAATTATAGTTGCTCTAAACTAATATTTCTGTTATTCACCTTGAAAGAGATTTATTATTACTAAAACACAATTTTCGTTGACTCAGGGGCACATTTGTTTTCGTAGTTGTCATAATGAAAAAACCAACATAATGGCAAATTTAAACGGATGTCAGTTGAACTTAACTGCTTAGTTCCCGAAACAATTACTCAAAATTTAAGTTTGGTTTAACCACCGTAGGTAGTCAAATAAAACTAATATGATGATTGTGCCCTTTTCAACGTGAAATTCCTGTTAAATGGAAGAAGAATATGTTTGCGTTTACCAATTTTTATTCTCAGTGTACTCAGTGTAAGCCACCGAATTCCATTGTGGTGAAGGTTTCAGAGTGTCACACATTGAGAAGTATAGTGCGCCATTTAAAAGTGAAGTAGGCTGCCATTTTATTCACGTTTTACCAGCTTTCGGATATTTTTCAAGTACTGAAAAATTAGGAGTGTTCTCATAATTACGGTTTTCAAATTATTCAATCTTTTTCTAGTATTCTAAGTCTGTAAGAAGGGTAAAAATATCCGCCATTTAACATTTAGGAAAAATTATCATAACAACATATCGTCAGCATTATATTCGTCAAGTAAAAATATGTGCTTCACAGCTTTGAAAATAACAGTCGATGTAAATACGTTCAATTGATAATTAGTTCTAGGATTCGTTCGATTTGACAGAACCAGTGAGCCAAGATTATCGGGGTACATTGATTTTACTCTGGAGCTGTCAAGTTGTTACCGGGTTGTTTTTATCATACAAAAACAATCCTGGTTCAACGTCCTCTATTAGAACCACATCTGCGTTACACTGTTTGGCTATGAAACTCGGCAAAGGGCTGCTTATGTTCTTTTCGAATGTACCACACTTCCAAGATATTGATGTTCGCATGACGAATTTCCGATGCGCTTGTGTTATCGGCCTGGTTATTGGTGTTATCGTGTTCGAAAGAAATTTCTTTTTCTATCTCAATCACATGTTAAAATCCGTTAATTGAAACGGAAAAGTAAATAATCGAAAAAAAAATTCTGCAGCAGTATCCATCTGAAAAAGGTCGGTATCGTGTTCGAAATAAATTTCTTTTTCTATCCCTAACCCAGGTTAAATTCCGTTTACTGAAACGGAAAAGTAAAGAATAGAAAAGAAATTTCTGCAGCGGTATCCACCTGAAAAAGGTCGGTATCGTGTTCAAAAGAAATTTCTTTTTCTATCCTAAACCCATGTGAAATTCCGTTTACTGAAACGGAAAAGTAAAGAATCGAAAATAAATTTCTGCAGCAGTATCCACCTGAAAAGAATTGAAAAATAAAATTGGAATTTGGAAGGTTTCCACGCAAACTAATGGGAGCTGTCACTTTTACTTTCGGAAAAATATCCCGCTCGGTTGTTCCTCAAGTGAAGGTGACATTTCGTTCCATGCAGATCAATTGTCAAAATTTCGCTTGGTAATATTGAACAAGAACAAAATTCCGTAACCTCTTTACTTTTTAAGTCCATACTGGCCTTTTAGGCCCAGGGGGTAAGTCACTCGGTCACCATGTGGTACCACCAACAATCAATATGAAACATGCGATTCAAGATTGGTTCATTATTGTAGAATCCCTTGGTCCGAAGTACACCTTGCAGTCTGCACCTTACAATACCTTCTTGCGCTTTTCGATACTAGAATCTTTGTTTTTGTTTTGATTCGCTTTGTTATTTTGACAGAATATTGAGAGTTCAGTCATTTAGCTTGGGACCGAGCTTGGGACCGATGTGTTGGTACTTCCTGAGCCAAAAACTAAGTATCCAGTTTCTTCTCGAAAAATAAATTACCGAAACGTTCTGTAAATTTTGCTGAACTGTTGGTAACGCGTGCTGTCACATTTTCATTGAAAATTATGTAAAAATTTTACAGTTGATCGACCAAATTTACAGATTTGAGGTCAAGGTCGTTTTTATTGATTTTCCTTCTTGCTTTTTACATTTTCCCCTCTTAATGAGATGTTAAATTAATATGTTTTTCCTATTCATTTATGGTTCATTGGTCATAATTAGGATTTATTTGCTTAAAACGAAAATTCTCTCGTTCATATTTCTGTTTAAAAAGTACATTTGATCTGTAAGGTTTATCTTTCTACCACAAGAATTCACGGTGTTTCAACATATTCGGAGATTAGTTTTTGGCGTTGTGGTTAACATTCGGGATATTTTCTCTCTCACGCCAAATTTTTGATTTCAAATCTCTTCCCCGGATGTAGCTATAAAAAATACTCCAAAGTGGTGTTTCATTAACTACGACGGAGACGAGTTTTCCATATGCTGAAAATCTCGATAATACAGAAAAAAAAACATATATGGCAATACATTTTTTTTTTTTTTTTTTTTTTTTTTTTTTTTTTTTTCTACATTACTATTTTCAAATAAAAAAGTACACGTTCGAATTTGGAAAATTTGGACTGTCACGATAAATATATAGGGGTTGTGTGTGTTTTTCCAAGTCATTCCACGATTGATTTTCTTTTTGCTTGCAATAATCGATTGGGACGTTTTCTACGCTTGGATTTTAATATTTAAAGCTATTGATTTTTAACATGCAACTAATAAAATTGGAGCAAATATGATGCGATGTCTTATCTCGCAGTGGGAGGTATGGCTGCTGAAGCCTACGAGTTGGCGGAAAAAAAAAAAAAATAAATATGACAAGAATCAATCATCCCACGAGATGAACCAGCAGCTGCAAAAGCTCAAGTTCAATTGCGAATTGTTGTTCCCCGTCATTCAAATCCGTCCTTTGACGGATCACCGTTGGGGTTTACCTAGGTAAGAGTTTATTTGGTTGAAATTTTTCGTGTGCTGCTTTGAAATTAATTTCATTACCACGCCTCGGCTGAATACGGAAAAGCTTTAAACGCCAAGTGTCCTGGAGTAAATGGCATAGCGCGTTGAATACACGAACTGCAGGAATATATCCATAACTATCTTCTACGCGTTAAAATATAGTGGCCCTTTTAAATAAATGATTTCTAAAGAGTGTACAATAGAATTTTCATGGGTTTTTCACAGGACTGACTTAAATCAATTAGCGGATGGCCCTCTCGTGTATGGGAATTCGATTGTTGCGTAGTCCTACCTCACCTTTGCGCACAACCCATTTTGGCTGTAGAAAAAAAAAAAGTTAGGAACTTCTAACTGCTGAACGCTCGATAATCCGATTGGACGGATTTTCAGAAAAATTTTACAGGTATTTTGGTTTTCCCCATACTTAAAAGTTTCACTTTTTGTTTGGAAAATCGGATTACCGATCGTTCACAGGGTGAAAGTTCGGTAAAAAAAATACCGAATACTGTAAAATTTAGTGGGTTTGGGGGATTGAAAAATTCTATGCTATTTGGCAACCAATCATTTTTTTGATGTTTAATCCACGCACATTAACGCATCATCTGAGATGACTACAAGTGCAAACAACAGCGGAAAGAAAAAAAAGATTAAAAAAACAATCGATTCGTGTGAGTGGTGCCATAAATGAATTTATCTTTCAAGAGATGGCGAGATTGGTTGAAGTGTGTTAGAGGTGTATTTTTGAGGGAGAAAACAAAAGTTACCACATGGTGGCCGACTGACTTCCTCCCCGACACACCCCCTGGCCACACATACTCCGATAAAATTCTATCAAATCAGGGAATATTAAATGATGGTCAAGATGCCGTATTGATGTATGTATGTATGTAAGGTAGCCACCATCCCTTCTAAGACCTTGTCATGTATGCAGCTCCACTTAATAGCAAGATCAAATTGAGTTGCCGGGTTGTATTCACAGTAACGCTGTATGAAGGGCCAAAAACGGTGGGGCGGTCCCGTAAGCAGAGACACTTACGCGAAACCCGCGGGAACATGAGATTCTCCTTTCAACAATACGATCCAACAAATCGAATAACCCAATTCGCAATACTTATTAAGCTTTCTACGGGATGGCTTGTTAAGAAGGGCGCGTCACTCTCACTGAAACTGTTGGAGTAGAATTCACAGCATCACAATCGAATCGGTACTCTGAGAAAAATTTCATGGTGGACGAAAAATTAAATAAGGGTGGAATAACATGGATTTAGGGTTTAATAACCATGAAAAGGGTAAATTACCACGTTTTGGGGTTTTTGGTATGATTGGTGAAAGGACTATGGCTTGGAAAAATTTGGTGCAATATTTTTTTGGTGGTTTTGGGGTTGGGTTAAAAATAATATTATGCATAGTATCCTACCCCAAATGGTGAAATGTATTAAATTCTCTGTGTAGGATAATGAAAATGATACTGTTTGTTCCCTCCTAGACGCCGGTTGTCATACCACTCCATTGTCCAATTCCAGCTTGAGTGATACCCTGATGCTCCCTCCTTTCCCAATATATATTCAGTGTCATATAGTAATATTTAAAATCTTGTGAATTAATATTATAATTATAAAAATATAGTGAATGAATATTATAATGACAAATAATATAGTGAATGAATATAAGAATGATAATGACACTTCCATTTGTGGACCTGAAAGTTAGACAATGTAGCTGCGAGAAAGAAAAAAATGATATTAAATTATCTCATAAAACTTGGGATACCTATGAATGATCTGAAATTATATAGCAATAGAATAGTAAACCTAAAATTTCGATGTGTTGTTCCGTTTCCTTGCAATAAGTTATGTAGTGAGTCTCATCGGAAATAGTGATTTTAATTAAATGACTTTAAATAAAATTATGTCACATCATTTAACATCATAACATAAAATAATAAACTGACGTTATAATATAAAATAATAATACCAGCAGGCCAGTAAACTATAGTAGAAAACATCCGTAACTAAGCTGAACATCCACTCATCGAAAGACTTCCACTGTTGCAGTTTCTATTGGATTAAGATCTACTAAGATTAGAATTTGTTTTCAGAATAATAGTCAGAGAACATAATAAACGTAGGTACAAGATGTATCTGACATCTACTGGTATGTTACTGAAAATAAAAATTAGATATGTGTTAATATCATAATAATATTGGAAAAAAAACTGAAAACAGCTAATAATAAGGCGAAATAAATTTCATATGAGTATGAATCCAAAAACTGAATCTTAATAAAACAAACATACAAAAAGATAAAATATTGAATTTTTTGATAGCTCTTGCTCATCTGAACCCATAAATGATACTTTATGTCTGTGAAATAGGAAATGAATGATTGTAAACTGCTACGTTTTAAATTAATATATATTTTTGAAGAAGAAGGAAAGAGCTTTTTTAAAGTATAATTTTTCGAATATGATTTTTTCTAAAAAATAAAAAAAACATCAAAAACCTTTCTATCTTTTCAAATACATAACGTAGGTTAGATGAGCTATAACTGACAAGGATGCATATATGCGAAGCTGAAAATGACTTATAAAAAAGCATACAAAATGTAATGCATGGATGTTATAATATAAAATGATAATAATTTCATTTTTATTTAAATGTCTGCAGATTGTGGTCCTGCTGCAATTGTACCATGAACCTAAAAGCTAAGACAATGTATCGTAGCCACGAGAAAAAAAAAATGATTTAAAATTATTTTACAAAACTTGGGATATCCATGGATGATCTGAAATTGTATAGTATATAAGGAATCATGGGATATAAAGCATATAATGAACCTAAAATTTCGATGTGCTGCTCTGCTAATAAATGTGATATAACCACAAAGGAACTGACTCTTAGCTTCGGGTCTTGATCCCTACTGAGCCCTCGCGGCACGTCAAGCCGGCCAGTTCAGCGCAAGGGATGAAAAGGGCCATTTATAACTAGAAGCGATAAAATGTTTTGGTAATGTTTTTTTTAGCTATCGCGGTTCGTTCAGTGTCAATCGTTGAAAATTTAGTAATTTATAAGTGAATCAATCATCATATCACGATATCACCCTGGGAAAAAAGTGTTTTGCACTTAGGTGCACCGGAATGCCACCGATTACGCTGCACAACTTTTTTTTGTATATTCTGTTCAAAATTATATCAATTACCTATTCTTTTATTTCTCGTAGGCAAACGATTGTAATTTGAAGCACAGGAGATTATGCACAAAACATTTTGAGCCATGGTGCTATCAACAGTTCTATGTTGATCCGAATAATTCATCAGAAGGGTGAGTAAAAACTTGTTTTTTTTTCTTCAAAATTCATCATAATTATCGAATTTGATAAACCTGGTTGGATAAATGTACTGTATATACTGAAAAATTTCCTTTCTTTGCAACTTCTTTAATAAAGTATGTGTTTGTTAGTTGCTGCATTTACGTGACCACTACACCACTGGCACCTTTAGTTGCGTAAAGTACAATAATATATCATAGGCATATCATAGGTAAATCAAGTCTTTCGAGGCGCATCAAATCAAAAAATAAATTAAATCACAACCATTAGCTTAAAGAACCGTAAATTTCATAGTTGCTACTCCGAAATTCACCTTAACAAATCAGGCTTTTTCTATATCGACGGCTCGCTCTCATATAAAAGGGGACTCTCCATTTGATTTTTGATTTTTCGTATGATTGATGAATCATTTTTTTACGTTTCCTTGCGTATTGAACAAAGTGCGGGAGTTGTTGGCTCCTCATGCCTACGTTTACAGCGGGAACAAAAGCAGCAAACAGCAACGACCGGGTTCCAACACCAACAGTGCCGAACAACTCAGGAGACCTGCTGCCGAACTAAACACTCACAACGACGTGCTAAGCTAACTGTGCATCTCAGTCGTCTACCTTCCTGATGGCCAATTCTGAAAAGAGCGATGGCCTAAACCAACTCTTTAAAATTGGAAGGTAGCGAGAGATTGCGACATCAGATAGCAGCGGCAGAAAGATCCTCTGAGCGGCAGCGAAGAATGGGATAGCAGCAAGTAGAGCAGCGTATTAGCCACATCCCACAGGGCTCGGTGTACAAATGATATAGTCACTACTTTTTACTAATTCTCGAGTACTTTTTCAAATAGACGTAAGTAACATTTGGACGAAGATGAGAAAATCAGCATTGAACTTTTTTGAGTTTATTTTTATTCCTATTTGAAAACCGGACATGTTTATCCCAATTAAATTCCACTAAACGACACATTGGTAACAGATATTGCATCACTATGCATAAAAACTACACTAGGAGTGAAAATTCAAGCTTCATTTAGAAAAATGTTTCTTACAACGGTCTGCAATTGAAAAAGATAATACGTCATTTTGATAAGTCAGTATGATAGATGGCATGTTACTTGCGTCAAAATGATACGCCATTCTGCGAATGACAATGTTGTTACGTCGAAATGTTACGTCAAGTTGTCATATTTCACACAGATACGTCGAACTTTTTAAAATGACGTATAATTTTTTCCTACAACAAAACGTTGTAAAAGTATTTATGTTAAAAAAATCAATTTTCACTGAAAAAAATCTAAATATTTAACCTTGTGGTGTAAAGACTTTTACTAACGAGTCGTCATGAGGCATCCAAATGGTATAATAATGTTTCGCAGTTACTTTTCAACACAAGCGACGTATCTACCATTATTTCTAAAGAGTGCAAAAGTGATTTTACACCGTGTTGAAAAAAGTTAGTTAAATTTTCCAAGAATAATCGATCAGAAACTGCATCAAACAAGGGCATATATACATGATTTTTTATCAACATACCATGAACAACGCGTTTGTTTACATTTTGTGACTTACGTCCTTTTGAAAAAGTACTCGAGAATTGTTTATTGATGTCACTATTGAAACTACACAAAACTTCTGCTCCAAACTGCGTCGATACACGCCTTTTTATATTCCTGGTGCAGTTGAAAACCGGAATATAGCAGTCGCGCCAATCGATTTTACTCCCGTTCCATAAGTCCAAACAATGGCGCATCTAGTGCGCTGTATGGCGCATCTGATGCGCTATACAGCGCACTAGATGCGCCACTGTTTGAATTCATAGAACGGGAGTAAAATCGATTGGCGCGACTGCTATATTCCGGTTTTTAAGTGCACCAGGAATACTGTTTGTGAAGTGAGATACAAAGCAAAAGGCTCACCGGATAGGTCCACCACTCAAAATGTTAGTAGGAAAGGTGACCGTATTCCCACGGCTGTCTCAGGGTTAGTAAGTGTGTGTGTGTGTGTGTTTCATAGGAAGAGTCGGAAGGAAAGGAAACGAAAACAAAACGCTGCGTACTCTATGGTAGTAATGCGGTGCGTGAACTGTTGGGCTCCGAAAACTTCGCTATCGCGAACAGGAGTGTTGCTAGAAAAAGTTTTGAATTTCGTGATCGATATAATTTCCCCACTTTTCAGTTGCCAAAATGCCTCATATGTGTTCCACATGGTTATATAAACAATCAATATGCAATTAGCGATTGGAAATTGGTTCACTGTTGTAGAACCCCTTTGTCCGAAGTACACCTTGAAGCCAGTACCTAACTATACATATTTGCACCTTTGTTTATATTTGCTGTGTTATTTTGACAGAATATTTGAGAGTGTGTTCGTGTGAGTTCATTATTAGGGGCGTATTATTAAGCTTGGAACCGCTGTGCTAGTACTGACTGAGCCAAGAAAAAAATCGCATTTGTTCGGGACCTACTGGTCTTAGAGTTAGTCTATGGTTATATTCACCATTAAATGAGGAACAAAATGGAGTTTAAAAAAATTTGTAAGTTATTGTAACCAAATTACACACTTAGAAAATTTCACAGTATTCGGTAATTTTTTACCGAACTTTCAACAGCTGAACGTTCGGTAATCCGATTTACCGGATTTCGGTGAAATTTTAAAGTATTCCGGTAAAAAAATTACCGGAACTTGTAATTTTTTTCCGAAATCCGTTAAATCGGATTACCGAACGTTCAGCTGTTGAAAGTTCGGTAAAAAATTACCGAATACTGTAAAAATTTCTAAGTGTGTAGGAGTGCATAGAAAAACATGTATTAACACTAACGTTATAAGAAGTTCAAGGAAAAATATAAAAATGTAAAAAAGGTATGACGAGAAAAATCTATTGTATGGAAGTGGTGGCGATGGTTCAATAAGCTTTAAGATGTTGCCATGAAAGAGGAAGTGTCATTAGAAATAGGTTGGGAGTTATCAAGAAGGAATCAGCTGTCAAATGTGCACATTCATGAATATCAACGAGATGTGCAAAATTTTGACGGAAGAGGAAGAGAACGATATCATCCAAAGATTATTAATATGTTTAATGAGTTCAGTTATTCAAAGGAGCAGAACTTGTTGGATACTATAATGAGCTAGATGAAGTTGTTGTAAAATTTATATTTTCTGGATGATGCTACGAATCGAATTCGGTAGTACGAAGATAAAAGTGACGGTTGTCAATGATTTCAAAAGTTATTCGATGTTTTGGATGTAATCTAGGAAACCAGTGCCAAGTGTTTGGAGCATTTGCAAGGCGAGCTTTTCCATTGATACCGCCGAAAGTTTGAATTATAAAAATGCTGATGATACAATGGGTGAATCGGTGCTGACCGTTAACGTGGCGCTATGGTTTCTAATCTTACACACTTAGGACATTTTACAGTATTCGGTAATTTTTGGCCGAACTTTCAACAGCTGAACGTTCGGTTATCTGTTCGGTAATTAAATCAATTACCGAACGTTCGGTACTCGAATTTTTTGATGAACTGTCAAAAAATACCGTACAGTTCGGTAACAGGAGATTTGATAATCTGTCAAAAACTACCGTACAGTTCGGTAATTTGTGTACTCTTGTACCGAATCGTTTCGGTATTTGTTTTTGTTTTTATCGTTAAACACCAACATATTCGGATGTTATTGTTTTATTAAAAATACTGTATTTGATGTTGATGTTATTTGTTTATTTTCTTATTTATTCATGTTCATCAATCCTACATCGGACGTCACACCACAAATACACAAACCTATAACTTGTTTGATTCCTTACAAAGTGTTCTTTTCCTCAAAACTGTGTTCGTGGTCTAGATCAATATATAAAAATTATCTTGCTGTATGTCTGACGACGGTGCATTTTGAATTAATGTGCCGTTATAGGGAATAAAAATTGGTGTACCGCGCATTGCAGGTGCCAAATGTGCAATCGAAAAATGTGTTCGACACAGAAAAGTGTCCTTTTTTAAAATGATGGTTGATATGGCACTGCAATCCGGAAACATATCCGGAGACATGTTCCCAGCAATAAAAACATATCAACACTGGAGAAACCTGTACACAATTAGGGGTAAGAATAGTTAGATGAAATTTTACAGAAAATCTCGATGAGTCGAGGATCCTGATCCTGCAGCTGCTGGTATGCCTGCTTCATCACCGTTGATTTCGGCTTTCGGCCACGAGATGAAAACTTTTTAATTAAAATTTTCCAAACCACTTTCTGGAACACAACCGATCACTGGAATCACGAGACTTTATAGAAAAAGGCCGACAGTTTGACAGCTACTAATACTTTGTAAAACAGAGTTCGTTTTACGTTTTGTTCGGTAAAGTGCATATTAACACGTATTCAGTGATTGTTTGTTTTTAAAGTATGAATTGTATCTTTTTTTCTGCCGAATACGGTAAATAAAATTCAACGTAACAGATCGTTCGGTAAAGTGTTACAAAATTACGGTAAAATTATTTATGTTTACCGAAAATCGGTAATATTTTATGTTTACCGAAATATGTCTTCATTTTTTTTACCGAACAGCAAAATATAATTTAAGTGTGTACAGCATCATGCCCCGTCTTTGTTCCTCTGCTGGGGCTACGTTCCTGGATACGGGTTTCCTTTGGTATTGTATGAAAAATCCGGCCACATCTTACCTAGACTGTCGATGTCCGCTGCGGGAATGGCGATGCCACTTGGAATGAACAAAACCGAAGACCTTATCGACTTCTTAGAACAGAACGAACAGAAACATTACACTCAACTGACACTGTCTGCTACGGTTGAGACAAAACCCCTCATTCCGCGCAGCGATTCAGGTGAGGTGACATGCTGTCACTGATGAGATGACTATACTGTCTTGTTATACATAACTGTTCCATGTTTATAGAAAAACCATTATGGCTGGCCCACAATTGATACGTTGCGGGTTCGTTTGCGGGAATTTGACAGTTTTCCCATAGGTTTTCTGTCAAATTTACGTCAACGGAACGCAAACGTATCTATTGTGGGTGACCCTTTAGAACAGAGGACAATTATGCGTATAACGGTAGTATAGTCACCTCAAGTGAGACGGTTCTCCATTTGATTATCACAGAGTCACCGCAAATGACGTGACTATTTTAGACAGTGAGTCTACTCACCCCATAGGTTCAGCAAACTTAAACGACCTACAACGGCAAAGTCCACCCAACGGTAGCAACGTATGGCAGCAATTCATCGAAGTTTACGGTTGACCACTTTAAACCTGAAGTTTGTGGATTTCATCATCCACAACGTGCCAAATCCAAAGAAGTGTGCTCAAGGGTGAAAGAAATTCATGTTGATAAGGTTTCTAAACTTTAAGTTATGATAACATATGTGAAAAATATGTTGGTTTTTTACATACCAATTTCGAAAATCCGTATGTTTGTGATAAATTTAGGTAGCATAATAAAACTTTCACCACAGCCTAAAAAAGTTTAATGTGGACAAGATTTGGACTGTTTCCATTAAGTGGTTTGGACAACAGCTAACGTCAAAGTTGACGCACCAATATTAGTATTTTCCTTTTTCACCCGGTATTGACCATGCTGAAATATCGGAGCAAAGAAAGCCGAGGCAAATTCATCTTATTAATAATACTGTATGCGTTGTTTTCACAAACCAATTAATATTTGCCATATTTTTAAGATTTTCGTGTGTTTCACTATTTATTTTGGATATTTCACGCATAACAAATAGTGTTATTTGATATTGAACGTGTATTTTTGGTTTTCGAATTTCAATTAGTGTGATAATATCATTGTAAACATATAAGGTGGCATCACATATGGTGCGTTACGTACGTTACTATATGTTACAATGCATTACCGTGCCATAATTCGCATAAAACGGAGGAATTATCAGATTATGCCTAAGCATAACTGCGCACCGTGGGTGATATATGGGGAGCGTACAAAGAACCGACAATATTTTTTTTATCTCTGAAAGATGTATGATATTGATAAAAAGATCCTTTATTCGTTGTTTGTTCGATTTCAATAGCGAATGTTGCCACCACGAGCATTGATCAGATTACTCTGCGAGGCATACTTGCGTAAAGTTTCTCTATCTCTTCCTCAGTTATTTCTCCATACCAAACCTTAAGAATTGTTTGCTTCAGCTCCGGAATGGTTTTGGGTTTATTTTTAACTATTTTTCTTCCCATTATATCCCTCAAAGTTTCGATGGGGTTCAAATCAGGACTATTTCCTGGCTATGGGAGTGATGGTATTCCCAGATCTTCCTTATAACTTTAGTGATCTGAAAAGAAACAAGTTCTTTAATTATCTGAATGAAAGCCAGTGTGATTATAATAAACCATTTTAGATCGATGACGCATTTTTCACATATGTTATCATAACTTCAAATTTATAAATCTTACAACATGAAATTTTGGTCACACAAGGTTATAGTGTTGTAAAATGTTCAGCCAAAAATATTGATAATTGACAAAGTTACAGAAAGTTGAACAAGACGTTTTTAGAAACAAAATATAGCTTGGCTTTTCTTTTTCTACTGAGTGTAGTTTTTGGCTCACGAGGTAATCTTAATTTACGCTCTTACGACTATAAAGTATGCTCTTTCAAGGGAAACTGGGACTACGCCAAAAAGGAGTATGTTACTTTTACTCTCTTTAGCGTAAACTGAATATACGTCACAATGTGCATACTTTTTACTCCCTTTGAAAAGTAAAAAATGCATACTTTTTACTGCTTTTCAAAAGTAAAAATGCATATTTTTTACTCCATTGGAAAAGTAAAACATGTATACTTTTTACTCCTTTTGATAACTTAAAAGATGTGTACTTTTTACGCATTTCGGAAAATCAATATTGCTCTAGTATTGCTGAAAATGGCTCAATTCCGTAATTCAAATTCGAAAGTGAAAAAGACATCAGTAGACAGCCATGTTTATTAATTGAAAATTAAAAAATTTCAAAAACATGTCTAGAGGTTTTGCGCAGAAATTGACTAACGCATTTTTTTAATCAAGAAGAAAATGGATATAGTTTGGCTTAGGAAGTACCAGTACATCGGTCCCAAGCTTTATGATTCGTCCCTAAAAATGTATCCATAATAGCTGCATTCGGCCTCAGGGTAGGGAGACCTGTTTTGTTTCATACAGTATTAAAACATTTGTAATTACGGACAATAGCAAATATTTAACTGACCTGTCAATTTGAGCGAATGCGTCTGTATCGAACGTATTGGATAATTCCTCCATTTTTTATACTGTGACAGCCTAAAACAGTTCCGGAAGATTTACACTGCGCTTATAAATAAATGATCAAAAATGAATAAAGCGTATAAAAACAAAAACAAAGATTTTAGTACCGAAAAGCGCAAGTATGTATTGCAAGGTGCAGGTTGCAAGGTATACTTCGGACCAAGGGGTTCAACAACAGTGAACCAATTTTAAATCGCAAGTTTCATATTGATTGTTGGAACCACAATCAAATCGGCAGGATAAGGAAAATGATACTGTTCATTCCCTTCTAGACTCCCGTTGTCACACCACTCCATCTTCCAATACCAGCTTGAATGGTACCCTAATGCTCCCTCCCAACCCAGTATATATTCACTGTCATATATGTTATAGAAGAATATTATTATTATGTATTATAATAAACTATAATTTATTATAAACGCTATAATACGCTATTCAGCTCCTCAATCTATTGGCTGTGATAGGATGCTCCTCAAACTAATGGCTGTGATAGGATCTGGAAAATTAAAATCTGTATTGAAATCCATATGATACTCTGGAACATTGATGCTCTGGTTGACCCCTGATTATGAAATCCTGAATGGAACGTGGTAGATAAATTCAATAAATTTGGAACAATAATGAGTAAATTGAAAAATCTTCGATGTAAAAACCCGCCCTCTGTCCACTAACTGTTGGCATTCCCACTCTCTCCATTCAATTCGCTTCAATCGGGTGCCCCCCTCCCATATCCCATATCCCAATTATATGAATTTATATCTAAGAGAATAAAATATATTTATGCTAAAAATATATCTGTCATCCACTGGTTTGTTACTGATAAGAAAAATTACGTTTATATTAATTTTCTAATAGTTCTGGAATGGCTGAAAAACAGAGCAAATCATTCCAATTAGCATAGATATAACATTTAATTAAAAGATGTTTGATTTTTTTATGCAAAAGCAACAGATTATCCTACAGGACATGTTTTCAAAAGTTCTTGATAACATTTCGAAAATAGCAATTGAAGTGATCGATGAGCCCGGTTTGATGATTTCTTTAATAATTGGATCATGTAATGAAAATACCGATAAACAAAAATATGTTGCTTATAAGCGCATGCCAGTTATCTATGGAAATAGTACGCCATTTAGAAAATAGTAGTTGAAGTTCAGAAGTTACATTTTAAGCTTAATGTTATGCTGAAATGGTAAAAAACAAATTAAGCGTTTCTGCTTGTCTTGCTGCACAGATAAAAAGAAACATAGAATTTTCTGCGTAAATCTAATGCAGATAAAGGGAATGCTAGATTTGGCAGAAAATAATGGGATATTTCATGTAAAGTTAAGCCAGATAACGCCTGAATCTAGCCTGTTGTATGAAAGATTGCAAACATTGTTGTATGGCGCATGAAAGATTGCAAACAATTTCGTTGTTTACGCCTCCTTTGGCTTGGATTTAAAAGAGGGAAAATTTTACGCGCTTGTTAAAATTCATTATTTTTTTTCTGTGTGCTCCATGCTTATAATATAAATGAAATGTAAAGTTTTGCAACTTTGAGAACTCAATTTAAGTTATGATGAATTCTTTATCCAAAATATAATGCAAAAAAGTAAAGATATATAGTACCATCAATAGCAGAAGCTTGGAGTTGATCTTACAAAATATGAAAAACGAAAGTAAAACCAATTTCCATAAGATGGCTAAATTATGGGAAACCGCAGGTTTTTCTGGTTGTTGATATCCAGAGGACTGAGCTGTTTTTTCAACGAGGAATCTTCATTCTCATATATATGATGTATCATTTTCTTTTATGATCCAGTTGCAACGTGCACCGGGTATCAAAATTGTGTCGGCTTTTTGTGCGATGAACGGCGGTGGGTATGTTTTCATTTGTAGCTCGTATCGGGTTGAGGTTTGTACTGATAAAAGGTTCGGGTATCGCAGTCTCAACGACGTGTTTAGATGATGATATGATGATATGTACTACCACCCATTGTAGCACGGAAACTAAGTCCGAAAGCAATGGGCTCTCCTCTCTGTTAGACTTGATCAAGCTTTAATAACCACTGATTATCCTAATCATGCCGTTGTATGAAGGGCCAAACAGGGGTTGGGTGGATCGATATGCAACATCAATTATACGTATCCACAGGGATATAAAGAATCTCCTTCCAACAACAAGATTGAACAATTGGTCAAAAGAGCAAGCTATCTAACATGAGGATGCCCCAATGGGCGGGGAGAAGAGCCCGCCCTCTATTCACAAACTGTTAGCAATGGGGAGTTGGCATTCCCACTCTCCCCATCCAGAGTGCTTCAATCGGGTGCCCTGATGGTCCCTCCCATTCCCATGAAATATTTATAAAATGGTGTAAATATTTATGTGAATGAAAAATACTACAAGCATCCGACGAACCAGCCTCCGGCTGAAAGTCTCTTTAATAAAGACAAAGACTACAAGCATTCGTATCTGTAATATATGATCTTCATTCGGTTGATCCTGAAATGCAAGAAATGTTATAAAGTGCTAAAGTGTAGAAATCTGTGTTTCGCGCTTAAGCACGTTTTTGTTCGTTTTCAAACTTTACAATTTATACATTTTAACCTACTGTTGCCATGATCACTATTTGCTACTTGATGCTGATTTTATAACAGCAATCCGTTTTTATTTTTGCTGACCTTATAGTTATTGCTACTGAGTTAGGCAAGGGAAGATTTAACTGGAAGGGAGTTAAAGATAAATGGGCCAAAAAAAAAACAATAAGTAATATTTAAATCATCTTTGAAGTAAAATCAATAAAACAATACTATCAAATATAATGATATTGTAAGTTATTATGAAGTAATGACAAAGATTGAAATGTAAAATCAAGCACTAGCCAAATGCCACACAGCGCTGCATGAATCTAATCAGCTCAGAATTGGTAAAAAGTCCATTTGCAAACCGGAAGTGAAAAATATATTCAGCAATAAGTGCAAAAGCCTACCACAGATTCCGTAATTTTCAAAAGCCTACCACAGATGTAATTTTCTGCGTTATATACTGGACATATATGAAATGCTAGATGTCATAAATTGAAGGTATATTTCGTGTTTAAGTCAGACACCGTTAAATTAGGTTTGTTGTATGAAAATGTGAAGGTCATGATATGATGGAAATAATACGATGTTGTAAAGAAATACTACATAATGTACATATAATAATTAAATGCCGCTATTTGCCTCTTGCGCTGCGATGTTAGATGATTGAAACTCTAAAATAGCGAAGATTCCAACGTGAAATAATGAAATAAAGTTGATAACCTGTCAACCTAGCAAAATAGCAAAGAATATGGGTATGACTACTGCCCAAAAACGGAAGCTCAATAAATCCAAAACGAAAAAAAATAAAAATAAA
This sequence comes from Aedes koreicus, assembly GCA_024533555.2. NCBI lineage: Eukaryota > Metazoa > Arthropoda > Insecta > Diptera > Culicidae > Aedes > Aedes koreicus. The sequence continues at coordinate 956,506 of JAHHFK020002302.1, forward strand.
TGACAGGAAATTCTTCGATAACTCTTTTTTCCTACTGGGCCCCTAAATGACTCTCCACGTCTGTAAAATAGATAATGTAGGAGCATAAACAATTATATTTGTAATGTCTGCATGTCTGCTGATCCTGCTGCAATTGTAGACGGACTTGCATTATCATAGCCACGGGGGGAGAAAACAATTCAAAATTGTTAGACAATACTTGGGAATTCCATGGATGATCTGAAATTATACACCGTATAATGAATACTTCCATTTTTAGTGGTAGGGTAAGATTTCAGCATGCTACCTACCGGGGTCACGCTGCCTACATCGCCTTGGTGCGGCTGCCACCTAATGTATAGTTGACGCGATACAGCGTTTCTTACTCAACCGCTGGATGCCGTGACAGACGCTGTTTGAGCCGCACCTCCTTGGTGGAGAGACGCTGGGCACGTACCTCCTCAATCTAGCTGAAGTCAGAAGGACACCAGTGCCCAGGCTGCACTACCAGCTAAGTACGCAACCCTTAGCTGGCGGTCTTTGTTATCTCTTGACCCGTGGAAGCATGAGGTACAGAACTGTGAGGACCTAGCTATGTTGCGGGGGCACGCACGCTCCATCCCAGGTGTCTACCTCACCATTTTGCAGCCCCGTAGTCTCAACTACGTGTTGCGCGAAGAAAAATCTAAAAATAGCTGCATGAAATATGTTTTTATAGAACGACAAAGAGGGTATGCTTGTAAGGGAAGGTCCATTCATTATGTCACGCAGTAAGGGGGAGGGGGGTTTGGGAAAACGTGACAATCCATACAAAAAGTTGATGGTCCATACAAAAAACGTGACAAAAAAAAGGGGGGTGGTTAGTAAAAAGTCACTTTTTACGTGACATACTTAATGGACGTTCTCTAAGTAAAAGCATGTGCGCTAGCTATAATTTGACAGGAGTGGGGCCCTTTTCGACTATAGTTCTACTTTTAGGACGCATTTAAGATTAGACTGCTTTATACCATAAACTTATATCGTAATATAAGGCAAAATTGATGTCACTATATAGAGCTTCATGGTTACTTGGGGACATACTGTTTTCAAAATGGCTTTCGGCTCCATTTAGCTACTAGCGAAATTGAGTCATCTGAATAATGTCCATTAAAAACTAAATAAAATTTAATCTCATTTACACACTGCAATAACTGCAAAAGAAATGTAAGTATAAATAAAGCATTCTTGTGCCAATACTTTATAACATCTGCACTTCAGATCTCCCTGATTTACCTCAGGGCTGTCAAAAAATCTTGCTTTGCTGATGACACAGGCATTTCCGCTAAAGGAAAAAGTCTTCGTGTTATATCCAGGAGGCTAGCAAAAAAGCTTGGACATTTTTACAGATTGTTTTCAAATATAAAAGATTTCTCTTAATGCTTCCAAAACTCAACTTATAATATTCTCACAGAAATCAAGAGCCACATTTTTAAAACAAGTAATAGTCATATGGTCACTATGAACGGAGTTCCAATTTCTTGGTCAACCTGGTTCAGTACTACTGAATTACATAGAATTTCAAGCGTTGAGACTTTAGAAGAAATTTCCCAGACAATTATTAATAATTTTAGATTAAAATCATTTCAATCTTCAATTGAAATGATCAATTCTCTTTATGGATAAGAACTAGTTCTAAGAAATCAAGCGTTATTCTTACACGCAGGCAAAAAGAGTTTGTGCACAGAACGCATATCGTTAGCTTGCCCCTTAGCGCGCGGTTGACTTATTTATTTACGGTGTACCTTAAGCGTGCGAAACAAGAACGCTGATCAATGCTTTCGCGAAACTGTTTTCCGAATCCGAACTCAAAGAGAATGAATTATTTGATAAAATAATAACGAACGAAATGTTCGTTCGTGTATATCTGTATTTCATAACGACAATTACAAGAAAGGGTACAGGATACGAAATAAATTGAACATGTTTATTTGCCTTTCCGTGTGAGATGTGCTTTCCAGGTTTGTGGTGTTCTTCCTGTGTAACCTTGCAGTTTTATTTTTACTCTGAAACGAGATTTTTTATGCAAAGCTCTGCAGCTTAAACAAGTTAGTTTTGGTTCAGTGGTATCGCTTTGGATTCGTTGAAGGTGTATTTTATGTTTATCAATTTTATAAGTTTTTTCAACGTCTTCTCAGCTTTGAGGCCGACGATAAAAGGTGGAATAATGTGATTGAGTGTGCACAGTCTACTAAATCATCGGAACCATCAAGCTGCAGAAGAATATAGATAGTAATCGATCACGATCGATCTGCATATATGCTTAGGGATGGTATGTATAAGTGAAGGGTATGATCGGTGAAAAGACGATCGATCTTGTGTTCCAACTCGTCGCTCAGAGCGATGAGAGAAAAGTTGAAGAGCATCGGATAAGAAGAAGAGCACTGTTGAAAAGAAATCTGGTGCAAGGATCAGCAGGATTTTACATCGATGTTAAACACGCGTATGATTGGAAAGATCTTACCCATTTCAAGTGGCCGGCGGCACAACGAAAACAACTTTGACGTGAACTCAAGTGTTCTAGAGTAAAAGTGTTAATTTTATTGATTACATTTTACCGCCTCACCTTTGCGCTCCTTGTAATGTTTTTTTCCCTTGAGTCATTGGTTATTACCTCTTATAATGGGATGATTCTTTCTTCATTCAGCGCGTTTTTCACTTTGTATTTGAAAGTTTGGCCTGACCAACGACAAACGACCAACGAATGTCTAGCTAGTGAAGATTGAGAAGAAATATGTACACACGGCCATTTTTGGGTTGCGTCTGTTTAGTTCTTCCTCATCGCTACCGTGAAGACCGCGAAAAATTGTACAAAAAGTGTAAGTTAATAAATAGTGTTTAAAGATCACTGAACCCATGTGCCAGTAATACGAGGAAAAAAGTGTTGTCGAGAGAGGGGAAAAAGTCGATGATTTTCGTGACTGTTGGCCTGGCTGCAATTACCGTGAGACCCACGAAAAAAAATTAAATCCGACGGCGACGCGCCGAGTGTTTCAGCTTCTGAGCTCGCAGCATGACGAATTTTGCGGTATGACCCCTTAAGTCTTGATGTACACGTTTTGGATTACTGTTCAATGTTCAGTAAAGGTAATCTTATGTATATTTTAGCACAAAAACATTGAAGTTAAGAGCACAATGCATAGCACGTGTGTAATTCAACAAACACACAAAAAATCATCTGAATTTAACGAATCAGTGAATAAAAAAACATTCAGTGGCTTCAGAAACTACGGTTATAAGTCTAAGGGGTACCCCTACTCTGACAAATTGTACGTAAAGGAATAACAATAAATAATAATGAACTTCCAAAACTGTATGGAATAATATCGTCGCGTCCACCCTGGGAGTGCCTTAAGACAAAATCAATGTATTTTTTTTTTTTAATCTTTACTTACGTCGGCCTATTTCCCTCACATGGTGACAATCACCGACGCTCAGAAGACTCCACCACCTGACCCTACCTAACGACTCCGCGAATATGAACCGGGACCAACGGCTTTACTCTCCCCCTCTCGAAGGAAGACGTGACCAGATTTTTTCGCCTCAGAAAACCACCGACGTCGACTGGGATTGAACCCAGACTCACTGGGTGCCAAGTTGCAGTCACGCTTTACCACTACACCACCGACGCCGGCAAAATCAATGTATGGCATTGGTCGTTTCAGTTAGTAAAAATGCAGCAGTAATTTGCTGTGTAATAATAGAATTACTCAACTTGCCTGGCCTAGTTGCAGATATGGGCGCATCCAATGTGATGGATCACTTAATCTAGCACTTTTTCGCCACCTTCTACCAGCGATTTAAAAAAATGGTCCAAGAACTAACAGTTGAAACCTCCAATTATACCTTGCTAGTCTATCGAATAGTAATCGAACGATATATGAACGACATTTGTTTGTAAATCCGCTTTCGCTCGTTTGTAAACATGGATTTTATACATGTTGGAATATATGTCTGATAAATTGTATAAAACATACATGTTGATTGTCATCTGGTGAAATTAAGCTTCATCATTACGCCTTTCACGGTAATAATTAAAAACCCATTAATGGGTAAATTACCCCAAAAAGGAAGTCAACCCATTAAAATGTGGTGGACTCTACTTACTCATTTATGTGAGTTTAAAGTTACCCATGTTTAAAAATGATTAATTTTGTGGAAAATGGTTGAAAAATACCTCCCATTTTTTTGACATTAGGGCAATATAGATGATAATGGGTGATGCTTGGTCACTTTCAGAAATCGCTGTTTTTCTGCCACAAGTGACTTCAAGAATATTGCCACAAGCCGGTTTACACCCTGTGTAGAGCTATTTTATTTAGTTTTATAAGAAATGATTTAAAAAACACAACTTCTTTTCTTAGGCTAGCTAGAACTGGAATATTGAAATCGCAAAAGCTTTTGAATAGGATTTCCAATACAGAGATGATCTACTGCAGTCGACTATTTCATCTTGCATCTATAGATCATATTTTTATATGAGGTGAGGCTCCACTTTCTGCTGTAAATCTAGAGCAACGTATTTTTCTAGTTGCTCTACGAGTGATGTTGTTTCATCCTGCAAATAGAAAATAGTTAGCCAAACCTACTAGCATTTCCAACATTATTATTATTATTATTATTATCATCCGATTTCATCTCACTTCTCAGCATGTAGCTGGAAACTTTCACCTACCCCCGGGCGTGGGGCCAAAGGGGGTTAGGCTAGGTGGATACATTCGTCAGTTTTGTAAACTTACATCCTTATTTGTTTGCTTCGGTTGGATTAGTTATGGAGATTCAGGAACCGCCGGACAATACTACAGGTTCCAAGAATCACTGCTTTCTGAATGCTGCTCAATTTCTTTCGTAGCTCCAACTCTTCAAAGTAACGTATAAGGGTACGGGGAACAATTCCGGATTATTACCGGAACTATACGGACTGCCTCCAAATGCCACATCTGCCTCAACTCCTCCGTCAAATCGTGGTATTTCGTAATCTTGGTGTAGAACGTTGAATGGACGATGCGATCCAGCGGTACAGCGACATCGATGAGAGTTACACTCTTCTTCCTTTTGTCGTAGATCACAATGTCAGGGCGATTGGCACGGATGAGTACATCCGTTAGGATCTCGCGGTCCCAGCTTTACGCAACTATTTTCCAGAACCAGGTCTGGCAGGTACTTGTAGTAGGGCACGTAATGGTTTACCAAATTGTGCTTCAGTGCAAGTTGTTGGTGCACAATCTTGGCGACATCGTTGTGACGACCGAGATACGCTACTTCTGCCAATGCTTGGCAGCCAGCAACAACATGTTCGATCGTCTCTCCTACTGCGTTGCACTTTCTACACCTACCTGCGATAGTTCTTCGTCGCAATGACCCGGTCTTGGATGGCTACCATGAAGCCTTCAGTCTCTGAGAAGAGGTCACCTCGCACCAGCCATGTATTCGACGCTACTTTGTCGACAAGCGCTTGTTCCAGCTGATGGGGATGCGTCCCATGCAGCTCCTTCAGCTTCCACGATGCAACTTTGTCGTCGATAGTTTTTAGGTCACAGCCCAGCTGATAGTCCTTCTGCGCCAGATGGAGGGCGCTGAACCCATGGTCTGCTTCACAAACAGCACGGTAGACTTCGTGACGGGTCTGGCTTTCAATGAAGTGCATCCGCAACTGGTGATTCTGGGAAACACATAGCGCTTGAATATCGGTAACGCCTCTTCCTCCTTGAGTACGTGGTAGGGTTACTCTCTCGATGGCAGACTTTGGGTGATGCATGCGATGCTTAGTGAACGCCACTCGTACTGCTCGTTCTATCGCCTCCAAGTCAGTTTTGGTCCACTTTATCACTCCAAAGCTGTGGGTCAACAGGGGCACGGCAAACGTGTTAATCGCCTTTATCTTGTTGACGGCCGACAGGTATGACCTCAGAACACGGTTGACTCGATACAGGAACTTTTCCTGCAACTCCTTCTTGATCGTTGTATGGCGAATCCCGTTCAATTGCAGGAATCCAAGGTACTTGTAAGACTCACCTTCAACCATATTCCGAATTTCCTCCTGTTCGTTGATGCGAAAACTGCCGGTATCAGACACTTTACCCCGAAGAAGATTGGCTGTTCGACATTTATCGATTCCAAACTCCATCCGAATATCGTTACTGAGCTCCGTTACAGCTGTTTCTAACTGTTTCCGCAAACAGCTTCAAGTCGTCCATGTAGAAGGTGTGGGTAACATTGGTAGCTCTTCCTCCACTTTTCAAATGGTAGCCATAGTTGCATTGATTGAGTGTTCTGCTAAGGGGATTCATCGCAAGACAAAACCACAGCGGGCTAAAGGTATCGCCTTGGAAAATTCCCCTTATTATTATTATTATCATTATTATTATTAATAGTCAACAGGTAAAATATTTTCCCCAATGACAAATTGCACTGCAACTAAAATTACAAAAGAGTACAAATGTAGTATCTAACAAAATTTAACATAAACGCGTCTAAAACTACACTTATTTGTTTCTCGGGACAAGTTGAAATTAAATACACTGCAACACCTGTTGAATACACGAGACATGCTGCGCATTGGTTCATGTAAGCTACAGTAAGTTCTTGCACGAGAAATGTTGAACGAAGATTGTTACGACGTATGTTGATGTTCATGAGGCTGAGCAGCGAAGAACTGTCAACGTTTCCTTGCAGGAGGTCTCCAATAAAGCATGCCTTTGCCATGTTGCGCCTCGCCTCTAGTGATTCCAGATTGATCAGCATACAGCGGCTTACATAACTCGGCAAGTTGAATAGATCTCTCCACGAGACGACGAGATGACGAAATTGATAAATTTTGATACGCGCTGTAGTTGTGTACCCTTCAATGCATAGTTGAAGTGGAAAAGTGAGTGTTTCCGGCCAAATGATATAACCGAGCATTTGGACACATTCCGTGACATTCGGTTGATATGACACCATTCAGCGAAAGATTCCAATTGTTGGAATAGCGCGTCATGAGGTTTCTTAAGCGTGCAGTAAAGCTTAAGATCATCGGCGTATGAAAGCTTTAAGCAGTCTAGGATGAAATTGACATCGTTCATATAGAGCAAGAATAAAAACGGCCCCAAGTGACTACCTTGAGAACGCCGGAGCAAACTATAAAGGATGACGAAACGTAGACACCGATTTTGACGGACATACTTCGACCGGTCAAGTATGAATGGAGCCAGATAACCAAATTTTTATTCATACCTAGTTTTTCAAATTTAGCTACCACGATTTTATGATTCATTTTATCGAACGCTGCAGATAAGTCAGTGTATATAGCGTCTACCTGTTGTCCATTCTCTATCTATCATAAACGATGTGAAGCAAGTCAATTTGGTTGTCGTCGAGCGTTTTGCAAAAATTCGTGCTGGTCCACTGAGATGTAATGTGTGTAGCACCGAACATGCTTCTAGAGAACGATCACCTCAAACAGCTTAGAAGTAGCGCTCAATCCAGCTTACTACCTTGATAGGAATGATGCCAAGAATTTTGTAAAGCATATTGCTAGGGTTCAATTAAAAAAAATTCTTGCCATCCGTGACCCCATGGCAATCTGCACCAGAGTGACCGTGTCAGGATCAAGTCACCGTATTGTAATATGGCAATCACACAGACTCCTGTGTATTATTTGCACGACTTTTAGTATCATTACGACTTTTAGTATCATAAGATTCCAAACCATGGATGTTTCCATGGTCATTTTAGTTTCGTGGGTGTACCCTGTCGGCCCCTTAAAGGTGTTTTTGTTGTTGTTGGACATACAACGGTTAAATAATTAACCAATTGCTTTGAATGTTTGTACCACAGCTAATTCTATTTTTAGGACATTACATCGACTTCAATTCTTAAGTGAAAAGTCATTCTTAATTTGAAGAAATTATTTCAATTACGTTTCAAAAGTTTTAACTAATATGAATAAACGATTAAAGTCTTAAGAGCTTATTAAATGTTTTACAATAAAATATTCTGAACAGTCCATCAACGGTTGAAGAAATCCAAAATTAGGGAACCAAATAAGTAACATCGTGTAGTCGAACAAATGTGCTTCAATAATTCATAAACAAGACATGACTGTACATAGGTTAATAATTTCTGTGACTGCTTGATTCTTGTTTTGACGGTGCTTCACATTTAATAATTTTAGTTACATGATAAAACTTATATTTATACTATGTATACTAGAAAAATACATGAGGTCATTTTTTAATGATGATTTTTTAAACATAACATAATATTCTTTGTTACTTGGAATGTCTTAGCATCAAACTTGAAATGCGGAAGTCAAGCTGCGATAGGAGATGGGCACTATCGACGTCACCGTTGACCAATTTCACAACAAATGTAGCTTGTTATTGCCTTCGCCTTCGATCAAGCGTTTCAATATCAAGCAGCTGATAGTTTTCGGGATATGCGAGAAGGTTTAAATGATCGCGCCACGGTAGATTCCTAAATAGAATATTCGATGCAACGTGGATTTTCAGATCGTCTGCATATATGACATTGGATTTATAGCCAAGTGAAGATGCAGCGTGCATTGAAAAATATGACGAATAGTAACGGACCCAAATTACTTCCTTGTGGCACTCCTGCAGTGCTAGCAAATGGCGATGAAAAGCATGAACCGTTCATAATATGCAGAATTCTAGTAGTCAGATACGATGTTAACCAAGCCTATCCAAAGCTCCCAATCATGGAAATTGGCGAAGTAATATTTTGTGAATCCATGTATAGGTATCACGACGACCCGTGCATTTTCTTCCATATCTTGAAATCGACAAGTGCATAATCATAGTAGATGTTGATAATAGAATGAAATAGCTACTGATTCGGGTAAATGTTTGTGTTAACGCACGAGTGAGTTGGTTGTAGTTGTTACTTAACAATGCAAACGTTAATACGAAAGGAGATCAGTCAATTTGTACTGAGTTGCTCAGTTTGCTCCCGCATATTTTCTATCTCTATTCCTCATCTTCCTTTGTTCGGTACAACCTCCAAATGCCTGTGGAACTGCAGAGATAAAATAACTTTTTGCAGAAATTTCGAAATAAGGCTGCTCACGTTTTACTAAACTGCCTATAGGTTATATTAATGTTTGTCTACGACAATCAAGTACAATTAATAAATAGCTCATGTTCAAAGTAACGGGAGGAAAAATCTCTTAAAGGAATATAAATTTATGTGGTGCTTTGATTAGTAAGCTATCGAAATGAAAGCAAATTTTTACAGTAGCTCAGTATATGTGTTTATTCTAGGTTACATACGTCTATTAAATTTTGGGCTGAGTTTGAGTCAAATGATCGCCAATTGCGATTGAAGCCCTCCATCAGAGGCTGTACAGTCGTTTTCGGTACGTTTTTCTCAGTTTGTTTCCACTTCCTCATCGTATCCTTTTTGTCCTTCGCTGTACGTCTGGTCTTCTGAAGTTCATGGCCCAATAAGTTCCGATCGGACGGAGCTTAGGACAGTTTAGTGGGTTCTTGTCTTTCCGTACAAAATCACGGTTTACGAGTAGTGGCATGAAACTAAATCGGACCAAAACAACGATTTTTGAACGTGCTGTCTCTAAAACTGAAAATCTCCGTTTATAGAGGCACTCAGTTTTGTGAATTTTCCGTTTGCCACAAATGCTTATAGCCTGCCAAATTGCGTCTGCCTTGATGTATGTTTCGTCATCCATAACCACACACATCGGTTTCGTTAGGTGTTAAACGAAAGACCCGGCAATTCGCATTCGGTAAAAAGGAAGCTTAGCTGAATATTTCTCCTGTATTCTGTATTAACTGAACTTAAAAAAGAAAAAGAATTTGACTTATTAATAAAAACTTTGATCAACTAGCACACATTACTGTTTGACCAAATTTTGATCGGCACAACCTTTAAATAACATTTTGTAAGGTTTTAAAATAATTGTTTGTTATATGAATAATCCTTCTAAAGACATATTTTAATTTGTATTTCAAAATCAAGTAGATTGTCCCAACCTGGAAATTGGAAATTGAAAGTACGTATAATGGCAACAATTAAAGATTTTATCATTCAATGGTCAGCAGAATGCTACGCAGCTCGCAAATTGTGTAACAGGTAGCCACTTAAAAGCGTTGCATAATGTAGCATATTATGCAGCTGATTACGTAGTGGGAAAAAGTAAACCATTATTTTGCACTTCAACACTATCATTAGCAGCCTATTATGATGCGCAGGTACAAAACAATAGTTTTCGTCAATAATATATTCAAAAACCTTCGAAACTTTGGCTAATTTTTTACGTAACTATCTCATATGTTCATTTATGTTCGATAATACTCGTGGTCCAGTACAACGTGTGTCTAAGCTATTCTAATTAATCTATTGCTCTGCCCCCTCAGTACAACTCAGTTATGATCACAATAAATCAAACAAACATCGATTAATTTCAATGGTGAATCCATTGGCTCTTAGTCGCTGTAAAGCCTTTCAGATAACTTCATGCCTTAACCAAGACGTAGCATGGAAAATAAGTGGCGCCAAAATTAGTCCCAAAAATGGATTGAAACTTTCTCCTCAAATTCTCGGCAATCTAGGTGGCTGCAATTTGCATTTAGCTGCTTTGGTAGGTATTACCTACAAACATCTGCACAATTGTACTGGCACTGCGTGCGATCACGGAGGGCCGAATTTGCTGCTCGTTTCCACTCCACGGTCGAAGGGCTGACTGGTTAATGCTCAGAAAGTCAATTGAGTGCCGAGCTGGCAAAAAATAATGTGAAATAAGCCTTCAAACTTAATGATACATTTGCGGTTTGGCAGTAACGGTGGTTTACACTGATTTTTACAAATCTCAACATAAATTACGCGAACATCAGCAGCAGTCGGAATAATGCAAAAGTAAAATTGCTTGGATAATACATAGCAGAACAGCACTTTGGTTGTGTCTGCGACGACGGAGCAAGTAAAAATTGTACATTTTTTACGAGTGTTGTTGGTATCCAGCATGGCTTAAATTTCGCGCATGAAGTGTGAAAAGTTTTAAATATTATTCAACCATAAAGGCAATTAATTCAAATACCTACCTAGATTGCATTTCGGTGACATGGTTTGCGGTGGCGAGTTTTTATAACATGGAACATTTGGCAGATAGTGTCGCGTCCGCGTCACCATGGTCTACGCGGTTGTGTGTGGTGAACCATCTGGATGTAACAAAGACGAATTGCGGTGAACAGACTCTGAAGAAGCCAGAAGTGGAAGCAACAAGATTAAGAAATCAAAGCAGACGAAAGTGAAGTGGATAGGGATAAAAAAAAGTCTCGGAACACAATGTGTTGGTCCGAAAGTTTGAGCTATACAAAAGGTGGAAACCTGAAAAGTAGAAGCGTAGATGGCAACTACAACATAAAAAAAAACAGACAAGAAAGATTGACGAAGAATAAAGAAGAAGGTGATGATTATGATTGAATGTCATGTAAAGGAGTGAAGTGAAATGAAATAATCAGCGCAGTCAAATGAGTCCGATTAGCGTGCGATAGTGCTAGAGGTGCTAGCAAAAGGGTCGGGCTGTGGATCGTTGAAGGAAATTGCGACTATGAAATGTTTTTCAATATAAGCAGTTTGGAACAGGTCAATCCTAATAAAGGAAACCGGAGGACCTGACAACTAGATTTGTGGCACTGGAATGGAAGTAAGTGGATAATGAATTTCAGTTTTCAATTAGGGGTGGTACCAACGGCAAATTTACATTAATTGATACGTCTCTATCTCGATCTTGTGTATGGAATGATTACCTCCAATAACCGGCCCGACGAGCGATGATTCAGCGGAAATTTAAATTTGATCTATTTTGTCTCGTACATCGTGATGTCGATGGTTGTATTGTTTAGAAGTATGAAAAGACTTAAAGGAAAAACTAGCGAAGGGGGGATTTTTTTAAAAGTGTTTTTGTCAAACAACCGCTATTTGTGCCGGTGCATCAGATTACCTTAATTCAAAAACATCTCTTAACTCTGCCTGTAGCGGATTGGAGACAAAACAAGAGCAGAAAGGAGGTTGAGTTCAATTCCAGGTCTGGGTAAGCATTTTTTGCACTTCAAAGTTTCTAAAACCATATTAAAAAAGTCTTGTATGTTTCGGGGCTCGGAGACCGCTAATATTTATAAACGAGAAATGTTCTTCGATTCACTTCAATGATTAGTTACGTCTTGTGTAAAAATAGTGATAGGGTACATATCCCTTGATTCAGCCTAATATGCAGCGCTCGATTACTCTGTTAATTGTAACTCATAAAGTAATTGAGCTGGAAACAATATACATACAACATGTTATACATTTGCTTCGACAAGCTTAATAAGACGTTTGTTTTTCTGAACCACAAAAAGGTGCATTTCCATAGAAAATTTCACCAATACAATGTAATAAATACATAAAGCCATAGTTGTGAACATAGAAAATAAAATGTCCCTAAAATTGGATCCACAGTTTTCTTGTGAAATAATTGTTCATGTTTGAATGTGAACAGTTCATTTTTAACATGTGACTTTTTCCTGTACAACTAAGATGCAATACTAGGCATATCGGCTCAATTGATCAAAATCTAGGCCATTTGAAGATGGTGAGGGTAATGCTTTCACCTTTTCCAGTGGGGCAAAGGGGGCAAAAAAAAAAAAAAAAGAAAAAAAAAATAATAAACAAAAGTAGAAAAATAAATTGATGATTTTTTTTATTATTTGGTTGGTAGGTAGGCCGAATGATGCAGGGCGGCTATTATTCCTCTCCACTTTGTTGGGAAGAATAATAACCACAATATCATTATTTATCAAAAATAATTATTAATATAAAAAATAATATTTTATTATGTACAGTATGTCCCATAAAAAAATGCGAAAATCCATACCTCAGTTTCAAATAAGTTTTTTTCATAGAAAATGATAAAAAAATCATAATTTTATTTAGGGAATCGTTTATTAAGCCTTTCATGATTACATTACTCAATATGTCCACCATTTTTCTCGATCACCTTCTCAAAACGGGGACGGAATCGAGAGCATACTTTCTCAATGTATGAGTTAGTCATCGAGTTCCATACCTTGGTAATGGAAGCTTTCAGGGCGCCAACACTGGGGTGAGAACGTTCACAGGCCTTAGCCTGAACACATGCCCATATTGAGTAATCCAAAGGATTCAAGGAGGCCAAATGTCCTTTGGCCAAAATCCCATGTTTTCCTTCAGCCACGCTTGAGTCCTTTTAGAGGTATGACACGGTGGCCCGTCCGGTTTGAAAAAAACGTGGTGGTGGGTTTCCAAGTTGGTTTTTATCCATGGGAGGACGTTGTTCTTCAAAATGTTCGTGTAAATCTCCGTTTTAACTTTTTTTTCCACTTTTTTTCTATTGTGGGGGTTTTTTTATGATATTGTTGACACCACCGCCGAAAAACACGTGTGTCCGGGGGTTTGTTTGTGTATTTTTGTTTTTCTCTTTTAGTTGAATCTTCATTATTCTTCGGCGAGAAAAAAACCCCTTACGTGTGTTAGATACGGGATCGATGGTGAACATTTTCACATCGGAGAATACGATGATGGTATGCTTCTTTTTTAATGCTGACACCAAACGTTTCAAGCGCTCCAGCCGTAGTTGTTTGATTCGGTCCGTTACAAGGTGGCATTTCACTCTTGCCCTGGGCAAACATTTCAAGTCATCTTTGACCAACCGTTGCATGGTAGTTTTTGAAATATCGGCTTCCTTAGCCAATTTCCGGATCGATCTGATAGGATTTCGCCTCACTTTGTCTCTCACTGATCTGATGACCTTCGGTGTGCGAGCGGACCGTGGAGGGCCACTTCCCGGCTTCCGTGGACGTGGTCTATCAAGGAGTGAACGTTGAATATGGTAAACGGTAGCCAGGTGGCATCCCACACTCGTTGCAATTTGTTTTACGGGCTTTTTGGCGAGCAGCAAACTAGTCACAACCTCCTTTGCGTACATTTTTCTCAACTTTGTTATTCCCGACCGATATTGACTCTCGAACAGTATCTCTACAGTTATCAACTAAAATATTATGAAATAAAGGGGTGTAGCTTCTTCGTATCATCCCTTTGCTGAACGTAGCCATGTTGGATAATATGTAACCGACTATTCAGTAACAATTGCCACCTCATTGAAATCCAAAATAGCGTCGGAAATCGTTCATTGGCTTCTTCAAATCATCCCCACTCCTAAAATACCCATAGGAAATTTCACGGCTACATTGAAGCTTAGAATCAACAAACTTGTTTTAGATTTTATTTGTACTAGTGAATGTGCTGATAAATTTCAAATTTCTACTGTTGGTAGTAAAATAGTTATTTAAAATTTAAATAACTTACCATAAAAGCTTAGCAGTCTCTATGTTGCATCATATGTTCAAAGAATAAAACTTTCAAACGCATCTTTCACTGCTTGTTATTCGTATAGGGCTAATATGCCTTTATATGCTGATCCAATATGAAATGGACCAAAAACTGAAATACATATACTTTGCCCGTTCATTACAAGGTCTTACTTTTCTCACATAACAAAATTAAAATATCATAAAAGACAAAAATGCTATTTATACAAATTTAAAACTTGAATGATGTGCATGAAATCTTAAGACACAAATTAAACTACTTGACTGCAGTAAGTCAATACGGGAACATAAGATGCGTATGTAAAAAATATATGTGACATCCACTGAATTGTTACTGAGGACCAGAGGTCGGTCGCACCCCCTTCGAAGTTTTCTCACCATTTTAAGCTCTGTATAGGATCGAACAATACACACAAACTTTGAAGTTTGTTTTCTTGAAGTATGATTGTTATAACTTACTGCTCTTGGCTACTAACCCCGTCGATTAAATATTCTAAACCTAGGGTAGTAGAGACATTTTCAACCCTAAACATTCTTATGCCCCAGCCATTTCAAGCACTGTCTTGTTTTTAAGATTTTTAGGATTTTAGGGTGTCCCAAAATTTCGTCAGAAAAACCTTCCAAATTAAAGCTAAGGGTGTCACAACAACACTATTCTAGGGGGATAACCCTGGAAAATGTTGATTACAACTAGCTTTTTTCTTAAGTCAAGTTGATTTTTTTTCTAAATCTTTAAAAATAATTGAATTTCTTAGTAGACCTAGAGTTAAAAGAGTAACCTCTTTTAACTTTTTTTTGTAAATTGCTACGGTCCAAACAATTTCTAAGAAAAAACAACTTTTGTGAATTTTCAAAAATGGGAAGAGCCGCTTTTTGAAGACACTCTTGCTTAACCATAAATAGTTTCAGAAATTATGAAGAAAACGCTCATTTCACTCTAACCGCAAATCACCAAATTTTGACAGTTTCTTCTTCCGAACATCCTCTGGAACGTCAAACTTGCACTTGGCGACAAAATGTGACATCTCGGGTAGTTGGCGGAAGTTCGTAGGTTTCGTCGTCAATCAAGCTGAAATGCGGATTAGTGAGCAACTGCGTGTAGAGCTTTTGGGAACGTGTTTTAGCAGCGACAGTTTGCTGCTCATTCCTGTTTGGGGCCTTGTGCACTTTTTAGGTAGTTTTCTGGTTTTCTGGACAAAATAGTTCGACACCTTCGTTTTTCTAGCGATACCCCGGATCGTCATGTTTGGCCGGCGCTACGAACTTCTTGGTCATCTTGGAATCAACTGAAAAAACAATTTTGTTTTTGCAAAAAAATGCGCCGGCGCACAAGAGCATCACAACCACGGCTAAAATCAAGGACTTGGATGGCTCCAATGCGCCGGCGCACAAGAGCATCACAACCACGGCTAAAATCAAGGACTTATGGCTCCAATTGCTTCCGCATCCACCGTATTCACCCGATTTGGCTCCCTTAGACCCAAACCTCAAAAGATGGCTCCTCATTAAAAAAAATCCGTGCACGCGAGGAAATCATCGACGCCGCGGAGGAGTATTTTGCAGACCTTCCGGAAAATTACTTTTCGGACGAGTTCAAGAAGTTGGAAAATCGCTGGAATAAGTGTATAGAATAAAATAGAATTTTTTTTTCTTTTCTTTGGAGGTTATTTTTATTTATTTATTTATTTCGTCAACCGATCGTAGACTACATATTTACGCTTAGTTCTATCTTCTTAAAGGTCGCCTAGAAATAATATAATGTCTTAGGTTACTACGTGACATTGTTAAGTCAATTGATTCACAATGCAGATTATAGAGAGACATCATTCGGTTAATTGGTCCAAATTTCGCATAGTTTGTCCGATTGGTATTTAACGCAAAGAAAGTTCCGATTCCTCAAATGCCGCGAGGGGGTGTAGAAATTTAGACTACTTAATAAGTTAGGGGAGGAAATGCGATGTGATACAATATCGTTAACAAAAGAGATCATGGCAAATTCCCTTCGTTCTTTAAGAGTTTGAATGTCAATAAGCATACATCGTGCTTCGTAAGATGGAAGTGGAAATGCTGTCCAGCCTAATTTACGGAGAGCATACAAGAGAAACTGTTTTTGTACTGATTTCAATCGTTCTTCATGTGTTTTCATAAAAGGAGACCATATTACACTACAATACTCTAGAATAGACCTGACATATGCAACGTACAATGTTTTGATCGAATAAGGGCATGAAAGTTTTGACCAAAACGTTTAATGAAACCTAGCATATTGGTTGCTTTATGGATAATTGTGTTGTAATGGTCGATAAAATTAAGCTTAGAATCTACAATAACACCTAAATCTCTGACTTTCTCGCATTTTTCTACAATTTCAGTTCCTAAAGAAACAATAATTTGTGGTGTATTTCGTTTTCTATTGAGAGTAATTAAGTTACATTTCTCATCATTTATTTCTAGTTAGCTTTTTTGAACCATAAGTCAAATAATAATATTTCGTTTTTATAAGTTAGATGATCTTGGTCATTTTTAATTTCCATAAATAGATGCATAGATGAGAATTCTGATATAGAGGATGGCGATTTGCGATTTGGTAAAATCAAGCGCTCCCTTTATCACTTCCGGAACAATCAACGATGCGATGTACACGCCTTAAGAAGCATTTCTTGCCATTCATAAGGTAGCACAAAGGATCAACGATGGTTCGGACTGATCTGGCATCCTGCCACTACGTTAGAAACGTGTTGGAGTGGTACCGAGCCAACATAGTCTATTTTGTGCCAAAAGATATTAACACACCAAATTCACCGGAACTTCGCCCAATTGCAAAATTCTGGACAATTATGAAAATGAAACTTCGCAAATATTTCAAAACTATCAAAACAGAGCTGGAGTTGAAGAAAATTTGGGATGAAACAACAAAAACACTTGGAAAATCAGTTGTACAAAATTTGATGGGTGGAGTGGAGTGAAACGGAAATTGCGGGCATTCGATGGGAGATGGAATTGAATAAAACAAATTTTGTAAATCATAACTCATTAGCAGTTTTTCACTCTCTGAAAATTTCAAGAAATTCCGATAATCGGTTTGATTTTGGTGAGTAAATATGTGTGTGCCATTTTTATCGAATACACCCTTTAGGTACTTAGTTGTTTAGTATTCGACATTTCGTTCTGCCAAGTGTTATTTAGCCTCACTGCACACACCATCGATCATATTTTTAACGTGGAAGTGGATGGCGTCCTTCCACTGTCATTTGAAAGTCTTAGTCGTGGCGCCCACTGATGTGGCGGAGGTGCCTAAGGCCAGCCGCACACTGATGTGGCGAAGATGTGCCATCTGCTAGCATGTCAAACCACCTTGTCGACGTTCGCCTCACGCCACAAAACTTTGATTAGATATTTTGACACGGTATATGATACTACAACTCCGCCTCATCAGTGGGCGCCTCGACTTACAGATTGAAAATAGTACATTTTGCTGTCCACTACATAAAACGTCAAAATACGACATGGCGATAAATATTGTCCTTTTTCGTATATTGATGCCTAGCCTCCGCCGCATCAGTAGGCACTGGGGTTAAGTTTACTAATACCGCTAATATTTTCTGAAAAACTTCATAACTTCATCACGGATTATTTTCGTCACCTTGAATAAGGTTTATTCGCCAACATAATTTAATAATAACATTCGCCAACATAATTTCCTTATTTTCAAGCATTGATAACATGCCAAGGAACGGCACGGTGTTTCGTTATGCATACTGTGTATTTGTGTATAAAGCACGTGTTGCATGTCTGTCAGTATGTCATTTCACATGCATGCTTTATTTTCGGGGAAAGCTAGCATGCCGTGTCAGGCCCTTTTTCGAAATGCATTCCAGTATAAATTGAGAGATTTCAATTTGAGATAATATAAATTTGATTCCGATTGATTTAATCCTAAACAGGGCCACCGCGCACGCGATAGGCTGTTAACAGAGGTGGCATAATATTGTCGGTTGAGTAAACAAAAACAGAGAAATCAAGAAACGCCGAATGGTACGTGGGCTGGGCACAAACCATGCACGATGTGGAGGCCAACCTGACCGCAGACAGCCCACGTTGACATCACGCTGGAAAAGAACGACAAATTGGACGACAAGTATTGTGAGTCATTTTCAGTTATGTCAGCTAATGTCCACTTTAATTTAAGAGTATGGCTACTGTTTTCTCTTGTCCCTGCTAGTAAAGATTCATGTCACTTGGGTTTTTGCCCTGTGTCTTAGTTTTTCGAACAAAGGGAAATAAAGGGAATCATGTGTGTTCAATAAGATGGTTATGCTCTTATAAGTGTTTGGAAAATCTGTTGTTTTTGTTGATAACATTCTATAATAGATTATGTTCAGATCTTTTCAATATAAGAGAACCTGCTCATCTTTATTCAGTGGGGCGCAGCTACAAGGCACGACAAGGCTGGGAATGGTTTGTTTATATTCCCGGTCTGGTCGAAGAGTATTTGGGTTTGTAACATTTTTCGGCTTCCCTGAGCAAATAGTTTGATTGTACTTGCCATAGAATAACGTTAGGTTAAGAAACATAAATAAACTAATTGCAACCATCAAAAAAATTCAAATGCTATACATAATCATAATCATTTATGGCTACAGATTTATCAGGATTACATTTAGCTGAATATTTCGGAAAGCTA
The DNA here is from genome assembly GCA_024533555.2 of Aedes koreicus. Lineage (NCBI taxonomy): Eukaryota > Metazoa > Arthropoda > Insecta > Diptera > Culicidae > Aedes > Aedes koreicus. Next base: position 975,571 of record JAHHFK020002302.1, read on the forward strand.
AGATATAAGTCAGTCATGGCAAAATATGTGGGAAAAACAGAAGCAAAAAACTCAATGAATTATCATTATACTATCCTATCCGCTGCTACCGTATCGGATATAATGCATGTGAATTTCACATACGACATATGGACAACGAAAGCCCTTCCAAGTATAATTTATGATCGCGTGTTGCGAATATTCGAAAATTCAACGAAAACATGCGGTTAATTATATTCTCCAACAAAGAAGGCTAAGCCAATTTCCAGTGCATCTCGGGTAAAAACAGGGCCACCTACACTATTATGTTTGGCTTGCTTCGTTATATGTGCGTCGAAATTTCTTCGAGACACGTATTGAAATCACCGTTACACTGAAAGCGTGTAGATTGAATGGTTTGTTGGAAGAATGCGGAAGTGTAGTCATATGCTAAAATTATTATCGAATTTGGCAGTACCGATTTGAGAATATTTCAGACAAAGCACGCTCAGCCAGGTTGCAATAGAAAATGTTGACATTTAAATTTTTTATCGCTTTTAGGTGTCAGATATGAATTAATTTTAGATTCACATTTGATTTGCTGGGTCTTCGTTCGCTATTGGCTTATCAATTCATACTACTAGAAAACTAAAAATTAACACGCAGGTTGGTTCTTAATTTTGGATTTCCATAACGTGGAGGAACATTATTACAAAAAGAAAACGATACTACGATGCCTTGTTTTTTTTTAACGATTTTCAATTTTATTTTTAGATTGAGCCTTGATGGGTTGTTTTAATTGTTGTTTTAAATTTACATTTATCGCTTATATGGGCAGTAGCAACAATGTTGAGTGAAATAAATTCAAATGAGTGAAGATAAATATTAAAGATTGGTAATGAGTAAATAAGTCGGTTTAACATATTTTCAGTTCGATTTTCGTCAACGAACGGTCAAATGTTTCATGTTTCTGATTTGAATTTTTTTTGAAGTAGCTTCAGGTTGCGGATATCAGGAATATATTAATGAGTACTCAAAGTGGCTGTAAACTTGAAAGAATTACAACTATCAGAAAAAATCATATGGCAAATGTTATTTATAAGGGTTTTAAAAAATTTATTATCGTACAGGTTGGGTCTCAGATTTTCATGAAACTTTGTCCACGCATAGAGTTTTAGGATATTCAAATGATTTGTTTTTAAATCATGGTTACCTGGAAAACTTCAGTTGGAATTTTATGATTTTCCAGGACTTAAAACACAAGAACGAAGCATCGTATAACAATTTTTTCCCAAATTTTATTATCTGCAAAATCTTTCCCACAAGCATCTTTACCGAAGATGAAAACTTAAAGGAAATGAAGGAACAACTTTATTCTGAATCATGGAAAATTTTGAAAAATAAAGCATGGCCCACTTAGTAATAAAACATACTCTTTGCTTATTACAGTGCCCTTAGTAGACGTATTCGCAAGCTTTTGACGTTTATTTGGTGACAATAACAATAACAGTGTATTTGTTCAATTAATAAAACGCGCTTGTTTTTGGAGACAGTCACCAGAAGTAGAAAACAAATCGTGAACAGTCACTTAGAAAATCCATCGTGGTCCGCGTCCAAGCTGGCTAAAGTGTTGAATTTTCCCAGAAACATCGTATGGCGCGTGCTCAAACGTACAGGGAATCCTTGACGACGACTTGAAAGCCTCAAAGTAAACGCCGAAGTGGAACTGTCAACCATCAGCTCCAAGGTCCGTGAGGTCCATCAGAAGTAATCTAAGTATGTTTGATCCCGATTTTAGTGAAAAAGTATGATACCGCCCGTAGTACAGGGCAGCGAATTCGGCTTACAGGCATACCGTGCCAATCGATCACTCAAGCAGAATACCGTAGCTAGAAAATGTGGTCGACAGCTGTATGACAACCTGCTAACCAAGTACATACTTACGGATGATGAAACCTATGCAAAGGCCGACATCGAACAATTTCCAGGACCAAAATTTCACAAGGCGAAGGCTCAAGGAGGTGTTTCTGTCAGATTCAAATTTATTTTGCGGGTAAATCCTCAATCCAATTGTTCTCAGTTTAGGCCCATTGAAAAATACTGGCAAAAAGAAGAGTAAACTGAAGGTAAAAGGTTCAGTTATCACAACGGCATCTCAGATGAAAAATTGGTGGGATAAAACCGCCGAAACAGTGGAAAAGGCCTTTGTACGTCGCTTGATGGTTAGTATTAAGGGAACAATTCTAGAATTCCGTCAAAAATGCGACGAATAATTCGTTTCGAGTTTTTTTTTGAATATAAGGAATAGTACACTGATAAAAAAGCAATGATAATATCTATGTGTCTCACATATGAATTTTTGTAATATGGTCATTAAATTATATATCATTGTAACCACACATATTTCCTATATGCACATATAACCACTCTCCCTTAGCTCAGTCGGTAAAGGCGCGGCTACAAAGAAACACCATGCTGGAGGTGGCTGGGTTCGATTCCCGGTCTGATCTAGGCATTTTTCGTAAAGGGAAATTTCTCCACTCCCTGGGCCTAGCGTATGATTGTACTTGCCACACAATCATACTAATGCAAAAAAAAAATGGCACTTGGCATCGAAAGCTTTTAATTAATAACTGTGGAAGTGCATTTAGAACGCTAAGTTGAGAGCAAGCAATAAGCTAATTGTGAAAACAATAAGCTTGAAATGCTAAAGAAGAAGAAGAGCATATAACCACTATGTGTGGCCACACATAGTGTTTGTTTGCCACACAAATTCCACTTGTGTTTCTCGAGGAGTTTCATTTAAGTGTAAACACATGGATATTATGTGGAATTTTACATAGATTTTTACCAATAAATATGGATGAATTATTTCCCGTGTATGCATTTAAGTGAAAACCGTTTTCAAATCCTTCAATTTAAATCCTAAATAGACCTAAATGCTTTTTTTTTCATTACTAAGTGGGCTGTAATTTGAAAATATAATTTCTCAGTCTTAATTGATGACATTTTCACGCTGGTAGTTTTTTCTTCATTACACCTTTTTTTTCAAGTTTTACGAGCGTATTAGTAGAACGATTGTAATTGTAATTGGAAAATTTAAATATACACTTCACTTGATCCTTTAAAAAAAAAAAATTAAAAATTAAAAATTAAAAATAAAAATTAAAAAATTAAAATAAAAAACTGAAACACTTTATCAAATTATCACTTGAAAAAGCTTAATCGTTGACAGATAAGTCTATTTTGTCTGCGAATTATAGACTTTTTCAGTGTCGAGTGCTCGAATTATTCTTTTTGTTTCCGGATAATGCCCAAAAAACTAACAGCCCGTGACGCATTTTCATTCAAACTCCAAAAACTACTGTCTTTGAAATGATATATAATTAATTATACATAAAATATATATAACTATAAAAAGTGTTCAATAATGGAGAACGTGAAATATTATGAAGGTCATCCATTATGCTGAAATCCGTTTGAATTAGAAGGTCACAATTCAGTTTCTCGAATAATCTAGCTGGGCTGCATTCTTGAAGCATAGAATGGGTTACAGGTAACATGAAACTGTGCTTAAGCTGTCGCTTCAAAATGTCAAACATCCATAATCAAGAAATTCTCGTTACCGCTTCTGCTAACGACAAATTTGTGGATCAAATTTGATTACCACCTTCATCAGTTTCATCGCAGGAAACTCCTTCCACGAGAGAACGTCTACAAAATTCACCGCTCGTCAGTTTCAGCAAAGGAAATTTCTTCCACGTTGGAATTTGTAGGATTTTTGATTTGTTTAGAAAAAAAAAAATTTTTTTTTGAATATCCGTCGATGAAAAGTCATCACGATTAGATAATTCTATGGGGTCTATCGAAAAGTAGTTATAAACTTTAAAAAATTTAAATAAAACTAAAGAAACTTCGCAAAATTTTAGAGCAATGTATTTCATTACAGCTTAACATGTAAAAATATCCATTAAACAAATCAACAAATCATCAAGTCAAATCAAATCAATCATCAAAAGATTGCTGATTTCGGTAATATTATCGTACCTTAGCCATTATATCGTCCATCAAGTTCTGTGGTTTTTGTTCAATGCTGACGAGTTTCAGTTTTTCACATGTTTTAGGCCACTGCACCTGCCTTTTTGAGGTTTCGCTTGACGATTGCCCAGTAGAGTTCGATCGGTAGAAGTTATGGACAGTTTGGTGGGTTAATAAAGTTGTCAGCGAAATTCACGTTGTTATCAGAAAACTACTATAGAGTTGACCTGGAATAATTGGCAGAGGTCAGAGCAGTCCAGAAGAGAGATGGAAGCTTCCGATATAGCAGAAGCAATCTCTACTGCATGCATTCGTTTCGGTAATTCAAACGTTTTCAAATGTTTAAAGGAATAAGAACATGGTTTCGTAATGAAGTTTTTGATGTTTTGGAGGATTTCAAAAGACTTATATTAAATTCAATTGCAGCTTTTTCAAGAGCCGACATAGATGAGAAAAAAATGAGTTTCTAAAGTTACTACAAAGAATTTGGTTATAAGTAAAAATTTAACCGTACTTTGAAGAAGCTGCTCAATACATAATTATTGAATTATTGATTTGGGAATTACGCCACTGTCAACAAGTGAACGATCTTCGCATAGTTCAGACGAACAGGATAAGGTTGATGAAATCTGCTGAGGTTGAAAGATAAAATTTCCATATAACGGTCATTTGGAATTCGTCAAAACTTCTAAAAGCCCCTTTTGGTTGCCCGTTGGATGCATTGAATATACAAGGTATAAAATTGGGCAAAAATGAGCAAGAATTTGTTTCATTTTCGGAAACTTTGGTTTCTTTTCGGAAAGTTAGGCCCAAAAGATGTGTTTGTACTAATGATACATCAGCAATGAATGTTTGTGTTTGCATGATATTGGAAAACATTAAACTTTTATTTGATGCTTTGAATTAGACAGATTGCTTTAAAGATTTACATACAAATTTACATACAAAAATCAAGACTCTTTTAAGAGCAAAGTTTTATGTGAAGTTAATAGTGAAACTTATTTTCCAAGATCTTGCGAAGAATTCAAATAGAGAAACGATAATTTCTTCACGATGTGCAATAATTGACAAAGAAGACTTCGATAGTATTTATTTGGAAAACCTGTTCGCTCATACAGAAATGTTTTTTGTTCATCAATTTAGAGTTGAACAGCAAACAAGATTCATAATAATGAAAAAGAATTCGTTCTAGCTCAAATTGAAATCATGTGCTAAATGAATTTTGCAGACAACTAGGATAGGGAACGACTTAATCAGGGGTGACTGTTTTCATGGGTTGTAATGAAATAGATGTAAAACTCCTATATGTTCTGGAATATTACACAATTTATTGATACGAACACACATTATATCTATCGGGCTTATGATGACAATTAATAACCTAAATTTCAAAGATTTAAATTTAAAAATTTATTTTTGTTTACGTGCACCGGTGGGGATGTTTCAGCACCTTTTCATATCTTAGCTTGTTGCCAAAACGTGATGTTGAATGTTGAGTTGAATGTATTTCTTATTTGGATGATCTTAAATCACTTCTAATTTTATGATTATTCCAGTCATATGAGGTTTATCTATGCTTCTGAGTATATAATCCGTTATCTGGCACAATCATATGTAATAAACAAACCTTTCGAAACTGCACAACAATATACCGATAAATAGTGCTTCGCTGTTAAACGACAACTATGGCATCACTTTGACATTTGAGTGTGCCGATTTTTCCTCTCCTATTTGACTACCATGGCTATAGCGTTCCGGTATTGTAACGTGAAGCCTAGTATCTGTTACATTTGCTCGTCTGTACCCAATGTCTCTACCAGCATTTTTAGTTGTGACATTTCTACCACTGTTAAAGAATATAGTATGTATAAGACACATAAGACAGATCCGTCCAAACATATTTTCTTACAGAAATGTTAGACTTTAAAGCAGAAATTGTTTTGAATAAATATGATGAAATCAAAAATCATGCTACAAAAATAAAACGTGTTATAAAACTTGTTTTCAGAGACTCCATCGTTGCTCTCCAAGCTGTGAATTTCAGGATCGTTAACTGCATTTGTTTTTCTTCTCTCATGGAACCTCTACAGCTTCCCGATTTAGCTACATTGGTCTCCCCCAGGGACCCTGTTTAAGCCCTCTTTTGTATAATTTTTATGTCACAGACATTGACGGTTGTCTAAGTGACAATTGTACGTTGAGACAACTTGCAGATGACGGCGTAGTGTCTGTCACGGGAAACAATGGGGTCGATCTGCAAGGATCCTTACAGGGTGCCTTAGACAATTTGTCTACGTGGGCTCTCGAGCTAGGTATCGAATTCTCTACAGATAAAACTGAGTTGGTAGTTTTTTCTAGGAAGCATAACCCAGCACAACCGAAGCTTCAAATGTGAGGTAAGGCGATAACTCATTCCATGTCTTTTAAATATCTTGGGGTCTGGTTCGATTCAAAGTGCACCTGGAGATGCCACCTTGAGTATCTGAAGCGAAAATGCCAACAAAGGATCAACTTTCTTCGATCAATTACCGGAACCTGGTAGGGAGCTCATCCGCAAGATCTTCTAACGTTGTACCGGACAACGATTTTGTCGGTTATAGAATACGGTAGTTTTTGTTTTCAGCCAGCGGCTCGGTCGCACACCATTAAACTGAAACGTATTCAGTATCGGTGTCTTCGTATCGCGTTAGGTTGCATGCACTCGACTCATACCATGAGTCTTGAAGTGCTGGCTGGCATGTTGCCACTCTCGGATCGGTTTACAGAATTATCTCTCCGGCTCCTCGCCAGGTGTGAAGTTATGAACCCCCAGGTAATCGAAAACTTTGAGGTGCTTCTCGAGTTGAATCCTCAGACTCGCTTCATGACTTTGTACCATTTGTACATAACACAGGATGTCAGCCCTTTGCCGAACATTCCCAATCGTGTTTGCTTCTCCGATTTCGACAATTCGGTTCATTTTGATTTATCCATGAAGCAGGAGCTTCATGTAATCCCAGAGCATCATCGTCCTATGATTGCTCCGGTAATATTTGCTGCAAAGTTTGGCCAAGTTGATTCCACTTAATCGTTCTTCACTGACGGATCTTTGTTGAGGAGTCAGCAGGCTTTGGTATATTTAATGAAATTTATAGCGCCAATCGTAAACTTCAAGCTCCTTGTTCCGTATATGTCGCTGAATTAGCGGCATTACACTTAACGCTAGAAATGGTTGCCTCATTAACCGATCAGTACTTCATTTTCACGGATAGTCTCAGTTCTATAGAGGCTATTCGCTCATTGAGGCCGGTAAAGCACTCCTCGTATTTTCTCATGAAAATACAGGAGCTTCTAAGTACTTTATCTTCGTGTTATTTTATCATCACCTTTGTATGGGTCCCGTCTCGTCCCGTTCAATTCCGGGCAATGAGAAAGTGGACTCGCTTGCAAAGGTGGGCGATATTTATGATCGACAAATCGCCTTCAACGAATTTTTCCTATTTTTCGTCAACAGTCACTCGTCAGCTGACAGTATAAATTGAGTAAAGGGGATTTGGGGTGATGGCAACATTCTATCATCCCAAAGGTGTCGAAGAAATTTTGGTTTAGGGGGATGGATGTGCGTCGAGACTTCATTCGTGTCATGTCTCGCCTCATGTCCAATCATTATTCTTTGAACGCTCATTTATACCAGGTTGGGCTGAGCGACAGCAATCTCTGTGCGTGTGGACAAGGCTATCAGGACGCAGATCACGTTATTTGGTCTTGTGCTGAACATCGTGGAGTCAGATCGGAGCTTTATGATTCCCTTCGGGCTCGAGGTAGACAACCCAATGTGCCAATTCGAGATATTTTGGCTGCGCGTGATTTGGAGTACATGAAATTCATTTATGTGTTTTTAACTAACATTCGCCTTAGATTGTAGTTAGTTTAACCTGTATGTTTACTATAAGTTTTTTTTATCGGTGTATGTGTGTGTTTTTTTTTCTTTTCCAAAAAATGTTCAAGTCAAAAGAAAACCATAAATTGTAAAGTTATAAGTGTACAGACAATTTAGAATTTAAAATTAATGTGTTATGTAAACCCTACTTTAAATTCCCATCCGTAATTTGTAATTCCTATTAACCTCGAGACGGCCGCGAGTAATCGGTTCTATCCCCCTAACTTTAGTTTTAAGATAAATGATGTATAAAAATATGAAAACTAGGCTCTGTAAAGTTGATTCGATTGAGCTTGTCAAATAAATGATTTATAAAAAAAACTGCATTTGTTATAATTAGATAAATCTGTTTGAGCTAAGACCAGCATCGAAAACATGTCAGGTTGTTTGTCATATGTTAAGACAGATCTGTCGACACAGAAAATACTAGTGGAGACACCGGATTAAACAAAGCATCAAGTTTGTCGTCGAAGTCGCTTTGTCTAACATTACAGTGAGAGGAAGATATCAGAAATGGCATTTCGTCTTGCCACACTTGCACGGAATCGCACTCATACAATGTTGTGAGTTTATCTACGGATTTCGATGCTGAAGAAATAATTTTTATGATCGGAAAGCGATCCGCTTGCTTTTAATAAGTTTCTGCAACTGGGAACCTAATTCCATTGCTCTGAAAGTTTCTGAGGCTAATGCTCGTATCTGAAGGTAGGTTTCTATACCTCAGAAGTAAACAAATTAACGTTAACGAGGGATCGGGATGATTATCAAGATTTTCAGTCTGGGGCTTGTTCATCTCCCGCACTGGATTCTATTCAAAGCCATTACATTGTGTGGCCTCAAGTAACTATACACCCCTTCGTTGTTTGCCAAAATGATGGGTCTTTGAAATCCTAAACTTCAACGTAATTCTAGATATCAAAAACACAATACATTATCACAATGTGCTTTTCAAAAAATAAGAAGAGTTAGTTATCAAATTTTCAGATAAATATCCAGAATTCGAAAAACTAGTTTTTCTTTCAATAGTCATGGAGAAAATTGTAAAAACAAGTCTAGTTTTAAATATATGTGCGCACTCGAAAAAGATTTTAAAATAAAAGTAGAATGGCACTTATTTCAGAGTCACACGGGAAAGGACAATGCGATAGTATTGATGATAATATAAAACGAATGGCTAAAGATGCAAGTTTTGGAAAGTCTTCTGAAATAGACTATTAGAAATAGAACTATTTTATGATTGGGCGACATCTCAAGAAGTAAAGCAACTATTTAAAAACTACTGGGAATCTATACATGCAGAATACACAGAGCTGAAATATTGTTACAGGAAAGATTTATTGATCTTGTTCCAATTCTTGGAACCAAACAAATATCGTGCATTTATTCCAAAAAGCAAACAAAACATCTATGCTAGTGAATACTTTGAATCTAGAATGCGTGATGGTCAGTTAGTTTTTTGGGCATTATTCGGAAAGAAACATAAAGACTATCGTGAAAATTTCAGCCAATTAATCTAAGGAATGAGTCAAAAAGAAAATATTTTTTCAATTTGGGATTAGGATTAGGATTAGGTACATAGTTTTTGCGGCTTTTCCTTGCATTTTTCCTCCACCGTAGGATTTTTTTTCAGATTATGTTTTTTTCGTATTCGTGAAAAAATATCATCCAACTATGGTCCAATCTGCAATGAAATTATGAATTTTTGAAATAAGTGATGTCCGGATAAATCAGAAAACATCAATTGGGATTTCCTGGAAAACTGCCTACCATGATTTTTTTAAATTTTTGTTGTCATTCATATATCCATAATCTCTATGCGTGGACAAAGTTTCAGGAACATTTGACACACTTCGGTCCAAACCTGTATGATATTAAAAGAAATCACCATATCTGATTCGGAAGGCAACGATCATCAGCGGATCGAATATTTCACGTTCTTCCGCCTAGGATGTGAGCAGCAAAGTCAAGTATATCTCCCACAACCAAGTTCCCGAAGAAGGTTCTACTATGTCTGACCATCCGTGAAAATAGGATGTCGAAGCCAATTTCCTTTATTGCAGGGACTTGCTGTGAATAGGGAGATTTACAGTATCAGATGCCTACCGGAAATGGCTGCCTTCATCTGGAAGCACGATACTGAAAAGTATGTAGTGTTTTGGCCGGACCAATACGTCAAAAGGTGGTTGGACACGATGGATCGCCTGAACATCATTGTGGAACCGGATAATATGATCCATCCGAACGTTCCCTAGCCGCGACCAATTGTGAATTTCTGGGCCAAACTCATACGCAGGACCTACTCCAACGATTTTGTGGCCAAATTAGAGAAGCAGCGGATCGAAATAGCGGAAAAGGAGCTGAAGTATATCCCATCATTGTCCTTTTCTACGGCTATGGCTAAGATTCTGACAAACTGGCGTTAGGCCGCTGATGAATAAATGTAAGATTAATAATAAAACATGTTTTGTGGTTTTTTTTTATCGTAGTTTTTTTTCCAGGTCCTTCCGAAAACTGCCTCTTTTTGGAAGGAGGCTTTATAGCCCTTTTTCTTACTCAGGAAGATGGCAAGTGTACTTCACATTCATGGTTAGAGATTTTGGTTTGCATGTATTGTTGCGTGATTGGTCATCATCAAAATCACGCGCTTTTGTATTTCACCCATTACTACAAAACCTGTACCCAGCTCGCGTGTATTGCCGCATGTCTAGTAGATGGTATTATCATCCCTATACGTATGGATCGTCGATCTTTTCCAGCAAACCTCCTGCTACGCTACAATTTCAAACTTGTGGACCCTGAGTAAGTTGGAAAGAATGCGAGTACCTTCAGAAAAAAATAGAGTTCCCAGTTCAAGGAACAGCATATCTTCTTAACGATAACTATGGTCTAGGATTTTTTCGTGAAGAAAAAGTTCTCAACTCCCTGGCCATACAAAAAAAAAAGAAGAATATTAACAAGCGCGTAAAATTTCCCCTTGTTTAATTTCAAGCCAATGGAGGCGTAAACAACGAAATTGTTTGCAATGTTTCATGCGCCATACAACAATGTTTGCATTCTTTCATACAACAGGCCAACATTTACATGAAATATCCCATTATTTTCTGTCAAATCTAGCATTCCCTTTTTATCTGTGTACTGTATCATTGAACTTGCCGCACATTTATGCAAACATAATACTAGTAGCGCATATTAATGCAAACATAGTACTGTGATCGATATGTAACTTTCGGGAACGTATTTATTTTCTGCAGGCGTAAAACAAATATCAAAAATAATGGGAAAATAAAATGCGTTATTCTATAGAAATTTTGGAATTGATGAAGCATTTAATGTTATTCTAATAAAATCAATTCTGCCCGAAAGCTTCAATCCAGTTGGGTATTTTAGGTGGATTGCTAAACATTTCCAATTAATAAAATCCCCAGGATATCACCATCGCCAAATGGGTACTCATTAGTCAAAAAATCTTGAAGTTATATAAACCAGTAGCTGTTTCCTCTTGAAAACGAGTTACGTAGGTATCATAATGATATCAACGGAGGAGTTGGTGAAATGTACTGCATTCTTCTGCATCCTTCAATACCTGTGAATAATTTCTCGGGGGCTTTTTTTAATCTCTTAGTGATGAAAATCAAGATTTATTGACGAGAAACAAAGCATCTGAATTTCATGGTATCGTGTTCAAATTAACCATGCTAAGGATTTTTTTTAATGGTAATTTTCGACCTTGGAAGCGAAGTAGGTAAATGATGTGTGCATTGTACACTTGTTCGTTGATTATTTGGCCAGATTGTATCAAAGTTACCGCTATAAGGGAAAGCTAAACACCTACAACTTGCAGCTTGAAGTGCATACTTATCCACCATTGTGCCTTCTGCTTGTTTATTTGCAGAACGAAGAGAAAGGATTTACGGAGGTCGCACATTGCCACCGCTCGTGTTGCTTTATGGTTGGTCTGAAAAATGTTGGTCAGGATCGGCAATCATTACGGAGTCATAAATAGTAAATTTGAATAAATAAATAAATAAATTATCTATCGTATATCTGTTTGAAGTTAACCACTCACTGCACTCATCGGCTGGCGCGTAAAGTCGGGTTGACTGAATTCAGTATACTCCAGAGGGAACGCTCGCAGTTATAAACGACCGAGTTTACAGTTCTTCCTTTGCCAGTGCTACTCGATGCTTCTGCTGCTTGAAACACAGCTGGCCAGTAGGTTGTCTGGAACTTGCTGTACTTATAATCTTCTGCGCGCGCTGCTAACGACGGACGGCAAAACTGTGTGCATAATATAATGGAGTGCAAAAGAAAAACGAAGCTCAAATGAAATATGGTCACGATGCTACAGTACTATCATTATTACTTTTATCTTTCCACCATTTACTGAATAAGCCGATGGAGAGCGTCTATTTAGTATTGATATTTGTTTATTAAACATTTCCAATAGTAAGATGTTTGTGCAACGCCTAACTTGGCATCAGTTTTTGTTGAAAAGCAGAAATAAACATTTCATTCGCTTTCCACTGACAGCAGTCAATTTTTATTTTATTTTACTGACATATTTTAATTTCAGAATGAGCATTATTGTAGTTGCACTTGAAATTTGTGAATATTACTTCTTATTTATATTACACTCTCCTCGCTAGCGAATGTTTCGCTGGCCTTGAGGGTGCTCTTGATGCATTTTCACAGATTTTAATTGAGTGTTTTTTCAACAAATTATTTGTGAATTTCAATGCTACTCGACTTTGCTTTAACATTATTTTCAAAAGTAGTGTTGTTTAAATATAAACGGATGTATTTCGCACAGATATATTTATGTTCTTCATCATTCTAGGTGGAATTAACTTCACAGCCAAGCATTTTGTACCAATAATTTTCAAAAATTGATACTGTCACTACTGTACAAACTTACCTCACTGTTAACACTGTTAAGAAGTATTATTTTAATATGCTTCACAAGCTGATTTTGATTTTCATCTGACATTACCTAGAACGAACTTCCTTTTTGCTGGCATACTGACATTCCCCAAATTGGTTTTTACCAGCCGTCGCTAGCAATTTGAACTAAGTTTGTAGCATAGTTTTGGGTTTAATTGATCATTTTTCTGGAATCATAACTTTTATTTTCGGAATAACGAATTGTGTTAGCTTATTGCTATGGTATTCAGCCTAGAGTCTCACCGAACCATATACCAGAATTGAGCATGAAAACTTAATCAGGTATACTAAATTGCATTATATCAAGAAAGTTGAGTTTAAATTTGTATATTCTCGAGTGAAATGAATCATTCTCTCTAATAATGTACGCATGTACTTGAACATGTTTTGCGTACTAAATATAAGGTCTATGAGCTCGACGTTTGAAAAAAAAAGATAGCTCAACAATTGCATCTTGGGGAAATGCTGGCATTGGGCATTATGACTATTATTGGAAACTGATTTACAAATTTAAAATTCTATACATTCTTCCTTCAGAGACCTTCACGGATTACATTCTCATAGAAACTTGATTATTTAGCTTTATTTTAATTACCTTTCTAATAGTGAGCCATTCCATTAAGCAATATTATTCTTCAAATAAACTACATGCACTTGAAAATGCTACTGTTTTTGTTGCTGTCGATAATAGTTACACCCCCTTAAGATATGTTTAGCGCCTCATAACAACATTTTCAAGCCGTTCTGGATAATTCTTTTGATTATAATAGATACGCAGCACGAAGCAATATGTAAACTGAAACGTGAAATGCATGCATGACACTGCGAAAACACTTATAAACGGCTGAACTCTGATTAGCTTATCAAAAATAAATAAATCCCCTTTATACCAATCAGTTAATTTTCTGTCAACTTTTAAAAAACGCCTAGATGTATGTGTGCCCTAATAGCACGAAATATCCAATTGATGAATTCAAAGTTTGTAAGTGTACATACATTTTTCCATGGATCTTAATTCAATAAATTGACCTTTCTCGACAGACCAAACTCCCATTTTTTATATTTTCTTTTCAAGGCAGTGAACCTCTTATAATTTTTTTCTATGCACTCCTCATTTTGTTACAAATGTTTGGAAGCTTCAATTTTTCCACATTTTATGGTGAATTTAATTATGTGGAACAAATATCAGGCGTTTTGGCAACTCTATAAAGTGGTAAAATTATTTACACCACAAAATCCAACACTTTTTCTGGCAACACTGCGGTACTTTGTTTATATACGCAAAGAAACGTCAAAAAAAGGATACTATTTCGAGCTTCCGTCTTCCTGTCAGTACAACTGAAATAATTTTTTACATATCTATGCCAGTACTTTCGAAGGCGTGGCTTTGTTACGCAAAGATTAACACCTTGTTACGAGACTTTCCGGTGGAGTGACTGAGTAAGAAAACTACCGCTAGGTTTCACGCGAGCACTGACATCTGCTCATGGGATTTCTTCATAGGAGTGAAGAACTAATAAGTTATAGTGAAACCCACCACAGAAGAGAAACGTCAGATTGGGGAAGAGAGGGCCAAATGGGTATTCACCACAATAAACATAGTCGACGCATATGGGGTGAAATGGTCATATAACAGTTTTTTTAAAATTATTTTTGAATAATTACAGGCTTAAAAAACATAGGTCCCATAGAAAAGAAAACTCTACAGAAAGGTATCCAGGTATAAGTCAATAATAAAAATCCCCAAGAAACGTCTTCTGTATTTAAGTTAATCAATATCATCCCATTGATCAATATCACCTAAAATCACGGTAACTATAAAGGAACATATTTTATTTGCAGTGACATCCATCCGATTGGATATGAATTTGTTCACAACTTATATATATTTCGCGTGGAGCTATCCAAAAATGACCACACTTCGAAAATTTTTAATCATTGTTGATTATAGAAGAAAATATAATTTGAATTATATTAAAGTTTCAAAAATCGCCTTTTTTTCAGCTCATAAGATAATCACTATAGCCAATGGCAAAGTTTTAATCGAGAGTTTCATTTTATTTTTTCAAAATTTTTCAATGTGTGCAGTTTTTGTTTATAATGATATTATGTACATATTGTTTACATATGTACATATGTTTATAATGATTTTATCATACTAATCGAGACTCGAAAACCATAGCGTAACGCATAACAATTTTTGTTGCGCGTGAAATATCCTTAATAACTAGTGTATCCCCCAAAAAATATGGCATACATTATTAAATGGTTTGTGAAAACTACGTATACAGCATTATTAATAAGATGAATTCGCCTCGGCTTTTTTTGCACTGATATTTAAACTTGGTCAATACCGAGTGAAAAAGGGAAATACTCATGTTTGTGCGTCAATTTTGACGCCAGCCACTGAATGAAAACAGTTCAAATTTTGTCCACATAGTTTCCTATCTTTTTTGCGGCTGTGGTGAAACTTTTATTATGGTACTTAATTTTTTCACAAAAATACTGATTTTTGAAATTGGTATGTCTAAAAACGACTTTTTTCACATAGTTATGTTATCATATGGCACATATGGCAAATATATTGGTTATAGTGTTGTCAGCCAAAAATATTGATGATTGACAAAGTATCAGAAGGTTGAACATGACGTTTTTAGGAAGCTAAATTTTGCTCGGCTATTATTTTTTGCTACTGCGTGTACTCAGAAGGTGACTGGACTCTAACCCCCAACCCTCCAGGAAGTTGAGGAGGCATTTGGGCGGTTTAAAAACAACAAAGCTGTGTTGACCATCGCCCAAGTGAGCTGTTAAATTTTTTTGGTGAAACACTGGCAAGTACGCCGGGCACTGGATAATTACAAAGATTTAGGAGGAAAAGTACTATATTTACTGGAGGTGTGGATCGTGTGTCCTATCTATAATAAGGGTGACAAGCTGGATTGCTTCAACTATCGTACATTCATGCTACTAAGCGCTGCCTACAAGTTGCTTTCCCAAATTCTATGGCGCCGTGTGTCACCAATTGCAAAGGAGTTTGAGGAGCTCATGTACGCCCACGCTACACAGAAAAAAATAATGAATTTTAACAAGTGCGTAAAATTTCCCCTCGTTTAATTTCAAGCTAAAGGAAGCATAAACAACGAAATTGTTTGCAATCTTTCATGCGCCATACAGCAATGTTAACAAGCTTTCATACAACAAACTAGTTTCAGGCGTTATCTGGCTGAAATGTACATGAAATATCCCATTATTTTCTGCCAAATCTAGCGTTCCCTTTATGTGCATGTATCTGGGCTCATTGGTGACCGCCGATAATGACACCAGAAGAGATACATTTTGACTGGAAATCGAAATGGACTCCAAAGGACGCTGAGATCGAACAAAGGTCTACGAACTATAAAGTTGACCATCTACAAGACATTAATATATAAATTATACCGGTAGTCCTCTACGATCACAACACATGGACATTATTCGTGGAGGACCAACACGTGCAGATGGAAGACGGAACGTGAAGGAAGCGAATGAACTATGAATTTCATCAGGGAGAATCTCCCATCGGCCATACCGTTAAAATCGGTCGACTGCGGTGGGCTGGGCATGTCATAAGAATATTGGACGACAGCCCAGTTGAAATGATTTTTGATAACAAAAGCATGGACATGTTTAAATTAGGAGTATACCAAAACCATTCAATTTTGATGAGATTAAATTATATTTGATGTTGGTTCAAAATAAAGAGATAGAGGGACAAAATTAATAACAATTACCTATTTCGTTCCGCTTTTTGAGATCACTTACTACCTCTCAATTGTCTGAAAATCCTTTGCGTGGAACTGGTTAGCGTTCTGCTTCCACCAAGGTATTCGGGTTGTTTAAAGGATTCCCATTCAGATGCTTGCCCCATATGGCAATGCTCGCGGTCATTGTATAGGGAAGACTGCAAAATAACATGAAAGAGAAAAGAGAGAAGGCATTAGTGATTAGCAACATGCGACGCGCATGTAAGATATTCATGGTGATATTCTCACTGCGGCCGTTCAAAATAGTTTGACTGACGCATCTGAGAGATCATTCCAGAGTCTCCACGCGTTAACCCAATCCCATCACATTTAATTATAGAAGCCAAGCGCCATTTGACAACGTGCAATATTTGGAAATTTCAGGGCCGCCCCCTTTCCAGCTTGAGATCTTTTACATTCGTATCCTCAATTCACCAGTATTGCATATTCCACCATGAAACAAAGCTGAGAATCAAAACTACGATTGTGTCACTGAAAACTCAGTTATTTCGGCATGAAATCCAGTCAACTTTTTCACTTATCATTACGTTAACACTCGCGGACACATTCACGCACAGTTTACCACCGGTTTTGGTCAGTTCTGATTTTAATACCGAAAAGTAATGAAAACAATTTGACCAATAGATTCAGACGTCCTCCATTTTCAAACAAAAACTCAACTTTTCTTAACTTTCAATTTGCTCAACTACATTGTAAAAACTATTTAACTACTGGAACCAATAACTGCATCAAACAAGTTGAGCCCTCTAAAGAGAGTAATCTATGATCATACATTTAAAGTAATTATTGAAGGATTTGGTGAAATTAGAATCTTTCGAAGCCATTCGTGCCTTTTGGCAACGTTATGCTTCTATTGATTTCCAAGCTTATCGTTTTAGCACCACCCGGGGGATACTTGGTATACCCAATGATTTCAGTATCTCAAACCCGCTCAACCAATCGCAATATTTTGTGATATAGAGGGCGGAAAATTATAATTTGAGATAACTCAATGCAGACGTCTTCCAAATTTGGCAGATCGACAGGCAATCGGTGGATAACCACCTGGTACCTCATGGCAATATGCTTAGAGGCGGACCGGAAGTTTCGATAAGCTACATCCCCCTGGGACTGGCAATTAAGGCAAAGGGAGAAATATTTGAATTGGACTATATTAAGACAAATGTTAAACATACACCAAACAGGGAAAACATTGAAAAGTAAAATTCATACAAGCTTCTCATTTTTATGACCATATACTTTACTGACAGGAATTCCCACTCATTCTGTAAACTTGATCATAAACTTTTATTAACAAAATTTAAATAAAGATTGTTACAAAATCAGTTGAAATCAAGCTAAATATAAAAACAAATGATACATTGTATTTAATTCAATTGCGATTTACTTTTATGAAATCGAGTTTCACCTCCAAGTCTTTAATTAGTTCTGGCATGACTTCTTTCAGAATAGTACCCATATGACGAATACTGGAACAGTTACTCTAAATGCTAAATCATTTTTTTTTCGTTTTTTCCACGCATGTAACCTCAATTCATGAAATATTGACATCCGCTAAATTTACTATCTTAACGGAATGTTGAGACATCGATAAAATGATACACATCATATAGTTAACAATATTGAATGCCCCATAAAAAAGTGTCTTAAATTTTGAATATGCATGTACACAACAGTGTACCACCATAACGGTCAACGACGAGACGTGCGAAATCGCTCCATCAGGTTTGATTGATGAATGATCGTAAAAATTGAATTAACGGCAACGGTCAGTTTGATTCCAGCTGTGAGATAATAAGATATTGCTGAGATACTCATAAGCACCGGCTCGTACGAAACATTGGGTCGAGGCATCTTTGGCTGGCATATTTACGCATACCTACCTTGGGACCATGCATAAATAACAGAGCATTTTAGCGGGAGAGCGGGGATTGATCTTAAAATGTTGTGACCAACCATATATTGAATATATGTAAGCAACCAAAATTGATAGAATTTATGCATCTTGAAATATGATTAGACGAAGAACAGAAATGAACAATTAATAAATATGAATCTGCATTCTATTAGTTGTGTCTATTTATCAAAACTAGGTACCACCAAATAAACATGAGTGTTCGCATTTTTACTGTCAAGCAGCCGGTTTTTGCTTTGCAATCATTAGTAAACCAAGTAAAAATAACTGCGATGATAAATATCTCTCATAAAAGTTTGGTGTGAAACATATTTTTCACATGCGATATATTCCTTGGTTCGCATTAAACTGTGAGTAGTTCATTTTCGTGTAGTAGGGAGTTTAAATTTAAATTTTAAATAAATAACGCAGGTATGTATTTTAAGAACACGCCGTGAGAAGGCATGCATCGAAGTGAGATTTTTGATGTCCTACTGCTTCTTTTCCATCGTTGCTTCGGGTATCAGGTTCCGCGTCTCGAGCGCGATGTGGAAAAGTGTTGTATACGTCAGATAACATACCGATGGGCGTCCTTCTCTCTGGGTAGACATGTGTGCATGCACATATTTCTATGCTAATTCGCATTGAATAAAGCACGCGTGCGCAAATAAATTGTTGTCTATATCGAAGTTCACGCCGTCGGTCGTCCGTCGTGGACTCGATCCGTTGGCCACACGTATCCGCTGAACGATCAACGCACTTCATACCATTTAGCAGTAACGGTGCCATCTCACTTGTCAGCTCGCTTTCTGTTATTGTTGTTTTAAATTGTTAGGGACGTTGGTGTAATACGCGCCATTTTCACTCTCGTAGATTAAAAATAAGTGCTTTCTGTATCACTACATATGCTACCTGATGGACAGTTAATATCGTTCGGAAGTATGAAAGTTAGTACCGAGGAAACGATTTTACAAAAACATCTTTTCAACTATATTTTTCATAGGAAACATGGGTCTGACGTGGGTAATATACGCCACTGGAAATGGAGACACTAGAATAAAACATTGTGATGAAAATATGTGAATTTTATGCGCTTAAGGTGAAATTATGTTTTAGGAATGATTGATTGGTTAGGTTTGCTGACCTTAGCTCATCAAATATTGTCTAGAGTTCGTTATATTCGATATATGCACGATTTTTGAAAAAATGCATTTTTTGACAATGATTCTCTGCACAGAAATAAATGATGAATTTTACCATTTCGTTCAATTGCAAGTCAAAGCAAGCATAACCATCCAAATTGTTTGCATTCTTTCATACAACAGACCTGATTTAGGCGATATTTGGCTTAAATTTACATTATATTTACCATGAATTAATGCCAAATCTTGCATTTCAAATAAGTGCATTATATTACGGAAACAATACATGTTTCTTCCAAACTATGTGGCAACCAGAACTATCGACGAAAAACATTAGGTTTCCTTGACGAGTTAATTTGTAGATTCTTCGGGCCAATATGAGACCCAGTTTTTATTTAGATTTAGATTTAGATATTTATTTAGATATTTTTGTTTATAAAAGCCGTTGCTCATAATCTTTGTCGAAACTCATATATAGTGGTGAGTTGTTTAGCTGCAGTTCTTATTCTTCTTATATTTCATACGTTGGGTTTTAGTTGGATTTTAGAGCTGTTTATAAATATAATCTAATGTTCGGGTTTACAAGCTATTTTTTACTGTAGTTTTTTATCATACGATTGAATAAATTTTCTTTATAGTACTTGAATTGCTAAGGTATCCCAATTTTTTTTCCCGTAGAGATATGGTAGACTACATATTTTCATAAATAAAAATGATTAAAATCACGGATGCGTTTTACGCGTTCCCCTGGGAACCTCAATGTCTCATTCACATAGGAGTCGACTTTTGACGTTTTAATAGACACACTTTTCAACTTGACAAAGGCATCAATTTTCGCGAATGTTAATCATTCAACAACTGCTGCTGTATAAATTATTGTGATTGCTAAGTAGAGCTTTGTGCGAATATTCAACAATAGCATAATTTTTTCTTAGTGTTTTTAAGCTTATTGCTTTCACAATTAACTTGTTGCTTTCTCTCAACTTAGTGCAACTAGAAAATGTAATTCCACAGTTATTAATTGGGAGCTTTCGATGCCAGGTATGATTTTCGCATTAGTATGATTGCGTGGTAAGTACAATCATATCCTATGCCCAGGGAGTTAAGAAATGGTCCTTAAAAAAATTCCTAGACCGTTTCGGGAATCGAACCCAGCTACTTCCAGCATGGTGGAGCATGATTACACCAATCGATCAAGACAATCACTACGCGTTGATTAAAATACTGAAAACTATTGATTTTTTATGTTTGAAAATCACACATATAAAAAGGAATGTCTTATATTTTCGTTTTGCAGAGTAAATTTATTAAATGCTCAGTATTTTCCTATCACAGATTTCAAATGTAAGTAAGAGAGATCTCCATACCACAAAAGTTCAACTCAGTGGACGCAGTGGTTCTACGCCTCAACAAACAAGAGAGATCTCATATGCAGCAGTGAACGATATATAACGGGCACACCTTCGCGTAATGCTTTATTCAAGGTGACCAATAGGTTGAAGTCCCTCCTTAAACAACACACAGCAATGTTTCATTGGTTTGGCGGTCTTGAAGATGTTTGGCGTGGCAACTGGTATTGGATTGGCTGCTGGTGGTGGAAAGTACTCTGGAGGGTGGATTGGAGAGCAACTGTTGTCCAGGTAGCTGATGACTCAGCTAGCTGTTGCTAGCAAGCGGCTGGCTAAGCTGCCGTTGCTAGGCAGTCGGTTGACAAGCTGATTTATAGCAAGCCGGTTGGCGTAACCTTGAGGAACAAAATATGTGTCATCCAGTTGCCAGCCATCCTTAGGTATGATGAGACGTTGACTGGTATGAACGGTTTGTGCCAGCCGGGTTCACATAATTGCTAATGTGTGCCAAAAATGCATTAAATTGCCACATTAGCATGATCACTTACCCGTCATTAGCCGATAATTTATTTTATTTATCTGCTAATAACTTGTTAATGTGACGCTTGTGTTGCTGACTAATGCATTGTCGCACAATATAATCAATGATGTGGCCCATTCACATACGACAGTTCCAATGAAGACCGATCAAACATGGACCATTAAAAATCAGCTCTTTTTAGAGCGACCATTTAGATTCTTCCAGCTGAAAAGTTTGTTGATAAAAAAAATTACGTAACATACCATTCCAAATTCTTGGCAGCCCGCGATGAAACGTTTATAACTCAATTAATCCTCAATAGATAATTCCCGGTAGTCAGCGGATGTGCTCTCACCGTGCAAAAATCACAGGGAAGCACCTTTTCACAAATTGTATACCACTATGATATAAGACAGGAGCAGTAAGGGAAGGTCCATTAATTATGTCACGCAGTAAGGGGGGAGGGGGGGTTTGGGTAATATGAATGAGTCCTAAAATGGCATTTCAAAACAGCATTTGACGAGTTCAAAAAATCGAAATAAAACCTTTGATAGGAGTAAAAGGAATTTAAGAAAACAATGTTTTAAGATCATTCTAAACAAGCTGTGTAGGTTCTCATAAACCTGACTAAAATATGAAACCTATTGACTCCTCTTGATGCCATAATAAAACCAAATTGATTTCTAGTGGCTTTCATAATACTTTAATTAAACTTAATAAAACTGGATGGTTTTAGCAATGTCACTTGGGCTGGCTTTCCGTTTCTTTGGTGCCCTAGATAGTATTTATCGGGATACTACAACTTCATCAGCATTTCCAAATAGCTGACCATCGGCCCTTTTCAGGGTCACCGCAATTTCAAGAAAAGCGTCAATTTTCCAGCGCAAGATAATTAAAGAGCCTGTAGGTAAGACGCGACATCTCATCCATTTGACAGGGCTTCTGCTCGATTGGAATGGTTTTTGAAAGGCTTTGACAGATAATCGCTTGTTCCAATCAATCAATGTCAGAATGAAACTGGTTCCTTAAACATAATAACATCGACTACACATTTCTGGGTAGTCCTACCTCACCTTTGCATACAACCCCACTAGGCTGATCCTTGTAGATTTCATTAAATTATTTCTTTTAAAAAAAAATTGGATCATCTGATCAAACTAAGTCACAAGTTCAACCTTTCTTCTATTTTGACTCAACCGGACAGGCTCGAACTTAGTGTTCTAGATGAATTTCCACACTTTTTAATTGATGGCTTGCGATGTCAATACCACTTTACATCAGTATGACTGGGTTGCAAATTGCATTAGCAAATTGGTTCAAACGCACAAACATTTTTGAACAAATTTCATTACAAACGATTCACAAATTATTCAAAGTAATTGTATGTTATACATTCTTGGAATAACAGTTCTTGCTAAAACAAGTTAGAAATTAGGTTCTTTCTTTACTGAAATGAAAACAAAATTATATTTGATGATTAAACACACTGTGACTTTATCATGTAAATCAACTACTTTGCCGGCAAATCAATAATACAATGGTATATATTCGGTGTGCTTTCCGTTTCTCTTAATAATATCCAAAATACCGTTTGGCAGGGAGCTCATGAGTTTGTGTAGCGTTTTGAATTAAGTTTAACGGCAGCTTCTAGTTCACGAACTATTCCGAACTGTCTTCCATTTTTGTAAAAAAAAACCATGCCAGGATGTGGACTACGGGCTGGACAGTTTAGAATCTCTCTCAAAGATCTCCTGCTGACATGAATTGCTGCATTATTCTGCTGAAACACGAGGTTTTCTGAGATTATGTTTTCACTAAAGAGCATCAATATGGCATCTAGCAAATCTTTGTAGCTTAAGGAATTCATTCTGGTCGAAATAGTTCAATTTAGAGTCTTTCCGTGCCTCGAAATAGCGGCCTAAACCTTATTTTCGGCTAAGTTTTACCTGCGGATTCTTCTTAAAATCGTGCCAATAATATGCACAACAGTCAGGGCCGCCTAAGATGAAATTGTTTCCGTCAGAAAAAAATACATTATACAATTATTTAGTCCAGGACATGTATTTTTTTCGCAAAATTAAAACTGGCAACAATGTGAGCTGGTGTAAGATTTGATTTCTTGGCATTGTTGGTGTACTTCAAGTGGTCACATCCACGCAGAATCTGCGCTACCCACTTGTGGCTGATTGGTATTGGTTATTGCTTGAACTCTGCCGTAGAAAAGTTTCCAGTCTCACCCATTTGTACAATACGGTCACGGTTGCTTATTTTTGAATTTCCTTTGTCTTTTTAATGCTCTACTTTTCTCCTATCTTCACCATGTTGCTGATGACTGCTTCGGATCAGTGAATTCTACGAACTATAGATTGTTTCAGAAATTATATGCACACTTTCAAAATATTAAAAATGTGTTGTTTTTTAAGAATTCAATTATTTTATTTGGCAAATTGTATCAGCACGGGTGTTTTACATAACATTTTACTCTTTTTCAATCAAAATCTATAATTCTAACCGAGACATCTAACTTTTCCTTAAACATGACCCAAAAACTTCTGCAGACTTGCACCTTCCACCATTTCCAATCTTTTTAAAATTTGTCTATGTCATCTGCTGGTTTTAAAAATGTTCGTAGCTTTGTGTTTTGTTCAAAGCCCAGAAAGTCTCGATTGGCCGTGCCTCGGGGAAATTTGGTGGATTCATGTCTTTCGGCACGAAACATACATTTTGGCTTGTGTACCACCCTAGTGTGTCCTTGGCGTAATGACATGATGCCAAATCAGGTCAAAATATGACTGGACCATTATGCTGCTTGATCATCGGCATCTGGAGGCATTCCTTGATGTACTTCTGGGTGTCAATTGTCTCCGATGTTACGTTCGAGCTAGATATTTTGCCGCATTCGCATAATGGCCTTCTCCGTTTCGGGGATATCCCTGTCCTTGCGTTTAACGAAGTATAGTGGTCCGAAAAGAGAATCCAATTTCACCTACGTTTCATCGTCCATGATTATACACCCAGAATTTTTACAAAAAATTGTATCATATAGTTTCCGGGCTCTCGGTTTCACAGACGCGGCCTGATTTGAGTTCCTTTTGGGTTTCTTCTGCTTCAAGTTTTGTCTTGAGTTCAAGCCGCTCTTTTGCACGCATCACGTTAGACGTTGAGGTCCCTATCTTTATCGCCTCATCTCAAACGGGAGCCGATGGTTCTTGCTTATTGGCATCCCTGATCTTCTTGTTAATAGCAGGACTCACAGGACTGGATTTCCGACCACTCCTCGGTGCATCTTTAAAAGTACATTGTTCTCCATATTTTGTTACTGCAGTTTGCACCGCTCCAACGCTCACACCCTCTTCGTTGACCAATTTTCTTAAAGAGATTCCACTCACAGTGTACCGAGTTGTGGACGCTGCTTTTTCTCTGCTCCGGAGTAAGACCAGGCATTTTTGAATTAACCCAGAAACTTATTTTTTTTATGCTATGACGTTTAGAAATGTTTGGAGACCAATTGTTAGATAAACTCCTGTATATTTCTATCGTTATCGCATATCACACATTTTTTCTAAAGTGTCAGCTCCGAGTAAATTTTTGGATTCTAAAATTTGGATTAAATAGTTCTGTTCAGAGACAAGAATTCATCACCAGTGACCTACGACGATTGATGGCGTCCAACGAGACTCAAAACGGACACCTTCGCGACAACTTTGTTTAACCGACGGCGAGAAATCTTAGTCACTTTCGGATTCGGTGCAATAAGTATAAACTCTAGGCGAATAGCGATCGTGTGTTTCACTCAACGTACGTCAATCTATTTGGGAATAACAATTCAATTATTGTTATAGTACTAGGTGAAAAATAAATTATTATGCATGGAAGAACACAAGCAGATCCATCTCCTATTATAGTATATGAGAACGAAAAACTGTTATACATTCTGCATTATAGTTAAACAAATTTCGGAAAATGTAATCATAGTATTAATTAATTATCCAGCTACGAACGAATTGCTATGCTGGAGCTTATGGCGATCGATCAAATCATGTTCTCGAGTTTGTACGGGATTTGCTATGGGAGGGCTTATTATTCATGTCTCCAGAGGAGTCCCAGTAACCTCATAGGACATAGGACACTGTTGGTTTTTTTTTTTTTAAATAAGAGGTTTAACTAGAAAAGATACCTTCGAAGACCGCCAAGCGATCAGGTGTTCGGGAGGTGGGGGATGGGTTGGCTGATTGTTGGGTGTAAACCAGTTGGAGGTCTGGTACGTGGCTCTTCGTTCAATTTTTGTATAGGCAATGCGCTGCCCAACGGTTCAAGCACAATCATATCAATGTACTGATGATATGATTGTACTTGAACCATTGGGATAAGTTGTGTGCCGGTTATGTTAACATTGGGATAAGTTGTGTGCCGGTTATGTTAACATTGGGATAAGTTGTGTGCCGGTTATGTTAATGTCTTTGACGCCCCGAAACAGGAGGTCATTGCGTCCCTTGGAAAGTAAGATTGGACAATAATAGACATATGGGGGTGTAACAAAGGTCTCAACAAGTAATCTATGTGTGTGTGTATGTGTGTGTGTGTGTGTGTGTGTGTGTGTGTGTGTGTGTGTGTGTGTGTGTGTGTGTGTGTGTGTGTGTGTGTGTTTTTTTTTTTTTTGTGTGTGTTTGAGCTCGAGTGTACGGCTTTGTGTCAATTCATCCTTCTTCTCTTTCCAGAGAGCGAGTAATGGCGCTATAACCATAAGCCACAAAAGGCTAAGACAAGAGTTAGTGCTCTTGTCGCAACCGACAGACAAGCTCTCATGCAAGAAGAGTCTGTTCCAGCTTTTGTTCCAGCCCAGGAAAGCGGACAACAAAGGAGTGCATTAATTTTCTTAGCTTCGTCACTCCCAACGACCTATGTATATATATAAATAAACTTATGCTTTCTCGCCAAGGAAAGCCTC
This sequence comes from Aedes koreicus, assembly GCA_024533555.2. Classification (NCBI taxonomy): domain Eukaryota; kingdom Metazoa; phylum Arthropoda; class Insecta; order Diptera; family Culicidae; genus Aedes; species Aedes koreicus. Next base: position 1,002,083 of record JAHHFK020002302.1, read on the forward strand.
CCGCACAATCCCATCCAATTTCCAACTCCAGATGTCTATGAAGATAGCATGAGTTCTCAGCATCTTCTTAAGTAGACATCTAATCAACACTTCCATCCCATCCCTTGCTGATCATAAGGACCTGGCCAGGTGTTGTGCAAAGAGATCGATGGATGAAGAGCCTGTCACACCCAAGGCAGCTCTTCTGGCGCTTCCATCGTCTCTACAACAGCCAACCCAGGATTATGTATGGTCGGAAAATGCTATGCTATGCTGCTATAGGGCCCAAAAGGCTCCGAAAATCATACTGCAATTTGTAATTGAGGATCAGAAGGGCCACGTCCAAAATTACCCTAACCTTGGGTTTGGGCGGGGGGGGGGGGTTGGGGGGGGGTAAACTGGGTTTTTGGGTTGGTCTCATTTCTAATCCCAGGGGCGGGGACCGCGAAGAAAAAATTTTTTTTTTTTTTTTGTTTTTGTTGGATATCCTTAAAATATTTTTTTTTTTGTGTGTGGAAGATATTCGCGACTCAAGTAAATTTAAATTTAACTATTGAGGTGGCGGATTCGTCCGTGCCTTGATCTACCCCGCAGTGGAATGTTAGGCAATGATAACGTCCATGGTTCGAGTACTACTTTACCCATGCCCTTTCGCTCAATTTTCAATACTTCTATTCTATTTACAACCTACCGTACACTGACGGAACTTTCAACACTTTCTCTTCATATCTTTCATTCTAGCAAACATAACTGTCCACTCTTGGTGCCTCACGGTGATGAGCGAAACATCTCCTTCTACATCATAATCGTTACTTCACGCACGGAGAATACAAAAATAACAATTAGAGTATGTTAAATTTAAAGTTTGATTTATTCAATTTAGTTTTACAAAAGTTGCCCTTTAGACTCACTGCTTTCGCCGACTTGAAGATACCGCCGCATCGCTGCCGATGTTGCACCACGTGGTTCGCTGATCTCGTTATCGGGCTTGGCCGACCGCCAAGCACGCTGCCTTGGAAATCCCGTTGACTCCGCCCAGTCAGGACAAATTGGCTGGATTTACGGAGGGGAGGACCGTATGGTGACGGACGGCACGTTCGGCAACCTGCGAAGCCGTGAACAACGATGCTTGAATGCGAGGTATCACTCCTTAACGTTTAGCACTCAATTTACTGTGATACGGTACTACAAATTTTGTTCTATATTAGAAAATTTAAACCTGGTCAAACTTTAAACACTCCGCATAACTTCACTTCGCAGGATCAAGAGCGCTCCCATGGGGGTAGAGTGGGTTTATATATGTTGCTCTAAATTTCCTAGGTAGTCATCGTCATCATCGAACGATCATTACGCCACATGCAATCGTCTGGATTTTCGCGCCTTCGGCAACCTTCGTACACTGAATAATTATAGTTACAATTACAATTACAATCATTCTCCCATTTAATTTTGCTCCAACCTTATTCACTACATCTACTATAATTATAATGTAGTATAATGTAGTGTATCTTAGCAGCACATCTATCAGAGCAGCAAATTCGACAGGTTTTGTGTATGGGCTCGTCTTAATACTCTCACAAATTATTACCCCCACAAATAATTGAATTAACGTGAACCTCCCTTCGAATGTTACAACCTAAAATTTCAATGTTGTCCCGGGCTACGGTTCAAAGGCGGATTTAAGGGGATCAAAAGTAGGACATTTTTGAGTCAAAATGTGAACTGCTTTTATTTACAGCACTTAATTTAAATTTTAAGGCAAAACAATGTGTATGTTTCTGAGGGAGGGGACGAATGAAACAATTCAATTCAGGGACCGAAAGAGATAAGCGATCAAAAACCTCTCGCGCTATGGAAGATCTCTTTTATTAAAATATGAAACGAAAGCTAGAAAGAGAAGCCTACACACTTAGAAATTATGAATTTTACACGAGACGTAATTCATGTTTGTAAAAAGTAGAGAAACGTAAAGAAAGATTTCGTGTAAAATTATGTCACCTGAAACTGAAACATACGCAATTCGACAAAAGATGTGTTTGATTGAATTTGTTTTCTCATCTCTTTCAACTCATTATTGTGTGCTAAAGGACGCTTGCATGTGTCGGTCTCAGGAGACAGAAATTTACACGACATTTTGGTAGTGTGTACTTTAAAAAGACAATATGAGCTGAGGTTCACATGAGTAAATGAAAAATGATGGGATAATCTCATTCAATGAGAGGTATATCCCAATCAATCATGGACAATACAGACATTTAAACAAACAGCATAAAACAAGCAAAAACCGACACGCAATCAATATATCAACCATCGATGACACGGCAAAAATAATAAAAAGACAATGCACACACAAAACACAGAGGAACATACAACCATGCTAATATATCTATAGCGCTTCGTGTACACAGAAAAAAAAAAACATTCTCGAAAATAAAAACTGAGCACTAATTCACGTTTTCGTTATTTTTACCCAAAAGCACGTGAACCAAATTTCTTACGTTATTCAGTTCACGGTGTACTTTCGTTTGTTCTCGAATTTATGACTCATCATAATGAAAACACATCATCATCATAATCAAAACACATATGTATTCTCTCACTCAAATATCAAAACACTGTCCGTGAAAGTACTTTCATTGTTTTCCACACCCACCCCCACCAACAGCAACCTGATGCCGTACAAAAAAACCCCGAGCCTGAACTTCGATAATGATGATACACTAATTGAAAAGTAATTGCGGCTGTTGACCCTCAATTACGAATCTATTAAACCAAATTATACCAACAGTGAAAATGCTGTCGGGCCGCTCACAAGGTGTGAAGTGGTTTACTTGATCCTAGGTATGATGGTACGACGAGTACGGTTAGCCAAAACTATGAATCATGAGTAATAACCCTAATAAATTCTGAACCAGACCACCACACACAATGAACCACATCTTATCGGGAAGCATGCTCCACATGCGCTATCAGATGACATGATTAATGATATGGCTTATTGACAGTAATCTTTATTTTTCTTCAATTACTTTCACAGATACTCCACCAAGAGACGCCTATGTTCATTGTAAAACACAAAAGAATGTAAGTTTACGAAAGATATTGCATCAATGGAAATTAGAAATTCTGTCTGTATTTCTCTTAATATTCATTACTTCTGACACATATTGCTCATACTATCGGCCATTTGCCAAAATAATAATGATGTTTTTATTCCCATAAACAATTACCCTTACACCTGCATTATCCTTATTTAAAATTAGATTCAACCGTCGCAAACATTATACCCTTCTAAGCGACCACGGAACAGACAGCCGCCTGCCGATGATGGTGTACTCTTGGTGAAAAAAATGGAGATTTGCAAAACAAAAGCACAAAAGAAACATAACTCTGACCTCCGGAGGCGATATTTCAATTATTGTACATTTTGCAGCACTTTCTCAAACGGCTTGGCACACACTTTCCGGCTATAATATATCGACCGATCTCCGCCGCTTGAGTCACACAGGTTTGGAGAAATCCGCTGAAGTTAGTCTCAACTTCGGTGGTGCTAGCGATTTGCGCATACCAGTTTGCTTCATAATTCTAAAAATTCTAACGTTTTAAACTAAACGAATCGGACAGGCCGCAGACAGACATTCCTTGAGCGAAATTTTACCCTAGCGCAGTAATGCCCATGCAAACGTTTGTGCGCGCCAAGGTATATAGGAAAACAGACAAGTAAGACAATCCACCTGGACTTGATTACTCCAAAAAGTGTCTGCATGCATCACGCCACTAGATTGGATTATATCTGGTGGAAAGATAATTGGATGGAATTGCTCCGTAACGAGATATCGAGCTTTTACAAAGGGTTTGTTTTGCATGGATATTTTATAGGTCATAGTGTACACAAGGAGAATGGTTCTTCTTCTAGTACATCAGATCTGAAGATGAAAAAAAATGGTGAAAAGTAGGGTTAAGTCTTATTAAGCAAATGCAATATTTTGAATTTACAGTTCAAATTTAAATAGCAAATCAAATTTGCCAAATATTGGTGAAATTTAAAAGTATTTCTTGATCGATATTGATTATATCATTCGAACCATTTGAAGTGACGTTTCCTAGCACTCAATTTTCACAATGGATCCATATTTTGAAAAAAAAATCTTTTTAACCTCGAGAAAATAAGGTCTTTGTACAATTTGCCGAAAAGCGCTGGTAGACATTTACCTGATAATTGCTCGATAAGATGATTAATTCTGACTACAAATGTTTGATTCCAGTACTACAAACAGGAACCCCTTTGGCATGTGGCTTTAGATTAAAAAACCTGAATTAATCCACCGATGTGAGACTGAACCCTTCTTACACTTCACCAGAATTACGAACTCAAATGTGGCCAATATGGTACTGTATACATATTTGAATCAGAAATTCCAGGAAGAACCAGGAATATTCGATATGTCATACATTCAGTTTATAAAGTGAATTATTTGTCAATCCTGAACGTATTGTTCATCGATGTGATTAAAATATTGCCATTAATAGTCTTCAACGACCTGTTTATGTTAGTTATATAAAAGGGAAAATTACATAAATATTAGAAATTCCATATAATCAGTCCATAGAATGAATTATTACACAATCCTTAGCGTCAATTTTGATTATTGATATGGATTCAAGATGCTTAACAAGTACATGTTCGTTGAAAATTGTGTAGTTATAGTAAATGGAGACTTTGTGATAATTACATTATTGTGTAACAAATTGGTAGAAAGATTGCCAAATTATCGATTCAAATATCTTAACAAGGATAGAACTAGGAATACCTATATTACAACCATGTAAATGAGTATAACTAGATGGGCAAAATAGCGATTAAATTTATTCTACACATATACCACATATACAGCTAGCTCTTAAGAAAATCCTGTAAATTGATCGTTTGAAAGACACGTTTAATTTTCTGTCTTACCTAATGCACATAAAGGGAATGCTAGATTTGGCATAAATAAATGGGATCTTTCATGTAAATTTTAGCCAGATATCGCTGGAATCAGGTCTGTTGCATGGAAGATTGCAAACAATGTTATTTGCTGTATGAAAGACTGTTAGCAGTAACGTTGTTGACGCTGCAAACAATTTCGTTGTTTACGCCCCCTTTCGCTTAAAATTAAACGAGGGTAAATTTTACGCGCCTGTTAAAATTAATTTTTTTTTTCTGTGTATGGAGCTCCTTCTACTAACATTGAATATGTTCTTAAGATACCTACCGCAATCCTTACTTGATATCCTTAAACAACAGTATCCTGACACTCTAACTTTTAAGATAATAAGTTGATAAGATTCTATTTTACTAAACGACAAACACGTTGCATTTCAATTGCTGAATCATGTGCGATACTCAATCTCAATTGTAGAATTATAGCTGTGAAAGCCGAGATTGAGGCAAATTTTGTTTTGCTGAGATTTGAGAGAAGGTAGTGTGGGCGTGAAGTAGGCTCGGGATGAGTGGACGTGATTTTCCAGTTGTTTGCTGTGTAAAAACTGCAGTGTACATATACGGTTCTATTCGCTTTTATTTAGAGGTTATTTTGTTGTGCCTTTCATTTGCAAGAGTTTCAGCATTTATGAGTATTTTTGACAAAGGAATACAATCAATATACAAGGAAGAACATTAATTTTTGTGACAAAAAAAATATAAAAAAATTGAAAATTTCATTGGATTAATGACCATAAAAGAGTGGACCATCGCTATAGAAATGATTCGATTTTCTGTGTCAAGTGGTTTGAGGTTTGGCGGTAGTCCGCCCATGACTTGTGGGAAACAATAAAATTGCTGTAGGAGGACAAATGTTCGATATGCGGGGTAGAGTGTGTTCACCCTGTTTTTTCAACGAGCCTTCAGTTAAAGGACTTCAAGGTAATCGGACTCCAAGGTAATTTAATACTCATTGATTGAGATCGTTTCTACATTTCTGTGTATTTATTCTCATCCTAGCACTACAACATGATTCCACAATAAAGTACGATAAGATATATTCCAAAAAAAAAAAAAAACAAATTCGAACCTGCTAATGATCAACGTTAGACCATTCCCTTCCCAATCACCCAACTCCTTGTCATCTATTACGGCATCGATGAGTCGCTGGTCTCTCGTTTGATGATGATGATGATGTAATACTACCATCCATTGTAGCAAGGTAACTTTCCATAGCAGTGGAATAAACTGAAAATCTGATTTGATCAGGATTCTATTGTTGTTTGTTATCATCAAGCTCCTGTATGAAGTTCCAAAAACGTTTGGGCGAGCCCGCAACTTGCGAATATAGGGAAGAGAATCTCCATGTAAAAGCAACTTCACACTCACAGCACTAGAATCGAGCCCTCGATTGACAGAATAAACCCGAAAACCAATTATGGAATCCACCCGGTCCACCTCCTTCACGATAGCGGGTGGTTATCATGGTGTTTCTGCTTTTGAAGAGCTTAAATCAGTAAGACAGATCTAGTCCCACGACGTACTTGATACGTTCTATTGCTCGCGGTTATGGGATAGGGAAGAGAAGAGCAGAAAGGAGAAAGGAGATAAGGCAGTAGTAATTGGTAACATGCAATGCGCATGTGAGATTCATGTTTTTTTGTTTTTTTTTTTAAATTCTTTATTAGGGTGACTTTTAGCCTCCTGGGCTAGTTCGTCACCTAGATATTCATGGTGATATTCTCACAACGGCCGTTCTGAAGCATTTCTCTGCCAAATGAGCAAATGACTGAACTCGACCCTCTCCGATTTGGATGAAACTTTGCACATGTCTTCGGAATTGGTGACGATGGATTTTCCGCCGGTTAAGGGAATTTTTTGACTCAAGACAAATTTTTCAAAAGGGCGTATGTGTTTTGTCATGCGTATTTTTCAAAAAATCATATCTCGAAAACCGTTGGTTGTAATAAAATTGCGTCTGAGAAGAAGTTGTAGTTAATTAATTTGACTTTATAAAAAAAAAATATGTACACTGTAAAAAAAAAATTTTCTTCAAAAAAAATCAAAAATTAAACTTAAAAATCAATTAGCAAATCTGTCCAACGTACGATTTTTATAATTTTTTTTTCAAAAAGACTTTAAGTCATAAGAAGAAGAATAAAAGTTGTTCTACGATGGAGCAACTTAAGATAAAAAAGTTCTTAGAAGTAAGAAAAATTCATTTTTTTCTAATTTGTTGTTTTTGCATAAATAACCATATTTTAATAATATAATACGATTTTTCTAGTGATTTTAAACAAAAATGCTCTTGGTGAGCAACATTCTAAATGTATCCGTTTTCGAGATAATTTGAAATTAATGTCGAAAAAATGGCTTTTTCCATGAAAATATCCCTTTTTCAAATGTTAGTCGTGATTGTCCATCTGCAAAAGTATTCTTTTCAAATTGTACATAAAATTTTCTACAATATACCTTTTATTACCGAGAATACTAGACAAACTGATTCCTGATATTTACTGTAGGTAACACGACAAAATTTGCTGCTTTTACTTACAGTATATTATGAAAACCTAACCCGAAACAAAAATAATTAGTATTCATGTTAGTGTACAAGCGTATTTTGTTCAGGTAGAAACATAATGTATTTAATTAGTTAAACTGTTTATACCAGTAAGAATACAATTGTTACGCCCATTTATACCTATTCATGCATTCCCTTTGGTGTTGACAGAAAATATAATTTACATGCATACCCCTGCACATACCAATATTTCAAAAAAGTACCTAAAGTGCGTACCTAGTACGTATAAAAAGGATTACATTACAAAGTCATGACATCAGTTTAACAGTGTCTTTCATAAGTAGCGTAAAGTGTAAAACGATTTGAAATGGAACTCGAAACAAAGCATTGTTGTAAACCTTTTCGTGAAATCGGGAGACGGTGTTCGCCTAAACTTAGAAATTTAACTGACAAGTTAATTGAAAAACTTTTATCCATGCAGTGTACGGTCCATTTGGACACGTCATTAAGAATTTGTGATTCATGTCGGTTATATTCGTATCGTCGTAATCCTGTCGAAAGAGTGGAGCAACCAGAAAACGGTGGACATGACGAAGCACCAACCACATCACGGAACGATTTGAAGGAAATACCATCGGCAGCTTCAATTACCTCGGCATCTTCTCAGGACAGTGACCTACCGGATTATTCCAGGATACACAACATTGAGTTATTCAATAATGGAATTGCAGGAATAAATGTGTCTCCGATATCCATTAGAGAATTTAAAAACGATAAATACCGTCGGCAAAAATTTGCCGAAATTGTAGCAGGTATTAGAAAATATCTATTCAGCTTACCACCACAAGAAGAAGTCGAAGAGTTAGCTACATTGAAAACAAAGGTTGTGGAATATGATGAAATTATTTCCAAATTGAAAGAAAAATTCATAGAACCAGATTGTTCGAGAATAGATAAAATACGTATATTAACAGTTTTGCCTAATTCGTGGACGATTCAGCAGATAACGAGCAAATTTGAAACAAACAAATACCTTGCATTACAAGCAAAAGAATTGGCAGCCGAAAATGGAGTATTGGCTACCCCCAACGACAGATCGGGGAATCGTTTGAATCCGGATATAAAGAATCAAGTGATACAATTTTTTGACGAGGACGACATCAGCAGAGCCATGCCGGGACAAAGAGATTATGTCTCTGTAAACACTAATGGTAAGCGTCAACAAATTCAAAAACGGTTATTACTTTCATCACTTAGAGAAACTTTCACTCGATTTAAAGAAGTCAGTGAACATAAAATTGGATTTAGTACTTTTGCAGCATTACGACCAAAACATTGTAAATTGCTAAATGCTTCAGGTTCTCACAACGTTTGTGTTTGCGCAATTCACGAAAATATTGATTTAATGCTTCACAGTTTAAAAAAATATTCATTCAACACTGATTGTAATCAACATTTTGAGAAGTTATTGTGTAATTCATCATCAAGATCAAAATATTGTTACCTCCGTGAATGCGAAAATTGTCCCACGCTGTCAGAATTTGAGATAAGATTTTTAAAAGAACTTGAGAAACATAACTTGTCTGAGATATCGTTCGAACAATGGATTACAACTGATAGATGTAATTTAGAAACGCTATTAAAACCTGTCGATGAATTTGTTGAATATTTTAGCGAGAAATTAGAAAAACTATTAACTCATGATTATATAAAAACAAAGCAATCTAAATTTTTAAAAGATACAAAGTCTTCATTAAAAGAAGGAGAAGTAGTTATTATTTGCGATTTTGCAAAGAGAATTATTCATTTGTACTTCAGGATGGCTGTTCAAAGTCATCATTGGAACAAAATGCTGGTACACAGAAATATCACTCCTTCATTCCAGTTGCAGATAACAAAATCGCTGCGAAAATATTTTCAACTGACGAAATACTGAGTTTTCATAATATTTATAGGAATGTTAGGAAATAGTGTTTGTAAAAATGTAAATACAATTTTTTTTTAAAATAGTAGAAAAAATAAATAAATCATGTATGAACAAAAAAAAAACTCAAAATTTTTATTTGGTAATTAAGATTCGTTAATTTCGTTAATTAAGAAGATGTTCAATCTTCTTGGTGTCAAAAGGATAGTTGTTGAAAATTTTATGTACAATTTGAAAAAAATACTTTTGAAGATGGACAATCACGACTAACTTTTGAAAAAGGGATATTTTCATGGAAAAAGCCATTTTTTCGACATTACTTTCAAATTATCTCGAAAACGGGTACATATAGAATGTTGCTCACCAAGAGCATTTTTGTTTAAAATCACTAGAAAAATCGTATTATATTATTAAAATATGGTTATTTATGCAAAAACAACAAATTGGAAAAAACTTGAATTTTTCTTACTTCTAAGAACTTTTTTATCTTAAGTTGCTCCATCGTAAAACAACTTTTATTCTTTTTCTTATGACTTAAAGTCTTTTTGAAAATTTATTTATAAAAATCGTACGTTGGACAGATTTGCTAATTGATTTTTAAGTTTAATTTTTGATTTTTTTGAAGAAAAAAAATTTTTTTTTTACAGTGTACATATTTTTTTATAAAGTCAAATTAATTAACTACAACTTCTTCTCAGACGCAATTTTATTACAACCAACGGTTTTCGAGTTATGATTTTTTGAAAAATACGCATGACAAAACACATACGCCCTTTTGAAAAAAATGTCTTGAGTCAAAAAATTCCCTTAACCCGCGGAAAATCCATCATCACCAATTCCGAAGACATGTGCAAAGTTTCATCCAAATCGGAGAGGGTCGTGCAAGATTTTGACTTTTTCCGGCTGATTTCATCTGGAAACGCTCATCAAGAATGATTGAAATTATAGACTACACTGAAGCAAACATGGTATCTCATGATTTTGGTAGCATGTTTCAATTTTAACGAATATCTTTGGAAGACAATGCAACCGAAAAGCTGTATTGTCCTGTTACAAACGAATGGCTAACCCTCGAGCCCATGTACATTTTACTATTGACTCCAATGATGAAAATTGATTCCATTGGCCATATGGACAGATCTCACAATTTTCTTCCAAACAAGTTGACATCTTCTCTCTTGCTCCAGATTGTGTGAAATGATATATTCGTGACAGCATCTATCTTTCTTTCTTTTTTTTTAATTGCACACAGTAGAACTACACACAATTGAATATTTTCTCTAGGTTAATAACACTATTACACTGATTATTGTTTCGTTTTCAACGTGCACACGAAACATACCGAACACATAAGCTAAATTCTAGATCAATTAGAACCCAATGAACGTCTACGCAATAGAACCCCATGAACGTCTACGCACTAGCGTAAAATACACCAGCACCAACATTCTTGTAACCGCCAGTTTTTGCATTTGCCATAAATTAACGATTTTCGACGTCGAATTTTCGACATGGCTGCCCATTTTTTTCGGCAGTAATCTTGTAAAACGTTTTTCAAACAAAACGAAGCTTCTTGCGTAACACGTGAAAAGGGCCTATTCTTGTTGACTGATTATCTTCATGGACATGGTCTTGTGTGAGTACCGTGACTGGAAATTAATTTTCTACACACTTAGAAAAAATCATGTATATTTAGGTTTGTTTGGATGCTTAAAAAAGGGGCGCGCGACGAGGGATATAAACTCACGTCTGTTTTTTTTTTAAATTTTTAATGGTAATTTGCATGGTAATTTAATGGTAGTTTGCATGCCATGGTGTAAAGATAAGTCATAAAACACAGAATAATTTTTTTTTTAAAAGCTCTAATCCTTAATTTAATTTTAAATCCGTTTTTTGCTGTATTTGATTTAGATCATCGAATCTTACTAAATGTTTGAAAATAAGGAGAAGATAAGAAATTCAAGAATGGAGTACACCCATTCATGTTTATTGAAGTATTACGGTACTTTTATGACAAAAAAGCAAAAGCGTTTCGAAAAATGAATAAATTATTTTTAGTCGTCGTTCATTAAAATATTAAAACATCACATGGAATGATTTGATAAATCTGGAACTGAAGTGCACTTAATTTCTTTAAATGGCCATCGTTTTGTGAATTTAGATTAAAAATAGGATTCATTAACAATCTGCCTTATAGTATCACGGAACGATTCTAGTTCCTAAAAAGATTTGTTCATGTTTTGGAAACTTTGATTTCTTGCCGTTTTCTCCGACAACACGCGATAAAAGGACATTTAGTGAATGATTATGCTGTTTGCGATGAACTTTTGTCTCTTCAGAATTTAAAAATGCAAGAAAATTATTGTTTCTGTGGATATTCACTGCATTTCATGTTAACCTATTATTCGAAATTTTGTGACTACAACATCACAACCTTTTATCGAACAGTGAAAAAAGTTTCCTTTATTTTTTATATAACGCTGCCTGAGGTGCACTCGATAGGCAACGAAGGATGAATGATTTGAACTCCACGTGGCAATTGAAGGCGCACCGGTTCAAAATCGATGCACTTCCACGTATTTCTAATAATTGGTGGACAAGCATATACCGACGTGTAGAATCGCCCACGATAGAAGTTTGTCTTATTGATGTGCATGACACCTACACTGAAAAGGACGGATTTAGTTGACGGGGGAGAAACATGGTTCGCTATTGAACTTGGGCTTTCTTCTTGGTATTCTTGGTTCAGCTCCACGTCGTTGCGGGTGGCCATCTGCAGGTGACGTGGGCGGCATTTCCCGCCAACTCGTAGGCTTCAGCAGCCATATTTCACGCAGCGATGTTGACGGGAGCATCGGTACATTGCGCGTCCGGTTCGTGAGCTATCGCCTGCGCTTGCTAAGTTATTAGCAATAGCAAGCCAGAAGGAAACGCTGCAAGGTTGTGAAAATTTTCTCACTCGACCTGTTGCCGTGGCAATGGGTCGAAAAAATCAACATGGTAGTTTCGACCTCGACTCCGATAGCTTCGATAGACTGCAGCTGGAAGCTCGGAAGCAGATGGCAGTTGATGTTGTAGCGCAGGGCGATCGCAACTCCTCCTCCACTAGAGCCGCTACGATCAAGTCGCACAATCCGGTATCCGGGAATGAAAACACTAAGTTCTGGCTTGAGATGTGTCTCGGTGACGATGGCGATGTCGATGGCCTTCCTATCAAGGAAGTCACCGAGCTCAAATGTTTTGTTCCGGATGGAACAAGCATTCCAATTGAGGATGCTGATGGAGCGTTTACGGTCCATATTTGAAAATAAACTTCATCGTCACGGATGTGGCGGCTTTTAGCTGTTCCTCCTTCGAGTGGCAAGAACCATTTGCTTCGAGTCGTAGAGCTGTCCATCGACGGGTGGTTGCGTGTAGGTACTGCAACTCGGATTGCCCCAGCCTGGAGGAGGAGCCGGGTTGGGAGCGGCGGCGGTCTGCATGGCGGTGATTTAATGGGATCGGCGGTAGGTTTGGCACCTGGTACCGAAGCGACGGGAAATTCTCCTCATTCATCGGAGGTGGGAGACGGCGTTGACCAAGCTGGGACTTGTTGGATGACTGCTTGCGGATCGTTAAAAACTCCGCACGTTTGGGGCAGGCTCGATTGCTGCTCTCGTGATTCGCGCCACAGTTTGCGCACTTCAATGGGGCACCTTCGTCCATCGGGGTACAATCGTTGGTGCCGTGTGCTCCGGCACATTTGCCACATCGCGGTTTCATGTGGCAGTTTCGAGTTCCGTGGCCGAACGCAAGGCAGATGCCACACTGCGTCACGTCGTGATGCCTCGGACGATACCGGTCCCACTCGACGATGATATTGAAGAGGGCCCGCGTTTTCGTCAGGTCCGCCATCGTGACGGAATCCTTCTTCAGGTGGACCAGATAGAGTTGGTCCCGATGATTACTCTGTTGCTGACGTCTAATGGGAAACACTTTCTGGGGCTTCAGTGCCACCGCTTGCAGCTCGGCAAAAATTGCCTACGGAGTGAGTTCTGGAAGGCCGCGCAGAATCACCTTCATCGGTTTGCTTCCGGGTGCGTCATGAGTGTAAAACTCATGTTTCTTGGCTACTAGGTGAGCGCCAACAGCACAGGTAGTCAGCCTCCGTCGAGCACATAATTTTTGTGCCCGTACTGCACAGCTTGAAAAGCGGTTGAATTTGGATTGCTGCAAGCTCAGTCCTGAGAGCAGCGATGTCCTTTGACGTGGTGAAGAGCGGGGGGACTTTTACCTTCTTTGGCACCTCCTGTACCGGGAGCACGGAAAATTTGTTGCTCGCTAATAGTCGAGCGTTTGGGTCCGCTGGATCGGCGTCGTCATGGCGCAGTCGCTTGGAGCTGCTTGGTTTCGGTATTGCTTCAGGAGCTGATGCCACTGGCGTGGATGTCACCACGTGTTGATTTTTTCGACCCATTGCCACGGCAGAACTTTGCAGCGCTTCTTTTTGCCTTGCTACCCCCAAAAGATGAGCAAGCGTAGGTGATAAATCGTGAGCCGGACACGCAATCGCGAGAAGGCGGGCGAGGGGAAACACGGGGGGAAAACTTGTCTTACGAGAGAGCGAAAAACACAACCGTACGTGTCGCTTGTTCGAACTGAATGAAGACTGAATCAAAATGCGAAGGTGCCTTATATATCATTCATGGCTGCCAAGGAGACGTTCCTTATTTAAATAGGAAGTTTGTGCTAGGATTATACTGTGGTAAATTTACTCTGAAAAATCGGCATTATAAGACATCACCTTGTATTACCGTTATTTTCAATAGCTTTATGGTAATTGGTTATCAATCAATTTTAATGGAAATATTCTAGGTAGATTGGTGCACAGATTTTGAAAATCGGTCATGAAATCAATTAGTTATTAACGTTCAAAATCTAAGTATATTTCGTGACGCTCCAAATTCTCGTACTCGCAACGTGTACAACTGTATTGAAAACAAATATGTAGTCCTACGCCAAAAGCAGCTTGTTCAATACACGTTTTTATGTTCGTCGGCCACGTCTTTAACTGGGAGAGAACAAATTTAGCGATCCGTTCTGGAATTTGATACGGGATCGACAGTAAACATGCTCTCGTCGGTGAACAGGATTACCGGATTTTTTCGCTTGAGGAAGTTTAAGATTTTTTTTTACATCGGCTTGTAGCTCCAGGATGCAGTTGGTAATCATGTGGGTTTGTTTTCTCATTGAACACACCCGAATCTTCCTTTTGATGGCAGTGATAACCCTCGGAATCCGAGCTGACTTCGGACGTCCTTTCTTTTCTCGGTCTAAGGCCCTTTTTACGGTCCACTGGGACACTCCCACGGCGATTGAAAAGTTTTTTTAGCGACATTTGCACGTGGGACAAATCACGTAAACGCTGTCATTTCGTCATAGTGCAACTGTCAAACTAAGGAAATCGGCTTCGCAGCCTGGAAAACTTCGACCGTGGCGAATGGAATTTGTACACTTATATGCAAAATGCTGAGTTGTTCCATCGACCAGTCCCAGTTACCAGGTCGAAAGTATTGTGCAATAAACGATAGCTTCGAAGTAGATGATCATATCACAAGTAAGAAGCTGTGAAATACGCATCGAAGTATCTCATTTGGAAGGCCAATGTGTACATGTGCCAAGTACAGTGTTGTATTCGTGACAAAAGGCCCAGTCATCGGGGACATTTATAAAACGAAGCCCCTCCTAAAACGTCTCTTTTTTGAGACAGCACTTTGAAAACCCGTCGTTTTGACCAACTTTTACTCAATAATCTTAGTTAGCGCAGAACAACAAATGATCAAAAACAGTTTCATGTAAAATTTACGTCACTGTTTGCAAATTTACACTCTCAAAATAGCCTCTCTATCATTTGTATTACTGTCTTTTTTTTTCTCACGGAAAAGTTACTCAATTTTCGTATAAAGGGAACAACTCAATTTATGAGTTGTTCCTGTTTAGAGCATGTAAGCCCCGTATCCCGGCGTCACAAGGTCGTCAGTCACGGGGGAAACATTTTTTTGTGGTTTTTGAGACAGCACAATGAAAACCCGTTGTTTCTAACCGATTTTGCTCCATACCACTGGCTAAAAGCGTGGTGGCAAAGTATGAAGCTAATTCAGTAGATTTTTTCCCGAAAGACATGAATCCACATAACTGTCATGATCTCCGATCGATTGAAACCTCTTGAGCCATGGTAAAGCTAGAGCTTAGAAAGACCAAGAGGACAGCCTAGTACGCAAAAGAAAATGCATATGAAGTGGAGAAAAACAGGTACCTGTAACTACTGTCCAGGCACTTATGAACGGTGTTAATCGAAAATGTCGAGCTTTTTTTTTTCAAAATCCTCTATACCTTTAAACCAATGCAGCCATATCTTCATTCACAGAGCCGTGCGATGGTTGAAACAACCTTTATTCGATTTTCGGGAAATTTCACATAGGACTAGTCCTATTTTGTTGATCTTGAGACACTCCAAGCAAAGATATATATAAACTATTCAAGAATACAAGGGGAAGTGGGGCAAAACCAGCCATATCTTCGTTCACAGACTTTCACATAGGACTTTCACATGGGACTAATTCTATTTTGTTGATCTTGAGCGACTCCGTGCAAAGATATCTATAAATTATTCAATAATATAAGGGGAAGTGGGGTAAAACCAGCCATATCGTTGTTCACAGAGCCGTGCGGTAGGTGAGATAACTTCTATTCGATTTTTCAGAAAATTTCACATGGGATTAGCACTATTTTGTTGATTTTGAGCAACTCGGAGCAAAGATATCTATAAACTATTCAAGAATACTAGGGGAAGTGGGGTAAAACCAGCCATATCTTCGTTCACAGAGCCGTGCGGTAGTTGAAACAACCTTTATTCGATTTTCCAGGAAATTTCACACGGGATTAGAACTATTTTGTTGATCTTGAGTGACTCCGTACAAAGATATCTATAAATTATTCAAGAATATAAGGGGAAGTGGGGTAAAATAAGCTCTAGAACTCCACAACCATATCCGTGCGGTAATTGAAACCAGTTCCTTTCGATTTCCCAGACGATTTCCAAACGGAAATGGTCTTGTTTATAAGCCGCGCTTAAAAGCGACAAAAGTTACAGATTTTTTCCTTAGTTTTCATCAGTTCTTGCTCACTGTGCAATGTATGTACTGAACTTTTCTGAATACATACACAAAACTAATCGTATTCAACAAACTCAAACTATTTGAATTTGGTTTCATTCCAATAAATATAAGCGAATTATTAATCAATGAACAGTGCAATAATTGTCGACTCGCCTTTTAAAATAAACATGATATTTGAATAACCAGTGACAATAAGTAAAGGGTTGATAATTCCGTGCAGATAAATTTGTATCTTTATTGCACCAAGTTTCAGCCTTTGGCAATTCCGCTTACATGCATTCTATCAAAATCTGATAGCTGCCACAATACTGCGTAGTCTGTCACGTCCTGTGTTGAATACACTAGAAGGTAATAGTTGTGTCAGGCTGATATGTGAAATTTCACACATTTATGGGCACTTAAGCGCACTAGACCCTCCTCAAGTTGAACCTGGAGGCTCGCAGATAAGAACTTTGATTGATGCACAATGGTCGAGAATTAATTAAACGTCGCTTAATTTGTAAACGTCAAGCTCGGGGATGACTTTTTTATGCGTACGAGTGCTAAAGAAGATGTATCTTATGGCAAGGCAGATATTTACGTATACCATATTATGCACGTGGAATGAGGAGGACTTTCGTGATGCAAAATGCGTCGCTTTTTAACTTGCAGATAGCACTTTCAAAGGGAGAGATATGATTACATCCATATATATCACTTGGAGTTTATTTATTTGCGTTACAAACAGCTGGTGGAACGAGGATTAGGTTACATCGCAACGGCAGTGCGATGAGAGAAGGAAAAGTGAAAAAAAAACATGCACTGTTGATTACATTAGAGTGCTGACAAGTCGGGAAGATGAATGCATGAAAACACGTATTAAAATGCAAATGCAAGCAACAAACTTAAACGTTTCAGAGAGATTCCAATTCGGGTCGCCTCGTTTACATAACCAATGAACTATTAGAGGCCTCCTAGAATTGAAACCTTAACGCAAAAATTAATGCATCAATGCCACCCACAGTTACTCGTGTAGTGATGTACACTCAGTCATACATAGTGCCAGAATCAATGTGTTGAATTTTAATGCCAGTCGTTTTGTAAATACTCAATTTTCATGAAACATTTATTTCTTGTTTCGTTCTTCTCACGCATAAATGTTCGATTAATATATTTAGAAATGTTGCTTATTTAATTTTACAGCCCAGGATAAAATGAGTAATTAATTTTATCGTATTTTAAAAGCCGTACCGTTATTGCAGTACCTGATCTTTGATCGACGCTAAACGGTGCGATAATAGTAATTTGCCGGCCGCTAAAAACAGGCTGTGCCATCTAATGAATTGCTTCGTGTGAGTCGTCTTTCTGCAAACAACGTCTCAGCGCATTATTACTCTGCTCGCAGGCGTGTTGGGCACCGACTTGGGCAGGTTTGCTATGCACTGAACCAGATTTGCAAGGTGCACTTTTTGTGGACTTGATACACGTTGAAGGATATTATGTTACAGTTGCTATTCGGCTCATGACGATGCATATCGGTACCCAAGGTCATGTGTGTAGGCATTTTATTTTACATTGTATATTTTGATTGAAAAACAGTTTGCGTGATCAGCTAGTGATTAAACTATTTAAGGATTCAACTTTCTCATTACTGCGACAAGAACGAGTGCCACAAATCATTTTAAGAATGTCTGAATCAGACTGCCCCTGAATTTTAAATTTTTTGAAACAAGATTATCTGTTTTGGAATTGATTGAGTTTTTATTTTTGACAGATGATACTATGTTTTTAAATAATTTCTATTTAAGAGAAACATCGGTTTCGGCATCGCCGAATTTTCTTGACAACCAATGTTTAAACGTCCAATTTTTCCAATTTTCCACCGAAACATTTTACTGATCGTAGTTTTGTAGCATTAATCTGGTTTTGTTCTAATCATTCACTAAGTTTTTATTTGCACTAGAGAATAAAACTAAGTTCAAATTTCCTACAATAGAACAGCTGGTTATTACGCTGGTAAAACGGACGGAAGCCGAAGAAACAGAAGCTACCGGCAGTAACATTCACATGAGAAGTTTGGAAGATTCTTAAAACATTAATGGACAATCCAAACACAAAGGCAATTCGGTCGAAAAAGCAAGAAGCAAATAAATATAAACAGTCAAAAACGTCATATGTGTACTCGACACTGCGCAAATGCACGAAGCAGGGTAGGTTCAGCTTAGACTGCTGGCAATACGCAAATTTCCTGAATAGATCTGATTTGAGATTTGACAACTGTTTATTCACAGGGTTGTTAAATCACATAATCATAAACAATTGTTTAAGAATGTTAATTTTTCGCTTTGTAGCCCTTTTTGAGTTGATACAATTTTTACAAAAACTGAGTAACCTTTTCTTATGAGCAGAAGAGATAGAAATCACAATTAGAACTAAGATGTTTTCTCGGAAAACAGACTTTTACCGGCTCTATGACACTGGGGTTTTTTCATAACTAAGTTTATTAATTTTCGACGGTAGTTCATTGTAGTTTGTTTTGAAATTGTTAGTTATCTGTGTACCAGATATGTTAGCGTTAAAATAAAACCAAAAAAAAAAGTCGAAGAGAAAGTTCTTTTACTTCGAGATGAAGCAACTTTATATATCGCTATTCATCGGTGGTTTCCACTAAATATAGCTTAATCATACAAGTAATTTTTTTATCTAGTTCGTTTATATCATACGCTCAATTGCGTTAGCTTTACGATGTCGATATTTCATTGTTTTTCGACATAATGAATGACTACGTTTAGTATAATATTTAGGATTTGAACCGTTGACTCGCGTTTTACTCGAGGTTAAAGGGGTGACATTTTTTTGACTAAAATATATACTGGCACTAATTAATGAATATTTAGCAATAAAAATATGTGAAATCGCCACTAAATTATTAACCACTGTGCCAACGAAAAAATAACAATTTGCACTAGAAAAACTTAAAATAGCAATAAAAAATTGATAACTCACTTTCAATAATTCAAAAATGACCGGTAAAACTCTCAGAAAAAGCAATGGAAATTAGTATATACGCAATAATAAGCTGATAGTTTTAATAATGAGTTCTAGCGCTATACATGTGACAAAAGTCTTCAAATTTTTCAAATCTTTTCAATTGAAACATAACAAATTAATTTAATTTTTATTTGTAATTTTTTTAATTTTTTATTGCGATTTGTTGGAAAGATTTGAAAGATTTGAAGACTTTTGTCACATGAATACCGTTAGAACTTATTATTATGACGGAAAACTATCAGCTTATTATTGCGTTCATACTAATTTCCATTGCTTTTTTTGAAAGTTTTACCGGTCATTTTTGAATTATTGCAAGTTAATTATCAATTTTTTATTGCTATTTTAAGTTTTTCTAGTGTGAATTGTTATTTTTTCGTTGGCACAGTGTTCAATAATTTAGTGGCAATTTCACATATTTTTATTGCTATTTTTTCCATTTTTATTGATGTTTTATTACCCTGCCCATTTTTTTGGGTGCAGATTGGATTGGAGTTGTCGTCAGTACTAGAGCTTTGTGAAATTCGGTCAGGGCTCCCTTTTTGTGTTCGGCCGGTTATGGTGTTGCAAGTTCTTAGTTACTTCGATTGGAGAAGGTCTTTTCGGAGACGAATAGGTATCCGGACTATGGTGGACCAGAGCGGTATCCACCAGAACGGACCTAATGACTCGCAGTAGATTGCTTGCCAAGAAGTAGGTTTGAAGTGAGCGGTTTCTTTATTGAAAGATTCTTACTTATATATGATTCGTACAATGTTTGCCTATCTATATTAATAGTAAGACAAAATGAGACGACTGGAGAATTATTTACAAGACTACAAAGTCAGAGAAATTAGGATAGCATTGGCCCTACTCGATAGTGCAATTTGAAACCCTTTTTGTTCGAGTGCACCCGAGGACGGGGCCTACGCGGGAGGTGACGAGTGAAAGAATTGAACGATAGCTATTGCAGTGTCACATGTTTGTAATTGTGTTCTCTGTTATGCATATTGGATGCGAAGCATATTTTGTGGCGGATGGCCTTTGGGTTAATTTATGTTTTTGTTTTAAGTCAGTGGTTCTCAATCATCTTACAATGGTTACCATTGGGCGACGAGGAAACTCCTCAAGATGTCGGAACAAAACAAACACAAACTAATAAATTAAGAAAAAAATAAACACAAACAAGCAGATTAAACTCTTATACTAGACATTTGGAGAAACACATAAATCGACTGTATTTAACAAATGTCGCAAGACACTTACAGATCTCTGATAGAAACATAAGGTTGTCTTGCTTGGGCCGAAAGCCATGTTCAGGTATTCGAAAGCCATGTTCAGGCGGCGTCATTATCCGTACATTGCCAGACTGGGTGATCTATGTCATCTTACACACTCAGATTTTTTTACAGAAATCTGGAAAATTTTTACTGGATTCTCAACAGCTGAATGTTCGGTAATCCGATTTGACCGTTATATTTTACCGAAATCCGGTAATTTTTTTTCAGATAACTGTAAAATTTAGCCAAAATCTGTTAAATCGGATTACCGATCGTTCAGCTGTTGAGAACTCGGTAAAATTTTACAGATGTCTGTAATAAAATCGAAATGTGTAATCCATAATCCATAATCGTTTCCATAAAGGGCAAAGATTGATATCCACGAGGTTAATTCGATAGAGATGTACATCTAACTGGTAGTGGTTGAACATTAGTCTACTGATCATACGGACTTACGTGCAGATCCTTAAACCACGCCCTCGATGAAACAATAGGAAAGATGGAATGTAATCAGACAAATCAATGTTGCCAATAGATTAAAAAATGACTCGATTACCGACTGGTGTCATTATTCGAGAGAGGGATGCAGTTTGCGATAAAGCTATGAAGACAGTCTTTTGCTTTATATTGAGGTATGCTTGTATTGCAGATCTAATAGCGACCTAATTATGACGAAATCTGATACAGCTATCTTAGCATCTATTTTTCATGTTGGAGTGGCTCAAAACGGCGTCTGTTTACTTGTTAGGAGCGATCATCGTCCTCATACCAGCGTGAGTTTCTAAACAGTTCTGTGTAGGATGATCCTTCGGCATGGCAGGAGGTTGGGGAAGACCCATCAACCCTTAACATTGGGACTATAAACCATTGCTATTACATAATTCGTGAAGATGATGATGTTGACAAGGCGGACACCTCAGTTTTTACTGAAAAATTTGGCAAAAAGGAGATGGTCTAGCTGACAATTTGCTCTTGCGGTAAATTAACGAAGCCGTACATCGTAAATGGAGCAATGAATGCAGATATTTACGTCAGTGCTTGAAAAAATATCTGTTGCCGCTTGTTCGTTAACATGACAATCCTGTAATATGCTGGCCCGACCTTCCTTCGTGTCAACTGACACAGTGGAAAATTTCAAAAGAGATTGGACAAAAATCGATGCTAATCAATCTGTGCATAACCTTACGAAGAACGTTAGAGGAAAAGTTCTAGAACTTGCTTGTATGTGAAAAAGTAATCAAAACTCTTTCATGAACTGTTGAAAAACAATGTTGAGAAACCATAGGAATACAAATTGACATAAATAAAAATATGCTTTTTAACGAGCTGAAGATGTGCCCTTTCTTTCTGGGAAGGTCTATAGTAGTTGTGCAATCGTTGCGAAGATGGAGTCGGAAGAACAGCAGAAGCGCAAAAATATTTGCGCTCGTACCTCGAAAATTCGGATCTCACAGTTGAAACAACTGTATTTAATCAAAACTTTCGTGCAAGATGCAAAAAACGTGAAGGACTACACACGTAAAAAGTCCAAAAGGCGCCAAATTGCGATGAATGGCAGAAAATGGTGGGCAAATCACGTGTACGGAAGCTCTACACCCAATTGTTGACCATGATGTAAGGATGACGAGAAATATGTATTCGGGCAACTTCCGGGGCTCCTGTTCTTTACTGCTCACTGCTCATATGTTCGATGTTCTTGAGGACGGTAGGAAGCAGAATATGTCAAAGTGTGCCGCAAAATTCATGATTTGGCAAGCAATTTGCTCGTGTAGAATGCGTAGCGACCCATTCGTGAAAACCGGGATGGTCAATGGTCAGGTATGCCTAAAGGAAGGCCTCCAAAAGCGTCAACTTCCACTTCAGAGGTCACACGATGGTCCTACGCTTTTCTGGCCAAATTTGGCCTCATGTCCTTACTCGAGAGATGTTCTGGAATGGTACTAGGCTAAGGAGGTCAATTTCGTGCCGAAGCATCTCAATCCCCCTAACGCACCGGAACTGTGGCTAATTGAGAAGTACTGGGCCAACATGAAGCAGGCACTTCGAAAAAATCCTAAGGAAGTGAAATCGGAGGGAAATATGGAGTAAAAAAAGGATTTCGACACAAAAACAACTGATATACTCGTTGTACAAGATCTTATGAGTAGTGTTAAAAGGAAGGTTCGTGCATTTAGGTACGGTAATGATATTGAATAAAACAAACATGTGAAAAGTTAAATACGACCGATTGAATCTTTTCTTGTAATGCAATTTACACCTGTTGTCCATAACAGGACGTTAAAAGGACAAATGGGCGGGGCAGAGGTGGTTGATTATTTCAAAATACAGACTAGTGATCGAATCAAACAGCCTGCATGCCATATCGAACTATAACGGCCAACGATGTGTTAACTTTGCGGCCACCTGGAGTATAGTAGTCTGAAGAACCGTTTTACCTATAAAAACATGCATTACCACCTGATCAACGAACAAAAAAATAAATCAACCATGTTTTAATGTACGGTACGCACCTACCGCAGTGCGAAAATAGATTTGGATCATACGCGGATCAGGTGGAAGCTCCCTACCATCGGAAAAGCAACTTGGGGCAGTCACTCTTTTTTTTAAATTTTTTTTCCCGTGGCCTATTTCCTCACAGGGTGACAATCACCGACGCCAGGAAGACGACTCCACCACCTGGACCCTACCTATCGACTCATGAATATGAGCCGGGACCAACGGCTTTACTTCCCTTCCGAAGGAAGACGTGACCAGATTTTTTCGCCTCAGAAAAACCACCGACGTCGACTGGGATTGAACCCAGACCCACTGGGGTGCCAAGTAGAAGTCACGCTTACCACTACACCACCGACGCCAGCAAGGGTCCGTCACTCTTGAAAATGGCCGGAGAGATATTTGAACCGCCATAGGTAAAGCCTTAAGAGCCTCGAAGAGACAAGCACAAAAGAGAAGAACGAGATCGCGAAGCGATGGAATAACTGTACCGTATAAACAACCCACGGAAATTCTACGAGAAGTTGAACAGCCATCTTGGATTCCAAAACGGCGTCGGACATCGATTTTCAGCCTTTATTGGCAAAAAAACCTGATCCAAAAATATCAATATTGTAGGGTATTTAACAGTATTTCTCACTTTTTACGCAACATAAGCCACCACTTATTGTTATGATTTTAATGCTGACGTAAGAACTTCAAGACACTAACAAAACGCGACGCGAGACAAGACACAACACTTTGCGTTCTTACAATTAAAAAAATTACCTTTTGTTCGACCGGTTTCGGGCGCGATGCTGCCCATCTACGGGACTGTGTCCGACCGAGGGCTTGATTATAAAATCAAACACTATCGCAGTTTTAAATGTGGTATGAAACTTACTGCAATGGAAGAAAATTTTTAACCATTTGCTTTTAACCGTTTTTGAGGATCTTAACAGGGAAAACTAAGTTTTCAACCTGTTCATATTCAGATTTGTATGCGAGCAAAACTAGGTCATTTTTAAGCACATATTTGACCTACTCATATTGACAGCACGTAATTATAATTTTAATTCATAAAAAATGACAATCTTTCCGATGGAACGGTGTATGAAGTAATTCTGCTCAGATAACGAAATTTATTAGCATTCAAAAACGTTGAACTTTAGCATAACGCTTCCATTTTCAAAATTTTGAAATGGACGCCAAAAGAAAAACGTAGTTCTATGTTAAAATATTTTTTTATTTAGAAAACCTTTCGACAAAATTCAAATTAGGAGCAATGATTAATGAATGATTTAGTGCTTCAAACGTATTCCAACAAGGACATGCTGTCCTAGTGACAACAATCAACAATGAAAGTGTTCAGTTGTGAGATCTTATATAGCATAATCGATAAAGGCACGGAACTGCCTATCCGAAGACTGTGGGTTTGATTCCCGGTCTAGTCCAGGAGATCTTTCGGGTTAAAAATTTTGTCGACTTGTGTAGGCATTTTGAAAACAGTAGCATCCTTCGGAGTCCAAAGTAGGCACGATGCCAACCATAATGTGCCTTTATCTTTCTCTGCTGAAGTCGTTATCGGCGGTCACCAATGAGCGTAGATACACGAATTCGTCTACTACCTCGATTTCATCAACGTCGATCTGAACTCGTAATGGGAGGCTAACATTGTCTTCTCGTGAGCCTCTTCCCTTCATGTATTTTGTTTTTAGCGTATTAATCACAAGCCCAATCCTAGTTACCACCTTCAGCCTTAAGTCTGATGTACGTGTCCGCCATCGTCTCTAAGTTACGTGCTACGATATCAACGTCATCGGCGTGCCACTCGTGTCTATTCCAGCTCTTCAAATCACACCCTCCAATGCAATGTCAAATAGCAAACACGACAATCCATTACATTCGTAATCCTCTCCGAGATTCGAAGGGATATTCAGACGACACACATCACTCGATCCACCGTTGCTTTGACTAACCGCGTCAGTTTTTCTGGACATGCATAATATATTCATGCATGATCTGCTATAACTGGTCTCGATCGATTGTGAAGTAAGCTGATTTAAAATCGATGAAAAGATGATGTGTTTTGGCTATTGGTATTGGCAATAAAAGCTCTCAAATAATTTTAACTAGTTTCTTGTTAGTATCTTGTTAATATCTATGTTTTCCGTTTATCGGAAATCTTTTATACAACGACAGAAATTCCATGGTGTTTCAATACGATAGGGTGGACTGTGTATATAATTATAGACACTTGAAGATTGGACTCGGAAAAAATGCGACACTTTGTTTTGGATGTAACTTTTTATCGCGTGGGTAAAAATTAATGAAGTTTTGGGTAATACTAGTTTAGAGTGTTATTTTATGTGTGCAAAATTTTATTGCGATCTGTCAAGTAGTTTTCAGGATGCATTCGAAACAAGAAGAGCTACGCCAGCAAATCTTGGGCGCGGTGATCGATAATCCTGGTCAGTCGCACAGATGGATCGGCAAAAAACTTGGAATCCACCATTTCACCGTGTCCTGCATTGTGAAGATGTTCCAAGAGACGAAGACCATCGAGCGGCGCGCTGGAAGCGGTCTAAAACCGAAAACGGAATACCCAGAGAAGGCGTGGAAGATAAGGCAGTACTTTAAGAATAACCCGAACCTTTCCACCCGAGACGTGGCCAAAAAGGTCAATTCGTCGAAGTGGTTCGTCCAGCAGACCATGAAGCGGGCTGGGCTACGTGTTTTTAAGGTCAGGAAGGCGCCAAACCGGACTGACAAGCAAAACACGGTTGCCAAATTGCGTGCGCGGAAGCTGTACCGTGAGTGGCTGGTCAAGCCAGGCTGTCTCGTCATGGGCGACGAGACATATATCAAGGCGGACACCAAACAAATCCCCGGCCTCGAGTTTTTTTGGCGGTACGTCCCGCATGGAGGTTCCGGAAAAGTTCCGGAAGAGAAAGATGGACAAATTCGCGAAGAAGTACCTGTTGTGGCAGGCGATCTGCGAGTGCGGACGGTACAGCAAGCCGTTCGTTACAACCGGCACCATAAACGGGCAGATTTATTGAGAGGAATGCTTGCAGAAGCGCTTGCTGCCCTTCCTCCGCTCTCACCGTGGTCCCACGCTGTTCTGGCCGGATCTCGCTTCGTGCCATTACGCCAAGCCTGTAATGGATTGGTACAAAGCGAAGGGCGTTAATGTGGTCCCGAAGGAGGCGATCCCGCCAAACACACCAGAACTTCGTCCGATCGAAAAGTTTTGGGCGATAATGAAGAAGAAGTTGAAGAAAAGCGGAAAACATTCAAAACCGATGAAGCTTTGAAGAAAAACTGGGAGAAACTGTGTAAGGAAGATGGACAAAGCCTCGCCCATAGCTAATATATAGTTATCTAGTCCCAGAAAATTTGAGAAGTATCCGATTTAAAATGAATTTTTGGTGATCATCTTTGTGTGTCTCATTTTTTCCGAGTCCAGTCTTTACAACAAATTATTAATTTATTAGTTGATATGCTAATCTAATATTTTCAGTTAATAAAATCATTGACGTGTCATCTTTCCAATGAGGCAATGATATGAGGAACCCGTTGAACCTGATATTAAATCAAACAGCAATCACTTTCAATATATGTCAGGTGTGTTACAGTTCGCTTCAAAGATGAGAATATGGCTGAAACGGTAGTATGGATGCACATTCACTTGTTTTGCCAATTACGATAGTGCTTTGTTTTCTGCCCATGCGTGTTAATCCCTGGAATGTCGTTATCTTGAGGAATGTTATCGTAAAATTTATATAGTAAATATTTTGATGTCACCATTATTACAACCAAAGTGTTCCAGCAGGGCTCTGTACTTGCTGAAGAAACATGTATGCACATAAGGTGAGGTGTACGATTCATGGTTTAATTAACCAATGTCAAGATTTTTAGCCTACAGCTCAATGTTCTTACCATACAAGTCACGTTTGTCGAAAGTTGCGCTCAAAGGCCCAAGAGGTATAATGTTAATCAGCGTCAAGGTTTATTTTCGTTATTACTTCTCGTTCGCTTGTTCAGACTGTGTTTTCACACTTTTGCTTGTTGAAACTTCTCTCCTACAACCCGTGCAAATTTGCATCTTGTGCTGTTCAATACCAACTATAAACAGATATTTTCACTACATTAATAAGATCCACAAAAGGCGGTACTTGAAGTCGGCTCAGCGCGACAACGGCAGCTCATAGGTTTATTCGGAGGACAAGTGCCTTTCATTTAGCCGCCGACACCTTCCAACATCAGTCCTGTCTGCGACATTCACGAGCTATCGGAACCTATTGGCAGTACGTTCAACTCATCACAGCGCAGTGCCCGCACTCCACGTAACAGAAAACCGAGTAGTGGATTGGTGTGGAAATGGAAGCTGCGTGTTTCTTGGATTTCTGTCATTCATTCGAGTGTGCCTTTCCGCATGTATTGATTAATACATTTCGTCTTGGCTGGCCCGACGCGACGTTGCAACGGATCATTCAGTGTCAATTATAGTTCATTTGAATGCAATTATTGCCAAACCGTCGACGATTCCTCTGCATTGACGGTGAACTTGCGTCGGTTCAACGAATGGAGAGGGATTTAAAGTTCATTATAGAAGGTGTTCAAAAATTACCTCGAGCTACTAGAAGTAATCATTTAAATTATAAAATGTATTAAAGGTAGGAGGTCAGCGGACCTATTTCCGTCAATCATCACTATTTCTCAGCCGTATTTAAACCAAAAGACATGATATTTTAGACGTGTATAGTACCAAACATATACTATTCATGTAAAAAAAAAAAGAAAAAGTTGTTTGGTTTGAATACTACTACACAATAGCGATGATTGATGGATGGATGGATCCACTGCCGAAGTAGTACACTACCTTAGGTTTTCTTTGTAGCTGGAGAACAAACACATTAAAACCTTCCCCTGCGAAATACTCTTCAAAACAAATATCCAAAAGTCAATTTAGTGGCGTCGAGTTAAATGTACCTGTAAAAAGTACTTCATGAAGCAAGTTTTATGTATCTTCCACACACACGAGTGCTTCTTATAGATTTTCTACACTTTGATACTGAAAGTGTTATTGCCACAATGAAAGCATATATCATAAAGTTTTCTGATCTTTGCTACTTAACACGCTAAATGTTGTAATAGGTATTCTTCGCAACTCATAAGCGTTGCATAATGTAGCACATTAAACAACAGTTAAATAATCAGTTACTGATTATTTAGTGACAAAAGTAGGCCATTATTCTTCACTACTGCGTGACGAAAATCAGTTTATTATGATGCGAAGTAGCAAACTATTGAGTTGTATTGTTTATTTGCATT
Source organism: Aedes koreicus (assembly GCA_024533555.2). NCBI lineage: Eukaryota > Metazoa > Arthropoda > Insecta > Diptera > Culicidae > Aedes > Aedes koreicus. Next base: position 1,030,722 of record JAHHFK020002302.1, read on the forward strand.
GGATTCAAACATTCAAACTTGAATCTTTGTTGTACTCAATTAGTTCTAAAGTTTAATTTGTATACAACAATCCCATTTACTGCACGTGAGTTGTGTCTTTTAACGTACAATGGTTTGTCTTAAATTTCCCAGTGAAACCAAATTTACACTTCATCTACTATTTTCTAGTATAAATTGCTATACCGATACTGAAATGTACCGCACGAAATGTGTCATACATGGAATGTTACACAACTAATCCACTCTTCTGACTGGCGGCAAATAAGACACGCAAATCAGTTCATTTGCCTGCCCCTCTAGACATAAATCCTACGGAGCAGTTTTGAAACAGTGAAAGTGCAGTGACTTATTGTTGCAATTAGCATTATGGAGCCTTCCCGTGAGCGGTTTCACTTTCAGTCGAGAAGGGCAGTGATCATTTCGAAACCAGGGTTTGACTTTACAGATGACATGAACACCAGGCGCCGGGATACCTATATGTGGCCTGCATGCACATTTTAATATCGTTAATTTCGTTAAAGGACTCTGTAATCATAATTCAATCTCTTTATGCACATTCCGTTCTCATTTGAACACGGTGCTGACTGACGACTTTGCTCATTATTTGCACTCCAATACTGTATCTAGAAGGTACTGCAATTCAGTGTATCGTAACGCGAAAAATGGTGTGGGCGTTTGTTATATGATGGATAGTTTGTGTTTTCAGTAGATTTTGCCCTACGAAAAAAAAATAGCATTCAACGATTTGCAGAAAATTGTGTTAGTTCAATATCTCTACTGCTGCCGGCGTTGGTGGTGTAGTGGTAAGCGTGACTGCTACTTGGCACCCCAGTAGGGTCTGGGTTCAATCCCAGTCGACGTCGGTGGTTTTTCTGAGGCGAAAAAATCTGGTCACGTCTTCCTTCGGAAGGGAAGTAAAGCCGTTGGTCCCGGTTCATATTTATGAGTCGTTAGGTAGGGTCCAGGTGGTGGAGTCGTCTTCCTGGCGTCGGTGATTGTCACCATGTGAGGAAATAGGCCGACGTAAAATAAAGATTAAAAAAAAAATATCTCTACTGCCGCTTTTCTTATAACAGGCCCATGCCGATTTTTGATGGTTTTGTTGTTCTAATGAAAATAAACTTTACAGTGCGTTTAGCTTTTGGAATAATTATAAAATAGCAGGCATTGTTCCAGAAATATGAATATGAACTTGTTTGTTTTTCCATTTTGAAAATTTTCTCAAAAATTTGAACACCTTATAACAAAAGAAAATAACATTTTACTAATACTTTAAATGTGTTTAACTGTAATGTATCTAGATTTATAATAATTTGTGAAAAGTTTTCATCATCATCGTTCGTTTTCTAATTCCGTTTAAGGCGACGAGAAGTGATAAAAATAATGGACGTGTTGAGTCCTGTCCTGTTCTCCAAAAATCAAAAATGCGTTTGGGGCTGAAATAGTATAGAGTAAAAAAAAGTTCCAAATCGCAGCAACAAACAGAACTGCACAGCTAAATCATGGGCTCGGCGTTCGTACTGCGAATATTTGACGAAGTTTTCAGGCCAACTGTACCAAAAACTACAAATCCGCCAAATTGTTCAGAATACGTCCAATCGAGGAAGCTTTCTGGAAAGAAGCAAAGAATTAAAGTTACCAAACACTTCCAACAAATTTGTACAAAGACGACGACCACGGTATCTGAAGAGTCTGTACAAATTCTGATGGATGGAGTTATGTGCAATGTTTGAAAATTTCCCTTGAAACTGAAATAAACAACTTGTAATTGAAATTTAATGCGAAATTTGTGTTTTGCTCTTGTTTTCAAGTGTCCGGATTATATAAGAAATCGAGCTTATTGTAGTTTATATAATAAATTTAATAGAGTTTTTTAACCCCTGTAATCAACACGATTCCGTACCTAGTGGGTTGATGGCTACGGAGCCATTTGTATTTGGATTGATATGTACTATGCTGTCATCACCTACAAAAAATCCAGTTCAAACAAGCGACACGTACGGACGTGTTTTTCGCTCCCTCGCAATAAAAGTTTTCCCCCGTGTTTCCCTCTCGCCCGCTTTCTCGCGATTGCGTGTCCGGTTCGCGATCTATCACCTGCGCTTACTCATCTTTTGGTGGTGGCAAGGCAAAAGCAAGCGCTGCAAAGTTCACCAAGTTTTTTCGCTCGACCTGTTGCCGTGGCAATGGGTCGAAAAAATCAACACGTGGTGACATCCACGCCAGTGGCATCAGCTCCTGACGCTATACCGAAACCGAGCAGCTCCAAGCGACTACGCCAAGACGACGCCGATCCAGCAGACCCTAACGCTCGACTATTAGCGAGCAACAAATTTTCCGTGCTCCCGGTACAGGAGGTACCAAAGAAGGTAAAAGTCCCCCCGCTTTTCACCACATCAAAGGACATCGCTGCTCTCAGGGCTGAGCTTGCAGCAATCAAAATTCAACCGCTTTTCAAGCTGTGCAGTACCGGCACAAAGATCATGTGCTCGACGGAGGCTGACTACCGTGCTGTTGGTGCTCACCTAGTCATCAAGAAACATGAGTTTTATACTCACGACGCACCTGGAAACAAGCCGCTGAAGGTGATTCTGCGTGGCCTTCCGGAATTCACTCCGGAGGCAATAATTGCTGAGCTGCAAGCGGCAGGTCTGAAACCAGTGAAGGTTTTCCCGATCAGACGTCAACAACAGGGAAATCATCGGGACCAACTCTATCTGGTCCATCTGGAGAAGGGTTCCGTCACGATGGCGGACCTGTTGAAAATACGGGCCCTTTTCAACGTCATTGTCGAGTGGGACCGGTATCGCCCGAGAAAGCATGACGTGACGCAGTGTGGCAACTGCCTTGTATTCGGCCACGGAACTCGAAACTGCCACATGAAACCACGTTGCGGCAAGTGTGCCGGAGCACACACTACCATGGATTGTGCACCAATGGATGAAGAAACACCACCAAAGTGCGCCAACTGCGGCGCTAACCACGAAGGTAACAACCGAACCTGTCCCAAACGTGCGGAGTTTCTGGCGATCCGCAAACAGGCGTCCACTAAGTCCCGGCCGGGGCAACGCCGTCCGCCACCTCGACTGGATGAAGAAAATTTCCCGACGCTCCGGTACCAGGTGCCAAATCTATTGCCGATCCCATTGAATCACCGCCTAGTAAACCACCCATCAGCCTCCGTTCAGCATCGATTCGCGGCAGCTGCCACCGCCTCCACGCCGACTCCTCCTCCAGGCTGGGCCAATCCGGGTTGCAGTACCTCCACGCAACCACCCGCCGATGGACAGCTCTACGACTCGGAGCAAATGGTCGAGTTCATCCAAGAGCTCTACCGCCAACTACGTTCCTGCCGCTGCAAGGAAGAACAGCTCAAAGCCGCCACATCCGTGACGATGAAATTTATCTTCAAATATGGACCATAATCGCACCATCAACATCGTAAATTGGAATGCTTGTTCCATCCGGAACAAAACAATCGAGCTCGGTGACTTCCTTAACAGGAAGGCCATCGACATCGCCATCGTCACCGAGACACATCTCAAGCCGGAACTCACCGTTTTCATCCCAGGATACCGGATTGTGCGACTTGATCGTAGCGGCTCTAGTGGAGGAGGAGTTGCGATCGCCCTGCGCTACAACATCAACTACCATCTGCTTCCGAGTCTTCAACTGCAGTCAATCGAAGCCATCGGAATCGAGGTCGAAACTGTAATCGGCCCTATCACCATCATCGCGGCTTATTGTCCCAAGCAAGTCAGCACCGCTAACGGAACAACAACAGTCCTACGGAACGACATTCGCAAGCTCACTCGGAGGCAGGGGCAATTTATCATCGCCGGCGACCTAAATGCGAAACACGAAACCTGGGGGAACACCCGGCGGAACCGGAACGGAATAATTCTGCAGGAAGACCTGGAAGAGGGACATTACACCGTCCTGGGCCCGGATACTCCCACCCGGTTGAGCAGATCTGGGGTCCATTCGACAATCGACATCTTCCTCACCAACATGGGGAACAACATCGCACAGCCGATCGTACACCAGGAGCTCAGCTCGGACCACTATCCGGTGGTGGCCGAAGTTGGCTCCTCGGTCAACCGGCATCGAATCACCAGACGAAACTATCACCGCGCCAGTTGGGAGAGGTTCCGACAACACGTTGACGACAACATCGATTTCGACATGCACCTTGATTCGGTTGATGACATCGAACGGCAGCTGCAGAGCATCGAGCAAGCGATCTCCCAGGCCCGGGAGCAACATGTACCGGTGATTGATCAGGTGAGCAACCCTGTACCCATTGATAGACTCACTAAAGAACTTATTCAATTGCGCAACGCCATTCGAAGGCAATATCAGCGAACTGGTTTGCCAACGCTAAAAAGTCACTGTAATCGAGTGACGAAAATTATTAAGGCCAGAATGGTGGACCTTAAGAATAACAATTTTTCCGACAAGATCCGCTCTCTCCCAGATTGTGCAAAGCCGTTCTGGAAGATGACGAAAATTTTGAAAACCAAGCCAAGGCCCATTCCACCGCTAATCCCACTAGACAACAATGGCTCTAAGGATCGCTTGACAACTCCTGCAGAGAAGGCTGCTGAGATAAGTCAACACTTCATCAGCTCCCATACTCTCGGACAAAACATCGTCAGTCCACACGAAGCTGCCGTTAGCGCGCTTATTACTAACATCCATCTAAGTCCCAACGATTTCACAGAGGAGTTGGAGATCTCAGCTGATGAACTGTTGACTTATATCAAAGGCTCAAAGAACATGAAGGCCCCAGGTTTCGACAACATCATGAACTTGGAGCTCAAGCAATTGAGCCCCCAGTTCTATAACCATCTGGCGATGGTTTTCAACCAATGTCTCCGACTTGGCTACTTCCCCTCGTGTTGGAAGTCAGCCAAAGTCATACCCATCCAGAAACCTGGGAAAGATCCTTCGTGTTCCAAGAGCTATAGACCCATCAGCCTTCTCTCAGGGTTATCCAAGCTGTTTGAAAAAACGATCTACCGCCGGCTTCTTTCATCTGCCGACGAGCTGAACATCTTGCTCGACGAACAATTTGGCTTCCGACGTGGTCGGTCAACAATTCACCAACTTAATCGAGTCATTAACATCCTCAGACGAAACAAGTCTGTTGCGAAATCATCTGCCATGGCACTTCTCGACATCGAGAAGGCCTTTGATAACGTGTGGCATGATGGCTTGGTGTACAAGCTGCATCGATACAATCTTCCCATCTTCCTGGTGAAGATAATTAAAAATTACCTGTCGGACAGGACATTCCGTGTTTCGCTGCAAGGTGCAGTTTCCGATGCACAGGAGATCTCCGCCGGTGTTCCGCAGGGAAGTATACTAGGTCCACTTCTGTTTAACCTATTCACCTCGGACATACCCCCGCTCCCTGAAAATGGATCTCTGTCGTTGTTCGCCGATGATACCGCAGTCGTCCACAAAGGTAGGGTAACAAGAGCGCTTACAGCGAAACTGCAGCGAAGCCTGAATGTTCTGTCAGAATACTTCACCGAATGGAAGATCTGTATCAACGCGGCAAAGACCCAGGTCATCCTATTTCCACACTCCAACTCTCCCAAACTTGTTCCGCCTGAGGATTGTAAAATAAGCCTAAACAACACAACGGTGGAATGGGCCAAATCAGCTGTCTATCTTGGAGTTACAATAGACAGCAAGCTTATTTTCAGGGAGCAGGTTGACAAAACTGTCACAAAGTGTAACGTTCTGTTGAAGCTACTGTACCCATTGATCAACAGAAGGTCTACATTATCCCTGAAAAACAAGCTTGCTGTCTACAAGCAAATCATACTTCCAGTCATCGAGTACGGCATGCCAATCTGGGAGAGTTGCGCAAAAACACATCACCTGAAGCTTCAGCGTGTTCAAAATAAGTTCCTCAGGATGATCCTGAACACCCCTCCGAGGACAAGAACATCTGAGGTCCACCGTCTGGCTGAGATAAAAATGCTCGATGATCGCTTTAGTGAGTCTATCAATCGGTACAGGGCACGCTGCCTGACATCGGATCACCAGATCATCCGGAATCTGGTTCCCCACCCCTAGGATTTTCAAATTGTAGCTATAGTTTTAGTTTAAGTAGGTTATCAAATTTTAAACAAACAATGCCCCAAGGGCTGAGCTGAAAATTAATTTAAAAACATAAAACACACAAAACACATAAACACATAAAACACACTAAACAAAGCTGAAGAGCCCATTGGGCTGAAACACTTAAAAATTATAAAACAATGTATAAGACAAAGAAATGCAAAATAAACAAGAATTTTACTACTGTGGTTGAGTTCGTTGTAGTTCCTAGCTATGCATAGTGGACTAGTTGCTGGCGGTGGCAAGCAAATTAGGAATGTTTCGGTTAAGAAAACCATCCGTCTAGCGTGTAATAATTAAAACTAATTATTGTGGCGCAATAATTGAAGTTCGTCCCCTTTGATGCTATTTGTAACACATTCCCTTCGTTGGTACCGCCTTCTTTCGTGCACTAGCATCCGATGCTTTTACCTACAGCTCTTAGCAGAACATTTTGATTCAGTCTTACGACAGTCGTTAAGCTGTGCAGCGGCTGTAGGATCGCAGTAGGCGGCGGCGAGCAGTCGTTGCCCAGAGAGGCGTTGGTGCAGTTGGCTGTTGTTGCCGATGCTCCCGTCAACCTTGCTGCGAGAAACATGGCTGCTGAAGCCTACGAGTTGGCGGGAAAAAGCCGCCCGTGACAACGAGACAAGAATCAATCATCCCACGAGATGAACCAAGAAAGAAAGCCCAAGTTCAATCGCGAACTGTTTCTCCCCCGTCAACTAAATCCGTCCTTTTCAGGACGACCAAATTAGTTTGCCAACTAAAGAGTTTATTTGGTTAACATTTTCTCTTGTGCTGTTTGAAATTTCCATTACCGCGCCCCGGCTGGCATTGCTTTAAACGCCGCGTCCCGGAGTAAATAGCAAAGCGTGTTGAACAACCAATGAACCAACAGATCCATAACTATCTTCTACGCGTTAGAGATAGTGGCCCTCTCAACCATCGTAGAAAATACAACCGGGGCCGTATCATAATTAAGAGCCACCAAATGCTTTCTAGAAGAGTGTACAATAGAATTTTCTTGGCCCTTTTCAGGGCAAAGCCGGGGGTAGGGGTTCGCACCAAACCACCGAGCGCCACGCCGGGTCTCGGCTTCCTGCACGTCAACCCGCGCTAAAAGCGTGTTTGAAGTGAAATTTTGAGCGTGTTCAAAGACGAGCCAATATCAAAATCAACAATATACCGTGTTTTGAAAGATTGTCGTGATGGTAAAGAACCGGAAAATAAAAAGAAAAGTGGTCGCCCAACAAAATTGAGTGTCAGAACAACGAAAAAACTGCTGTCAAGCGCTGAAAACAAGGTTGGCCAATCAACACGCAAATTAGCACGAAAATTTCAGGTTACAAACATGACAGTCCATCGGATTTCGAGAAAACTAGCGTAATCTATCGGAAACGTCAGCGTGCACCAAAATATACAGCAACAACCGAAAAATACCATTGTGCTGTGCCTTGTCGGAGTTTTGCAAATGGATTCCTCTAGTGCCATTTTGGGTGATGAATCATTACTTCAGTTTCGCTCTACCATGAACTGAGTGGCAACGATGGTTTTCTATACTGCTAACATTAAAACAACACCAGACGATGTTAAATATGCCAGCAAATCGAAATATGAGCCAAAGTGGTAGTGTGGGAGCGTAAGGCCGGTAGAAGGCTGTATATCACGACGAAATCATGTTTTGGCCGGATCTTGCAAGCTGTCATTACGCGAAAAAAACATTAGATTGGCTTACTGAGCAAAACATACCATTTGTACCGAAAAAGGACAATCCACCTAACGTGCCTCAGGCTCGTCCAATTGAAATGTTTTGGACTGTTCTCAAACGTATGGTGTACGACAATGGCTGGGAAGCTAACAATGAGCAACAATTGGTTAATCGAATCAAGCGGAAGATGAAAACAGTCCGCATCGAGCTCTCATGCCGTGCGGTTCTATTTTCTTTTGCTGAAGGAAGTATTTTTGCTACCTAAAGCTATAACAAAATCAAACAGCACTTTTCAGTGCTTAACATTACCTGCACAATTTTTATTTTTTACCCTTATTCCTTTTCGATCCTTGTCTGGACCCTACGCGAGGTAATCCGACTTGGATATCGATTTGGAAAATTCCTCTTTGACCCTTCGGATTCTTGTAGAATCTGCTTGGAAGTTGATTAGGAGAAAACGTATAAATTCTAATCATTTTGGAGAAAATGGCGCCTAAACGCAAAAGAAAGGGACAATCTCTGGATTCCCCTTCTAACAATATTGATTTGAGCAATCAATTCGATATTCTGACTGATGATGAGAATGATCCATCAGTCAGGCAAAAATCTTCGAAGCATTCCCGAATTAATGCAGGGAAAGAAAAGGTTCCACCTATTGTGGTAACAACATCTGATTTTCATGGGCTCCGTAAGGAACTCACGAATTTCATTAAAGATTCTAAATTTTCCTTTCAAATTGGTCGTCGGGGTGAATGCCGTGTATTGGCTGAAACCTTGATCGGATTTAAACTTCTCGTGGAGTATCTTGCTCAAAGAGGCATCAAATTCTTTACACATGACACCAAAACTGAACGTCTGTTCAAGGTGGTCTTAAAAGGTCTAGCCAGTGGTGAATCCCTGGATGAGATCAAACAAGAAATTATCAAATTGCTTGGAGTTACACCAGTTCAAGTGATAAAGATGAAAAAGAAATCCCAACCTGGCGATTCTCGCAATGGGATTTCAAACGATTTTTATTTAGTTCATTTTAAATCAAATGAACTGAATAACCTCAAGGCATTGGAAAAAGCCAGCCTTATGCTCCATGTCAGAGTGAAGTGGGAACACTTCAGGAAGACTGGAGGAAATTCTCAACACCTCACCCAGTGCCGTAAATGCCAGGGATGGGGTCACGGGACGAAAAATTGTCACATGGATGCCAAATGCATGCATTGTGGCGATTCCTCTCACGCCAAGGACAACTGTCCTGTGAAGGATCCCAAAAATTTTAAATGTGCGAATTGTGGTGGAAACCACAAATCCAATTTTTGGGAATGCAAGACTCGCAAAGCGATCTTGAATTCTCGTGCTAAGCATCAGGTAGGGACCGCTTCACGTTCCCGACCAGGTAATTATTCCTCGGCTGTTAACAACGGTCATCGAGGAGGAAATCCAACATTCGTACCGGAAGGTACGATCAATGCCCAACCGTCAAATTTTCCACTGCTATCTGCTGTTAACAATGGTCAGCGAAGTACAAATGTACCCGTAAGTACAAACAGAGCACAAGTTTTCAATGCTCAATTCTTACCTGCTGGTAGCAATGTACAGCTAGGTAATGGAGCTTCCTACGCTGCCGTTACAGCCGGTAGAAACCAAAATTCTACCAGAAATGTTGAAGATTTTGACTTAGGTAGCATAAACCGCTCCAAAAATGGATTTTTTACAGAAATCATTAATCGATATGATTAATGGAATGTTAAATACAAACTCCATGTTTGATGCAATTCAAACTGGTATAAAATTTGCAAACAATATTGTCATGACCCTGAAATTCAGCAATGGGTATTAAGACACTGAATATTTTAAATTGGAATGCTCGATCTCTTAAAAATAATGAAGACGAGCTGTTTAACTTTTTACGAGTTCATAACGTGCATATTGCCGTTGTAACTGAAACTTTTCTTAAACCAGGTGATAAAATAAAAAGGGATCCTAATTATTTCGTACACCGCAATGATCGTCTTGAAAGTCCAGGTGGTGGCGTTGCCATAATTGTTCATAGGCGTATCAAACATCAAATTCTTTCTTCATTTGATACCAAAGTTTTTGAAACTTTGGGGGTTTCTGTTGAAACAAAATTTGGTCAACTTACACTATTAGCTGCCTATTTACCATTCCAATGCGTAGGTCAGCAAAAGAATCTTCTCAAGGGTGACCTACAGAAGCTTACCCGTAATAGGTCAAAATTCTTCATTATTGGTGATTTTAATGCAAAACACCGATCGTGGAATAATGCTCAAAGTAATTCCAATGGTAATATACTATTTGATAATTGTTCTGCGGGTTATTACACTATCCAATACCCAAACAGCCCAACTTGCTTTTCTTCTGCCAGAAATCCCTCAACTATTGATTTGGTCTTAACTGATTCATGTCAACTTTGTAGCCAATTGGTTACCCATGCTGACTTCGGTTCGGATCACCTTCCAGTAACTTTTGAAATATCTCAAGAAATAATTTCTAATCCCAACAGTTCTACTTTCAATTATCATAGAGCTGATTGGAACCAATATCAAACATTCATGGAATATAACTTTGATCCTAATATTCCTTTGGAAACTAAAAATGATATCGATAATGCTCTTGACTCTCTGACTACTTCCATAGTTGAAGCAAGAGCTGTCTCAGTTCCAAAATGCGAGGTAAAGTTCAATACAATTATAATAGACGACGATCTTCAGCTTTTGATCCGTCTGAAAAATATCCGTAGAAGACAATATCAAAGAACACGCGATCCCGCCATGAAAGTTATCTGGCGAGATTTGCAAAAACAAATTAAAAAACGCTTCTCTGCCCTGAGGAACAAACAATTCGAAAATAATGTGTCAAAATTAGAGCCGAGTTCCAAACCTTTTTGGAAACTCTCCAAAATTTTAAAGAAACCTCAAAAGCCTATTCCAGCGCTCAAAGAAGGTGATAAAATATTGCTAACAAATGTGGAAAAAGCTCAAAAACTTGCTGAGCAGTTTGAGAGTTCCCATAATTTCAGTTTGGGTCTTACTAGTCCTATTGAGAATCAGGTTTCTCTTGATTATCTGAATATTTCCTCAAGGGAAAATATTTTTGATGAATCCTGGGGTACTGATTTGGATGAAGTAAAAACTATAACTAAAAAGTTAAAAAATATGAAGGCTCCAGGTGATGATGGAATTTTCTATATACTCATCAAAAAACTCCCAGTGAGTACCTTGTCTTTCATGGTAAAATTATTTAATAAATGTTTTCATTTGTCATACTTTCCTGGCAAATGGAAAAATGCCAAAGTTGTTCCAATTTTGAAGCCCGAGAAAGATCCAGCTGAAGCTTCTAGCTACAGACCAATAAGTTTACTTCCTTCAATCAGTAAACTTTTTGAAAAGCTAATTTTGAATAGAATGATGCTTCACATCAATACAAACTCAATTTTTGCAGATGAGCAATTTGGATTTCGCCATGGCCATTCAACTACTCATCAACTTTTGAGAGTTACTAATTTAATTCGTTCAAACAAATCTGAAGGCTGCTCAACTGGAGTTGCTCTTCTAGACATAGAAAAAGCATTCGACAGTGTTTGGCATGAAGGTTTGATTGCTAAATTGAAAAACTTTAATTTTCCGCTCTATATTATAAAATTAATTCAAAATTATTTAACTGACAGAACTCTGCAGGTAAATTATCAGAATTCCAAATCTGATCGACTACCTGTTAGAGCTGGAGTTCCTCAGGGTAGCATTCTTGGGCCGATACTATATAACATTTTTACTTCCGACCTCCCTGATTTGCCTCAGGGTTGTCAGAAATCCTTGTTTGCTGATGACACAGGCATCTCCGCTAAAGGAAGAAGTCTTCGTGTCATTTGCAGGAGACTGCAGAAAAGTTTGGACATTTTCTCTTCTTATTTACAGAAATGGAAGATTTCTCCCAACGCTTCCAAAACTCAACTAATAATATTCCCACATAAACCTAGAGCTTCTTTTTTGAAACCTAGTAGTAGTCACATCGTTACTATGAGCGGTGTTCCAATTTCCTGGTCAAGCGAAGTGAAATACCTTGGTCTATTACTTGATCAAAAATTAAATTTTAAAAATCACATTGAAGGCATTCAAGCCAAATGTAATAAATATATAAAATGTTTATATCCTCTTATAAACAGAAAATCCAAACTTTGTCTGAAGAACAAACTACTAATATTTAAACAAATTTTTAGACCGGCCATGCTTTATGCTGTTCCAATATGGTCTAGTTGTTGTGCTACCAGGAAAAAAATACTTCAAAGGATTCAGAACAAAGTTCTGAAGATGATTTTGAAGCTGCCTTCTTGGTACAGTACTAACGAAGTACATAGAATTTCGAATGTTGAGACTTTAGAACAAATGTCCAACAAAATAATTAATAATTTCAGACAAAAATCGTTGCAATCTTCTATTGCAATGATTAATTCCCTTTATGCTTAGTTAAGATTAATTTTAGTTTGTTTTTAGTTTTAAGATTATTATTGTTATACTGACACGCAGGAATAAAAACCTGTTTAAAATACTGAACTGCTAAGGCATGAACAATGTAAACAAAATTAGATACATATTTTAACAATTAAGGTTGATACGTTACGGTAGTAGCTGGAGCACCTAGATTAACATGAAATGTAAATATGAATAAATTTGGAACAAATAAAGAGTTAAAAAAAAAAAAATCACAGCAGCTTGCCGACCGGCACAATCGGCACATATTAAGATACACCCAATACATTCATTGATATACATTTCGGGCATGATGGCCAAGGAATGATTTCCAGGTATATTTCAAAGTTTCCTGGTTTTTCACAGTTGTTTGGGTCTCCAAGTCATCCAATGGACCCAAATTGGAAACAATGCAATCCTGATATCTACAGTCAAACTTCGTTTTCGGTATAGGTTTACCACAAGCTGAATGAAAAAAAAAAGTTCATCTTAAAAGCAGAAAGACTTTGGTAGATTATGACATTTAACACTTATCTACGTAGGCTATGATTTCATAAAATCTTGTGAATTTTAGAATATTAAATTTGCATACCGTCAATTTTTGAATATTAAATTTTCATACCGCCCTCCCTCCATAACTATCTGGAACTTGTGTTCATCAAAATAATGCACAAGAATTCAAACATCAAATATATCTCACCGTCACAATCAAACTACCGTCAGAAGAATATATTGAAAACGAGAAAAAAAAAATCAAACCCCTACAAAACATCTCAATCAAATAGTATAATGCAATTTTATCTTCCCCTGCTCTCAAGAAGCCGGAGCGAATAAGTTTTCTAACTTGTGACACTTTTCATTTCCCAGTGACAATGGAGATTGAATAATCCGAACTAGTGCAGTGCCAGCCCAAGCACAGCAGTACTGAGTTGCGAAGAAAACTGTTGTGGGGTGGCCAAAGTGGAGGAGGAGGCAGTGCAGGATTTATGAAAAGGCTTCACCTCACCAACGTTCTCCGCTTTACCAACAAAGTTCTCATGGACCTCGTGGCAATTCGAGCAACTTCCGGCTTGAAAAGCTGCGACTGGAGGTTGGTGTCGGGCTCAAGAGTAGGTTGAGTGGCGACAAAAGTGCTTGAAATAGTTTTCTTATTGAATAAGAAATAGGCAAACAGGATCAACAAATACGTCTTCGTCTGGCACATCTGAACGTCTCAAGAGCGAGAAGAAGTTCCTGCTACTTCCCATATCTCTCTGCTTGCAAACGTTTGACATCGTCGCTGGAAGGTGTAGAGTCGCCTCATAAAGTTGTTTTGCCAGGGCATAAAAATGAAATAGGTTTATTATGGTCGTTCTCCATCAGCCTTAAATATCGTCGATGTAGTGAAGGATGTGGATAACAGTTGTTTTTTTTTCGTTCATGTCAAACTCAAGAAAAAAACATGTTTGGACTGAAATCAATTAAAAAAGTTTTGATTTTGCCATAACAGACACACTTTAAGAAATAATTACACTGTCACAACAAATTAGTGGCCCAAAGCTAACTGCTCTACTTCTGTGACTGCGCAATCTTGTGAAGGAGATTAAAAGTGCCCTTAATGTTACGATTTTTTTCTCAACCAAAATGACAACGAAGCACGTTGGCATAAATATCCATGTTGTTGGAAGGTGTTCTGGTTCTGGAGGTGTGCTCTACTCAAGTAGTTTTTCCCTTTTAGGTTAAACTTTTATGAAGTTGTTTTTCCGTGTTTCTTGTGTGCTCTACTTGTATCTTCGTTAAGCGACAGCAGGCTAAAACTTGGTGGAGATGGAGCTAAATATTTTTGTTTTCTTCGTTCCGTGCCCTAGAGAAGAGGGTGTATCTATCTGTTTATCCAACACCTTGTCAGGAAAGAGAAATTGCAAGATCGAGCTTAGAAAAGGTGCAAAATTATACGAAAAATCCACTTTGTTTTTATGGCAGTGGAGTTTGAGGTTTGCTTAGGAAATGGAACAAACAGCATTCAGCAAATAATAGCAAGCTGTGCGCGGAGGAATCCACTTTGAAGGGTTGGGAAAGGAAGGTTCTGCTCTGCTAACAGTATGTTGATTGGTTACAATTTTTTTTTTTCAATAATTTTCGTAACTATGACCCTCATAACATAGATAAGTCGGAATATTTACATGTCTATTTGGTTTCTATGGCATCAAATGAAGCTCATACCTGAAAGAAGAAGAGAGGAGAAACACTTAGATGAAATTTTCTAGCTGTAAATGGAGCGATCATTCAACAACAATACATATAAAGATTGTGCTCGTTATAAACGCAACCGACAAATATGATCACCAAAAATTCATTTTAGGTCAGATATTTTTAAAACTCTCAGGGAATCAAGAAACACATATAAGCTTTGTTTTTGCAAGTAGGTTTATTCAACCTCTTCCAACCAAGGCTAAATGCCCGCACCTTGGAAATAACGCTACCCATCAAATCCTGTGCAAAAAGTGCGCCATCTTTTGTACACACTTTCAGCCACTCTTTTTTCAAATCCTTGTCGTTTTTGAAGACCTTCCCTGTTTTCTGGAGCTTGCCCTTTACAATCGCCCAGAATTTTTCTGTTGGACGATGTTCTGGAGAGTTTTGCGGTCCTTCGGCGCAAAAACAACATCGTTGACTTCGTACAACTTCTTCACCGGTTTTGCGTAATGGCACGATGACGGATCCGGCCAAAACTGAGTGTCCTTTGATGCCCATTTCCCATAAGCTCAACCTTTATTGTCGAAGTTCACCTCCTCTTCCACTCTCAAAACTGGTCAACGGGCTGTTTTTCGGCATTTCTGCTATAAATAGTACAACCGCAACAAAAAAAAATAAGATTACGCAGATTACCGTTTTAAAACTTATTTGCAGGCAAGAGAACAGAAGAATGCGATTTATAACAAATACATATTGATACCTGTATAATCAACACATGACGAATATATATCTCACTAATGTACTCACATCTACACTACTTTAGGAACGAACGACTGTCTCGCGTTGCTTTCCACAGTTATTCAGTTAACTTTTGCTAAAAAAGAGCAAATGGCTTCTGTATTCTTGGACATAAAGGGGGCTTTTGATTCAGTATCTGTTGAAGTTCTTTCAGATAAACTCCACGCTTGTGGCTTTTCACCATTAATGAATAATTTTTTGTACAATTTGCTGTCAGAGAAACATATGAGCTTTTCTCATGGAACCTCTACAGCTTCACGATTTAGCTACGTGGGTCTCCCCCAGGGATCATGTTTAAGCCCCTTTTGTATAATTTTTATGTCAAAGACATTGACGGTTGTCTAAGTGACAACTGTACGTTGAGACAACTTGCGGATGACGGCGTAGTGTCTGTCACGGGACCCAATGGGGTCGATCTGCAAGGACCTTTACAGGATACCTTAGACAATTTGTTTACTTGGGCTCTAGAGCTAGGTATCGAATTCTCTACGGAGAAAACTGAGTTGGTAGTTTTTTCAAGGAAGCATAACCCTGCACAACCGAAGCTTCAAATTTGGGGTAAGCCGATAACTCATTCTATGTCATTTAAATATCTTGGGGTCTGGTTCGATTCTAAGTGCACCTGGAGATCCCATATTGAGTATCTGAAGCGAAAGTGCCAGCAGAAGGTCAATTTTCTCTGCACAATTACCGGGACCTGGTGGGTAGCTCATCCACAAGATCTTCTAACGTTGTACCGGACAACGATTTTGTGGGTTATGGAATACGGTAGTTTTTGTTTTCAGTCAGCGGCTCGGTCGCACTTCATTAAACTGGAACGTATTCAGTATCGGTGTCTTCGTATCGCGTTAGGTTGCATGCACTCGACTCGCACCATGAGTCTTGAAGTGCTGGCTGGCATATTGCCACTCCTCGGATCGGTTTACAGAATTATCTCTCCGGCTCCTCACCAGGTGTGAAGTTATGAACCCCCAGGTGATCGAAAATTTTGAGAAGCTCCTTGAGTTGAATACTCAAACCCGCTTCATGACCTTGTACCATTTGTACATAACACAGGATGTCAGCCCTTCGCCGAACATTTCCAATTGTGTTTGCTTCTCCGATTTCCAAGAAGCAAGGGCTTCATGGAATCCCAGAGCATCATCGTCCTATGATTGCTCCGGTGATATTTGCTGCAAAGTTTGGCCAAGTTAATTCCACTAAATCGTTCTTCACTGACGGATCTTTGATAGAGGAGTCAGCAGGCTTTGGTATATTTAATGAAATTTATAGCGCCAATCGTAAACTTCAAGCTCCTTGTTCCGTATATGTCGCTGAATTAGCGGCAAAACACTTTACGCTAGAAATGGTTGCCTCACTAACACCGGATCAGTATTTCATTTTCACGGATAGTCTCAGTTCTAAAGAGGCTATTCGCTCATTGAGGCCGGAAAAGCACTCCTCGTATTTTCTCATGAAAATACAGGATCTTCTAAGTGCTTTATCTTCGCGTTATTTTAGCATCACCTTTGTATGGGTCCCATCTCATTGTTCAATTCCGGGCAATGAGAAAACGGACTCGCTTGCAAAGGTGGGCGCTATGGAAGGCGATATTTGTGATCGACAAATCGCCTTCAACGAATTTTTTCCTATTTTTCGTCAACAGTCACTCGTCAGCTGGCAGTATAAATGGAGTAAAGGAGATTTGGGGCGATGGCAACATTCTATCATCCCAAAGGTGTCGAAGAAATCCTGGTTTAGGGGGATGGATGTGGGTCGAGACTTCATTCGTGTCATGTGAAAAACAAACTACGGAACAACTTTACTGCGCTTATCAACTCCAACTCATTAACGCCGAGGTCTTCGAAACGCACCGATAATGCTAATGTTTCCGTTCGTCGTCGACTTTTCGGCAGACCAGAATCGAAAAAGCCTCCACAAGAGCCTTTCATGTGTGGCTCAGCCGAGTCAGTATCCCCATCATTCGGCAATTTGGTGGCCGTAAATGTAGCTTCGAGCCGAAAGTTTTGGCTATACCTGTCACGAGTTTCCCGCGATGTTACTGTGCAACGCATCGTCTTGGCACCGACGATGTGGAGGTTTTAAGACTAGTAGCCAACGGAGAGGACGTCATTTCTTTCATCTCCTTCAAAATTGGACAGAGTGCAGATTTGAAGAAAAAAGCTCTCTCATCATCAACGTGGCCAAAAGGCATCTAATTCCGGGAATTTAAGGATAGCAGATCAGCCGCAAATTTTTGGAAACCTTTTAAAACTCCGCCTCTTGCTCCATTTGGAAACTTTATGTCCCGAACTGTTCAGTCGACGTCTGGAGATGGCGCCATGGAGACCTCTTCTCAGTTCGACACAGTCCCGCCTATTGCTGTCGTCGTTCATTGTAGTCGTTGTGGTCCTGATGTCACTTCTGACGTAGAGGTTCTCCAAGCTGCAAATTCAGGCAAGTACCCGCAATTTGTAGAGCGTACTCTTCCTGATAAATCTTCCGGTTTCAGCCTTCTTTCTCCTGCTGATGCTTACACTAGACCGCCGTTATCAACGCCCGACAGCCTGCTACATTTCTGTCACCTAACCCATGCTCGTCATCAACACACATCGACCGTCACTTCAACCGGTCTGGGACGCACAAAGCAGTAAGGAAGCCCTGGACCCTCATAGCTCAGCTGTGCCCACTGCAGGTCTCAACGATGTTCAGCCGTCAAAGTAGTCCCGTCCTTGGGTCTAGTGATGGGAACAGGGCTCTCCAAGCTGCCATCTATGGCAAGCATCATTTTCCAGATCGCTGCCTGCCGAATCCTCTGCCCCCTCATTGAAAACCCTTCTGTACTACCAGAACGTAGATGATATCAACAGTTTGCTCGCCGAGCACCAGTTGGCATGCAGTGACGCATGCTACGATGTTTACTCCTTCACGGAAACCTGGCTTAATATAAACACATTATCGAGGCAACTGTACGACACGTATTAAGTCTACCAGCTAGACCGATCGACCCTTAATAGCAACAAGAAATCTGGTGATGGAGTGCAAAGTGCAAATTTCGACTTCTGAAGCCTTCCGAAGAACATCTTTGGGTGGCGATATCCACTAAAACCGGGACTCTGTTTATCTGTGTGGTCTTCGATAAAATGATCCATCAGATTGCAATTTCCACATACAACAAAATGGGGGTTCAAGATCAATTGTTGAACTGGCTCCACTCATACCTGACTGGTAGAACTATGTCTGTGAAGATTTCAGATTATGCCTCGTCCAGCTTTTCAGTAACATCCGGCATTCCGCAAGGCAGCCACCTTGGTCCATTCCTTTTCCTGTTATATATGAACGACGTGAACTTGGTCCTCAGATGCCTGAAATTATCCTACGCGGACGACCTAAAGCTGTACTACGTCATAAAATGTTCAGAAGACGCCGACTTCTTCAGCAGGAACTGCAAGTGTTCGACGGCTGGTGCCGGATCAACAGAATGTCCTTAAATGTATCGAAATGCACGGCTATCTCCGTTGGCCGAAAACGTGCGATGTATCTCCTCGACTACATCCTTCGAGGAACACGCTTGAAACGTGAAACAACAGTCAAGGATCTGGTAGTAATGCTCGACTCCAAACTGTCATTCACGAACTACATTGTCTATATTGTTTCTAAAGCCTCATCGAAGTTAGGATTCATCTTCCGCTTCGCAAACAACTTCAAAGACGTTTATTGTCTGAAGGCACTATACTGCACTTTGGTTCGTCCTTTTTTGGAGTACTGTGCTGTCGTTTGATCCCCTTTCTACCAAAATGCAGTCCAGAGGATCGAAACCGTTCAGCGAAGGTTTTTTTTCCCTCTGTTCAGGACATAAACCACTGCGACCAGTAATTTGATCTATTGTAGTATATCCCGTATCCTTTGTTTAGTGCATGTCGAGTTACTTCATCACTATTGAGAAATGATGAAGTATTCGGTGTTGTTACAGTTGTCATAGTTTGTTTTGTTGGCAATGAATCGAGTTTTATTGAAAGTTTCCGCATTTTAAACCCTTTGAGGAGTGAGAGCACTCTTCAAAGGCGCGCCCCTTTATCAGTCAAAACCGGGTTCATTGCAAAGAAAACAAACAATGACTCCGATACTGACCATGCATCAGAACCCTAGTCATAACCAATTCAAACTATAGAACATCAAATAGAAAATGAGAATTCACATAAATGAATACTAACCATGTTTTCCTTATTCCAAGCTCATCCTCGGTGGCTCAATCCGAGTATTGTCACTTTTCACAAGGCATAAAATGTAATAAGGACTAATATATGTTCCTTTGACTACAAAAACTAATATATTCCCTAGTTTGAATTAATTCAGACTAGGGTTCGGTGGTAGATCTGATACCCCGTTAACGCACCACGAAAAGGTGATCTACCAGCGTTACGGGTCAGCGAAGGTTTATACGCTTTGCTTTGCGACAGCTTCTTTGACAAGACCATCGCAGTTTTTCGTCGCGACTGGATGTTTTGGGGAGAAGTTCCGGGGGGAGGGGGGTGGTAAAATTGGCTTGGGGTTTTGTGGGGGGGGAGGGGTGGTTTGGGGGGGTAAAATCAAAAAACAGAACCAAACGGCGGGGAAAACAAAAAAAATATAAAAAAAAAAAAAAAATCCCGGGGGCGGCGTCCCGGGGGGCACAAAAAAAAAGACAAAATGCCTTATTGTAGGGGGGGGAAAAAAAAGGTGGGGGGGGTCAAGGGGGTAAAAAGGGGGGGAAAAACAAGGGGGAGTATGGGAAAAGGTATGGGAAAAGAAATGAGTCTGTCTATATCTGTCCTTTGGATTCGTCAAGTTTTTAACGAGGATCTCAATGTTTCGTTCGTATCAGCGACGGCTGCTACCTCGTCAAAAGAAAGCCCGTTTTGCCTTCGCCCAGAAATACCTGTTTTGGGACGAAGAATGGCCATCAAGGTTTTCAGGTTTTCAGAATTTCAAGAAGAAATTCAACCTTGATGAATCAGATGGTTTTAGTAGCCGTTGGCACGATAATAGGCAAGAGACCCCAAGCAAGAAGAAACGAAACATTGGTGGAGGAACAGTTATGATCTGGGCTGGCATTAGCTTGACTGACGCCTTATTGTCAATTGTTGCATGAAGATCCATTTTCCGAAAATGTTATGAATGAGAAAAAGATTTTCCAACAAGGCAATGCTGCCTGCCATGCCTCTAAATTAACCAAGGATGAATTATGGAGAGTGTGAGCTGTTTAGTGGAATACCTGTAGCTTTTTCTTCTCTTCATATTTTCTAGCTAACCAAGGATATTTTGAAGCACCGCGAAGCCTGCAGTCCGGATCTAACTACGATAAAAAACGTTTGGGGGTTAATTTATCATAAAGTTTTCAATCATGGAAGGAGTTGAGAAACGGCTGGTCAATTGTAACGGGCAATTCAAGATGAATGGTCTAAGATAGATCCGTATTTATTGAAGAACTTCATACATTTTATGCCTCGACGATTGGAAGAAGTCATATTGAGAAAAAAAATCATGCAACACATTACAAAGGACCTTTATTAGTCGGATGATTAGCAATAAAACGTCTTTTATTTTGAAAAAAATAAACTTGCCTCTGTACTTACTTCGCACTCAAAAAATCCTAAAATGCAATAATGATTTTTAGCACATATAAAAACTATGAAACCAAATTTTCTTCTCAAAAAATATTCTTTCAACAATCGGCAGTGTACAGAATTTCAAATGATTATTTATTATAAAATGAAAATTCTCCCAATTACCGCATGTCTTTACACTTATTTCCGGCAGTATTTACACCAGTTATCTTAAAACTAAAGTTAAAGGACGAGAACCGAAAACTCATGGTCGTAAGCGGTACTCGCCCTTGGTACCATAACAAGTTTATGGATAGGAGGAGAGAGTGAGATGATTAACAATATTCATGTATTTCTGTTTCTAAATTATCTGTCTTTAGCTGTACAATTCTAGATTCAAGGAAAATTAAAATTAAATTAGAATACAACTTAAAAATCAATTTAAAAAAAAAAAACAACATTAAGCAATGTCAAATTCTTGGTATACAGGGTGGAACGGTCAAAAATAATTAAGTGCACACTGATCAGTGTATTATATAAATGATCAATTTTTATTTCTTTTTGGAGTTCATAGTCTACAAAACACAGGAAAGTTATTTGATTAGGCTTCCGAATTTCCACATGCGGACTGTCGGGATTCACGTTTCATACCTTCCATTAAGTTTTGTACCGCTGTAATATCCACTTTATTTGATGCTGAACGCCAATTTGCCTTGAACTGTGTCTCACTTTCAACTGTTTTTTTGAGTTTTCTTGAGGTTTGTCTTTACGGTTGCCCAATATTTTTCAATTGGGTGCAGTTCCAGCGAGTTTGGAGGGTTGGTCTTCTTGGGTACGATTTGCACACAATTGGCGGTATATCATTTCAGAGCCATTTTTCCGTAGTGGTGAGAATCGAGGTCTGGCCAAAACAGCACGGAACAACTATATTTCTTCAAGAAAGGCATTAAGCGTTTTTGCAAGCATTGCTTTACATAAATATCTTGGTTGTCAGTGCCAGTTGTCACGAAACTGTCACTTTTTAGGTCACAGGTGCCACCTGCCTGCCAAACCAAGTATTTTTTGAGAACTTTGACATTTTTTTCTGCTCGAACTTATCTTGAACCTTTTTTTCCCGGTAGTCGTATAAACCTCTTGACCTGGAAGCTGCTTGAGACCAGCCTTGACGTATGTTTCATTGTCCATTACAACGCAATTAAACTTGGTTAACAAACTTGTGTACAGCTTACGCGCTTTTCCTTTGGCTGTTGTGATTTGCTTATCATCTCGATTTGTAACCTTATATGTTGACAGTTCGGTTCGTTTCTTTGCTCTTTGCACTGTTGTGTGGGACTTTCCCAATTTGTTTCCGATACCTCTGATGGAAAGGTTGGGATTGCGTTTGAAAATACTGGCCACTATTCTTCCGGCCACTGCGGCTTCCTGGTCTCGGTTTCCTCCTGATCCCAGCTCCCTGGCAGTCGTCAGACGTTCTCAGAACACTTTTTTTAACATTCGTCACGGTTGATTTGGCAATATTAAGTGATTTTGCTTATGCGCGCACAAAATTTTGATACGCTGCTCTTCTTCCTTCGACGCCATTTCGACAAATGAATAGAAAATGGCAAAAAAATAGACTCAACATTCGATATGAATACACCTACAAAATGGGGAGCTTTCGTGTTTTTTTAAATGTAGGGAAACTGCCCCCATATTAATCTCATTGTTCCTATATTCATCCTACGATGAATCAAACAATTGGGCAGTTGAAGGATCGGTTTCGTTGTCTAATAATGTTTGCTTACGTTAAATAACTACAACAAACATTACTAATTAATCCTTTCACGTGTATATTGTTTTATTTCAAGTAGGATGAATTGCAAAGTGATGAGATTAATATAGGTACATCTTCCCTGCAATTAAGAAACTACGTCATATTTGAGTCGACCAAGTTTTGACCGTTTCATCCATTATGTTTTAAGTTAAAAAGGATATGTAAATGTAAAAAAGGACATTAAATGAAATTTGAATTTCCAAATTATTTCAAAACAATTTATTATTTTTTATTAATGAATCATTCACTCTAAAGGAGAACTTTTTTTTTATCCTAGGAATCCTAAAAACGGTCATTCCTGTGATTATTTATTTATTTATACACTACATCATTTTAGATACAAACGAATTTGACTGCTGTTCGAAGTTTTTAAACTTAAAAATATGTTTTAAAAAGATCGAAGGAAGATGCCTACTTTCAAAATTAAGAATATCGTGCTTCAAATATTTAGAGAAAAGGACAACTAAAATACTGTCCATAAATTCTTTTTATGGCACAGCAACGCCGGTAAGCACTGATAGAAAGAGCTAATTACCTCCCACTCTCAATGCTGTTTCGTAGAAAAAGAGAAAATGTGGGAGTTTAAACTTAAGTAAGTGCGCTGGAGGTTTTATCTCCTTAGTAACACAAAAAGGCACTTATACCTCACCTCATATTGTACACTCTACTACACGTTGAACAACTGAACCTAACATGAATGTATCCGAGGGATGTAAAGTGTCATGTATGTATGTATGTATGGTAGCCACCATCCCTTCTAGCCCTTGGCTTGGATGCAGCTCCACTTAATAGCAAGATCAAATTGAGCCACCGATCTGAATTCACAATATCGCTGTATGAAGGGCCAAAAACGGAGGGGTGGACCCGTAAGCAGAGACACTCACGTGAAATCCACGGGAAATTAAGAATCTCCTTCCAACGATACGATCCAACAATTCGAATAACCGAATTCGCAATACTTATTAAGCTATCTACAGGATGGCTTGTTGAGAAGGGCGCGTCACTCTCACTGAAACTGTTGGAGTAGAATTCGCAGCATCACAATCGAATCGGTAGGATAAAGAAAATGATAATACTCGTTCCCTCCTAGACTCAGGCAGTCAATCAAACCATCGTCCAGTTTCAGCTTGAATGATACCCTGATGCTCCCTCTCAACCCAGTATTTATTATATATAATGTACATAACATGTCATAATATGCAGTATATAATAGAGCAATGAAGGTATACTTTAATATTTAATTAAAATATGCTATGGTTAGAGTTCGTCATCCTGTAATTTAAATATGGTTATAAATAAAATAATATGATGAAATAGTTAAAATTGTAATAATAGGCATATGATAATCATATGCAGCTTGGTGCATCTTTACAGCTCAATCAGTAGCAGATGAATATAACTCTGGAATGTGAAGGTTCTTATTGCAATTAAATAAAACATAAACCATTTAATTATACATGAATCAAAAAAATATGTATGTATTCATGACATATAGATCTACATAATCAGCAGAATTGAAGAGCATCTATTAAATTTAATAATATTCAATGATTTAAATTAATAGAAAACACCTTGAGATACAATGAAATAAAATATCTGTACATACTATCTGGAATCTATTTCCTTGTAACGTTGAAGCAAATGAAATTTAATTATTATTATTAATCTTTTAGTAAATATTTATAATAGGATATACTAATATATATAATGATGATATGATGAAAACAATACGATGTTGTAATAGTATACACATAAAAATTAAATGCAACTATTTGTCTCTTCTGCTGTGATGTTAGATGATTGAAACTCTGAAATGGCAAAAATTTCCAAAGTGATATAATGAAAGAAAGTTGATCACCGGGCAGCCATGCAGAATAGCAAAGAAAATTTAAGCAAACAATTAGACGAAATAAATTTCATATGATTATGATTACTGCCCAAAAACGGAAGCTTAATAAATCTACAAAAAAGAAAAAAAAAACCAAAGAGAGAAAAAGAAAAATGAAATTTGAATTCTCCGATACTCTTGCTTTCTACTGGACCCAAAAATAATACTTTATTATATCTGTGCTATAGAAAATGAGAGATCATAAACAATTTAGTATTTAGTAGAATTTGTCGTTTGATCATTTCTAAAAAAACATTAAAAACCATCCTATCTTTTCAACTACATATCGTGGGTTAGGTGGGCTAAAACATACTACGATGCATAGATGCGAACCTGAAAATAGCTTTGAAAATATTGTGAAGGGATGTTGTAATATAAAATGATAGTAACAATTATATTTGTACTGTCTGCATGTCTGTAGACTGATGTCCAGCTGCAATTGTAGACGCTCTTGCATTATCATTGCCACGAAAAAAACAAAAAATTTAAAATTATTAAACAACACTTGGGAAATTCCATAGATGATCTGAAATTATACACCGTATAAAGAATACTTCCATTTTTTGTGGTAGGGTAAGATTTCAGCATGCCACCTTCCTACATCGCGTTGGTGGGACTGCTTCCTAAGGTATAGCTGACGCGATACAGCGTTTATTACTCAACCGCTGGATGCCAGGAGCTGTTTGAGCTGCACCTCCTTGGTGGACAGACGCTCGGAACGCACCTCCTCAATCTAGCTGAAGTCAGAAGGACAACAGTGCCCAGGCTGCACTACTAGCTAAGTACGCAACCCTTAGCTGGCGGTCTTTGTCATCTCTTGACCCGTGGAAGCATGAGGTAGGAACTTCACCGTTTATTGTTCCGGAAGTGATGAAGGGAGCACTTATTTCACCACATCCGCAAGTCGCCTGTCAGATTAGAAACTTCTTTGCAAATTTCGATAGTTTCTTCTTTCGAACATCCTCCGGAACATCGAACTTCGACTTGGCAACGAAATATTCTTGCCCAGGAAGTTGACGGAAGTCGGCCTTGACGTATGTTTCGTCATCCATCACGATGCAACCGGATTTGGTGAGCAGCTTCGTGTAAAGTTTCCGGGCGCGGGTTTTACCCTTGATGTTTTGTTTTTCATTCCGGTTTGGGGCTTTTTGCACTTTGTAAACATGTAACCCAGCACGCTTCATGGTTTTCTGCACAAAACCGACTGACACCTTAGACTTTTTAGCGACATCTCGAATTGACATGTTTGGACGGTTCTTGAATTGTTTGTACGACTTTCCTGGCCATTTTAGACTGTCCATTGGACCACTTTTACGACCACTCCCTTCCTTCCTTTGGACACTCAGAAAGGAGTGTATCGAAAAGTAGTTATAAACTTCCAAATAATAAAATAGGCATGAAAACATGGTTAAAACTAACATACTATTTCAGTTTATTATAGCTTAATATGTTTACAAAAGATCCAAACGGAAAAACTAGTCATCATGTTCATTTCTGTAGAATGCCTGTACCTTTGATTTGACACCTGCCATCAAATTCTGCACAGTGACCCTTGTGCACTCCCTGGATGCTGCTGCCCAATTTTTCTTAAAATCGGTCATGTTTTGGGACACCGTACCATCCTTCTTAAATATACGCTTGACTATGTCAAATAGCGTTCGATCGGTCGCAACTGGGGACAGTTTGGTGGGTTGATGTCTTTTTCTACGAACTTGATGTTATTCTCCGTCAGCCACTGTAGAGTGGATTTGGCGTAATGTGCCGATGCCAAATCTGGCCAGAAGAGAAGAGGGGACTGGTGCTTTCTATACAATGGTAGCAACCTGTTCTTCAAACATTCCTTTTGATAAATCTCAGCATTTATAGTTCCTTTTGTATAGAAAATTGAAGAACGCAAGCCACATGTGCAAATAGCTTGCCAAATGAGCACCTTCTGACCGAATTTCTCCATCGCAACAGTCGTATCTGCGGTTGGCACACGTTCCCCAACAGATTTAGTATAAAACTGCGGCCCCGGTAGCGTTCTTGAATCTTCTTTAACGTATGTTTCGTCATCCATCAAAATGCACTGGTCGACATTGTCCAAAATGCAGCTGTACAGCTTTCGAGCCCCGGTTTTGGCACGAGACTTTTGTTCCGGAGTTTGTTTGGGCACTTTCTGCTTTTTGTACGTCTTCAAGTCATTCCTGCGCTTGATTCGTTGAATCATTCCGATGCTGGTCCTGAACTTCTTGGCTAGATCGCGAGTAGAGGCAGATTTGTTCCGTTGAATATAATCCACAACTTTTTGGTCCAAATCGGGGTTGCTGGAGCCGGGTTTCCGGCCACTTCTTGGTAAATCCTTGAGGGAGCACTCCTTACCAAACTTTTCGATGATGCGTTTTACACTTGCCGGGTGAACATTTACTCTTTTCGCAATCTGGTTGTAAGTAACACCCTTTTCGGTGCACCAAGTGTGCAGAATTTTCTTTTTAGTCTCAAATTCAATTCGCGACATTTTGAATACTAAAGTTGGAACGGAAATGAATGAACCGAATAATCATTTTTGACATGTAAACAAAGCAAATGGCGCTTACACGCTAAAAATATATAGAGTAGTTTATGCGTAATAACGCATCGAATGTTTATAACTACTTTTCGATACACTCCTTCAGATGGAAGAAATTATAAAATAGTGCATCGTTCAAGCGAAAATTCAATAAAAACCTATCCAATATATTGAATACTCTTTCATCTCAGCCACCAACGACACATTTTTTTTGGCCAGCATTCCATTGGAATTGCAGCTTACTGAAACTAACTTATCAGAAGGGTCTATGCGTTATACGTCCGTTATTTTTTGTAACGAATCAAATTAAATGATGCGATGTGTTGCCAGTTGAAATCCGAAATGCAAAACTCAAGATAATTGATTTTATGCCAGTTGTGCAAGTTAAACCTAACGTCCCAGGTAGTGCGTTACATGTTGTACCACCGTGGAAATACGGCGCAGTACTTTTGACCGTAAGGTCTAACGTGCACTACGATAGTAAAATGTTATGTTAATGTTAAACTCTCCCGAGTCGTGCATTTTAGTTCCCAATAGGCTACACAATAATTATACTCGTTGCAAGTAAAAATTTGTACATCGTCTGAGCGATAATCGATTTTTCTCATGATCTATACGTGAAATCTAAAGTCGGGAATAGCGCGCTGGAATCGCTCAGCAAACCAGTACACAGCGCACCTCTTCCGACGTTAGGTCTAGCGTATGGATCAAGAGAAATATAATTTTTCACTCAACTGATGTTTCAGACGTCGACGCAATATTATTATCTGTTATTCGCCCCAAAACCAACAAGTGGTAGCATATTCAAGTTAGAGGTTTTTTTTTTTTGTTCTTATCGACTTACGCTGGTGAGTAAAACCAGTAAGCGGTAATTATGACTAAGAACAACAATTATGCATAGGTTCTTTTTGATTTGGACGTTCACATTTTCTTTGTTTATGATGTGCTTTCTCCACACCGGTTTTATGGCTATCATGCGAAAAACTTGTTTACCTTGAGCAACCCAAACACGTTTTATTCAAGCGTTGCTCATCTTTTTCAAGAATAGAACAAATAAAGATGAACTTATCGCGCTCCTCAAAAAATCTTGTTAGGTCTTCAAGAAATTTCAAGAAATATTAGTTTTATTTGCGTTTTATGGTAGTTTTAGATAAAACCATTGGAACAATGGCGAGCGTGAGATGTATTCTGGATTCCCTGGGAATGGTAGCCATTTACATATTTATGCAACAAAAACACTCGTTTTTCCAATGCTACAAACAAATACTGCTGTTTAAAATACATTTTGAAACTGAAAATGGATTGTAGACACAATTTATTCAAGATCTAACAATTAATCAGCCTTGTCACCTAATTGTTGAATTTTCAAGTATTTATATTTTTTTAAATAAATCAATGCAATAATTACGTGGCGCCTTAAAATTTTCGAACTTTTATGCTATAAAAATCCAATAAACGGAACGTCGCATGACAAATTTATCACTTGCAGGACAAAACACTCATGCATTTATAATCAATTTTACAATTAATTTAAATACGTATCCACTTTAGAAAAGAAATATCATACGTATATAGATATTTTCTTTTCTTTCTTTCATTAACTATAAAACAAAAAAAGTCTCCATTCAGCAGAACGAATCCAAAAATGGAATCTTCGAAACATATATGTGACGGACTGGACTAGTGTTCTTAAAGAGGAAAATCATAAAACTACCAAAACTTGTGGTAGTTTTATAATAGTTTTAAGCATGTCCTGCATATCATTACAAGTATGTACCGATAAAACTATCAAGTTTTAAGCGAATCTTGGGAAATAGTCTTGAGAACCTCCTGTAGTATGGGCCTCTTTGAACTTATGAGGGTTTTATGGCTGTTTTATCGATGTCATGTAGAATATCTAGTTTTATGCGTGGTTTTATCAAATGAGTCTTGAGAACTTCTTCAAGTGTACCTTAAAATTGAATTTGTTACTTGGTTTGAAATTTGAATTTCACTTTTTCCGGACAGTTCTCCATTTTCACAGGTTTACTGACCCAAACGAAAAAATGCAACACACTCACGGTCGGTTTGAGGCCTTAATTCGTAGTCTGTGTTGGGAAAAAGTTTTGACCTATGCAAATGAATGGACATTAACACTACCTCCAAATTTTGTCTGATTCAACTAGTTTGGTACTTGGTAGTTATTTAATAGGAAAATAAATTTACATTCGATTTATTCACAATGCTTGAAAATCTAACATGTAATGACTCATTTATTAACGTTCAAAATCAAATCATCTATTGTTACATCTTCTAAATTTAGATTTAGAAAATCCCTATATCTTCCCGTTAGAGGTAATCTATGTCAAAAAACTTGTCAAATATTTTCTAGCTGGAAACATTAGTTTCCGCAGTAATCCGATTATTACATATTTATAACCATAGCCATCAAGGCAATATGAACTTATTAAATATTTACTTTTCATACCCATTGCATCCGAAAAGTAAAGAGAATCACGAAGTACTGCACGTTTACCAATATGGTTCGTAATAAAAAAAACGTCCACTAATCTCCAAAACTAATTTGCTACCAACGAATTACCCTCGTCCAGTTTCACCGTGGCTTAGCCAGCCAAAAACCAATCCTCAATAGCGAATCCCACCGACCACCCACCGACGTCGGAGTGCTAACTTTATTTTCCAAAGAGTGCTAACCACAAACTTCATCGCCACGTGCAGCCGAAAAACGGCTGCCCTAATTAACCTGAATTTTTCTGATTTAATAAATATCAGCTCTGCTTCCATCATAATGCCGTTCTTTCTCGACTACTCGACTTGCTCTTTATCCCCAAGGACGACCAACATACTCTCAGCTTCCTAAAGTTGATGGATTGGCAAACCGACAGCACTGTGGTCGTTCTCATCGTCGAAGAGTGGCATCATCACTATCGACGGGGTCCTACTCCACTTGAAGCCATCATAGTGGATGGAGCACATATCGCAGACTTTGGTTCGCCATCAAGTGAGGGAAATAATTTAGCAAGTTTCTATCCTGCCCTACAACACCTTCGCACACACCGAAGGTTCGCCCACATACACATATATCGACGCGACGAAGCAATCGAGAAAAGCACTACGGACGCGTCTACGTCGTCGGCATCGCTGTCGCCGTTGGAAGCGATGGTAGATCTAAGCCGAAAGGTGAAAATCAGCCAGGCAGCCACCAACCCAAGCGTCTTCGGGGGGCATCCATGTTCTACGTTAGCAAAAATATGTGATTCCCTCTTTTTTCCGATTCCGACCAAATTCGGTAGTTGAAGAAACTAGTCAATTGCGTGTACTGTCGATTCTACGGATATATACTGTATGCTCGCACTTTACACATAACTATACTGAAACCCTCAACTAATACCTGATGAAACGCATGTAGAAAACTACAGTACTGGCAATTATAAGTTCAATATGTTGGAAATTAGTCATATTTCGACTAAGTTGTCATACTAAACAAAAGCTTATTCGAAGGAAATGATAAATTGCGTATATTTTCAAGCCTATTTGCGTATATTTTCAAGCTTTCCATGGTTATTTGTGCTAATTTTTTATTGTTTAGTTACCATTGGTACATTTCTAAAAAAGATTGGCAAAAATAAATTCCACATATCAGATAATACCCTCTAATTTTACCAAGACAGCAAATCATAAAGTAAACATCACAAACGTCATACTTTAGATAGCGTGGAACAACACCCAGGCTGGGCGTTCTCATCGTAAGAGAAGTATGCAAGAACTAGAAGAAATCTTGAAACTCTAAACATATCAGTAAGAGCAATCGAACCGGGTTTAAAGAAAGTGTTCGCCGTAGCGTACGTACGTCTCATATCGCTCTTGAAGTCAACGCCAACAACCATCATCATTGAACAAGTAACTGCCGACCAATCAGCGGACGCGTAGTACGGCCGATGCACAGAATGAAAAAAAAGCCTCCCTGCAAAGTGGTGCTGGATGGCCAACACGGAGATTTGAGATTACATATTTTATGTATAAAAATCACTCGTCAGGTATAAGAAGCTGTCAAAAAAATGGCGATTTCATAAAATACAGTGTGAGTTAAATGTACCCACCTTGAAATAGCTTCATGAACTTCCAGAGGGACTTTTTTTTTAATCTTTATTTTACGCGGCCATTTCCTCACATGGTGACAATCACCGACGCCCGGAAGACGACT
This sequence comes from Aedes koreicus, assembly GCA_024533555.2. Lineage (NCBI taxonomy): Eukaryota > Metazoa > Arthropoda > Insecta > Diptera > Culicidae > Aedes > Aedes koreicus. Next base: position 1,062,015 of record JAHHFK020002302.1, read on the forward strand.
CCACCACCTGGACCCTACCTAACGACTCATGAATATGAACCAGGACCAACAGACCCCCGAGGTGGACGTGACCAGATTTTTTCGCCTCAGAAAACACCGACGTCGACTGGGATTGAACCCAGACCCACAGGGGTGCCAAGTAGCAGTCACGCTTACCACTACACCACCGACGCCGGCGTTTTTAACTCTTAAATGGGTGAAAATTTGAAGTCCTTCAGAGTTTGTCAGAAGTACAAGTACAAGTCTTGAACCGTTGCACCTGAATTTGGTTTGGTTTGGTTTGGTTGCACCTTCGCTTTGGTTTCCAGTTCTGAATTCAAGATTACAATTCCAAGCATGGGTGTGCTAAGGAATAAACTGGACCCAGAATGTTTCCGAAAGAAAGAAGTAAGGTGATTTTACAAATAAGAAACATATTTTAATAAACGCGTAAGTCAAAAATGTTTAATATTTACTTGATGTATTATTTCTTAAATATAATATCATTAAATACAATGTGCTTATTTCTTTCTTAATTTCTTAAGATTTTCCTGAACAATTTTTAAAATTGGAATTTAATCGACTTTGATACTTTTAACTTTGGTACTTTTAACCCATCTAAAAAAATCTGACTTCGAGAAATGGGTGAAAAGTAAACCTCTATTTTGACGCACGACGTCGTTTCCCACTTATGAATAAAAACCTCTCGCCCCCTCCACCCACCACCCCTTGTTGGCTAGTCCACTTATTTCCAAGTTGGGTGAAAAATTATTCATTTATGAGTATTTTAATTCCTCCGTGAACCAATAACACAAGCTGTGTTTTTCTTTATTGTTAAAAATGTATATCAAAGGAATCGAACCAACGAGTTCGAAATCAGTATTTTTACACCCGCTATCAATACAATAAGTTTAAAGTGAATACGAAAGGTAGTGCTTTCTTCTTGATTGACGACTCCCAAAGTCGATAGACATCCCGTAGCTGAAAGAAGTTGGACCATGTATGGCTAATGCAACTGTTATCTCTGCCTTAATAATGTTATTTGCTTCGTTTGCAGAGTTGTTTTTTTTCAAGCACTTATCAGGACTTGGGCTTAGAATTACTGTAAAGCAAGGGCAGATTGAGAACAACATCTATAGGTCACTGTGGTCTTGTCTTGTCATCGCTGGATCGATTGAGTTGTGTCCAATGTGTGGAATGCAAAACAAACGGCAGAGTTGTTCTTCATTATGCTTTATCATACTATGTCCTTCAGAATGAAGGCCTGAAGAACATATTTGCCTGAAAAGAAGCGAATCAGATTCAAACGGGTAGAATTCACGAAAAAAAAAACAACAGATAAACCGTATTGATTTCTGGAAAAAAGTTCATTGGTCAGATGGAAGCAAATTTGAGATATTTGGAACCAAGTAGCGATCGAGAGCATGAATAAAACCAGGTGAGGCTTACCCAGCTTCTGGGTAAGAACATTCCGAAAACTGTTTGGCACGGAATTGGCAATGTTATGCTGTGCGGGTGTTTTTCGTAGTCAAGAGTTGGGGTTGGTTCACATCAGTGGGTTTGTGGGGGAATTTTTAAAGTGTTGGGCTGGAAAATGACTTCTTGTTCCAACAAGTTTACGATCTGAAGCATACGTCACGTAAAACCCAAACGTTTCTCCGTGGATTTCGCATCAAGCTATTGGAATGTCCTCCACAGTCCCCGGACTTGAATTCGATTTGTGAATTTGTGGTCTAACTTGGATTCAAGCTGGAGACATTTCTTGGTCAGGAATGGGAGGACTGGTTCAAATCTTGGATTCAAAAATGGTCAAAACCAACGTAACAAACAAGATTTTGCTCTTCAAATCTCTTCACGCGACATGGGAATCAATCGACTAGCATTACTTACAAAACCTCGTAGAGAGCAAGCCACATCGTCAGAAATCAATTATTAGTACCAAAGGAGGTCATACAACGTACTGAGTGGAAGTTAATGATATGTTACTGAGTGGAAATAAGTAGTATTTTAGCACTAATTTTGAGCAGTTTTTTTTCTTGTCAAGCTTAAATAACAAAATCAATGAATTTTGAAAGTTTACGAATAAAGTATGATGTTTATTATCAAATAAGGTCTGTATCCACATTAATCCGGACACCTTCAAATCATTGTAACTTTTGAAATATTGCACGTAGGACTGAAAAATTTCACTGTGGTATCGCTGAGAGTCTATGATGGAGAAAACTATGATAGATGTTTACATTTCAAGATGGCGACGAAAAAAAAACAAGTGTGCGAGCGAATTTTGTACGGGCGTACGGCAAATCCTGACTTGTCAATACGGGACCTTGCAAAAACATTGGATTTGCCTAATCATTTTCGGAACGTTTGACGGTGGAGAGGAAACCAAAAAGTGACAAAAACATTGGACACGCTGATCCTGTCATGGACCGAAAGGTGAAAAGGATATTAACGAAAAACCCAAATCTCTCCATTCGAACGGTGGCTCGTAAAATAGGGATGTCGCCTGGTTTTGTCCAATAATCAAAACAACTCTTGAGACTTAAGTCGTATAAAGTAAAAACAGTTCCAAATCGCAACGACAAACAGAACTTGACAGCAAAATCACGGGCTCGACATTTGTACTGCGAATATTTGACGAAGTTTTCATGCGTTGTTATGGACGATGAAACTTATGTGCTGGAGGATTTCAAGCAGCTTTCAGGGCTGGCTTTTTATTCTGCTATGGCCAGAAATGCTACAGCTGACCATTTCAGAACGAAGAAGGCATCGAAATTTCCCAAAAATTACCTTGTGTGGCAAGCAATTTGCAAGTATTGCAAAAAGAGTAAATCTTTCGTCACTACAGGCACAATCACCAAGGAGATCTATCAGAAAGAGTGTCTGCAGAAGCGATTTCTACCCTTCATCAAAAGTCACAAAGAAAAACCTTTGTTCTGGCCCGATTTGGCATCATGCCACTATGCTAAAACTTTGATAGAGTGGCCCCAAGCAAATCAAGTGAACATTATACCAAAAACCTCAAACCCGCCAAATTGCCCAGAGTTACGACCAATCGAGAGATATTGGGCTCTGATGAAGCGGAAGCTTTCTGGAAAGAAGCAAGGAATCAAAGACATCAAACACTTCCAGCAAATTTGGACAAAGACGGCTTCTACGATTTCTGAAGAGTCTGTACAAACCCTAATGGACGGAGTTAAGCACAAAGTTCAAAAATTGTATGCAAATACCGAATAACTATGTTTTGTCTTCACGAATTATTAAAACACATCCCATGAATCTGAAATAAACAACTACGATGGAAATATAATGCGAAATTCATGTTTTATTCATGTTTTGAGGTGTCCGGATTATTGCGGATACAGACCTTACCTTCTTTTTGGTTTTTTTCCTCTGTTCGGGACACAAACTACTGCAAACAGAAATTAGATCTATTGTAGTATATCCCGTATCCTTTGTTTAGTGCATGTCGAGTTACTTCATCACTATTGTGAAATTATGAAATATTCGGTGTTGTTACAGTTATCGTTGTTTGTTTTGTTGGCAATGAATCGAGGATATTGAAAGTTTCCACTATTTAAACTCTTTGATGAGTGAGAGCACTCTTCAAAGGAGCGCCCCTTCATAAGTGAAAACCGGATTCATTGCAAAGAAAAAACAAAGTATGACTCCGATACTGACCATGCATCCGTGAAGCAATAAAGGTAGTTGGAATTAAATGGAAATTACTGTTCTTTCTTCCCATTTTCTAGTAACAGGTATTCCACTAAACAGCTCACACTTTCCAGGTTTGGAAAGTAATGTAAGGTTAACTCAAATTGAACAAACTCTCTCAAAAATAAATTGGTCGTCCTGAAAAGGACCAATTTGAAATGGTCCGCATTTGAATAAAAACCTTCTCAGTGTTTTGAAGAAGCAGAAAATATATGTGTTCGTCCTAAAAAGCAGGGATTTCAGTTGTTGACGGGAGGAACCGGTTGGCTCGCGATTAAATTTCGGCCTGAACAGAACAACACCCTGTGAAATGGTCACACCGAAGAGAAGTTTTAAAAGCTCCTCGTCGTTGCGGATGGCCAGCTGCAGGTGACGTGAGATGATTCTGGTCTATTTATTTCTTGCCAATCCGAGGATTACAGCCGCCAGGTATTCCATCGCCGCAGCGAAGTAGACGGGGCACTAGCACCAACGCGCTTGGTGTTGTGCCCTTCCGGAGCAGACGGTAAATGCGACCGAGTGGGAACTGCAGTCCAACTGCAAATTTGCCACGGCCAATCATATTGCTAGGCAGTAGAGTGTGCCGGACAACTTGACGATGCGCAGCCGAGCACTGATACAACATCTTCGAGACCGCCGAAAGATTGAAGAAAAAAGCTGAGGTTGCTCATATGCTGCTGCATATGAGACGTTCCTTACTTAAATTTGAAGTCTGTGATAGGAAAGTACTGTGCATATACCAAATTTTCTCTGAAAAATCGACATAATAAGACACCACCATATATATGAATGATTATAAATAGTTTCATGTTAAAAATCAAAAATTTAAAATATGGAATCAAAGCGTAGAAAATGTCTCGATCGATTCGAGTAAATATTTTGGAAATCGATCGTGAAATGACTTAGTTAACGTTAACGTTCAAAACCTGACCACTTTTCGTGACGCTAGAAATTTTCGCAAATCGAATGTGTATCCCAGTATTGAAAACACAGACGTAGTCCTACGTCAAAAAATTACAGCGTTATCAGCGTTGATTTGTAACAGCCATGGCGAAAATAGTCAAGCAACAACGCTCGATGGTTTGTTCGTACTACCAGCTTTACTCTGGAGAGTGACGAAGTTGGACATCGTGAAATTCTTTGGCTGACGATAAGTGAGATGGTTATTTTTGTTGTTATTGCTTCGTATTTATGTGACATTCAGCCTGAGGCTGATTCGTTCCACCAAAGAGACGATCTGGGCCCTACCTATCGAACCCATCAACACATGGGTCGGGATCAACGGCTTTACCCCCCCCCCCCCCCCCTTCCTAAGGAAGACGTGATCAGAGATTTTTCGTCTCAGAAAATCCCGACGGCGCCGACTGGCATGGATACTAGACTGACTGGGGTGATAGGCAACTATGCTTACCACTTCACCACTGGCTCCGTCATCATCGAGAAGGGGTTGTCCGAAGGCTCTGTGCTTTCCTTTGGGGCTTGTGTGAAAAAAGAGATAGACAGTACGAAGTACCTGCCGGTAGTTCCCAAGCAACTCAAAAGTTTTATAACGGTTGAAAATACTTTTATACGACTAGATTTGGTTATATAGAAACTAACTCAACATAAAAGCATGAAGGTGTGTTACTCGGGTTGCCAGCTTCATTACGAAGTATCACGCCCAGGGGGATCTAGTCTTTCGGCCACTCTTGCCCTTTATGCCAAGAGATCACTGGAGAAGATGGACTGGCTGAAGAAAAATGTTGTACCGAAGACCGTCAACCCTCCCAACGCCCCCCACGGAGGCTATAAAATATCAATCCATTTTTTAATGCATTCAATCAATAATGACGCACGCAAAAACTGTCCAACTATAATACCAATAATCTTATTAGATTGAACTCTTTAAAATTATATAAAACAAAATATTTTTTGTCATTTTAACTACGATAAAATTACGATACTAATAAAATTAACGAAACCTAACGCATTGCATCATGCTAAGAGACATTAAAATGTTTGAAAACGACAAAAATGGTAAAATGACGATGATAAGTTGATTAAGTACCAGATTATGTTTTAACTGTGAAACTGAAAATGTTATCAAAAAATATTTAACTTCTACTTCAAATCACAGGAGTAGTAATCCACGTTGTACACGGACGGACCCTCACCGCACTTTCCTCACTCATGGGCTGCTTACTGCCGGGCACATTCACACATCATCATCGTCATCAGCAGCCCCAGCAGCAGCAATAATTCGTCTACAGCAGGGGTTGAAGTAGCACCATGATTAAGTTTGAGCAGCATCCTGTTGGAGTGCGGTTTGGAAGGTAGGTGGTTTAAAGTAGATTTTCCACCCAGACCAACTTTCTTGGAGAAAGCGCTGGAAGGGGTTTCTATGGCAGATTTCCTTCCTAATCGTACACGTTATGATGATGTGCTGGCGAAGAGCATGTTTTTTGCTCTTGATGTAAAGGTGATTAGGAGGAAATCGATATTCGATGGATATTTTCAGCTGCATTATTTATGTTCACAAATTCACAGCTGAATTTCTTGAGTCATAGCAAAGTATCAGAAGCCCAGAAGAAAGTTGTCTGCATGAATATTATACGCCTCAAAGGCAAAACATGAAGGCCAATTTTCTTAATGCAACCCACCAAGATCCCCATAATACTAGTACATGTGTCAAACTGCCTACCTGATGTCGTGCTTGTTTTACGTGACGTCTAGTGCTTTCCATAATATTATAATAATATTATCAGATTTTGGCTACGGAAATGAATGGAGATATGTGAAGCACACGTTGCCCTTATTCTTACATGTTCTTCATGTGCAGCATCAAAACTGATCCAATGTAGCCTTTACCAAAACAAAAACTAAGAAGAAGAAGGAGTGCAATTTTTACGATCTTGTTTTAGCTGGGGTGGTTCGATTCGAAGAGTTCTTTTTTTCTAGTACGAAGGGAACACAAACAATGTCACTGTTATTTTCAATAACAAATCACCTTTTTCTCCATGTGGGAGACAATTGAATGCAGGGCAGTAACAGTTTAAACTAATGAACTGAGCAAGAAAGCGTGATGATATAAAAATTCGTTATATCAGTTTTCAAGATTGAAATCCATAAATGAATCAATCATGTATGACATCTCCAGCTTAAAATATTTACGGCAAAGTAAGAAACAAACCCACCCTGACTAGTTTGCCAACACTCTCCGTGAACAATAACGAAAATGAACTACTGCTAGCTTTGATCAATGGTAAATAGATGTACTGCCATGCCAACATATCCATCCTGTCTTGATGTTTGGCATCTAGCCGTTCAATTCTTGGCCATACTGATATTTTGTATCCCAACGACAACGCGGCTAGGCGAACAAGAAAGCACCAGATCAAGAAGTGAAAATGCCACGTTATTTATCGGCAGTACGTGTCATAAATTCGGAAAAACCAACGCCACCGAATCAGTGAGCGGCTGTTGCCGTCGCCACCGCTGCCACACCGCGTAATAAAGTGATAGAGTCGGAAATCAGCAAACGAGAAAGCATATCCTGGAAACGTGCAAAGATGCAATATTCAACAGTCAACACATGAGAAAAGGCAGATGACTCGACTTGTCTGTGAGGTGAATTATATCTCAGAAAGGCTGATGTACTACTTACTCTCTCTATGTTGGAAAAGAAACTACAACAAAAGGTACAATTTCCTTTAACGATTTGTAGGTAATGAAAATAAATTGCAAATGGACTGCTTTGCAAAGCAAATGCCATTCATCTTTTCACTCAGACTTTTTCTCAATCTGCAGGAATTAGGCCAAGTAACCCGTGGATGATTTGATTGGGATTCCATTACCACCTACTCGGAGCAATTTCCAGCATTTTTCTCTTCCACCGTACATCCCAATTTTATGCTCCCACTATTAACCACAGCGTACCGTTGGGAAAGGAAAGTTCGCGCAGCTGATTTTTCTCGTTTCAGTGCATCTATTGAGCAAAATTTTCCTAACTTTTTCTTCCAACAGCAATAAATTTCCCAACTGTTAACTGTGTGTATATGTGAGTGTGTCTATAGATACAGAGCAACTTTCCGGGGTACCATCAACTCATCCTTCTCGATGCCGAAAAAAATAAGACTCAGCACAGCTTAGAACGACGGCGGTGCAATTTCATGAGAACCGGAAAAAAAAACGGCGCTTGGACGAGGGCAACGAATTTCCATATAAACGGTCAAGGAAAAGGAAAATCATTTTACTTCTCCTTGTCGGGTACTTGCAGTTCAGGAATTGTCGACTCTCAAGTGAACTATTTTTCACATCCATGCACTTTGCTGATGGCTCCTTCGACAGCTCAGTCCCACCTAGTTCGTGTCTCCTAAGGTTTGGCTCTTCTCGTATGAGCAGAATTAGTCTGGCTCGTTTTACTTCTTTCATTCCGTCGTGGATAGGGAACGGGAGTGTGGGAGAAAAGGGAAAGGAGTATGTGTTTTGCCGAGAATATTCACGATGCCGAATGGTGTGTGGGGCCTTAGTTAGGATATTTTTTCCTGCTCAATTCTGATGACTTAGTCTTTGTTATATGGACCAACAACAGTTATCAGGATTTAGACGGTGATGAAACAGTGGGACTATCGCAATACTTTCGAGAAAATAAACTACTATTTTATCAAACTATGAAAAAAAAAAAAAGAATTGATTCAAAAAGGGGTGACCCCGACGTAGTGGTTAACATCAATTCCTCTCACGCCAAAGTCACGAGTTCGAATCTCCTCACGCCCGGACAAGTTACGAAAATACCGAAAAGGTATTTGAGTGACTACGACGGGAGATGAACCTGCCCAGGGCTGAAAATCTCGATAATCAAGGAAAAAAATTTAATTTAAAATTCAATTTCATGTCCAGAGAAGCATTCAATGTTAATAACAATTAAAATCGAATGTGGCGTGCTAGTCTGCTAGTAATTATTTAAAAAAAATCAGGACAGGTGAACCTTAGTAGGGTTTGGCTTTGAATTTACCACAGAGACAAAAAAAAATCTATATAACTCAAGTTATTTTTTTCATTTTCTCATAACCTTTTTCTTTTTCTTTTATCCTAGGTTTTTTGTGGGGGAGGAAAACAGAAAGTTTTTTTTTTTAAGGGGGGGATTTTTTTGTGGGGGGGTTTTTTTGGGGGTGTGAATGTTGTTGAACATCGAGGATCAAATCGATGTTGTCTAAGAGCAACATAATTATAATCACTTCGGACATTTTGATCATAGTAGCTGATCGAGCAAGGCAGACTGTCATTTTTTTTCGCTCCTTTCTAAGAAAATATAAATTGGAAAATCTACTATATTTCCAAACCAATGAGAACAATGTGAAAGTGTGAAAGTACATACCTATGAATGCCTATAAATAAGTTTATCACGAAATTCAGTATGCTAAGCTGTTCGGTTCTTGTGTTGTCGAATGTACGCATACGATTTAGTGAACGCTAATTTATCCATTCCACAAGTGGTGAAAAATGTTGTTCTATGCTGTGGCAATCTTCTGCGCTAGCAGTGTCGAGGTTCAGCGCTGATTTTGATCGTAAAAATCCATTCGGAATATGCTCTGTGGTGGAGTGAAAAGAATGTTTCTGAGGGGAATAAACGATTAGACGTTGAACGGAGCAGTAAATAAAGGAAGCAACTGTGCGGAAGAGCTCAGGAGTGCTGGATAGTGAAATTGGTTTTAATTTTCTCGTTGATATGCTAGTAGCTGTGCGGTTAGAGTCGGTGGTGCTCTCACATCAGCGCGACGTGGATTCAAATAAATAGAAGAATTACTGTATGGATCGTATTCTCACAAGTTGTAATATTTTTGGAACTATACACGAGCGAGGTAGCTCATCAAACCTTCTGGTTTGCCTCTACGCAGGTTGTTATGAAGTACCAGGTAGTTATCCAACGACTGCCTGTCGATATGCCAAATTTGGATGACGTCTGAGTTGCGTTGTCTCAAATTGTAGTGTTCAGCCCACTGTATCGCGGAGCTTTGCGATTGGTTGAGCAGATTGCAGATAATGAGATCACTACCAAGTCTTCCACGGTTAGTGCAGGGTCGATGACTTTGGAAATCAACAGAAACATAAGGTTACCAGAGAGCACGAGGTGTTTCTAGGGATTCTAATTTCATGAAGTCTGTCAATTGTAACATTTAATGGATGGGCGTAGATTACTTTGGTACGCACTATTTTGTTATGGGGTATAGTCGCGTTGTTTATGGTTTCAGTTACGTATTTTCCGGTGACGCGGTGATCGAGTGAGCACAGAAAAGAAAACAATGCTGTTTCCCGGTGAGATATGGTGGTTCATCCAGCTGTGCCTTGCTCAATGTCCAATGTTGAATATTTGAACCTGAGGAGGTTCAATAGAATGATGATATTGTCATCGAGCTGATCACTGAAGCTGTTTTACGGGTACGTTCCGCTTTTAAACATCTATGATATTGTGAATCACTAAATACGCGTCAATCAAGCATTGCACATACGCTTGATTGAAAGTTTCAGTATGTCACTACTGGAGCGGGGCTTATTGTGTACGAAGATAGCTTCGGAATGCTTGCGTTCTTGAAATGGGCTATTGGAGTCGCGGTAGAGCTGTCACCTTCTAATCCCCGGATTTAAGCTTTTTGCAACTGTAAACAGCAAATATGAAACAGTTGCAGGAAGATTCTATCCATAATACCGCTGCCAGACAGTGGGAATTAGATTGCAAACACACACACAGTAGCAAGGGTGTTTAGGGAGTGTTTTGGGGGGGGTTTAGTGGAGAAGGGGTTGTTGAAGAGGGGGTTTTGGGAGTTATTGGGGTTGGGAGATAATGCTGATTTGTAGTTTGGCAGCGGATAAACAAAAGTCGAAACAGAGAGGGTCACGAGACCCCAACGTCGAACGTAACGGTCATCAGAAGCTGTTCCAGGACTACTTTAGCGACACGGAAATCTACAACGAGAAGCACTTTCTGCGTTTCCGCATGTCAAGGGAGGTGTTCCTGGACATTATGCGACAACCAGAGTCAACTAGAGGCTTCTCCAAAATGTATCTGTAGGAGCTGTTTGCAAGTGCTTATCATGACCAATCTATCAATAAACCGATTGTTTACTTTGAAAACTTCATTACTTTTTGTTTCCGAGCAATCGAAATACTATTCAGAATCTCGGAACCTCCGCATTTCGATCTATTCAGCGTTTTCCGGAAAATGCTGTGGCTGTGAAAAAAAAAACTAATACAAGCATTCGTTATTAAGGAATGGGACAAAAATGCAATTCACCAGCACCGGGAGCAACTTGAGGTAATTATCAGCATCCGAAGCGAGCAACACAACTTTTTGTCCACCGCCAGGCACCACACGCAGCAAACGCGGTTACTTTTCGGCTCACTAATATACCTCAGAATAAACTCAATAAAATTGAGTTATTATTTAGTTAGAGCTGAAATTTTACTCAATAATTGGTATTATCAAGTAGCGTCTAGTGTTTTGAAACGGTATTTTTCTTGTTCCAATTTGCTGCAAGAATAGATCAAAACATGTACCAGATTAAAAATGATGCAAAATAGATCCAGTATAAAACTAAATTTACAACACCGGTGCAGCGATTTTTTTGCTTTTGGTCTAAAAAAAATAAATACCATCTACGATTTGGACCACCGTTGGAGATGCCCTTACAATGAATTAGTGGAGATTATTTATATACTTATAAACACAATATTCTTCTCCAATTCATTGCAATAGGGGAGTACAGCACAAAATGCACTGGTGGGGTATTATTGCCCATTCAATAAATATGCTCAAATCTTCAAATCTATAGCTTTAATGGAATGATACTTTATCAATTTTTTCACAAAATAGCCTTACTCATAATTTTGTTGTAATATAAGGCCCTAAATACACCAAAATATGATCAAAATTGAAGAAATTGTCATGGCTGTAGCTCACATGTAAATAATAGTGTAGTTAAAATAAGCTTTTATTACCATGCGTTCATATCCATGGTTTATAATAAGTTCACTTCAAATGTATCGCACACAACAAAACTTCAAGATAGTATTAAAGCTTCACTACAATTCCACGTATTTTCAGAATATTTAGACAAAACTATTCAAAACTAAAACTGGGACAGAACGCACCGTGGCGTTATATACGTCTACACGCCTAGGAAAAAGCACTCAGCGGAGCAGTTAAGTCTGAGAAGCCAACGTTGGGTGTAATTCTGTTAACCGTTGGGAATAAATAACTTACTTCTGCTAAAATTCTATCCAAAAGTAAGTAATTTGAGCCAAATGGTAGGTAAACATAATTATACCCAACGTTGGCTCCCCACACTTAACTGCTCCGTTGGGTAGTTTTTTCTAAGCCTGTATATAATGAGAAGTTGCCAACATATCGCAACGTTTTGCTATCTTTATTCTATACCCATTGGCTGCTTGACTACCAAACAGAGCTAAAAGGATGTGGCAATGTGTTGCAACCTCATCACTTTGCAACTCTAAGGAGTAACTTTTTATGGCCGTGTTTTTACCTTTTACAAGCGGTGCATGCTATCCCAATAGTGTGTTTTGGTGCGTCTTACCGCAATATTGAGCAATGAAACAGGCGTTTTATCCCGGTGTCGTCGTGGAAACAAATTGGAAAAGGTTTAAAAAATCACGAAAAATCATCGTTTTGAATTTAAATCACATTTGATCTACTACGAAAACATCGTAATGCACTATACCTAATAACTTCTTCCTAAATTTCAGCTTCCATTCCCTAGTAATTCACGATGTTGAAAATCACAATCATTTTGCTACGAAGAAAAAAAACTTAAAAACTTCACAGCTCTCCATTTGTACAGTGCTTTTTTTATCTGTGATTTTCATTGTATTGCATTTGTGCTGTTCCATTCGAAAAGGATGATGTGAAAATATTTGACGAATAGCGGGACTTCTGTAGAGACATAAATTCATCCCTTTAGCATCACAAGAAAGCCGTTCAAATGAAAACTTTACATCAGCAACAATTTCCGGTGAGATCTATCTGATTTTAACTAAATTTGAACGATACTGCTAAATACGTGCCATCCTCAAAACAATAATATTTTATGATGGAAGTGTAAGCACAGTACCTATATCCATTTGATGTTTGTACTGTGTCTTTGTGGGGCTTGTTGTAAGTGAAAGTGATTTCGGAATGGACGTGAGTAACCAGGCATTCTGAAATGGGTCACTGGAACCCAACAGAGCTATCACCTTCCAACTCCCGGGCTAAAAATGTTTGTCGTGTCGGCAACAGTTCGTTTAATAGCAAACATTTTTCTTCAATAAAAGCACTGCTGGACGGTGAACGTTGGATTGTACATGCACACACACACACATATTCCCTAGTAATTCACGATGTTGCTTAAACGGTACGTTTTGTACCATCCTCCCATAATGCTCGATCGGCCCCGCCAAATGACAATTCAAATGGGCTCCCGTCGTTGTATCCGCCAGACTATGAATCTAGTGACTATAGTGTGGGGGTGTGCGAACGTTATCCCGATTATTTTCCATCTTGGGTCAGCTGATCTTTGATCAAGTAGTCTAGGGCAGAAGTAAATAAATCGCTGTGGATACAACGCCGTCGTTTTTTTTTCTGTTCGCGTAATAAAACGGTGTTTTTAAATTAAAATCTCAAGTTTTGGTAAATAAGGTGTCCGAAAACTGTGTTTGACGCGCGAACAGTAGCTGAATCATAAGTACTACAAACTATTTTCTTAACAACCAGCAGCAAAAGCAGAAGTTGGAATGACTGTTCTTTCCGATCCATGGGATCGGATTTTCTTCGGACATAGGCAAAATTTGACCGATGAAACAGGCTACAATTGAATAAAGGTTGTACGGAAGCAAATTGCACCACTTTTAAATGGCTGTAACTTTTTACCCGTTGGGTATTTTCGTATTGGACTTTTGGGTTGAATTAATTCAATATGTATTTGTTTACGCTGTGTAAGTTTCACTAGATGGAGATGGATGGAGTCGGAAGAGCAGCAGCGGCGCAAAGACATTTTGCGCACGTACCTTGAAAATCCGGATCTTTCTCATCGTGCGATCAGCAGAAAGCTGGGAATGGTACATTCTACGGTGCCTCGTGTTTTAAATCGGTACCATGAACGTTTGAACATCGATCGTTTCTTTTATATCGTTTATTATTAGCTTCTGCGCACACTATCAACAGAACTTTGCCCTGGTATATGGAATGATATGAACCCAAGTAGCACAACTTGTTTCAATAGAGCAGAACAATCTCTCTTGAAACATAGTTAGTTAGGGATAGTTTTGTTTGCCTATGTACCTTAAAATCATACAAAACAGCAACGGAAAATACGCAAGGGTGGACCTATTTGCAATTTCACATTGCTTCTACAGAGTTGCAATAGCAGTTGGTTAAAATTTTTTTTTTAACAAGTTTATTTATTTGTTCAAGCTCAATCGAGCCAAGTTGTCATTTTACATACATTAAATAAACTTAAAAAAATATCTTAAACTAAGTTAAAGAAATAAAACCGATTACTGGCAGTCGTCTCGGGGTTAAATGGATTTAAAATTTTATGGGTGGGAAAATTTAGGTGAAAATATCAGACACATTTTATTAAACAAAAGTTTTCTGATATCTAGAACTTCGAAATTAAGTACAAGGTAATAAATTGAACGTTTCAAATAAAAACAAAAAAAAAATCAAACACACGCACACACACTCAAACAGTCCTATAATATTAAACCTAAACATGTAAGTTAATCAAACTACAGCTTAAAATTAATGTTAGTCAAAAACTCATATATAAATCTCATGAATTCCAGATCGCGCACAGCTAAACTGTCTCGAATCGGTACATTGGGTTGTCTACCTCGAGCACGAAGGAAATCACTAAGTGCAGATCTGACTCCACGATGCTCAGCACAAAACCAAATTACGTGATCTGCGTCCTGGTAACCGGTCCTGGTCCACATTCACAGAGATTGCTGTCTCCCAGCCAAACACGGAACAAATGAGCGTTTAATAAATATCACCTTCCATAGCGCCCACCTTTGCAAGCGGGTCCGCTTTCTCACTGCCCGGATCAACGAATTCAACGATGAAAAGTTGTTTTCGAACTTATTGAACACCCTGTATGCGTGCATGCTTTCATGGTGACCATTCCGTTCATCAGATTAATACACAGTTTGAAAAAATCATGTATTTTTTTACGATTCTAGTGCAGATATTTTGAACGCTTGATTAGGCTTACATTAAGGTGATAATTCATGTCGCTTATATCAGACATGTGGTATGCAAGATTGAAAACAATTTTGATATTTAGGCTCAAAATTTGGTGCTCACATTTTGGTGCTCACGGTTTCACAATGGCGTTTCTTACGCCGGTAAAATGACTCGGCTACTCGGCCATGTCGGGCAATTGACAAGTCGATACGTTGATACTCACCAAATGTAGAATCCCAAATTTCCCTTCAACAGATGTAGTGAAGTATTTGTCCCCTTCTGGCCCCTTGTTGTATACCTGAAATCTCCCGTTCGATGGGTACACTGAACCCAAACATTCTCCTTTTATCGGATGAATCATCCGTCGGTTGATATCGAAACCTTGAAATCGCATTTTCGAATGATAGATGCAGGCGGAGGACGATTTTCTAGAAACTAGATGATTATTCTTCTAATGTTGGACAACTTATAATACGCAGAGTGAATTGACCTCCCGTTCAAATTTGAATGCACGCTGTATGAATAATCGTCATTCCAAAGTGGAAAGCGTATTGCATTGGAAAAACCCTAGGCCGCAAATCATTTGAAATGAGGATGACAAACATTCCATTTTACATCATTCGATAAAAACCTATCAATCGCTATCAGAACTGGTACCGTCACGAATAAAGGAACGAAACCTGCTATCTTCCTACGGGGTCATGGAAAAATATTTCCTGACTCCTTCAATTTTTGGTTGAGGAAGTATAATGTGAAATAAATCTATGTCGTTGAATTGTTTCAAATTATTCATAAATCGCTAATAAATCTACACACTTTTGAAACAAACATCATGTTAAATTTTTTGATTGTCATACAAAACATGGATGATCGTCATACGGATCTAACCATAAGACAATCATCCGATTTCCGAATGCTTTTCGTTAAAGGGTGCAATCGAATTACTTTTCAGACGATCTTGGGATAAAGTTTGGGCTCAGTGTAGAAGGGTAAAATAGCTTTCGAGCACGAGCACATACATGGACGACACATTTTTGCACACTAAAGACACAAACCTGGGACTGGTATCCTTTTTTTTAATATAGCATACAATTTAGTCAACGCAAGCTTAATCTGGTATCGGTTTGAATCAAAAGGAACACAAACCTTGAGTAATCCAAACACTTGACATCACTTCAAAGTACATAACTTGACTATGTTACAAACGTGTACACTTCAAGATCGTTGGACCGTCACGGAAGAAAGGATTCAGACCGTGAAGTCTCAGATTAGGGTAGATTGCTTTAATACCTAATTTTGATTAAGACTCCGGAAGTTTACAATTACCTGAATCCATTCTTGTACTATCGTGAATCTGAAGACACAATAGATTTTGATCATGTAGTGATGCGACTGTTTGTTTTTTAAATCATCCAATATAACATATACTAAAATATTACTATTGCTTTCGCACAGTCTACCCAAAAAAACTTAAATCATAAATAAGTCAATATGTTATGTACAAATTTCATTCAAGTTTTATTCAAGATTCGTTTCATTCCCGAAATACGTTTCATCAACCGGCGCACTTTATTCTCATCTATAGTTTACGAAATCTTATTCCATTTTTTTACTATTCTACTTTAATGACAGCTTGCGAGATCTAGCCAAAACATGACAGGTGCATTGTGGGATCTGATGAATGGCAATATTCGATTTTGGAGACATTCCGTTATGTACAGCTCTGAATTAATTGTCTTATCAGGGATGAAAGCCTTGGTCTTCCTACCGCAGCTACAGATGCCTTGCAAAATTATGTATTCACATGCAAATTTTTCTGTATACACAAACTTGAATTTGGCAGGAACATCTCCCCGAGAGCCAAGAAACATGTTTGTCCCGGTAGCTGTTTGAAATCGGCCTTTAAATAGGTTTCATCACCCATGAGGAGACAACCATTGAATTTTGTCAACACCTGATCATACAGTTTTCTGGCACGGATTCTGGCCACATTGTTCTGCCTTTGATCCCTATTTGGTTGTTTGCAGGCACGGTATGACTTGAAGCCTTCCCGGAGACGCATCCGTTGCACCGTACTGCGAGCGGCACGAAACTTTTTGGCCAAATCACGATCTGAGATGTTGGGGGTTTGCCTTAATGTTCTTGATGACTTTGCTGCGCAGTTGACGGTTGACAGTACCCGCCGACGCTTGCTTTGAGCCTTGCAATCCGTCGACAAAGTTTCTCTGTACTTTTCAAAACACGCCACACAGTATTTCGGGGAAAACCCAACAATTTAGCATGTTTTCGCCCAGACCACGAAGGGTTTTCCAAATGATTGCGCACAATTATTTTTCTTCTTTTTCTTCCATTTTGTATTTCTCTGAAACACGTTCGAACTGCACCGCGAAAAAAAAACTTCTGATGTTGTTATTGTTATAGGGAACACATAAGATGTCATAGTTTACAAATCCGACCATAGGGTCGCTGTAACCATCACACTGGGCTCATCGATTATAATAAAAATTTGAGTTTCATTTGTTTGAAGCCCTCCCCCCCTTCAGAAGGGGGAGGGGTCTTGAACCACCATAGAAACATTATTGCCTTCAAAACCCCTCCCCACATGCCACATTTGATTCGATTTGCTTAATTAGTTCTCGAGTTATGAAGAAATATGTGTCTCATTTGTATGAGAGCGCCCCTTCCTGAGAGAGTTGGGGTCTCAATCAATCATAAGAACCTTCCCCAGCCCCATAAATCCCTCCATATAAATTTTCACGTTGGTCGATTCAGAACTCTCCGAGTCTATAAGGGTCTGACAGACAGACAGACTGAAATTCATTTTTATGTATATAGAAATCTAGCCTCCAAAAACCCCCATATCCTAAAAGTGCTTTCATTTACTTGATTAGTTCTCGAGTTATGCAGAAATTTTCTTTTTATTTGTATGGGAGCCCCCCCCCCTCTTCAAAATGGGGAGGGGTATTGATCTGCCATAGAAATATTTCTTCCTCCAAAAACCTCAACATGCCAAATTTGGTTTCATTTGCATCATTGGCTCTCGAGTTATGCTAAAAATTATGTTTCATTTTTATGCGAGTGTCCCCTTTCAGAAGGCGGAGGGGTCTCAAACCACAATAGAAACATTTCTCTCCTCCAAAAACCTCCACATGCCAAATTTGGTTCCATATGCTTGATTAGTTCTCGAGTTATGCACAAATTTGTGTTTCATTAGTATGAGAGCCCCCCTCTTACAGAGGGCGGAGGGATCTCGAGTTACCTTAGAAACATTTCTTTCCTTCAAAAACCTCTTCCTGACAAATTTGGTTCCATTTACTTGATTAGTTCTCGAGTTATGCAGAAACTTGTGTTTCATTTGTATGGGAGCCCCCCCCCCTCCCCTACCAGAGAGAGAGGAGGGCTCTCGAACGACTGTAGAAACATTTATTGCCTTTAAAATCCCCGCAAGCCAAATTCGGTTCCATTTGCTTTATTAGATCTAGAGTTATGAAGAAATTTCAGTTTCATTTGTATGACAGCACCCCTTCTTGGAGAGGAGAGGGTTCTCAAACCACCATAGAAACATTTTTCGCCACCAGAAAACCCCACATTCCAAAATTGGTTCCATTTGCTTGATTAGTTCTTGAGATATGCAGAATCCTCTGTTTCATTGGTATGGGAGCCTCCCTTTCTAGAGAGGAGAGGGGTCTTGAACTACCATAGAAACATTTCTTGCATCCAAAAACTTCCGCATGGTAAATGTGGGTTCCTTTGCTTGATTAGTTCTCGAGTTATGCAGAAATTTGTGCTTCATTTGTATGGGAGCCCCCCTTTTCAGAGAAGGGAGGGGTCTCAAACCATCATAAGAACCTTCTCCGGCCCCAAAAACTTCTCCATACAAAATTTTACGCCGATCGGCTAAGTAGTCTCCGAGCCTGTTAGGTTCAGACAGACAGACAAACAGAAAGACAGAAATCCATTTTTATATACATAGCTGCAGTCTTTTGTGATCATATGACTCGTGGAGGTGCGAGATTTCGATGAAGCTTACGCTCCAGTGGTGATGCGAGAAGATGCTGTTCTTGACTGTACACGCCGACGACTCGCTCATGTTTACCAACGACAAGAAGCTGAAGAATTTCCTGAGCAGCCGATTCCAGATGAAATATATTAGTGAAGCAAAGCATTGCTTGGGCTTTCGAATAAGAAGAGATCGTGCAGGAGGCGAGCTCTTACTGGACCAAGAAGATTCATGCCGTGGCTAAGCCGTTCGAACCAAGCTTAAGGTTGGATAAGTTAATGTACCCAAAAACGAAAGAAGACGAGATACAGGATGTACCCTACAAAAAAGCAGTGGGAAGCTTAATGTATCTGTCCCAGGTTTCGAGACCCAACATCAGCTATACCGTGAATGTCGTAAGCCAGTATAGCAGCAATCCAGAACGCAGGCACTGGGATGTGGTTAAATAAATCGTTCTGCACACCAAACCGGGCATTCTGTTTAACTATTCTCTCCGAATATCTATTGCTCTTTTCTTATGATATCTACTGAGACCTGCGATGGTTCCCTGCGTCTTCTTAAGGTAGATATCAAATCCTCCCTATCTACAAAGGTTGCATGGACGAGGTTAGGTGAGCGATCGATAAGTGTCTAAGGGAGATTATTGCGTGAAAAACGTGTCAGTAACTGGTTCCGTTTCATGGTGGCATGCAATGTCTTCAACTATGCAAACGTCAATGCTAATGCTAATGCTAATATGGCTCGTGGAGGTGTGAGATAGGAACTTGTGAGGAACAGAGGTTGGTCTCACCTTCCTTCGAAGTTGTCAACTCACCATTTGAAGCCCTTCTCAAAGTGTAAAAACTGGTGATCCCAAACTAATACCGGCGCCGTCCCCGCCCGAATGCAGGTCAAGCAGGGAAGGGGCAGGAACATGTTGACGTGATACTGGCCTCGAAGGAAGCCGTGGAATCCACTGCACATCCACGAGAAATCACTGGGATGTTGAAGAAAATTGCGGGATCCACCCTGGTAAACGGTGTGCCGAATTCAACTGACCCTGGCAGCGAACCAGACATCCAACCATGTTCCCGGTCCACTCTCTGTACAGAGACGCGCATTTAAGCTATTCAAACTTTGACAACGATTCACACCAATGAACGATGCCGTTGGGGCCACTCACAAGAGTGGGTGGTTTATCTCTGTGGAATACAAGAATACGATTCTGCACGGAAGAATTAAAATTCGAGCTTTAACCAAAAGCAGCGGGTTCTTGTGTGGTGCAGATCGGGTGAGGAGCTTCAGGAGCGCCATATCCAACGTACAGTGAAGCATGGAAAATGTGATGGTGGGGGGTGATTTTTATGGGGTGCATTGGAAAGCCTCGTGAAAATCTATGAGATAATCATGACATAGTCATACATCACTATCACTGTAACCGGCCAGTACCCATGAATGGGTAAAAATATACTCATTTTTTATAGTATATGAAGCTGTCAAAAAATGGGTACTTTTAAAATCAAAATAATGCATACTTAAGACCCATATTTTATTTTCAATGAGAGACCAAAAGATGGGTATTTTTCTACAATTAATAGGAAAAAAAATATCTTAGCCTTTTCCTGACCAACTTTGTATAGTTAAAAGTGCGCTGTTCGAAAAATAAAAAATCTTCGCAGAATTCAGTCCACGCAAACGCGAAGAATGTGGAAGAAATGAAGGTTAAATTGGATAGCGAAAGCTGAGAGGTACGTTGATAATTTATTATAATAATTTAAAATGCTTAAACTTCATCAGTAGAATCTTATGTGTCTCTTCCGGAGCGTAAAATCCAAGCTTTCATCAAGTTTCGACAAAGATTTTTCATTAGGGCCTAACTGACAAACGTAAACAATGGCTTTTCCGCGAATTTCTCGTCATTGAAAACTCGCCTAATCAATCCACCACGGTCATTTCGAAGAGGAAGAGTTCACCTATCCGATAGAATTGGAGGCTTACATGGGTAGCCTTTGTGCCACGAGAAATTTACGGAAGAAGCCATTGTTTACGTTTGTCAGTTAGGCCCTAATTATCGAAAAGTATTTCGATTGCGCCCTTTAACGAAAAGCATTCGGAAATCGGATGATTGTCTTATGGTTAGATCCGTATGACGATCATCCATGTTTCGTATGACACTCAACCAAATTCAATATGATGTTTGTTTCAAAAGTGTGTAGATTTATTAGCGATCTATGAATAATTTAAAACAATTTCACGACATAAATTTATTTCACTTTTCACTTCCTCAACCGTTGAGCAAAGACGGGAGTACAAAAATTGAATTGAGTCAGGAAATATTTTTCCGCGACTCCGTAGGAAGAAGTCGGGTTTCGATCCTTTATTCGTGACGGTACCAGTTCTGATAGCGATTGATAGGTTTTTATCGAATGATGTAAAATGGAATGTTTGTCATCCTCATTTCAAATGATTTGCGTCATAGGGCTTTTCCAATGCAATACGCATTCCACTTTGGAATGACGATTTTTCATACAGCGTTCATCCAAATTTGAGCGGGAGGTCGATTCACTTCTACTTTAACATGGGAGCTGCCAGATTTATCACCACTCGGTGTCTTCTTCCTTTTTCAACCTGGATTCGTCCATAAGAGGATAACGTCATTGTTTACACAAGCAGCTTCGTTGTATATTAGGCTTTTTGACGTTTAATCTCCTCACCCTTTCTGGCACATGCAGAGGAATGATGGTTTGCTTTCCTCCAAAAGATTTTCCTTCTTACTTGCACTCATGTGATCTAAATGGCGCTTTAGTGTGCGTGCGTTTACTTATCCTAATGGACGAATCCAGGTTGAAAAAAGAAGAAGACACCGAGTGGTGATAAATCTGACAGCTCCCATGTTTAAGTATAGGACGAAAATTTTATTTTTTATCTAGAAAATTCAAATGAAATTCTAATTAAAACTGGTTTGTTGTATGATGGGAGAAAAATCCAAAATTACTCAATAAAGATATTTTCAGCAGAATAAAAATAAAATAAAAATAATGCCCTTATTGTGCAGTTTGGGATCATACAACAAACCACTTTCAATTAAAATTTCATTTGAATTTTTTAGAAGCAATTTAAAGTTTCCGTCCTATACTTCAACATGGAAGCTGTCAGATTTATCACCACTCGGTGTCTTCTTCTTTTTTCAAGTTGGATTCGTCTATTGTATACAATGACGTCTTACATAAACGTCATTGTATTGTATATTGTTGGCACTGAAATACAGATTTTGTTTTAAAATTAATGGCAGCCCTGCATCGGTCAGTAGTATTGTAATGTTGCAGTTTTGCGAGGTGTGCTTCCGGCAGCCCAAATCTGTCGGTGCACTGCTGCTTACCACCTGTCAGCATATATTCTGCCGACGATGTGCCGTCAGCCTAACCGAATGCGGCGTTTGCCGTCAACCGTGCCGAACGGTAGAAATTCGTCCGGACACGCTTCCGAACGAATTGAGAGATTACTTCATTCCCGCGGAGAAACTGCTGGTGAAAACGCTTAAGGTGATCAAATTTCAGCACGAGAAACAGGATGGTTACATCGCCGGTCGGATCGGGATATTGGAGAAATATGAAGCCAAAAAGAAGAGTATAATCAAGTTAAAGGAACACTACGATGAGTTGAACACATCAATTAAAAAGGAAGAAGACTTAATTCGGAAGTTACGAGAACAACGCAAATCACCCGGAGTGTTAGCTGCTTCGCCAGCTAGTCCTGTAGTGTTAGGCAAACGAATAGATACCCAACATATAAAAGGTACACCGGGGACACCGATCGCTCAGCAATGGCAGACAGTTGCTTCCCAGTCTGGGAGTGGCAGTCAATCTCGTTGGAATACACTTATGACGCAGAGTCCCACCGTTACTCCACACTCGAGTCGCGGAGACGTGCCTTCCCGTCGGCCATCGGTTTCACCAATCGAATCATTCAGAAAGCCGACCGACTTAGTGTCGGCAGCCAAGGCTGGGATTTACGAGCAGACGGTTCGCAACATCGACCGGGCTATGCGGCGATCGACGGACACGGTGGTCAAGGCGAACCGACGCGGAAACGATATCGAACGGGCCAGGAATTTGCTGTTTTAGTTGTGGTTTTGTTGACTGAACTTATCGTTCGTGTTTTATAGTTTTGCAATTATGATTATGGTATGCCGGGGCAAGTTAGCCATTCTAAGGTGCAAATGATGTTTGTAAATACATTTCAATCGCAATAAATACCATTCGAATATTAGCTGTCCTAAAATTTTAGTGCCTTGTCCAGTGTTTATCCATATGCTAGGAAAATTATTAAGCAAATTACTTAGAAGTAAGAGACACGTGTGATAACGGTGATAACATCCGAACCAACCATATTCTCATTAATCGTGTGTGCCTTATATCTCAAAAGTTTTCTAATTAATTTTGCAAACATAAATAGCTTAATTCAACAATTCAAAGTATAAAGTATCTATAAAACTTGTCTACTTCTCGACAAGTTTCGACTATTTAAGAGTCTAAAGCAAGCGCCCCTGCCAACTCTCAACTTGATGTTATAGATGCATTTCGATAGTCTATATGCACAATGCAAGACTTCATATAAAATTGACCAACCCAACCCTCAAACTAGAAGAGGACATATATTCCACTCACCCGACAAATCATCAAATAGCTGGGCCGGAAGTTGTGACTCCACTGAGACACGCAGTGTGCCTCGTCGATACAGGCAAATGCAATCGGCGGCAGTTGACGAAGCAGCGAGCCGAATCCAGTAGACTTCTCACCGGAAACGACCGCTTCCGGAGAAATAAGCAACACGTCCAACTCCCCATCGGTGATGGCTGCCATTGTCTTAGCTCGAACCCTGTGAGATAAAAACAAAATCGTTGTTTATCACCCAATTGATTTCTCACCCGACCCTTTACCTACTTGGGGGATTGATTCGTGTGGAGACACTGTGCATTCAGAAAACCCGGAACTCCATGAACCTGGTCCTCCATCAGCGAAACGAGTGGAGAAATGACAAGGGTGACACACTTCCGGTGCTTTCTGTACAGATAGGCCGGCAGTTGATAGCACAAGGATTTACCGGATCCCGTACTTAGTGTTACCAGTGTGGACATTCCACAAAGAACCCGCATAACGGCACGCTCCTGGCCAGCACGGAACTGCTGATGTCCGAACATTTTCAGCGCTTCCACTACTTCCGTCGGTGTCGGCGGTAGGGAACCATCTGCGTTCAGCTGATAGAGAGGGCCGACTTTGTCCTTGTTGCCAACGGTGTACTCTAGGATGCCTGACTTTTTCAGGAAATCCTGCGGGATTGTATGCCCGATATACTTCGGCTCTGGTTGTTTTTCCGGGAGATCTTCGTAATCATTATCTGCTTCTAGATTTGAAGAAGATTCTGCCTCATCTAGTTTCCATACCGGGTTATTCACAGCAGGAAGTTTTTCAATCTTGTTGGCATGGACGGCAAGTGACTGCGCCTTTGCCATAGATTCGGCTTCATCCAATGTTGGAAACGGTGACTCTTCCGCTCCACCGTCTGCGTCCAAAGGCAGCAATTGTTCTCCTTTTACTTTACAACTTCGTGCCATGTGACCGACACCACCGCACTGAAAGCAGGTCAATACGCCACCGTCGCATCCTCCCATATCCATTTCAGGCCCGCTCAAAGCAGCAGCCTTTTTCTTCTTCCACAGGCTCTTTTTGTACTTGCTGTAGTTCACCGTTTTCTTCCCCCGTACAAAGATCTTCTTCCGAAGATTAACTTGCACAAAGTTTTCATTGAGATTACCAGCTGCAACTTTTTTTCTCAAGGCAGCTTCTTTGGCTGATTCAACCTCAACATCTTCTATCACTTTCTTCGCCTTGAGATTCTTTATAGGAACGCCTTGTATAAAATTTTGCACCACCTGAGTGCTTTTCATTAGCTCACCAATGTCCACCCTGGGTGCATTGTTCAAGCTCTCAATACCAAACTCAAGCACGTAATCGTTGAACTCATCCTCCTTCGGCGGTTCGTCTGCTGGAGGATTTTTGGAACTCGTTTGTCTCGTGACTCTTTTTTTACCCTTACCCGTATTGCCACCAATCCTTGGAGCAGCCGGGCTTTTCTTGGAACTACCAGAGCGTCGCTTTCGTTCGCTACTTGAGGGGGGTGAGACTTGATTAGCGCGAGACTTACGTGCAGGTTTTGGTACGACTTGTTTCCTAGATTTAACCTCAGTTATATTGTTATCCTTTTTGAGGAGACTCTCAAGTTGTTCCAAATCTTCAATCGAAGAATGATGTTTACCGCTTTCTTGAAAATCCGGATCCTTGTCTTCATCATCCGGATCAAAATCTCCGGTTTCCTCTTCACTACCCATCTGCTGCGAGTACTGTACAGGTCTACGCCCTCGTGTAGTCCGCCGAACTGGAACCTGAAAAAAAAGCCATGAAATGTGGTTAGAATTAAACTCATTCGTGTAATAAAATACTCAGACCTTCGTCACTTTTGCTTTTCTCGCTGCTTTAGGTTTCGCCGGAACCCTTTTCCGCCCTCGTTTAGGCGCCAGTTCCCCTTCCTCTAGAGGTACGGAGCCCTTCGTCGGATCTTGATTTTCAACTCCACCACTTTCTTCAATCATTGCCAAAGCTACCGGTACTACGACATCCTTCTTGGTAACCTTTTCTTCGGGACATTTTGTTTCCGCTTTCAAATTCACACAGGTAAACACCTTTCGTTTCTTCGCCACATGTCGAATTCCTCCGGAGTTGAAAGATCCGTTAGCACTGCCCGTAGTTTCATCTTCACTGTTCTCCACCACCCCATCGGAGTCAGACTGAATCGCACGATCATACGCAGTGCTCTGAGCGACTACGATTGGCGAGTTTAATCCAGCTACCGACCCCATCCCATCGTCAACAAAAGAATTCACATTTAGCGATGACATCCCGAAGCTGTTACACGTGTCTACCTTGCCAACAGATGACTCCAAAGCGGACAGATCGACATTCCTTAAGCCAAATGTTTTCACCTGAGTATTGGTACTCTGCGCAGAAGTGGAAACCTGTGTTCCTCCCGATTGTCGATTTAGCCATCCTTCGTCTAACTGATTAACCAGCTCTTTAGTCTCACGGTTTTCTTTGGCCACAACCGTTTGGGACGGTGACACTTCAATAGCTGCTTGCTTCGACTTCTCATTCAGGAGCGTTTCTAAGTCTGGCAGGGAATCTTTCCAACTAGTGGTGGTTGAACTCAAAAACGATGCGGACAATGAACTACTGGACGACAATCGACTGCTGGACAGAGATTTACGGGGATTCCGCTTAGGAACCATAGCCGAAGCCTCCATCTGTAATTTGTTAGGAGCTCTCGCTTTTGGTTTAACAGATGATTTCTCTTTTACATTCTCCACAACAGGCTTTTTTCTGGTCAGATCCTTTCCCCAAGCCTTAACATTTTGCTCCGACAGCTCTTCAGCTTCGAATTCGGTCACTTTTCCTTCAAACTGATCCGTCAGAAGAGCACTGATCGACACATTGGATGCTTTAATTTCACTAAGATTGGAGAACTCGCCGATTGAGCAGTCCTGGGACAAACTACCTTCCATTTGCGATACCAACGAGCTATCGAAGTCATCATCGTCATCCAACGCATCCTGTAGGGTATCCTCCAGCAGAGACGTTTTCAGCTTATAATACATCTTGTACGAATCACGAACCTCCGCCGGGGAGTCCCGAATGTCGTGCTGAAACAGATAACGTTCCTTCAACCTTTTTCTTTGTTCTCCACATCAGCTTTACTAACCTTTGAAGGAATCCGTCCATTCCGCTTTCGAAATTCCTTCTCCCAAAGCTTAACTTTGTATTTATACTTTTGGTACTTGGTTCGGAACACAGGATCTTCCATGATTAACGGAAATCTGACCGCATTTGTATTTCCGAAGGCTCCTCTTTCGTGATCATCAGCTGATGCTGTGCAATCCAATCCTGATTGCTGAAGATGGACAAAGGTGCAACGAGTGACGATGTGCGCAAAAATCCTTGCAATCCATCGCGCGCGAAAACCGTTCAAAACAAAACCTCAAGTCACACGAGGGAATGGACAGTATTTTACGTAAAATGGTATGCGTCTAAATAAGACGCTATGAATCGATTCGTCTTCGAATGCCTCGAACCCCTCGAACCGCTCGAATCGGATTCGTGCGATTCGTGGTAAAGATTAAGCTCATCACGGTAAATCTGAGATACTCTTCTTATACGGAATACGGAATACGCTACACAATACGAAAAAAGTTCCCAAAATTGAGTTTTGAAATGTTAATTCGCAGACAGACGTTCAAGCCCACCAACATGTGTAAAAAACATGGCGTACATTGTGTTAGCAAGTGGCAATAAGCAGTCAGATGGCGCCACTGATCTGATCTGAGCAGATTTTCAAAATGTTTGTCGGCTACAAATGTTCGTCCGAGACCAGGCCAGCAAACGTCGATTGATTGCTTCCAAGCTTGAATGTGATTTATTTGTCTCGCTTACGCTTGTTTGTATTGTTATAACACGGTACAAAAACTTCATTTTATTATATACTTACATTAGAGCTTCTTTGAAATAGATAGCTGAATGATCCAATGATTGATAAGCAATTTAAACAGATAACCGATCAATTAACCAATTAACCAAGCGGTGCGGAAGATTTACGTCGATTGTTATTGTTTTGTTTTCAGATGCGGTAGGTGGTTAATAGGGTGGTAATTGAGATGATGAGTGAATCTGTCAGTTTTAAACTAGCAATAAGTTGTCTAGGCGGCGCTAGTATACAAGGCGATTCAACGTGTTTTGATTTGAAAATTTACACACGAAAAATGAAAATGGGTGTATGAGAATAAACGTCTGTCTGCGGTTGAGGTTAACCATTGAGTACACGCTCAAAACACCCTCTCTTTTATTTGTATTAATGTCCCTCTTTTTTCTCGCGGAAAAGTTACTCAACTTTCGAAAAACGTGGATGAACTCAATTTTTGAGTAGATCCACATGTTAAGAAAATTTAGTATCATTTCCGTGTGAGAAAAAGAGAAAGGAACACAATTTTACTCAGTCACTGAGTAGAACGAAACGGGAGAGTAAAATTAACAAAACGCTGATGGGTCGAATTCACTCAATAAGTAGGTTGAACTATAGGAATACAATTTTTATTTTAACATTACTTTCTTACTTTATTACTTTTTTTAAATACATGATTGTAAACATACAGCAAACAATAAGCAAAGATAAAATGAACACTATTCAATCAAAATATGCACTGCGATACAAAGCGCAAAAGAACTCAATTCTCAGTTTAAAATACACGGGTAAAAATCCATACATATTTATTGGCAAAAATCCATGTAAAATTCCACATAATATTAATTTGTTCACACATCAACAAAACCCTCTGAAAAACCCTCTGGGGTGCGACTCTATCTCAGATGCAGGGTTTTTTTTTGTTTTGCTTTTGTGCGATGTGCGCACGCTTAGTAGAAAGAAAGAAGACTGATGAAGATTTTAAAGATTTACTGCAAAAAGATGGAGCGCGATGCTAGTTGATGGATTAAGATTTACAAGCTGAAACAAGATTTTTCAAAGATTGATTTGCTAGCGTGGTATTTTTCGATCATCTGGAATATGGACTTAGATGTGTCGCACCCCCAGGTTAAAACGCAGGGCTATTAATCGCACCATCCGGTCTGCGGTTTTTGTTTTTTTTTTCCTGTTTGTTGAGAGGCTTACACCGAATAGATAATTGTTCGCAATCACTCAAAATTTCGTTTTCTCAATTTATTCAATTTTGCCTGGTCACAAGGAAGCTGTGAGTGAGGATGAAAATAACTTAAAAGTAAGTTCCTTTTTTTCTATACTAAATATTGATATATTGATTAAAATGTCGACTGTCAAAGTAATTATGTGATATTTATTTATGAACCCGCACCACTGAATGTATGCCTGGTCCCCGACAGCCGGTGCTCGTGTATACAAACTGAAACAACTTTACAGTGATAACCTCTAGCTAATGTTCTGTTTTGATTGAACATCAACATCAGCATGTTTTAGTTGAGGTGGAAACTTCATTTCCAGATGGTTAGTGGAATGGTTGCCGATAAGCATAAATCTTCGATTTAAGTTTTTTTTTTAATTTTCCGTCGGCCTATTTCCTCACATGGTGACAATCACCGACGCCATGAAGAGGACTCCACCGCCTGGACCCTACCTATCGACTCATGAATATGAGCCGGAACCAACGGCTTTACTTCCCTTCCGAAGGAAGACGTGACCTGATTTAAGTTTTGACAGGAATGTTGAAACACACAAACGCCTTACAACACATTGAAACAACATTAACATAAACACAATAGGGCAGAGTCAATACCTCCTGGTGGCAGGTTCATTCAGTGTACTGCCAAAGTAAACATGAAGCTGTCATGAAGATTATAGTCACTAGATTCATAGTCTGGCGGAAACAAAAACGGGAGCCAATTTTGATTGTCACTTGGCGGAGCCAATCGAACATTACACGTGTAATTTATGATAAGGGCTGGAAAGCCATTTCTAAACAATGACTTTAAATTCCGATTTCTCTCAAAATTCAGGACACTCTAACATATTGGAAGCAGCATCTGGTGGAAGAATGTTTGTTCTATCATATAGTGTATCTGAACATCGAAAAATTCTAATGATACGAGAGAAACCAACATTTAAAATCATTGTTTACAAATGGCTTTCCGGCCCTTATAATTAATTACTCGAGTAATGTTCGATTGGCTCCGCCAAGTGACAGTTCCCGTTTTTGTCTCCGCCAGACTATGAATCTAGTGACTATAATGAAGATACATCAATATAACATTATATTATGATATACG
The DNA here is from genome assembly GCA_024533555.2 of Aedes koreicus. Taxonomy (NCBI): domain Eukaryota; kingdom Metazoa; phylum Arthropoda; class Insecta; order Diptera; family Culicidae; genus Aedes; species Aedes koreicus. The sequence continues at coordinate 1,091,803 of JAHHFK020002302.1, forward strand.
TTTATGGTATAAAGCAGTTTTATCTTACATGCCTCAATGACGTAGAATCAATATGAAATTAGCGAAATTGGTTTGAAATTGATTCACTGTTGTAGAACCTGGGTCCGAAGTACACCTTACAGTCTTGACCGTGCAATACATTCTTGCGATTTTCGGTACTAGAAACTTTATTTTGATTGGCTGTGTTTTTTTTGACAAAATATTTGAGGGTGTGTTCGTGTGAGTTGCGTTATTAGGAGCGAATCATTAGGCTTGGGACTGAGCTAAGCACCGATGTGCTGGTACTTCCTGAGCCAATAACTTTATCCATTTTCTTCAGGACTTTCCAGCCGCTGATCGTCACATTCTTAATTTAACCGCGGTTACGCGTAATGCTACATAACATGGGAGTTGTTGTGAAAATTTGATATGGCATTACTGTTTTTTTTTACTGATCCACTTCACCGTTTAAAAGCTTAACGACGAATGTTGCCTGCTGAATTTTTCTTCTTTGCTCCAGAGTGTCTAAACCCAATAACAAACATCTGCTTGGACACTGCGGTAAATTGACAGGATCGCGCCATGTAAGGTTTCGCAAAGCCAGCCTTACAAATCTCTTCTGTACCCGTTCAAGACGTAGAATCCGAGTAACTTCATACGGACTCCAGACAACAGATGCGTTCTCTAGTATAGGGTGGACTAGTGAACAATACAGCGCCTTTAAGCAGTGGGGGTCGTTGAAATCCCGTACGATTTTGAAAATGAATCCAAGTTGACGATTAGCTTTGGAAATTATGGCTTGATAGTGTAGCAGAAATCCAGCTTCGCATCCAAAAGAACACCCAGGTCATTTACTTTATCAACTCTACGAAGCGGAATGCCATCAATACAGTAGTCGAAAAGTATTGGGTTCTTTACACGATGGAACGTCATCACAACACACTTAGAGATACTTACAATCAATTTATTCCGACCACACCATTCCACGAACAGGTTCAGTAAACTTTGAAGGCAATGGCAATCATCTACCGTACGAACAACAAAGTAGAGTTTCATGTCATCTGCATATACAAGTTTGCACCTAGCTCCCAATAAATCCGCAACATCATTGAAGAAGAGCGTAAAAAGTAACGGAACCAAGTAACTTCCCTGAGGCACGCCAGACGTACTGGTGAATGGCTTTGATACACAGGAATCAATTTGCACCCGAAGAGTTATGTCAGTCAGGTACGAATGCAGCCAAGCCTTAAGTGATGCTGATGCACCTAGTCTAGAAAGCTTACACAGAAGAATGTTATGGTCAATCTTGTCGAAGGCAGCTTTTAGATCAGTGTGAATGACATCGACTTGTGTATTTTGCTCCATCGCCGATATGCACGTACTAGAGAATGCCAGTAAGTTGGTCGCCACCGACCTTCCAGGAATGAATCCATGTTGATCTGTCGATATGTAGCTTCTCGAACTAGTAAAGACAGCTTGGCTTAATATAATTTCGAACAGTTTGGACGCTGCTGAGAGACTTGTTATGCCACGATAATTTTTTACATCTCGACGATCACCGGCTTTAAACACCGGAAACATGAGTGATTGCTTCCATAAGACCTGAAATTTACCTTGCTGGAAAGATTGAGTAAATATGACTGCAAGGGGCTTAACCAAGGCAGCTGCACAACGACAAAATACCACAGTAGGAATACCATCCGGACCAGGTGAAACAGAACTTTTTAATTTTCTCGACGCAGCAATAATCGTTTCTTCAGTTACCACGAACGTGGTCAAATTTAAAAAATCTATTGGTACATCACAGGCAGCAGACTCAGCTTCATTATCACATGCTACGCTTTGTTCGAACACCGAAACAAATTGCTCCGTAAAAAACTCAGTCGCTTCGGAGACGCAGGTAGCCTCTCTATTGCTTAGCCGTATGTTGGACGGAATGCTGGAGTTTTTCCTTTTGCTGTTGACGGAACTCCAAAAGCTTCGAGGATTTCGTCGCAAATTTCATTGCACTTTTAAAACATGTGTCTTGTACAACGAAGTGTTGAGCCTACAAAAAGCAGTGCTTGCATGCTTGAACTTCCGCTTAGTATCAGCTGTTTTGCATCGTCAGCTGTTTTGCATTGCATTTTTTAAGTAAAGTAGATTTACAAATGTTTACGTTATTTTTTACCTTAAACTAGTTTAAAATTGTATCACTGTACGCTGTACTGAAAATCAACACTACCGCCATTGCGATATTTTGTGCTTCTTGAGCCACCTCCTCGCTAAATACTTGCGTATTTTATTTAAATATATAAAGAAATCAGCTTTAGGGACAAAGATTTGTGATTGCCAACTAAAAGGGCGAGTAAAACTATTTACTGTAGGCGGATCAAGTAAATTCTGGAGAAATTTGTTAAGGCGGTTCTGCGTTTGTAAACACGTACCTGCGGTGTTTTGAATATGATTGTGAATTCACATTTTTCTGATTCGTTGGAAAAAAAATCCAAAAAAATAACTTGAAATCGTTTAAATCTTTAATCTATAAACGTTTATAGAATAGCATTCCAAAAACCTAAAACAGAAATTAGAAAAAAAATTCGATAAAAATAAACGATTAAAATAAGTAATTTTTAATGTTTTTCGATTGTCATCAACAATACCGTATTTTCGGTAATCCATGTTTACCGATAATTTCAGTATGTGCACTTTTGTGCGGTTTTCTGTATTTTTTTACCGACTTTTCCGTATTCTTGTCTTAGCGTGTGCCTTAGTGCGATCGTTTGTTCGACCTAATGTCCGGGACCTTTTTGCTTCATATGTCTCTCATTCATATCACCTTGCCCCAACATGCCTTGCATCTGTCAGTAGGAAAGTAAAGCTTCCCTTGTTGGCTTTTATTGTCAACAAACGGCTTTAAACTGAAATTTATCTCGAAAAACTGTGTTTTTCCACTAAAATTAGAAGAAAATCTAAAAGTTCAATATCCTTTTCAGCGTGGGTAAGTAAAAATGAATTCAAATTAAGGCAAAACCGCCTGTAAAACAGCTTTTTCCCTCGTAGTTTTTCCACGTCAAAGGAGAAATCCAAAATGGCGCTCCCGACAAACTACAAACAACACGTACCGGTATCGACCCCAACCACGCAACGGTTGCGCCCATCGGCTTCCGGCTCGGACAGCCGCAAGCAAGATAACTCCAGTCCGTTTATGCACAGCCCGCATGGTAATCCGGCCTTCACTCCGCAGAAGATTGGGAAATCGGCTTCTACGGCTGAGGCAAAGATCTTAAAACCTCCGAAGGCACCGGAGAAACCGCTAATGCCCTATATGCGATACTCGCGGAAAGTTTGGGACTCAATTAAGGCATCTAATTCGGACTTGAAGCTGTGGGAAGTAGGCAAGATTATTGGTCAGCAGTGGCGAGATTTGCCAGAGACCGACAAGGAAGAGTACATAACGGAGTACGAGGCGGAGAAGTTGGAGTACGAGAAGAATTTAAAGGCTTATCATAGCTCCCCAGCTTATTTGGCCTATCTGAGTGCTAAAAACAAATCGAAACCTGGCGGTGATGGAGATGGGCATGAAAATCCAAGATCAAGCTCGAAGGGTGGACAGCAGGATCGTAGGATTGATATTCAGCCGGCAGAAGATGAGGAAGACCAAGATGATGGTTATTCGTTTAAGCATGTTGCTTATGCTAGATTTTCTAGGAACCATCGTTTGATCAATGAGATATTTTCGGATGCTGTTGTACCAGATGTTCGATCAGTAGTAACAACCCAGAGAATGCACGTTCTCAAACGGCAGGTCCAATCGCTAGCTATGCATCAAATGAAATTACAACACGAACTGCAACTTATCGAGGAGAAATTTGATAATCGAAAGCGTAAATTTGTCGAATCGAGCGAGCAGTTTCAGGAAGAACTGAAGAAACATTGCAAGCCGGCAGTAGATGACGAGACATTTCAGAAAATGGTAGAACGTCAGTATGAGATGTTGAAACGGGAACGTTTGCGTACCGTAGAAGAACAGCAGAAAGGGTCGCCTGGACCGAAACCAGTAGAACACACCGTTCCAGTGGCTGCACCGGAAGCCGCAGTTGCTTCACCCGATCCTCGTCCGTCTCAAGACATTCCAGTAAAGTCACCACAGGAATCAGCTGCAACAGTCGCAAAGAAAGAGGAGAAGGAAGAACAGATGCAAATTGATGAGCCACCAGTTGAACATATTTCAAAGCCGCCAGAAGAAGTTATTAAAGAAGCTACCGTAGAGCACAAGCCACCTCCAACGATGGAACAGCCACCAACTGTGTCGGTTCCGTCTGCGGTTGTTTCAGTACCGGGTGAGTTGAAAAAAATGTATTATCTTACACTCAGTGAAATAAACTTTCGATATTTATAAGATTGCACAACAACTTCGTGTAAATTAAAATCCATTCATAAGCCTCGCTTATGAAATTCAAAAGTTTATTGGCCTGAGTGTAGGCTTTATTATTTGTTCCGTAACATGGTTTAAAGTTAATATACATACATTCGACATGTGAAATCTTTGTAGTTTCTTAGTGTTCTCACGTAAAATTTGAAAAGAGCTCATCTCTTCGTTGAACGATTCTCTTTTGTCAACAAGGCGGCTACAAAAGTGTTTTCCATACAACTTATTGTTCAATGTATGAACTAACAACGTATTTTTCCGATCTAAGCAATTAGTAGAATCACAAATTCAATGGTTTAACCGAGATAAAACAAAGAGAAAGTCGATGAAGCTAATCAATCAATGATAGGCCTTTTTTCAAATGTTACGCGACATTTTTGCTTTCAAAAATTTGAAGTGGCTAGGCGAATTTGGTCTTGTTTTCCAGTAACATTAATCTTAACGTTCTTCTAGGGAATAAATTACAAATTATTGCAATATTATTTCTTTCTAGAACCGTACCGTGCTCCACCAGCGCAGTCTCCCATCATTCCGGAACCAAAACAGGAAGCTCCACCGTCTGCTGCTCCGATTGCTCCACCACCGGTTTCTGCTGCTCCAACGCCCCCACCTCCTCATCACCATGCTCCACCTGTGCCGACTTCAGTCCCGTCAGTTCCCTATCCCCCGAATCCACCACACAGCGCCGAATCACACGTTCCACCACCGAACGTAACTGTTCCCCATCACCAGGCACCTCCTCCGCCGCCACCAAGTCATCACATGCCACCCCATATGCAACCGCATCCAGGAATGCCATCTCACTCTGGCTATCCGGGATATCCGCATGCCGGACCCCCACGCCCATATTATCTACCGAGCGGTTATGGGGCTCATCCTCAATCCTACGGTCAGTATGGCCACTATCCTTACCATCAGCAGTATGCTCCTCCTCCACCCGGTCAGTACATGCCAGGACCACCACGTCCCGGTCATGGTGGACCAATGGGTCACTACGGTGCGGATCCGCATGGTCACGGTGGTCCGAACAGCGATGTTCATCATCCACACTCACCATATGGTCCGGGACCTACTCCGGGTGGTGCTCCTCCACCAACTGCTGGAGCCGGAGGACCGGCTCCGGGTGGACCCCCACAGCCACCGGTTGGCCCTGGTTCTGGATCGCATCCGGGAGAAAATGAAACTCCTGAGAAACCCGAAAAACCGGAGAAAACCCCGGCCAAGAAGAAGAAATCCAGCAAGAAGGACGCCGAGAAGAAGGCCGTTGTTCATGACGATTAGGATAACGAATAAGATTAAGTACGTCGATTTAAATATTGAATATCCTAACACGCTAAATAATTAGTATAACCATGATTGCTATCTAAAAGTATGTCGCTTCTGAATAAAAAGACCGAAACCGGCTACAAGTATTTTGGATTTCAGTAAAGAAATTCAGTCGTCACTAGGTAAGCAGGAAGTGCATCTGACCACTTGCTTTGTTGACCTTGCTGCAAGTAGGCACACGTATTGATATAATTTCAAGATCCAATTCTAGCGTAGAAAATTATATCGTTTTGTGATCACCTGATGTCTCTTCCTTCTAAATTTCTACGTCTGCTGATTTTCTACGCGTGTTCCGTTTTTCATGCGGCACTCACAAATGAAGTGTTGAATAATTTTGAATGGTGATGATGATGTAATTCTACCATCTATTGTAGCAAGATAACTTTCCATAGCAGTGGAATAATCTGAAAAAAGATTCAATCAGGATTCTAATGTTGTTTGTGATCATCAAGCAGATTCATACAGGGGTATGAAGGGCCAAAAACGTTTGGGCGGACCCGTAAGCAGAGGCACTTGTGCGACATCTGCGAATATAGGGAAGAGAATCTCCATCCAAAACCAAGTTCACACTCCCAGTACTAGAATCGAGCCCTCGATTGACAGAATAAACCCAATAGATAGGGTTGAAGCAACAATCAATGTGCAACTAGTCAGTCTGCATTGTGCTCTCATGCCGTGCGGTTCTATTTTCTATTTGCTGAAGGAAGTGCTATTGCTACCTAACGCTACAACAAATCTTAAACAGCACTTTTCAGTGCTAAATAATACCTACAATTTTTAGATTTCGTCTTATTCCTTTTAGATCCTTGTTAGGCCCTTCGGGTAACCCGGCTTGGATATCGCATTGGAAAATTCCCCCTCGGATTCTTATAGTTATCTGCTTGGACGTCGATTTGGAGCAATTTATTTAACTTGTTAAGCAGTTTGAGAGCTCCCATAATTTCAGTTTGGGTCTTACAAGTCCTATTGAGGGTCAGGTTTCCAGGGACTATCTGAATATTTTCTCACAAGAAAATATTTTTGAGAGTACTTTGTCTTTCTTGGTAAAACTATTTAACAGATGTTTTCATCTGGAATACTTTCCAGATAAATGGAAAAATGCAAAAGTCGTACCTATTTTGAAGCCAGACAAAAATCCGGCTGAAGCTTCTAGCTACCGACCAATCAGTTTGCTTTCTTCAATAAGTAAGCTTTTTGAAAAAATAATTTTGAATAGAATGATGCTTCACATCAATACAAACTCAATTTTTGCTGACGAACAGTTTGGATTCCGCCATGGGCATTCAACTACGCATCAACTTTTGAGGGTTACAAATTTAATTCGTTCAAACAAAACTGAAGGCTGCTCCACTGGAGTTGCTCTTCTAAACATAGAAAAAGCATTCGACAGTGTTTGGCATGAAGGTTTGATTGCGAAACTGAAAAAGTTCAATTTTCCGCTTTATATAATGAAATTAGGTCAAAACTACTTAACTGATAGAACTTTGCAAGTAAATTATCAGAATTCTAAATCTGATCAATTGCCTGTTAGAGCTGGTGTTCCTCAAGGTAGCATTCTTGGGCCAATACTTTATAACTTTTTCACTTCAGATCTCCCTGATTTACCTCAGGGCTGTCAAAAATCTTGCTTTGCTGATGACACAGGTATTTCCGCTAGAGGAAAAAGTCTTCGTGTTATATCCAGGAGGCTACAAAAAAGCTTGGACATTTTTACAGATTATTTTCAAAAATGGAAGAATTCTAATGCTTCCAAAACTCAACTTATAATATTCCCACACAAGCCTAGAGCTGCATTTTTGAAACCAAGTAATAGTCATTTGGTCACTATGAACGGAGTTCCAATTTCTTGGTCAAATCAAGTAAAATATCTTGGACTGATACTTGATCAAAAATTAACTTTTAAAGATCACATTGAGGGCATTCAAGCCAAATGTAATAAATATAAAAAATGTTTATATCCTCTTATAAACAGAAAATCCAAACTTTGTTTGAAGAACAAACTTCTAATATTCATACAATTTTTTAGACCGGCCATGCTTTATGCTGTGCCAATATGGTCTAGTTGTTGTGCTACTAGGAAAAAAGCACTTCAAAGGATTCAGAACAAAGTTCTGAAAATGATTTTGAAGCTGCCACCCTGGTTCAGTACTATTGAATAACATAGAATTTCAAACGTTGAGACTCTAGAAGAAATGTCCAACAAAATAATTCATAATTTAAGACAAAAATCATTGCAATCTTCAATTGCAATGATCAATTCTCTCTATAGATAAGAACTAGTTTTAAGAAATCAATAATTATTCTCACACGCAGGCAAAAAAAAACCCTGTTAAAAAAACTGAATAGACAAGGTAAAAATAATATTAACACAATTAGATATAAATGATAGCATATAAGGTTGAAATGTTAATTACTTAGCAGGAGCACCTAGATTAATATATGAATGTAAAATAATGTAAAATTTGGAATAAATAAAGAGTTAAAAAAAATGCAACTAGCGATTTGAAATTGGTTCACTGTTGTAGAACCCCTTGGTCCGAAGTACACCTTGAAGCCAGCACCTAACTATACATATTTGAGCCTTTGTTTTGATTTGCTGTGTTATTTTGACAGAATATTTGAGAGTGTGCTCGTGTGAGTTCATTCCCGCATAACGGAAAACAATTTGCTATATAGTCAAAACTATATTTTGAATGTAAGATGTAATCGCATTTTGGGTTATTGTTATCAATTAGTTTAATCGGATTTTTACCATACAACCTCTACATTAACACATATTGTTAATGTATGACATATTGTCATTGAAAGGTTTTTTATTGTCTGCACTCGGTCTGGATTATATACCAACTTTTTGACATAGAGTACAGCAAAAATTTTGTTTGTGAAAATTGCCGTTTTTTTATGGTAACCTAACTTAAGCATATTGTTATTTGGCCTGTTACCATTTGACATATTCTTTAAACTATATAGGAAATTGTTAGTTTATAGTTGTCAATTATAAGGGTAAATGTCGAAACAATAACGGAAACGGTCATCATCAATAAGGGAAATGATCCAGGAATGGTTTGTTATTATGCGGGTTATTAGGAGCGTATTATTAAGCTTGGGACTGAGCTTGGGACCGATGTGCTAGTACTGACTGAGCCAAGAAAAAAATCGTATTTGTTCGGGACCTACTGGTCTTAGAGTTAGTCTATGGTAAAAGGATACCCAGCAAGCGATTACGATTCATACACTCAGGAAATTATCCGTACGATTTTCATACGATCGGAACTATGAACCAGAAAGCAAGGGTCCATGACTCATTCCATACGAAATCGTATGAAATGATTATTTTCGCATTGGTCGAGAAAAACATGCCTCTTATAAACTTTCAATTGACATCACTTATCAAGCGTGTATACTCTTGTGGGATTGTGGCTCGTCTCTGGATCCCGAGGTTCATGGTTCGAATCTCGATTGCAACTTTTTTTCTGTGAGGAAAAATTTCAGACGATCGTCCTATGAACTTCTTTCCATCAGAGAATCGTATGAAATTTTCAATTATATCTTGTGGCAAATTTCCATACGATATTCGAATAAATTCCTCTCGATTTGTTCGCTCGGTGTAGAGGAAGGCGAGCCATAGCTAAACTAGCCCAGGATATTCGGGATCGAGAAAATACAAAACCGAAGAGGAGGCGGCCGTGCAAGTTTCTGTTTCGGCGGAGAATCCATTGGAGGAACAAAAGAAACATGTTACCATACAAGTACAAAACTTAAATTGTTCAAATCGTTGATCTTGCCGCATTTCTTGTTCGGTGATGTTCTCCATATCCGTCCCAGTGCAAGCTCCTTCGAACGGCTACGTGTGGCACTGAACTGCTGTGTCCGGTATGTCTACGGATTGAGCCGCTATGATCACGCGAGTCACCTGCAACAGATCTTGCGTTTTCTTGAGGAACTTGTTGACAACGCAGTTTCCACCGATACTTCATCGCAGACTTATCCAAACTCGAGGACGCCGCTTGCTGAACCTATTGATACCAGCCCGCAGCACTGTGAGTTACGCCAGTTCATTGTTCGTTCGAGGTGTGATAAACTGGAACTCATTACCACCCGCAGTGAAGCGTTCATCTTCAGAAGTAATTTTCAAGAGTGGCTGCATCAATTTTTGGAACCGAACAAATTGAATATTTTTTTATAAAATTGAGATTGTTAGATTAGAAAAAATTGTATTAATTAGATTAAGTATCAGTTGAAAACCGGAGGTAGCAATTTTAAAAGATTTATGTCTTACGCTACTGGACTTTAAATAAATAAATAAATAAACAAGTAGATGACAGTAGCTCCTCTGCCAATACTATCAGCGCCTTCGGGCAGTTCGAGAAACGTTCAAAGATGAATACGGTTTCGGATCTACGAATGCACGATCGACCATTGTCTCCGGGTTTTGTTTCGTGCGAAGAGGAAATCGTTATATTATCAAAACAATGAAAACTTTTCCTCGCAGAACAAAACACTCGGCAAAAGTTTAGACACTTTATGCCTGGGACAGACATACAACGTACAGCGTTGTACTCCTTTAGTCTAGTACGTGTTTTTTGGTACTGGATTAAAGTATTTGACAGTTCGTACAATGATCAGCGTTGTATGTCTGTCATAAGTATTAGACTATAATCGTTCACTTCACCGGAAATGCTTTAATAACACTTGCCTGCAGCTTCGCAGCTGAAACCTTTTACGAAGTTGTCGGAATTTACCAAGCGCCTGCAAAACAATATATTGCTTGCAAGGTAAAGTAAGAATTATAAGTCATTTCGGTTCGGAGAAGTTTTTTTTTTCCTATAACACTCTCTTTTATTTCAAACAAGCTTCCACAGGGCCGGATAGCTTTCTAACCGCTTTGGAAAAGTGACAGATTCGAAACGAAAATAAGAACATGCAGGTGGAGCTTGATAAGTTAGTCAGAGCATACTCTCAAGTCAGGGGATTAGATGTGTTGAGTATGGCGTTATTTTTTCTTCAGAACGTAACAGCACAGCTTGAAATGATTATTTTAGTCGATTTAACCTCATATGGCGGAAACACAACAGCATTAAAAATCGAAAGCACCTGTCCTATGGTGCGGGATCCATCAAGAGAATCCCTCTAGTGAATCGTCCATCGCATTGTAATGTTGCTGTGAGAGCTGAAAAAGCTGCTCGCTTGCTGGAGGATGATTCCAACCGCAACAGCAAGCAATAGTTCAGTTAATTGCAGCACAATTTTGCTGGGATATGAACACAGAAATGCACGGGCGGAAATTGAATTTCCGGCGGGAATGGATAAGGTTATAAAACAGAAAGAACTTCTGAAACAGATCAAAGAACAGAAGAAGTTAATGACGAAGGCATTGAAGAAAGAGGAAAAATATGCAACTGCGGCAAGTGGATCTAGAGCAGCAATAGAATAATCTACATGAAAAGAAACAGGAAATTCATGAGCTGGAAAAACAGCTCAAGCAAAACTGAATACTTTGCAAAAGTAAAAGCCCGAGCCCAAGGTACCGATTCAGATTGAGGCGAGCCGAAGTTAAGGCCGTACTTGATAATACTTCTACCAGCTCCAACGGCAGTATCCAATCCGGATCCGAGATTCCGGGTAAGATTGATATTACTGTGAATGACAAATCACAGAAAAAATCCAAAAGACATATAAGGTCCCGGAATCGAGGAGAGGGAAAAAAACCAATGACATACTTGATAGTCGTCCTAAAAAACCACCGAAAGCTATACGTATACAGAGTGTCTGCAAATGGTCCGTACAAACTATGTTGACATACCTCAACACAACCAAGCGGAACTAAGCATTCCTACATGGTTTAACACCTTGACCCATTGTCTTTATACGCAGTAATTGGTTTGGTACACTTGTGATTTCTAATTCATTCAAAATGAAGCCCAATGAGTTGCACGCAAGTGTAATTGAGCTTTTTCGAAAAGGACAAACTGTTTAAGTGATTGCAAGAACCCTAAATATGGCAAAATCTACAGTGAGTGACGCAATAAAACGATACCAACAGCTTGGAACGCTAGATGAACGCGTAGGGAGAGGAAAAAAGCGCACCGTTTGGACTCCACAAATGCGCGCGATTATCCGGCGACAAATCAAGCGAAATTCTTCGATTTCTATGCGAAAGCTGGCTAAATCACTGAAAATTTCAAAATCTTCCGTTGGAGCCATAGTTCACAACGATTTGAAGATTCAGTCATATAAACTGTGCAAGTATCACTACTTGACACCATAAAAGCAAACTGGTTGAGAAAAGCTAAGGTTCTCCTGAACCGCTTATCCGAGGGCCGCTATCGGTCAGTGCTGTTCACCGATGAAAAAGTTTTCACAATCGAGCAGCATCACAACCACCAAAATGATCGGCAGTTGCTTCCTGCTGCTTCCAAAAATCGTGGAAGTATTTCAAGGAGTCATCATCCCGCTTCTGTCATGGTTTGGGCTGGAATAACTCCTTCCGGCAAAACCTCTTTGATCTTCATCGACAAGGGGGTGAAAGTGAATCAAGCGGTGTATCAGAAGCTACTTACTGACACAGTAGCTTCTTGGGCATCGCAGCATTGCGGCAAACATGAATGGATTTTTCAACAAGACTGGGCGCCGGCTCATGGAGCAATAAAAACTTTAAGACTATATATAATAAAGTATTAGCATTTTCCCAAGCTTTTTAACGAAAGATGAATGGCCTTCTAACTCACCGGATTTGAATTCGATGGACTATTCGGTATGGTCCATCTTGGAGTCAAGAGCCTGCAATGCATAACATAAATCACTAGAACATCTAAAATCGCCTATTTTAAAGGTTTGAGAACAAATATCTGTCGAAAAACTCGCGGCCATCGTGGATAACTTCCCGAAACGTTTGAAGGCGTGCATCTCAGCGCGAGGCGGCCATTTTGAAATGAACAAATAAAACTTGTAATTTGCAAATACATTGCTATACCAAACAATACATATTGATTTTTTAATACAACAATAAAAGATAGTTTTGACACCACTATGTTGTACGGGTAATATTCGGACACGCTGTATTTCCTCCCAAAGCGAAAATAATCACAGAAAAGAGCATCAAAGCTCCGGTAGTTCTACCAGAACCGGAAACGAGCTCAATCAGTTCCACCACATCAACCGTCTACCGAAATCTACTGAATAAAACTGGCAGTCGAGTTGGTCAACTATATAGTCCACTAACTCAATCGAAAGTTTCTAAGACCACAAACCCACAGGCAACAACACATTGTGAAGAATATTGAGTAGTTTAAATGATTAGTGATAAAAAAACGTTTTCCTAGAATCCCTCATTTGTTAAGAATTTAACTTGTGTTGTGAATGCGACAATTAGCCATTGATTGGTGTGAGTTACGGTCTTAGGGGCGAATCATTAAACTTGGGACCGAGCTTGTGACCGATGTGCTAGTACTTCCTGAACCAAAAAAAAAATCCGTTTTCTTCATGACTATCCACCCGCTGCTAGAATCATACCCAAGTAACCACGAGGCTATAATAGCATGCATATAAAGGGCATATGCATTACGTCTACTGCATCATAGAAGTTGGATTAATGCTGAAAAGGGCCCCACTAAGATCGAACTAATGCTATATCTTTTGTTATGCCATAAAACATTGCTAGAGTAGCATTATTGCATTGGCAATGCATCACTACATTCTTAAAGCTAGTCTAACGCTTCATTACTTCACAACTGTTGAATTAATGCGATCCCGCATTAATGATGTCGGAAGTAAATGCGATCCCGCATTAATTATGTTGATTTTGGGTTGAATAAGGGCTATAATATAATGCTTGTGGTTACTTGGGTAGACTCTCGCTTCGGTAGAGCTACTGGCGTAAAGTTTTGAACGGACTTTAACGAATTTGAGATAAGTGGCACTCGCTCTAACAGTCTTGATGATTCGAGTTTTCATCAATTATTCCGTTTGGCGTGGCCTTCGACACCTTCGCAATCCGGATTGAGGATTAGATCAATGAAATCCGATATTAATTTCCGTGCTGAACAGCTTGAATATTTTAATCTGGAGTATCAATTAGATTTGTGTTAATGCATTTATAATCAAATCATTTCTCCTATTTAAAAGTGCTTCTAAAATCATTATTCCAAGCCGGTGAGGAAGCATCGTCCTCCCTGCTCAGTCGGGTACGGCGCAGCTACAAAGCAACACCATGTTGGAGGTGGTTGGGTTCGATTCCCGGTCGGGTCTTGGAATTTTTCGTCAAGAAAAATTTCTCGACTCCCTGGGCATACAGGGTGCGGCAGAAAATAATGCGAAAATTTGTTCTATTTCTTTCAAATCCCATTTTCAACTAATTCAAGCAATAATATAAACATTTTAGAGTGCAGTTATCTTTATAAAGTCTTTATTCAATGTGTCCTCCATTTTTATTAATAACATCCTCGAGCCGACACCTGAAGCCAGAGCAGGCCTTTCGGTCATAGTCCTCCGACATTGACTGCCATGTGCGTGTTATGGTTGACTTCGGGGTTTTCACACTAGGGTGTGATGTTTTGCAGGCTCGTGCTTCAACATATGCCCAAATCGAATAATCCAACGGATTAAGATCTGGACTGCTAGGGGGCCACAAATCCTTCGGCCAAAACTTCATGTTATCGTTCAACCATTGTTGGGTTCGATTGGACGTGTGACACGGCGCTCCATCCTGCTGTAGGACAACGTTTTGGTCCTCGGAGAAGTTGGCCTTCACCCAGGGAAGCACTTGGTCCTTTAAAATACCGATATACACTTCGGTATTGATTTTAACTCCAGCATCAATGAAAACAGGCAGCATTTTCAAACCGCTGGACGCCACCAAGCCAAACATCGTGACACCTGCCGGATGTTTGGTTTGAAAATTTGAATTTAACTTTTTCCGGAACTTTCTCCATTTTCTGCGGTGAAATGAACCGGTCCGTGCGGCTGTTGGGCACAGCATCGATGCTGAAAAGCTTTTCGTCGGAGAACAGGATTATCATTTTTTCCTTTTTCAACAAGGAAAGCAATCTCTTGGAACCAGTAGCTCGTAGTTCCATGACCCGGTCCGTAATCAAGTGGCGTTCCACTCTGGCTCTGGAAGATGGCTTGGCATAGTCTTCTTTGATGATTCTCCGCGTGGATCTCGAAATATTGCTTCTTTGCAAGTTTTCTGTATGGACGGCGCCGGATTGCCGAGCAATTTTTGCACGGACCGATTTGATCATGTTCGGCGTGCGTGCAAAGCGTGGACGTCCGCTTCCCGGCTTCCGCTTAGCTTAGGGCCATCCTGCAGGGACTTTTTTATGCGGTAAACTGTTGCCAAATGGCACCCGACCACCTTGGAAATCTCTTTCGGCTTCTTCTGGGCGAGCAACAAACTGGTGATCACTTCTTTCGCGAACATTTTGACGAATTTGCAATAAAACAAATATAATGTCTGGATTGCAGCACTCGAAAGTAAACATAAACAAATACACTTTCGACAGAAATTAGTCACTAGCTACACGAATTAACCCAATACTCAAGTTTGAACATTTTCGCATCATTTTCTGCCGCACCCTGTACAACCTATATTACGTGATGTAGAGTACAGTGACCATTCGCGTATTGCAATTTCGTCAATTGCAAGTTCACTTATTGCAACGTGTCAGCGCCAACATTTGATTAGGGCGCATCTGCTTTTGTAAACAAACACGTTGTCTGCTAATCTATCGGAAGTTGAATACAATTCCTTCAAATTTGATATATCAGCGGATAGAGATAAAGCTCCTCTTCCTCAAAGAGTGCTTAATTTGTATTTGTGACCCTTTGTTCAAGAGAAAATGACTACGAAAGCCATTGTTTACAAGAGCAGATTCGCCCTAATCTAATGTTGACGCTGAAATGATGAATTTTACATGGATTTTTGCCAATAAATATGTGTGGATTTTTACCCGTGTAGGATAATCGAGGAAAGATTACAGAGAGTTCTTATAGCAAAAATCATAAGGTATTATCAACAATCAATTTGAAATTAGCGATTTAAAATTCACGGTTGTAGAACCCCTTGGTCCGAAGTACGCCTTGCAGCTTGCAACTTGCAATACATTCTTGTGCTTTTCGGTACTAGAAGCTTTGTTTGTTCCAATCCGAATATTGCCAGTTCTAATAACAAATCATACACAGGAAAAAATCTTGTAGTAAAAACTACCATTATCATGACTACCCAGGTAACCAATAAGCATTAACATATGCAGTAAATCAACCCTAAATTTGCGTTTCAGATGCTACAAGCATTATATTAGCATTGTATCAGCATCTTTAATGCTATCTGTTGTAAAGTTGCATTTCAAATGCTATTTAAATGCTTGTAGCCTGTAATAAGGATTTTGAATGCAGAATAGCATTAATGAAGCATTATCATAGCATTGCAGTAATGCCAACAATCAATATGCAACTAGCAATTTGAAATTGGTTCACTGTTGTAGAACCCCTTGGTCCAAAGTACACCTTGAAGCCAGCACCTAACTATACATATTTGGGCCTTTGTTTTGATTTGCTTTGTTATTTTGACAGAATAGTTGAGAGTGTGTTCGTGTGAGTTCATTATTAGGGGCGTATTATTAAGCTTGGGACCGAGCTTGGGACCGATGTGCTAGTACTGACTGAGCCAAGAAAAAAATCGTATTTGTTCGGGACCTACTGGTCTTAGAGTTAGTCTATGGTAATGCAGCCGTATATTGGGCCTAAAGTGGCATTTATGTTGCATTTAAGGCGACTTAATTGCTTGATAGGCTGCCGTAAAGACGCTTTGGAACTGCTTATTGGTTACCTGGGTACCCTGATAAAAAATTACCTTAAACGAACGATATCACAAATCCTCCAACCATTTCTTTAATGGTTCGGATGATACCCCAAATAGGTCGTAAAACTACCATGAAATTTCAGTCAAATTTACTACGTTTATGGTAAAACTTTCATCATTTGTGGTATATTTGACAGACCTCATATTGATTTCAACCGCACCATGGTTGATCTAATCGCAGGCATGGTAAAATCAAACGCATTTATAGTCAGGTGAAAATTGTTGGTGTTTGCGCTTAATTTAACCCTCGAAATGGTAGTTTCTAGTGTGGTTTTTTTTTGCGTGTATACATTTGCATCAAATATCTTAGCTGGTGAGTTAATTTAAATTTTCATAGTTTTCAAATTACAATCGTTCTACACTCAAAATAAATCAATAATTTTTATTATTAAAATTGTCACTTAAATCGGTCAATTTTTGCTTCGAATTGAAATCATGTGAGCCAGTATGATTAATTTTCAATGGAGCGAGAAATGGCATTCAAGTATGTTTTCACTTTGCCCTATTCTATCCATCTTCGCACTTGAAACGAAATAAAAAACCGTGCGCAAAAAACAATCAGCTGCTTTATCGTTCTAGAAGAAATAAAAAACTGCAAAATGGAGAAGCAAAGTGAAGTTTACCGTGTGGTGGTTTAAGTACTTGGTTTGCCAGTGGAAGTCGCTAAATTTTTTGAAGGTAATAAATTACTATAGATGTTCTTCTTCGCCAAGTTAACGGTGTTTATTGTGAATATTTCAGATCTGCCGAGCATTTTTGCCATTCCCGCAGAAGAGCGGCTGAATGCGATAGCTTCAAAAAAGTGAATGAAGTTTCAACGATGGTACAAATAAAACTTCTTTTATTCACACATTTCGTTTTATTACATGAAAAGTACAAAAATCCAATACTAAACTTTTTATGAAAAAATAAAATCCATGCACCTTTTCACAGGACAAGTTAAGGCTGATGGTATAGTAAACGCGTAGCGGCGCGCGAAGCGAAGCGTTGCCGGAAAAGCGAAATGAGCAAAAGCGCAACGCAACGCGAAAGTATGGCATAGTGAACGCTTTTTATCGCGTTTGGCCGAGTTACTCAAATTTAAGTTCACGCGCCTGTGGTTGAAGCTGAAACTTAATAATCATGACCTATCAAAGCGCAAAACTATTATTTATTGAAGGAAAAAGTGCGTTTCCCCATTGAACAGCTCTTTTTTTTTGATTTATTTTTTATTTTTATTATGGATTATTTTTATGAAGCTTTTCTTTTGCTCGTTAAACATGAGCTAAATACATGAAAAAAATTATCCACATGTATATATTGGTAAAAAATGTGTAATTGGCAATTACACATAATTTATCATTTGTTGACCACATTACAAAAATCTAATAACAATCCAAAAATTGTTGTTTTTTTCTTTATCAGTAGGTAAAACCAATTGTGATTTAAGAATGCATTTTTATATTACGCATATTAATTATTACCTTCCATAATGATTCTATTGGGTTGAAATTTCTTCATGCATTGCATCGATCTTTAAATTCTTCTATTGAAATAAAAGTGATTACGAAAAGACAATTATAATTGATTTACTTTGAAAACATACTTTTTGTGTCACTGCGCTGAAAATCAAAAGTTCAAAAACATTGCTCACCATTTTGAACTGACGAAATATTGTTGTTTTAATCCTTTACCAAGGAAATTTAGGTAGTTTCCACTCATCGAAGTCAAACCAATTTATTCAGTTTTCGACAACTCCGTACTGCGCTTTTTTAAAAAATACTCGATCATAAATCTATTCAGTCACTAAGTTAAATCATAATAGCATATAGCGTTTAGACGCGTCAAAACACCACTCGGGCTGCTTCGACGCGTTTGGCTGTCGGTTCGCACTGCTTCGCTTCGCGTTGGCTATATCGAGTTTACGCGATTCGTATGTATTTTCATCAAAAGTGTTTTGACGCGAACGCGTTCGCACGCGTGAACGCTTCCAAACGCGTTTACTATACCATCGGCCTTCATGAATTACTCGAGAATTGTCACCTCGTAAGTACCACTGAGCCCTCTCACCTTACATTTTGAAAAATATGCATTATTATCGGTGATTCCATATAGTCCATGAGACGGGCACTTTCGACGGGAACTTGGAGACATCCGTACAGCATTAGTGAAATGTGTGTATCTTGTTTTCTGCTACCTGAAACCAGAGTTGTTGCCACTCACTTATAGCCCGTTCATAAGACAACATATATTATTTAATATCAACAATCGTACGTCTTGTTTTCACAGGACATATGTATGGCGTAAAATCTAGCGTAAAATATCAAGATACTCTAACAATTTCCTTAAACATGATAGCATAGAGATCGGACGGTAAGAATTGTAATCAGACGCTGGTTTCCCAGGTTTTTGAATAGCTATTACTTTAACCTGCCCCCATGCGGATGGAACTATATTTAATTCCATGAGAGTGTTATACAAGTTAAGTAATCGTCTTTTAGCGATATCGGGGAGATTTTTTAGAAGGTTGAATTTAATCATATCGCTTCCCGGAGCAGAGTTATTCGATGAAAGAAGTGCCATTGAAAATTCCAACATTGTGAATGGTTCGTCCAGAGAACCGTAACCGTTACCGTTGGGACAGAGTCTGGACAAACTCAAGTTTTTAGCAAAGTCGAATATCCACTGCATGGAGTATTCTTCACTCTCATTGGAGGATGAGCGGTTTCGCATATAACGAGCCTTTCTCCAAAGCGTTGTCATCGAGGTTTTCCTAGATAGTCCCTCTACAAACAAACGCCAGTAATTGCGTTTCTTTGCTTTGAGTAAGTTTTTAAGCTTTTTTTCAAGCTTGAGGTACTTATCAAAAAGCTCACATGTTTCATGTCTACGGTAATCTTAAAACGCATCGGATTTCTCAAGATACAACTTAGTGCATTCGTCATCCCATCCAGGGGTGGCGGGTCTTCTTTTGAGGGATGCACTTGGAACACGTCGTTTCTGAGCTTCTAATTCACTTTTGTACATCAGTTCGGAAAGGAAACGATACTCTTCTAATGGTGGTAGAGGATCGGTAGAATCACTTTCAAGGGTTACCGCCGATGCAAAATGTTGCCAATCGATATGCCTCGTGAGGTCATAAGGAACATGGATTGACTGGTCTGTTTTGTGAAAACTATTTGTGATTGAGATAATAATTGGTAAGTGATCACTACCATGGGGATCATTGATTACCTTCCACAGACAATCTAATGATAGTGAGTTAGAGCACAAAGATATGTCAAGTCGACTCTCCCTGGCAAGAGGTTTTGCTATTCGTGTCGCTTCCCCAGTGTTCAAAGGGCAAGTTGAAATCGTCGCATAAGTCATAGAAAATACTCCGCTCTTTTTGTCATCGTATTGTTCGCCCCAGAGAGTACCGTGGGAATTCAAATCGCCCAGAATAAGAACTGGAGATGGGAAGTAAATGTAATTGAACTCCAAAGTTGACGGCGGTTTATTGATGCCCTCGGAGGACATAGACTGAAGCTATGCAAAGATCTTTATTCTTTAATTTATTTGGCAAGCGACGATTTCAATGCCTGAGATTATTGGGAGTGAGATTTTAAAGAAGGGGTAGCACCTTTTTGATCCCCAAAAGTACGCCACCATATGAATCATCTCGATCCAGGCGAATAATGTTAAAATCGTGGAAGTTTGATTCATCTTCAGAAGAAAGCCATCTATCACAGAGAGCTAACATATCACAATCAGAATTGTGAATAAAATACTTGAACGAGTCTAATTTAGGTATTAGACTACGACAGTTCCATTGTAATAAGGTGATGATATCTTGATCCTCACTCGACAAATTATTCATCGAAAGATATGAATTCACCAACGAGGGGCCATGATACAGTCAATTGCTTGAAGTAGTTTCCAACTATAGGAATAAGCAGGTCAATAAGTCCTCGGAGCGGTGAAGCATCCGAAAGGCCAAGAGCATTTAAAATGTTATCCACAATGTCCCTAAAATTAATCTTTACCTCGCTTGGACGGGATATTCTTAGAATTGCGAGAAGACGTAGTTTTTTGTTTTGGCAACCTCTTACGGTTAACTGTTATTAGGTAGCGGCGGGTTGGTATAGCTACAGCTAGGAACGGATGCATCAGTTATTACCGGTTTATTCGGGTTTTTTTTAATTGATTTGCAAGCTTTTGAGAGTAGATTTTATTTGTTTCCGGCTTCTTTTACCGGGGGCGTGTACCTCCGAAATCCATTCTCATCGGCTACGTCCGAGTCCAGTTCGCAGAAAGACAAAATAAGAGGATTTTCATTTTGAGCGGCTGATACAGACGATGCAGGAGCGACTTTAACATTTCTGCATACGTCTGCTTGGAGCGTTCTTGTATGGAACGTCTCACGTTACCAGTGCGCTTCTTGTACACGGGGCACTTCTGCAAATCGTGGAGAGGCTCTTTGCCACAGTAAGCACACTTTGTTGCTTCCTGTTGGTAAGCATCCTCTAGATGCCTTTGGCCGCATTTGCCACAACAGGGCTTGTTGTCGCAAAAAGTAGCCGTATGACCCAACTGTTTGCACTTGGTACAAAAATGCGCACTGGGAAAAAAAAACGTTATCAATTTCAACAAATTTTGGGAGAATTGATCCGGCGAAGGTCACTTGTAGCGAGTCCGACGGTGAATACGTCTTTTTTCCATCTACCATTGATCCTGCATGCAATTGTTTGCATTCCAGAATCTCAATGGTAGACGTACTCTGGAATCTGGAAGTCGCCCCTTACCTTCAATAACGTCTTCACACGTCAGGCTCGCTGCAGAAACCACACCATCTATCTCCACATCTCGAGATGGGATGTAGACGTAGTACTCGACATTGTAACCTTCGTCACTAGCAATTTCATTTGCAATTTTATACGTAGGTGCAGTGACACGCAGTTTGTTTCGGTTGACATGATGAAATTCGGTCCCCGGATAACGACGCGTCAAATTTCTTTTATGCCCAAAAAGTCTAGGGCTTTCACTTTCTGCCGAAAGTAGACAACCCAAGGAGAGGCAAAAGACGGCTGATAACAGCGTGCCCTAAAAACATCTTTGAGGGGCAAGTCGCCCCCCATAGAATCATCCATGAAAAAACAAATTCAGGGACAATAAACAAAAATTAATTAAACAAAATAAAAATCAGATGATTTTTTTTAACCACCCTATGCAGAACGATTCACTATATGGGAGAGAGATACGCAAAAAAACACTAACAGATGAGGGAACAATAACAAAACTGTGCTATTTACTTGCCCTTATGCTGCGCCTTTGCCGGTGTGGCACTTTCTGCTGTTGCCCGCAAACAAAGCACCGCTTGCTGACTCGGCCGGGATTGTCTGCTTCCCTAAAAGAACGCTCGGCTGGATATCGGCGGTTCAAACAGTGCACTAATTTTATTCACCGCGTGGTTTATAGCGGTGGAAAAAAACACAAGAGGTAGTGCGGAGTGCGAAAAAAAAACAGAACCGAAGCTCTTCAGCGTTCGATGCGGAATGATACTCTATATCACGCAATATAGATTGTTTTCTGGCTGGGCCTTGCTGCAACAGTAGACTTATTTTTGGCAGTTGAGTAATTAGTTTAGAGACAAAGACCTTCACGAAAATCCCGGTCTTTAATTTATTTAATCATGTTTGTATCAGACTATTTAACCAAAAGCCAAATATTTGTCATAGGCAGTTCGACAGCTGTCGGATGTTATAGATTCTTGCCAGCTGTTTATCTCCCTATGACAAAAATAGTTGGTTCATTGGTCAAATATGTTAGAACTTCCGAATCGAAGTAACCTATGAATAATTGTAATGATTATTCATTATGACATGCAAATAAATTTAGTCTTTAGTCAACCGCTAATCAGTTCAGTCGAACTTTACTTGCTCTCCGAATCCCCAATAGACTGTGGGCCCAGATAACCGTAGCCTAGCAACGCTTGAAGTTGTTTGAAGAACGAAGATTTTTTTCACTGCTGACGGAAGTTTCTGGAAACGCCATGGAAGGAAGCAAGGTTTCGATCGTGAACAGTTCCAACTACCTGGTGTGGAAGTTCAAGGCGGAAATGCTGCTGACTCGCGAGACATGTGGAGTACATCGAGGATCAAGCTCCGGTACCGTTGACGGACGCATGGAAGGGCAGAGACCGCAGCGAGAGCGACGATTGCGCTGCTCGTTGAGGATCAGCAACATGCCCTGTTACGCGACACGAAGACGGCCAAGGAAGCTTGGGAGAACCTCAAGAAGCACCACGAGAAGACGTCCCTTTGCTCGAAAGTTGCGGTTCTGAAGAGGATCTGCAACAAAACGTACAAGGACGGGGACGACATTCAGAGCCGTTTGTTCGAATTGGAAGAACTATTTGCGAAGCTGTCGTGCGCTGGACTGGACCTAGGGCGAACCACTGGAGGTTACGCTGGTACTTAGGAGCCTCCCCACTTTTTCTGACACGCCTACGACGGCCCTGAGAGCTATTCCGACGATGAGCTGAAATTCGCTGGTCGAAAGGTAAGCTTGTTGGACGAAGTGGCGAAACGTGATCGTGGACCGTCGGATTCAGGGATGAAGGCAAATTTTGCGAAGAAGAAGAAGCCGTAGTGTGCCATTTCTGAAAGAAAAATGGCCACAAGCAGAAGGAATGCAAACCGAGAGCTCCGAGCAGCAGGATGGCGTTGGTGACAACCGACACGTAGAGAATGTCATGGAATTCGAGTATTCTATGAAGCCGGCCGAAGATGAAGCTACTCCGGCGATCGACGACGAAGAATCGTCGGATGAGTCGGACGATGACGATCAACCGGATGACGATGATTTCGATTACGATACCGTGACTAATTCTACGTTAACCGAAGCTGATGTCATCGAAATCGCTGAAACCCCCGAATATCCGACTCGCAACCAAGGGTGTGCCACCGGTTCGCTATCGTGACACTATTGGCAAGGTATTGGAAGACGTCTATCAAACCACGGGGAGAGGAACAAAAAGCCGAATCACAAAAGGCCGAACAAAAAAAGGCCGAAACACAAAAGGCCGAAAATGTATGTAGCTACCACAAAAGGCCGAAACTCAAATAAGGCCGAATCCCAAAAGGCCGAAATTTTTAAAATTTAACATAAAAAGGCCGAAACCACAGAAAAGTGAACATTCTTTAAATCTTCAGTCAGCCATTAAATTGGGGGAAACCCTATAAGGGAAAAAAACCACAGTTAGCATTAATTATTTATTTCTAGTTTCGGTAGTTGACATCAATAAAATAGTAGTAGAAAAGTAAAAAAAAAATTAAAACAAACATCATGTTAGACTCGCTTTGGTCTAGATGATAGCAACAGAGCAATACTCTCAACAAAATCGTCATCTGCGATAGCATCACTTTTTTTGAGCATAGATACTCGAATTTAGTTCGAGCTCTCATTAAACAGACCCATAAGGAAGCTCAGCATTTTTCATTCAATTTTTCATTTTGATTATTAATTCCGCAAAATACTAATACAAACGCACGGAATTCTTGTCCGTTTTAATAAATAATACTCGTTTGATATTCTGGAAATACTTTACAAAGTTTTCTTAGATCAGGCATGAAAAATCTAAATTGCTTGTAGACTAAATGAAATAACTAAAATGTTGTAAAAATAGATTGCAATAACTGACTTTAAAATTGTGCTCAACGAGGAAAGGCCGAAAAAAATCGGCAGAGCGACCGAGTGGACCGGAGCAAGCGCGCGCTTGCTCCGGTCCACTCGGTCGCTCTGCCGATTTTTTTCGGCCTTTCGTGATTCGGCCTTTTATGTACTTCGGCCTTCTGTGGTTTCGGCCTTTTGTGATTCGGCCTTTTATGATTCGGCCTTTTGTGATTCGGCCTTTCGTAGTAATCCCGCTGTGGGATTTGGGCCGAAAAAAAAACCCAAAACTTATTGGCCTTCCCAACCCCCAGGCGGGTTGTCTTGGCCATTGTTGGAGGTCTCCATAGTAATTTCCATGAAAACTGGCGTGTGCAGTGTCAGCTTCTTATCAAAAAATGGAGCGGATGTTCAGGACGTGATTTGAAATCGTATAAACACAGGGGAGTGAAAAATTCCAAATTTACACCAGTCTAATGATCGTACTTGCCACACAATCATCCTATGTAAGAGAATGTCCTTGAATTATGTCGCGCAAAGAAGGCTCATTTTCAACCCTCCTCCCTCGTTCGTCATGTATTTTGTATGGACCATCAAAGCATTTGTATGGATCTCCATTCTTCGTTTGTTTTAGCATTTCAAGCTTATTGCTTTCACAATTCGCTTATGGCTTGCTCTCAACTTAGTGTTCTAAATGCACTTCCACAGTTATTAATTGAGAGCTTTCGATGCCAAGTACCATTTTTGCATTAGAATGATTGTGTGGCAAGTACAATCATACGCTATGCCCAGGGAGTCGAGAAATTTTCCTTTACGAAAAATTCCGGGAATCGAACCCAGCCACCTCCAGCATGGTGTTGCTTTGTAGCCGCGCCTTTATCGACTGAGCTAAGGGAGGACCCAAGTGGAACGATCTCGATCTCCATACCCCCCCCCCCCCCCTAAAAGCGTGGCGTAATTTATGGACGTTTCCTAATGAAAAAAATGGTACATGAAGAATCGAAACCTGTTAAATAATAAATGTGAAAGTGAATTTAGCACAATACCGTTTTTTCCTGAACCAAGGTTGCAGCCAGTTCCAATCTGTGACTACCGAACTTATTGTTAATGTACACCTCAACCCGATACAGATTACAAATAAAAACATACACTGACCTTTAACGGACAACAAGCCGGGAATCTTGATTCCCGATCCAGGTTGGATCTGAATCAATTACAAAATTGGTACAAGTTGAGTGTCTGCAATAAGCTTGTTGTACTAAGCAATGAAAACGTCAAGAAAGAAGAATGTAAAACTTGGGCCGATTATGCGTTCACCTACAGTGCATCGAAACTCAAACGACACCTAATCAATGTTTTTTTTTTCTTCTAGGCCTCATTCACAAACGAACTAGTAAACAAATATTGCACCCCCAGTGACTTGTTCTGCAAAATCCAAACACGAAAGAGGAACATCGTTTGGTGACTGGTAGTAGCCGGTAGGCGCACGTGGTCAAGGATCAACTTTTAGAATGAGCCTTTCGTCCCGGGCTGACATCGATGAGGGTGGATTCTTCGTAAACTTCAATCAGGACTGCTCGTAAGAAATCAATGTTACAAAATTACAAATCATCCATAAGCAAAAGTCTATTTTTGTTTCATACTAGTTCCCTGTCTGTCGGTTCCAAAAATGGTTACAGCCTATTTGCGTTGAACTCGGTGGACAACAACCTGGATCAGATCTACTCCAACTATGGTGAGGACATCTGCCTCGTGGAACGTCTTTTTACCAGTTCTCTGGTGGCGGTCGTCTCGTTGAATGCCCCCCGGAAGCTTAAGGTATGCCACTTCAAGAAAGGCACGGAAATCTGCAACTGCTCGTACTCGAATACGATTCTGGCGGTCAAACTGAACCGATCTCGGCTGGTAGTATGCTTGGAAGAGAGCCTGTATATTCACAACATTCGAGACATGAAAGTGGTACACACCATCCGAGACACCCCACCGAACACGACTGGACTGTGCGCGCTAGCATCCGATTCGGATCACTGCTATCTGGCCTATCCGGGCAGTGCTACCGTGGGCGAGGTGCAGATATTCGACGCGGTCAATTTGCATGCCAAAACGATGATCCCTGCACACGATTCGCCATTGGCTGCGATTGCGTTCAGTCCATTGGGTACGGAAGTGGCCACGGCCAGCGAGAAAGGGACTGTGATTAGAGTGTTTTCTGTGAATGATGGCTCGAAACTATTTGAATTCCGCCGAGGCGTTAAACGATGCGTCTCCATTGCCTCGTTGTCGTTCAGCACATGTTCGAAGTATCTTTGCTGCAGCTCCAACACGGAAACGGTTCACATTTTCAAGCTTGAACGGACCTCCCCAGAGAGCAACGATGACCAAGGCAGTAAGGAGCACTGGATGGGCTATATTAGCAAGGCAGTCTCGAGTTATCTACCGATGGCACTACCCTCGCAAGTTACGGATGTTTTCACACAAGGGAGAGCCTTTGCGTCGGCCGTACTTCCAGTAGCTGGACTTAGACATTCCTGTGTTATTGCTACAATCCAGAAGTCGTTAAGGTAATACGATGCCAGAGATCAATTGAATCGTGTTTAATCAACATCTTCCCCTAACAGACTATTGGTAGCATCGCAAGACGGTTACCTGTACGTGTACCAGCTTCCACAGGAGGGTGGCGAAAGTCAGCTCCTCAAAAAGCATGATCTCAGAACCGTCGAACCAACGAACACCACCCGGCCAGGTAATGAAAGCGTTCCACTCGAAGTGAACAACTAAACTGAACAACCACACCATCGTAACGTGAGATCGCAATGCCATCCCTCTATCAAGACCACACCAAACACACACACGCATACACATCAAGCCGCATTCCTTTCCCATCCCAACCTGAAACATAGTGGCTCGAGTATCCTTTATGCTTTCTTTACAGCAAAAAACCGTCAATCTATCATCCATTATTTTTCCTTCCCTTTCCCTTAATCACCCAAACAAACCGCGCCAATGTTGCTGCCTTTGCCTATCCCGTGTATCTTTTCTCTGTAGAATCTCTGCCGATTGGTGTACCGAATGCTTCAACCCCGGGTGGTGGCGCGAGCTACGCGACCGCAGTCAAAAGTGGTGCCGCTGCCATCGTGGCTCCATCCAACAGTGGTCAGCAGATGTCTGCCAGCGCTTCCGAGGACGACCATCAGCAATAAATCAGCAGCGGAGATCGACGAAAAACTCACTGTTGTGAGTTGCCAGGAATGAACATTTCCGTCAGCTGAGCTAGGCACATGCGTTAGGTTAAGTGTGGTGGTTTTTGGGCAGGATTCTGCACATATTGAGCTACCGGCAGATTTTGAACGACTGTCTTTCGAATGGAACTTTATTTTGTTTCAGTTATTTTTTTTATGATGGCTCACACATTTGTTAAGGATTTGATTAATTTTTTAGAATTTACAAACAGCTCCCAGAATGTTACTGTTGATTTAGGGAAAGTTTGGAACGGCAGCCGAGTCTGCTCTTTCTCTTTGAAATGCAAGAGAATTCCAATCTGATATTTTATTTTTTCTATACCATGCTTACACAGACCTACGTACGTCTTGAAAATGACGAAACTACAGCAAAGAATAATATATTTATGTTTTCATGTTGATTCAAGTGAGATAGAGTTCCAAAAATTCGTTCAAACAGGAAACTAGTAATTGAAAAACAGTCAAGGATTCCACACTTCCCTCTTTATACCCATCTACAATTTGTGAAGCGGTGATAGATCCTTGTTCTGCTGACAAGTTTATTGATTGTGCTTAGAAATCCCCGTTTAGTCTAGAGGATAAATCTGCCTATAGAGAACAGGATAAAAGAACCAATATGCTTTGATCGATTCCCTTCAACGTCTCTCTTGTTTCGAAATCGAATTACTAACAAAACAGAAAGTCGAAGGGAATCAGTTAAGGCAAGGCCGCTTTTCCAGCTCTGTATAGAAACCCTAGGAATTAGAGTCGATCTAACTAAGTGCGACAGAATGAGAACCGTGAAAAAAAGAGAGAGAGGTTAAGATGATGACTATCGGATTATATTTATGAGCGCGCATTCTTACCCTTTAAAGGTAGGTGGTGTCAAAACAGAAAAGTTGAAAAAATCCTTGTTATAGAAAAAAGGAAAAAAAAAAGAGGAAAAGCGTTCCGGTATACAATCGATCCCGGTGATGATAATTCAATGTGTTCTGCTATGTGAGGCAGACATGAGTGAAAACAGAGCAATGACGAGTGCAAGAGAAGTGTATAAGTAAATAGTTAATTTAAGCTGTACTTCATATATTAATATTTAATTAATTAAATTGCAAAACTTACTCAACTCAACTCAATATCCGAATTCATCCCGAAATCAAGATTTACTTACCAAAGTGTGGCGCGCTTCTTCCTAGTCACCCTGGTATCTGCAGTGAGCTCATCGTCGAGAGAGCAGTGCAAAAATAAAACCAACCAAAACAATTTCCAGGAGTGATAAAGTTAGTTGTATTTCTCTGAAACCGAGTTTATTGGCGTCACTTTGTCGAAGGGCTTTCGCGTGAGACGTCGATGAGAACTCTTTGGACCGTCGGGATAAGAATGCGAAATGCGTCGTCGAAGAATGAACACAAGAAAAGCTCTTCCCGGTGGGTCTACGCGTTCCCCAAGAAAGTGTGCCCAGATTCGGTTCCGGTGCAGCGAATTGCTCGCGATACTCAAACCAATAGTAACGAAATGGATGCGCCCTTTTCTATGCTCGAATTCTCCCTTGCTCTTCTTTCATCCAACAATTCTGCACCAAGAATGGATAAAATCAAGTTTAACTTGTTGAAAAACCTCCCAGACGTCGTAAAGAGGCGCTTGCTGAACTTATTTAATCAGTTCCTGGAAAGCAATATTGTTCCGGATGAATGGAGGCAGGTTAGAGATATAGCTATACAAAAACCCGGGAAAGCCGCGTCGGATTACAACTCTTATCGTCCAATTGCGATGTTGTCATGTATACGGAGAAAGCTGCTAGAGAAGATGATTCTCCATCGGCTCGACAAGTGGATTGAAACTAATGGCTTTCTATCTCATACACAATTTGGTTTCCGCAGAGGCAAAGGAACGAGCGATTGTCTTGCGCTGCTTTCAACAGAAATACAGCTGGCCTATGCTCAAAATGAGCAAATGGGTTCAGCTTTCATGGTTTTGATAAGGGGGCTTTTGATTCAGTTTGTGTAGACGTCCTTTCAGACAAACTCCACGAGTGTGGCGTTTCACCATTATTCAACAACTGATTCCCACACTTTGTTGTCTGAGAAACATATGAGCTTTTCTCATACAGGGTGCGGCAGAAAATAATGCAAAAATGTTCAAACTTGAGTATTGGGTTAATTCGTGTAGCGAGTGACTAATTTCAGTCGAAAGTGTATTTGTTTATGTTTATTTTCAAGTGCTGCATCCAAACATTCTATTTGTTTTATTGCAAATTCGTTAAAATTTTCGCGAAAGAAGTGATCACCAGTTTGTTGCTCGCCCAGAAGAAGCCGAAAGAGATTGCCAAGGTGGTAGGGTGCCATTTGGCAACAGTTTACCGCATAAAAAAGTCCCTGCAGGATGGTCCTAAGCAGCGGAAGCCGGGAAGCGGACGTCCGCGCTTTGCACGCACGCCGAACGTGATCAAATCGGTCCGTGCAAAAATTGCTCGCAACCCGGTGCGTTCCATAAGAAAACTTGCAAAGGAAGCCAATATTTCGGAGAAATTCATGCGGAGAATCATCAAAGAAGACCTGCATGCATCTTCCAGAGCCAGAGTGAAACGCCACTTGATTACGGACCGGGTCAAGGAACTACGAGTGACTCGTTCCAAGAGATTGCTTTCCTTGTTGAAGAAGGAAAAAAATGATAATCCTGTTCTCCGACGAAAAGCTTTTCAGCATCGATGCTGTGGCCAACAGCCGCACGGACCGGTTCATTTCACCGCAGAAAATGGAGAACGTTCCGGAAAAAGTGAAATTCAAATTTCAAACCAAACATCCGGCTGGTGTCATGATGTTTGGCTTGGTGGCGTCCAACGGTTTGAAAATGCCGCCTGTTTTCATTGATGCTGGAGTTAAAATCAATACCGAAGTGTATATCGGTATTTTAAAGGACCAAGTGCTTCCCTGGGTGAAGGCCAACTTCTCCGAGGACCAAAACGTTGTCCTACAGCAGGATGGATCGCCGTGTCACACGTCCAATTGAACCCAACAATGGTTGAACGATAACATGAAGTTTTGGCCGAAGGATTTGTGGCCCTCAAGCAGTCCAGATCTTAATCCGTTGGATTATTCGATTTGGGCATATGTTGAAGCACAAGCCTGCAAAACATCACACCCTTTGAAAACCCTGAAGTCAACCATAACACGCACATGGCAGTCAATGTCGGAGGACTACGTTCGAAAGGCATGCTCTGGCTTCCGGCGTCGGCTCGAGGATGTTAAAAGGACTTTATAAAGATAACTGCACACGAAAATGTTGATATTATTGCTGGAAATTGGTTGAAAATGGGATTTGAAAGAAAAAGAACAAATTTTCGCATTATTTTCTGCCGCACCCTGTAGCTGTTGTACTCCTTTAGTCTAGTACGTGTTTTTCTGTACTGGATTAAAGTATTTGACAGTTCGTACAACGGTCAGCGTTGTATGTCTGTCATAAGTATTACGCAAAAACAACTGTTTATTTTTATCTGTGTAGCGTTGACACGGAACACAATCGCTGGTTGGCGAACCCTGATAAAAAATGATTTAAACGAACGATATCACAAATCCTCCAACCATTTCTTAATGGTTTGGATGATACCCCAAATGTACTTCCACACTACCTTACGAAATTTTGTAGGCAGGGTTCTTTCCCTGCCCTTCGGTTCAGAAAGGGGTATGGGCGCGTTCTGCCGAGACACCCAAAAGTTGAAAAGGTGGCAAAAAATGCAATTGCAGTTTTTGCAATCATATCTTGAGAAATTTGCATGATTCAGAAATGGCACTTTTGCCCATCATGATCCACAAAGCGTTTTATGGTATAAACGAAGCCATGCAAGTGTGTGCAAGCGGTTGGCATCACACTGATTTCTCGAAACAAATTTAGCGCTGTGTGCTTAGTGCCTCGACAGTCGAAGTAACCGTTGGTTCAATATGGGTGAGACAATACCACAAAATGCCGCAACGCTATTGGCCACTGTTGTGATTCCGCTGTCAAGTATTCTATTTTTATTTTCACTCGTCATCGTACTCCCATCTCCCTCTCATCAAGTTTGGCCTTCTTGATCACCACGCGAAGCCATGCAAGTGTGTGCGAGCGACATTTGCTTTGTTGCTGTACCAATGAGTGCCTCGACAATCGAAGCAACTGTAGGGCTTTTATTCCAGTCCCTTCAACTTGTTGAAGTGGCTGAATGGTTACTATCTAGAGCCGTGACGCTGGCGGCCACGGTTCGAATCTTGGTAATAAATCGAATTTTGTTTTTTTGTGAGCCCGGACTCCAATCTTATACTCAACAACTAATACACTGCACAACCCACGCACACATCGAATTTTTCAAAGCGAATTGATGTGATGCTTTTTTGCCCACGACCAATGTTGCATTTTCTCTCCAAGTTACGATCCATTACGAGAAATGAAACAAAATCATTCGAAATTGCATTACAATCTTGCTTTTTTATTTTGGGTGCTCAGCTCACTTCCGGCTATTCGTTCAATGAGGCCGGCAAAGCACTCCCCGTTTTTCGTTAGCGAAATACGATCTCTTTTGAGTGCCCTATCAAACAATTCCTACACCATCACCTTGGTTTGGGTCCCTTCTCAATGCTCCATCCCGGGTAATGAGATTACTTGCCAGGGTGGGCGCTATGGCAGGCTATATTTATGATCGACATATCGCCTTCAACGATCTTCCGTCAACAGGCCCAACAAAAATGGGATGCAGGGGATTTGGGCAGATGGTTAAATTCCATTCTCCCACAGTTATCAAAAAAATCGTGGTTCAGAGGGTTGGATATTAGCCGGGATTTTATCAAGGTAATGTCCAATCACTTAGGCTCTCATTTCTATCGAATAGGGCTCTCAGACACCAATCAATGCGGCTGTGGTGCAGGTTAACAGGACATCAACCACGTTGTCTGGTATTGCCTCGATTTCGAAATTGCCAGATCTGATTGTTGCGCATCCCTACGGAATAGAGAGAAACCACAGAAGGAAGATGTCAGAGATGTGCTGGGTAAGCTGGACTTGAACTATATGGGGCTAATTTACAAGTTCTTGAAACAAATAGATGTATTTGTTTGATCCTCTCTTAGCTGTCGTTTTAACATGTCCTCCCCTTCCTCCCCCGTAATACCAACAATCAATATGCAACTAGTGATTTGAAATTGGTTCACTGTTGTAGAACCCCTTGGTCCGAAGTACACCTTGAAGCCAGCACCTAACTATACATATTTGTGCCTTTGTTTTGATTTGCTGTGTTATTTTGACAGAATATTTGAGAGTGTGTTCGTGTGAGTTCATTATTATTAAGCTTGGGACCGAGCTTGGGACCGATGTGCTAGTACTGACTGAGCCAAGAAAAAAATCGTATTTGTTCGGGACCTACTGGTCTTAGAGTTAGTCTATGGTAATACCGCTTCTATTGTATCGTTACAGCTTAACGCAATGCAACATCCTTACCAATCGGACCAAGGGCGGTTGGCCTCTGCTGTATAAGGAAGTTGTTTCCATTCTATTCGGTCCATTGCTGCCAGCCTCGCAGTCTGCGAAGGGGTCCGCAGGTCGCCTTCTACTTGATCGATCCACCTTGCTCGTTGTGCGCCTCTTCTTCTTGTGCCAGTCGGTTCTTTTTCGAGAATCATTTCAACTGGGCTGTCGTCTAACATTCTTACTACATGCCCAGCCCACCGTAGTCGACCGATTTTAGCGGTGTGTACGACGGAAGGTTTTTCCAGCAACTGATGCAATTCGTGGTTCATTCGCCTCCTCCACATTCCCTCTTCGATCTGCTCTCCACCGTAGATCGTACGCAACACCCTCCGTTCAAATGCACCAAGGGCGCGTTGGTCCTCCACGATCACTGTCCATGTTTCGTGGCCGTAGAGGACTACCGGTCAAATTAATGTCTTGTAGATGGTCAACTTTGTAGTTCGGCGAACTTTGTTCCAATCCCAATACTTCTAGCTTGACTCTCCTTTGCCTAGAAAATTCACGTCACTGCGACATGATTTTTCTAACTTCGCAAGTGACAAATTTCACTTCGACTCCCGAAATAACCCCCAACAGCTCTTAAGGATCATTGGTCTTTTCAAAATCGTTTCCATGCATTAATTAAATGAATGAAACTGACATCTCATAGAACCGAATTACTAATAGTTATAAATCTTTGTCAATTTAAAAAAAAAAACAAGACGAACGAAACGAAGTATTTGAAGTAAGATTCAAACGTTAAATTCCTAGTATATAGTTATATGCTAGAGAACTATTTAATAGCTCATAGGATCACCTAAACTATGTAGTGATAGCTCATAGCGCTAGTTTCTATGTTTTTTTAATTAGTTCGTTTATTTGTTAGGCTGAGGCGTGTGTAACACTTTACGGAGCCGATAATCAATATTGTTATTTACAATGTATAATTTTCCAATTTTTGTAAAATGGGGTGCCAATTACTCGTGGCTAGCTCGAGGTTAATGGGTCACATTATCTTTTGGAAGGAGCTAGGCAGGTAACTTATTGAAGGTATTATTTGCTGCTCATGGTTGCGACATCTACCAAATCCACGGTCCCTGTAGTGCCTTTCAGGAACTAAGCCACAGACGGGTGACCACTGCTTGCTCGGCAGGTACAAGTAGCACGGAAACAAAAGGATAGTATAACTGGGACACAATGGCAGGGAATTCACTAGACTGGAGGGGGGGGGGTATGACATTACACTCTTAGATCAGACAAACAAAGGAATTCGTAGATCGCTTGCATGTAGGGGAGATCACGCATTCCCAAAACATCTCTTACCTCGCGGGAGGGTTGTCTACCTCGGGCCACTAGGGTTTCCAATAGTCGTGCTCTGGAGGCATCATTATTCGGGCAATACCAAACTGCGTGATCGATGTCATCATAATGTCATCCGCACCTACATATGT